>CM057457.1:78190000-79390000 GCA_016271365.2 Neoceratodus forsteri | reverse complement strand
CGACTGTCATTATGGCACACTTCTCCCATGCCCTTTTGAGCTCTCTGGATGAGGTGCTTCCTCATCTCCCCACAGACCTCCAGACCATGGTCAAGCAGGTTCAGGATTAGGTTTGGGCTGTGGCTAAACTGCAACTCCAGATGGCTTTGGACTTTGGAGACTCCTGTGCCCGTTCGGTGGCAGCCGCAGTTGCTATGCACTGCAGAGCCTGACTGAGGGTCTTGACCTTTACGGCAGACACCCAGCACAAATTGGCAGACAAACCCTTCTTGGGCTCTGACTTGTATGGTCCTGGGGTCGATGGTTACCTACAACATATCGAGAAGTCCAATGCTACCTTGGACTCCTTTGCTTAGGCCCAGAAGGAATTTCAGGGTTCCAAAAAGCAGAAGCGCAAGCCCTTTTGGCCTGCTGCCAAGCCGGCCCAGTACCAGTCTGGGCAGCAGCAGCAGGCTCAGTCTTGGCACCCTTGGCCCAAGTCAGGGGCTTCAGCAATCTGTAAGTCCATAGGGAATGGTCCCGGTGGCCCCTCGACCAGATCCTCCTCCTCCAAGCCTGCACAGTGACAGGATGGGGTGACCAACCCCATGCCCATCACACCTCCCCAGGGTCTGCCTGTGGGGGACTGGCTCCGCCACTTCCTTTCCGCCTGGTCCATTACCACGGACAGGTGGGTTCTGGAAGTGGTCGGCCAGGGTCTGCCTCTGGAATTCAAGCAGTACCCACCAAAGCTACCCAGCGCCCCATCGGAGGAGGAGGTATCCATGGACACTGTCGGCACTCGATGACATCACTCCACAAGGAGATGGTGGTCTGATTTGTGGAGTACCCTGTCAACCCAGGGTTTGTTTCCAGGTACTTTCTGGCACCGAAACGGATGGGGGACTGGTGCCCCATTCTAGATCTGCATAACCTGAACAAGTTTCATAGGTCTCACACCTGCAGGATGGTATCTCTGTTTCAGATCATACCATCTCTTGATCAAAACATGTGGTTTTGCCCCCTGGATCTGCAGGATGCATTCTTTCATGTCCCGGTCCGTCCATCCTACCGAAGGTTCTTCTACTTCCAAGACAAGGGATCCCTCTACGACTTGCAAGCCATGTTGTTTGGCCTGTCTTCAGCACCCAGGGTTTTCACTAAATGCATTGCAGTGATGGTGGCCCATCCTCGGCGTCAACGGGTCAGAGTATACCCCTACCTAGATGATTGGCTTATAACAGGTCCCTCCAGGCAGGAGGTGGAGTGGTCCAGGGACCTGGCTCTCCAGACCTGCATCAACCTTAGCCTTCTAGTCAACGGACTCGTGCCCTCACAGGTGATCTGCTTCATCGGGCAGAGCTCAACTCTTGCCAAGTCAGAGCCAGGCTCCTGGCGGACAGGGCGGAGGTTCTCTCTCTCTTTGCCTGATCATTTCTGGTTGGGCACTTGCGTGCTGCCCGGGACTTTCTGCAACTTCTGGGCTACATGGCAGCCTGTTTCTCCATGGTGCGATGAGCCAGGTGGCATATACGTCCCCTACAGTAGGAACTGGTCAGCCAGTGGACTCAGCACCTAGGTCATTTTGACCAGCTGGTCACTGTGACTAAGAAGATGTGGGATGCTCTCCAATGGTGAACTGTTGTGGAGCATGTGCAGGAAGGCATCCTGTTTGTCCACCCTGAGCCAACTGTCATCCTGACAACTGACTTCTCTCTCACGGGCTGGGGTGCCCACCTGGGGGAAAACAGAGTCCACAGGCTCTGGACCCTCGAAGAGACCTGATGCCACATCAACCTGCTGGAGCTCTGAGCAGTCTGGCTGTCGCCGACTGCCTTCGCCTCATTCATTTAGGGTCAAGTGGTTCAGGTCCAGACGGACAACACCACAACCATGTACTATCTCAACAAACAAGGTAGGATGCACTCCCTGCCTCTGTGCTGGGATGCTCTCCGCATCTGGACCCTCATGAGCTGACTGGAGGCGGATCCCCTTGCGATTCATGTGGCAGGAGCCTCCAGTCAGCTGGCAGACACCCTCAGCCGAGTGGGCAAGGCGTCTCACAAGTGGTCTCTCCATCCTGAGGTAGTACACAGCTTGTTCTCCCAGTGGGGTACCCCTCAGGTGGACCTGTTTGCCTCCAGGGAGAATGCAAAGCTGAGGCTGTTTTGTGGGGCCCCCCCAGCAGGTTGTGCCTTCTCGAGGCCATGGACCTCAGGCCTCTTTTATGCCTTCCCTCCGCTTCCCTTGATCCACAAGGTGCTCAAGGTCAGGAGGGACAATACACAGGTGATCCTATATACAAACATATGAATCTGCTAGCAGAAACGATCCCACCCGGTCTATCAATGTCTGCCCAAGTATGCAGCTGGCCCCCTAGATTGCAGCTGACCCAACCCCCTCTCCATCTGTCATTCCCATGATTTCCTCAGCCCCCTCCACCCAGACCCTCCCTCATGTTCTGTCCCACGCTCTCTTAAAACTCCCTACTGTCTTACAGGATACCACTCCCTCTGGTAGAGTGCTTCATTTAGACACCACCCTCTCCGTGAAGTACCGCCTCATCATCTCCCTCCTAAATCTTCCGCCCTTCAATCTTAGTCCATGCCCCCTCGTGTCCCTACCCTTCCTTAGTTTAAACACCACTTCAGTGCTATCTTTGTTTATGACCCTCAAATACTTGAACATTTCAATCATATCCCTTCTCTCCTACAGCGTGTACATATTCAGCTTATTCAGCCTGTCCTCGTAGGCCTTGCCCTCCATACCCTGTAACATTTTTGTTGTTCTCCATTACACACCTTCCAGTAAATTAATCTCTCTTTTCAGATATGGCCACCAGTACTGCACACAGTACTCCCAAGTGCAGCCTGACCAAAGATCTGTAGAGGGGCAGGATCACCTCCCTATGCCTGGATGAGAAACACCTTGCGATACAGCCCAGCATCCTGTTCACCTTAGCTGCTGATTTCCTGCATTGGGCAGAGTTGTTCATGCTTCCTATTACCAGCACCCCTAGGTCTTTCTCTTCCTCAGTGATCCCCAGCCTCAACCCTCCCAATCAATAGTCCCTTCTTGGGTTTTTTGCCCCAAAGTGCATAACCTCGAACTTTTTCACATTGAATCTCAGCTGCCACTTCTCTGACCATACCTCCAGTTTGGTTAGGTCCCCTTGTAGTTGTTTATAGCCATCCTCTTCGTCCACCACTGCCCCCATTTAGGTATCATCTGCAAACAGACTAACCCTGCTCCTGACTCCATGTGCAATATATGAGATAAAGAGCCCAAACAGCACCGGGCCCAGCACCCAAACCCTACAGCACACTGCTCGTCACCGGTCTAGGTGTCGAGAGCTCCTCCCAACTACCACCCGTTGCAGACTCCCCTGCAGCCAGTTCCTTATCCAGTTGGTCAGCTTCATCCCCACCCCCACAGCAGTCAGCTTCCCCCCCCCCAGCCTCCCATGAGGCACTGATTCGAAGGCTTTGTTGAAGTCCAAGTACAGGACTTTTACAGAATGACCCATATCCAGCTCTCTTGTTACCCAGTCATAATATTCTATTAGATTGGTCTGACAAGACCTCCCTGAGATGAACCCATGCTGCCGCCCCATCCTGGAGGTCATTACCCTCAAGGAATGACACCAGCTTCTCCTTCAGTATCATTTCTATAAGTTTACCCACTATGGAAGTGAGACTGACAGGCCAATAATTTCCTGGCTCATCCCTAGTACCACCCTTGTGTATGGGCACCACATGGGCCACCCTCCAGTCCTGAGGCACCCATCTCATGTCCAGGGATGTGCTAAACAGGTCTGCCAGTGGCTCGGTCAACACCTCCGTCATCTCCCTCAGCACCCTGGGGTGGATGCCATCAGGACAGGACCTGGTGCCTTAACCACCCTTAATGCTTTCAGACCCTCTAGTACTCTTCTCCCCTCGGTCATTGTGTCCGTCATCTCCCCCACCCCCACCCTCAAGTCCATGGTGGTAGTGGACCATCCTTCTCCTTCTTGAAAACAGAGCAAAAGTATTCATTTAGTACTTCCGCTTTTTCCTCTCCCTTTTCCACCTGTTCCCCTTCCCACTTTTTCTTCACTATTTGGTCTCTGCACTTCCTCTTTTCCCTGACATATCTAAAAAAGGTGGCTCTGGACTGGCCCCACCAGTTCTGGTACCCCAGTCTCCTTAGCCTCAGCATCAGGCTCTCAAGGCATCTTCCAACATGCCCGAACCTGCTTTCCATCAATCAGGGTACGGTACTCCACCTGGACCTTCGATCCCTGCACCAGACAGCCTGGTTCCTGAGTGGCTAGAGTTCCAGGCTTTGGGTCTCTGTGAAGATGTACTCACTGTAGTTGAGGCATCTAGGAAGGAGTTGACCAGGAAGTGTTGTGCCTTAAATGGAAGAGATTCTCCATTTAGTGTCATGGCAAAGGGTTGTACCCTTTGACCTGTCCAGTGACTAGCATCCTAGATTACCTATGGTCTGTCTCCAAAGGGGGACTTCGGTTGACAACCCTTAAGGTGCACCTGGCAGCCATCTCTGCTTACCAGGGCTGGTCAGCAGTCGGTGGTGCAGGAGAAGGTGGTCTGGAGCTTTTTTAAAGGCCTCAATCACATTTCTCTTCCGGTGCATGAACCACCACCATGGGATCTGCTGCTGGTATTGGCAAAACTCATGGGCAAGCCATTCGAACTGATGCAGAAGTGCGAGATGTCACATTTGTCGTGGAAGACCGCTTTCTTGGTGACTATCACATCAGCCAGAAGGATAGGGGAGCTCCAGGTGCTCTCAGTTGAATCTCCTTATCTGATCTTCCATAGGGACAAGGTTGTCCTGCACCCCAACCCGAAGTTCCTTCTGAAGGTTGTGTCAGAGTTCCACCTGAACCAGGTGATGACTCTACTGATGTTCTACCCCAATCACACCTCAGAAGTCGAATACAGACTCCATACTTTGAACCTGAGATGAGCGTTCGCTTACTATAAGGAGTGCACAGCTGGAATTCGGGGTGAGGTTCGCCAGCTGTTTGTCACCTTTGCTGAAGCCACACCTGGCAGACCTGCAGCCAAGCAGACAGTTGGCAGACGGATTACATCTTGCATTGATCTCTGCTATAGGTTGGCAGGTAGGGAGCCTCCATGATGGCTAAGGGCTCATTCCACCTGCCACACCGCTGCAATGGTGGCTGCTTCTATGGACATCCCTACCCAGGAAATCTGCAGAGCTGCTACCTGGAAGTCAGCAAACACCTTCATTTCCCACTACCACATTGACCTAGAGTCAAGCCGGGATGCTGGTTTGGTGGCCTCAGTTCCGCAGTCTTTGTTCCCTAAGTAGGGGGTGTGCCCCTTGCCTCCCTCCTCCAGGAGAACTGTTAGAAGTTTGCCAAGACGTGTGGATAGAACAACATATCCGCATTCCTGGAAACACAAGTTACTCACCTGTAACAGTAGATCTTCCACGTGATGGTCTCTTGCAACAGGTAATACTTTTGGGTAGTTGCCAGAAGTCGCTGTGGTGCACAGCAGCTCTTATAGCAGTCTTTTACCAGGGGCCACCCACTGAAGACATCATCATCTTGCTAGCTATATAGGAGGGGCGGTCCTTGGTATCCTCAGTTCTATCTTCCATTATCTTCAGCTCGCACGCAGCAGCTAGTGAAAAGTGTAGGCAGTCATTGACGAGAAACGGAGCAAACAGTAACAGTTTCTTCCTGTTCCCTTACCTTCATTGACGGATGTCAGAAGGACCTTCCAACAAATCACCTTTATTTCACTCCTGTCGTTTCAGTAGAAAAATCTACCATTTCGACAATCATTCACTCTGGGCCCGCTGTTTATGACCCCCATACGACTCACTTTCCTGTGAACTTTGTCAGGAATTCAACCAAGCAACTCATCGACGATGTTTGCTTAATATCCAGGCTTACCTTATGGAACAAAAAGCCACTCTCTTGGAAAAGCAAGGGGCCTCTCCCAAGGACCCTCATCTGGTGCTTCGCACAAGAAGCACAGACATGAGAAGAATGCTCCCACGGCATCCTCTTCCAAGTGCTCAATGATGACCACTTCATTTCTCCCCTCGTTGATGATGCCTGCTAAACCTGCCTCCTTGTCAACTGGAGTTTATTCTCTCTCAACGGCACTTTCGAGCACTCTCTTGGCAGTTTCAGTGGAACCTTAAATTAATACCATCGCTGCCCCATCGGTGGTGATTCATCTTTCGTCAACGTTGATGGCTGTTAAACATGTCAAATCTTCCTTTGTCTTGGCCCCATCATCGAAGGGCCCTGGGACTCTAGGGAATACCATGGAGTTTACTTTTTCAGCTGCCTCTCCCCCTCCTTCAAGGGCTTTTGTTCATAGGGGTGAGCCTGATTGGGACCAGGACCCCGGACTGTTTCATCCGGGCTCCAGACCTGCTTTTGCTCTATGTCCTCTCTCCTCTATTATCCCCATGGTTTCACAAAACACCACCACCACCATTATTTCTATGGGCATGGATACTGTAGTACAGCAGGTTCTGAAGGTAATAAGGCATTCACTGCTCCTGGCTCCTGATACTGGGGAACACCCATCCCAGTCACCCACACCTCCACCAAAACAATTTCTTGGTGAGTGGCCCACCTCCCCATCTGGTTTCCCTTCAGATTATGAGAATGAATACTATTCTGAGGACTTAGAATTCCTGAATGACATACCAGAGGATCTGGAGAATATTGACATTCAAGAATGGGACTCTCAGCCGGCCCAGTGGCACTGAGGGTTAAGGCTTTAGATGCCTCACCCTGTGCCATGCCAATGACCTGGGTTTGGGAACAAGCTCAGGAAGTCGTGGGTCGGCAGGAGCGGATAGGGATGAAATGTCCATCTGATGGCTCTCTCTTCCCGAGGAGGGATGTAGGGATTGCGTCGGCTCTGGGCGACCCCTGGCAATGGTGGAGGTGGCCAGGAAGTGCAGCTGCCATGGGCACCTGGGACAGAGCTTGGCAGACACTGGTCATCATTGCATGACTGAGCTCTGCAGGGGGTGAGACAGAACAAGAGAAAATCCCCGACGCGCCTGATAGGCGATAGCAGGTCCAGTGGTTGGTCCCCACATCCAAGGCCGGGCCTCCAAGCTCCACAGGGGGCACTCTCTCCGCTCCCTGGTCACCCCACTAGATTGTAGATAGAGCACCAGAGGAGTCAGCGGTCCTGCCCCATGGGGACTCAGAGCTGGGGGATCAGGCAGCCGGGTGGTGCGTTAGGGGAGGTGGAGTCTGGGGGCTTCAGGCGGACGGGATAAGACCGTACCGACTGCCCTGCTGGAGAGAGTTCAGGTCGCCAGTGTAGGAGGCATAAAGAAAGTTAAAAAAAAAAAAAAAGAATGGGACTCTCGTCCTCCATCCTCACTCTCTGCTATATCATTTCTGCATGAGGAACCCATCAGCCATGCAGCGGCTTCCCCACCTGATACAGATGGAAGACATGGCAGACTAACTTGAACTGCCAGAGGACCTGGTGGTTGTGGTACCCCCACTCATCCAAACATACCAGAATGTGGTGCTTGTGGCTTGGGATCAGCCTTCTGCTGTCCCGGCTCTTCCTCAGAAGGTGGATCGTTTGTACCAGGCTCCCCCCGATCACCCGTTGTTCTCCTCTAACCCCAAGGCTAATTCAGTAGTTATTGCTGCCGCTCATAATCGTACTAAGCACCCTCGACACATGAGCTCCTTACCTCCAGATAAGGAATCTTATCGCCTAGACTACCTAGGAAAGAAAGTCTTCCAGGCAGGCACAATGAATCTGAGAATCTTGAACTATATGGGACATATGGTGAAATACCAATGTACCCTCTGGTCCTCGGCTATTGAAGTAGTCAATAAACTCCCTGCTTCATAGAAGAAAGACCAATTACTGACTACCATATCCACTGGAAATTCCATTTTCCGAAATCATCTATGCACGGGATATGACGCTGTAGCTACCTCGGCCCACGCAATGGCTACTGGCGTAACTCTCCACCATCATGCCTGGGTCCGTGTCTTAGGTCTACAACCAGATATTCAGCACAAACTGGTTAATACCCCATTTAATGGTGCTAAACATTTTGGCCCAGGCACCCAAATGCCCTTGGATGATCTCCAGGCATCAGGCCGCACTCTCTTTACAGTGCATGGTATGTACCATACCCCACAGTCCTCGTACCAGTCCCATTCACAAAACTTTCAAAAACAGAGAGGCAAGACTAGAGGGGCATGTCAAGGTGGTTTCCACAGAGATTCTGACACCTCCTCCAGGAACGCCATGCCTTCATCGAAGGGGCCCCACTCCCACCCTCTGGGTGGTGCGGGCCAGCCCCCTGCCCAGTGAGCCATTAGGGCTTGGCTCCCCCCCTTCCTTCTTAAGGCGTTGGAAGCTGTTGGAAGCCATTTTGCCCTTCATCTGGAGGCCTGGAAAGCCATTACTTCTGATGAGTGGATACTTCAAATCATATGTACGGGGCATACACTGGAACTTACATCTCCACCTCCTTGCACCCACCCCACTCAGTCCATTATCCACCCGACCATGGTCCTATTCTCCAAGAGGAACTTCAGGCTCTTCTACACAAAAAAGCCAAGGATCCTGTTCCTCCTGCGGAGCTACATCAAGGATTCTACTCCCATTTTTTCCTGGTCCCCAAACGTATGGGAGACCTCAGACCGATACTAGACCTAAGACAACTAAATTTACACATTCAGTATAAGAGGTTTCGGATGGTCACATTAACATCCATACTACCGATGTTAAAAAAGGGGGGATTGGTTATGTGCCTTGGACATGAAAGATGCGTACCTGCACATCCCCATCCACCCTGCCCACCACCAGTTCCTGTGCTTTCAATTGCTGAGACACCACTACCAATTTCGAGCACCTCCTTTCGGACTCTTGTCAGCTCCGAGAGTCTTCACCAAGTGCCTTGCCATAGTGGCAGCGGCCGTGAGAAGAGATGAACACTTCGTCTTCCCATACCTAGACAATTGGCTGATAAAAGCACATTCCGAACAGGACCTGCTTTTTCCTTCCAGGCCACCCTTACCTTTTCCAAAATCTGCATGACATTAATGTTTCCTGTCTAGTCTCTTTAAATCTTCCCAGTCACTCCAGTATAGGAGCACTTGGACACAGTTTCAGCCAGAGCTTACCTCTCTGCCAACAGACAAGACAAACTCCTATCTCTGGTTTCACATGCTCGAACCCAGCAGTACCTAACAGCAAGAAGCCTCTTATATACTGGAGTGACTGGGAAGATTTCGGGTTGGATTTGGGCCAATTTATGGGGCACATGGCAGCTGCCATCCCCACAGTGGTGTACACTCGTCTTCATATGAGAACAATGCAATGGGTGCTTCAGAATCAATGTCATCAACGGTCGGGTGACTTCCGACAACATTCTCAAAGTCACCCCATCCCTTCGCTCCACCCTAGCTTGGTGGGCACACTGGCACCACCTGTCTCAAGGCATGCCTTTTCAGGCGCCTCCTCCCCAGCAAACGTTGACCATGGATGCTTCCCTGGATGGCTGGGGAGCTCACCTCGCTCCTTATGGGGCTCAAGACAAATGGCCCAATTTGACATTTTACCACACATAAATCTGTTGGAAATGAGGGCAGTTTGCCTGGCCCTTCAGGCCTTTCACCCCACCTTCGTCCCAGACCTATACTAATCCAGTCAGACAACACCTCAGTGGTGTTCTGTCTGAACAAACAAGGAGGCACCAGATCTCACACTCTGCAGGGAGGTGCTGAAGGTTTGGCAGGAAGCCACACTCCAACAACTCACAATAATTGCCAACCATCTTCCAGGATGCCACAATACCCTGGCAGACATTCTCAGTCACCAGTCCTCCATTCATGAGTGGACCCTTCATCACGAAGTTTTTCAGATGATCTTCTGCTTCTGGGGGACCCTGCACCTAGACCTTTTTGCTACCCCAGACAATCACAGACTCCCCAAATACTTTTCCATTATCCCGAACAGAAGGGGACTGTCTACAAATGCCCTGTCCCAACCATGGACAGGACACTTCTTATATGCTCCCCCCCCCATCCCACTCCTGCAACGGACTCTACTGAAACTACAACTCAAACCTGCCACGATGATCCTCATAGCCCTGCTATGGCCCAGGCAGGTGTGGTTTCCCCTACTCCAAGAGCTATCCGTGGTGGACCCCATTCCATTGCCAATCAGACCAGATCTCGTGACTCAGGAGCGGGGCACCCTCCTTCACCCCAACCTGAAGGCTCTACACCATAACGCTTGTCTCCTGAGGACGTTTTCATAACATGTCTTCAGGTCTCCTCACCTGTGGCTGACATTCTTTTGGCCTTTCAAAAACTATCACCCAGGGAAACATGTCACACCAAATGGAAACACTTTTCCATATGAGCTACTTCCGTTTCCATAAATCCATTTTCATGTCCTTTACCCAAAGTACTAGACTACTTAGCTTCACTTACCAATAAGGGCCTTAGCTTTTCCTCTATTAAGGATCATCTGAGCCAGCCCAGTGGCACTGAGGATTGAGGCGCTGGACGCCACACCTTGTGCCACGCCAGCGACCCGGGTTCAGGAATGAGCTTAGGTCATCGGAGGTCAGCGGGGGGGGGGTGAGGACTAGAGCAGGCTGCCGGTTGGCGGCCCTCTACCTTGGGTTGGGGAGGCTGGCACCTTCGGAGCTCAGCCGCCGCCAGCGGAGGTCGGAGAAGCAGCATCGCTCCAAGGACCTTCAGTGTTAGGCCAACTGAGGAGGGAGGAGGAGTCCCCATCTGGAGCTCCACATGCATGCGCTACCACTTCTGGGTGTCTCGGAAGTAACACACTCACAAGAGAAAACGGAGGAAAATGTGGGGACCCACCAAGGATGATGCCTCCGGACCGGCTCTGGGGATCTGCCAGGGCACGCAAGGCACAAGCCCCCAAAGGACCCCGAGACCGGTACGTCTGTTAAATATGCTGCACTATAACTCAAATATGTGAAAGTTAAATTCAGCTAAACTGTATAGAGGGGGCAGACCAAACCCCTCTTCAGTCAGGGCAGAGACAACATGGGACTACTCCGGTACTGCCCTCCTAGTCCCCTATGCAGGCAGCATGAAGAAAAAGTAGGGTAGAAAATACAAATCCCAGAAAGTTAGCAGGGCCAAACAAAAGTAATAATTAGTACTGAAAAATCTTTTAATAAGCTGCAGAGACAAAAGTACTATGAAACGTGTACAGAATAAACATTGTCACTGCTTCAAAATCTGTCGGAGGTAAAATGGCATAGACAGAAAAATTGAGGGAGGGAAGGGGAGGAGTTGGAAAGGTGAAGGGAAAGGGAGGAAAAAAATAATTGAATGAGACTGTAAAAAACACAACACCCCTGGGATCTGGAAGTAACTACCTTTGGGGGGTATGTATGTATGTATGGGGGATGAAAAGGGAGCCCCAAATGAAATGCAGCCATCAAAGAAAGGAAGTAGCATATCCTAGAAATGGCTTCAAGCTCCACATTTCATTAAGTACGTGGAGACTAACTGGGTGGGATATTCAAAAGGGTTGCGCAATGCGCAATAGGGTTCTGCCTGCGCAAGTCAGAAAATGAGCCATTCTGCGATATTCAGCAGGAGGCAGTTGCGCTACTGAAAACATGCTGAGCATGCGCAACCGAAGGGGGTGGAACCATGCATAAAGTGCGCAGTGCGATATTCAAAGACTTGCGCAATGCGCAACAGTGGATCAGGCGGAAGTTCCGCCATAGCGGAAATGAGCCAAAATAAAAAGGAGCAAGGAAGAGGTGCAAGAACGCTACAGGGAAGCCACATGAGGCAGGGAGAGAGACCAGGCCAGAGGGACAAAGAGGGCAGGCCAGGGAGAGCAGAGGACAAAATAGGGGCAAGGGAAGGTGTGTGGGGCCACAGAGTGCAGAGGCCAGTAGGTGTACCCAGTGCAGTGGAGGTAGCAGTCAGGACAGTGGGGAACAGAGCAACAACAGCTGGGGGGGAGGGACACAAGCCAGGGACATGGACAGTGCCACCTTCCACATGGAAGCCGTAATGAGGGGGGTGAGAAGGCATGCTGCAGGGGGACGTGGCCGTGGAAGGGCCCGTCGGTGGTACGCCCTTAACAGGCAGTACCGAACCCACACCAGCTATGAGCTTTATTCAGATGTCAAGAATGTGGGCCGGTACCACCTGAACAGGGCAATACTGAGGCGGCTCTGTGAGCTGTGCAGTGATGTGATGCAGGCACCCTCACGACGGAGTCATGCTATGTCAGTGGAGACAAAGGTAACAGCCTGCATGTGCTTGCTCGCCACGGGTACCTTCCAGAGACCAACAGGGGACACCACAGGCATAACACAGTCGGCCACATCATGCATCCTCACCCAGTTCCTCAGTTCACTGCTGCCACATGCTGCGGAGTACATCCATTTCCCCAGCACCGCGGCGGAGTGCACAGCAAACATACAGGAGTTCCACAGGGTAGCATGTATGCCTTGCGTGCTAGGGGTGATAGACTGCACCCATGTGGCCATTTGCACCCACCTGGCCCCGATGGGGATGCCTATATGAATCAGAAGGGTTATGCCAGTGTCAACTGCCAGGTGGTCTGTGATGCCAGTGGGCGCATCAATGTCTGTGCCACGCACCCTGGGGGAGCACACAATTCATTCATATGGTACCAGTCGGCACTGTGCCATCAATTCGAGAGTGGGGACATCCCCACAGGACATCTAGTGGGTGAGTATGCACATTGAACTGACAAATCGGGGGCAAGGGTGGGTAAGCCACAGGTGCCATGGGTGTGGCACACAGGGTTAGGGGCAATCTGAGCCTGAACAAGACACTAACCTCCACAATCTCCACACAGGTGACAATGGATACCCACTCCATCCCTGGCTGCTCACACCCTACCGGCGGCCCACGACCCCATCGCAGCAACGCTTCAATGAGGCACATGCCGCCACACGCAACATCATTGAGCGGGTGTTTGGGATGCTGAAGGCGCGCTTCCGATGCCTAGACACCTCTGGTGGTGCCCTACAGTATAGCCCCTCAAAGGGCTATGGGATATTCCTGGCCTGTTGTATCCTGCACAACATGGCCAAAGACTGTGGGATAGTCGTACAGGTCGAAGAGGGGGACAGCAATGGGGACGACGGTGACGCCGGTGATGATGGGGATGGGCAGCCCCCCTCTTGGACGATGGGACCCCCAACCGATCCGGCTGGCCCAGCTGCACCGGGACACCAGCACAGAGGAGCACTTCACCCAACACAGGTAAGTCATGGGGCCATGTGCAACCAACAGTGGCTAGGACACAACCCACATACACACAGGGAAATACACCAGGGGTCCATGACGGCAAGGGATGTGGCAGGGCACAGAAGCACACACATACAACCAGGGAGGGGTGAACAGTAACACGCCACATGGATGGACACACACACACACACACACACACACACACACACACAATAGGCACAAAGTGCACAGGGGTCAGGTGCACAACAGAGCCGGAACACAGAAACTAAAAACACACCTGTCCACAGGCCACCACGTCCACTGACTGTCCATGTACGTGTGTCAGATGCTGGGCACCTTCGCACTGTGGTGTACAGCACAATGCAGGCATCATCATGCACGCGCACCTGTGGACAGCAGTCGGGAGGGTGTGCAGGTGGTCCGTGAGTCTGCGTGTAGGGCTGGGCACCCACCGGTGCACTGCCCACCGAAACACACATTGCACACAGGGCAGCACCAGACAGGGCCCGCACTGGGAGACAGCTCAGTCTTGCGGCACAGTGCCATGGCTGCCTCGGATGCATGGGTGACCCTGCCAAGACCCAGCAGCACTGGAAGGCTGAGCACGGGTCTCATGGGGTTGCACCGATGGACCAACAGGAGTTCCACTGCGCAAATGCGACCTTGCCCGCACAGGGGTCTGCAGCACACCGAACATACCTGCACCAGGAGTGCTCGGGATGCCCACAGCTGAACCCGGCATCGACAGGGTGGGTGTCGCACGATGCCGGGAATGGGGAGTGGATAGCGTACTGCGTGGTGTGAGCAGCACAGGGGCACCTGACTGTGTGCCCAATGTGGCCACGACAGCGACCAATGCCTGTGTCTGCCTGTCAATGGCGGCGGTCACATCCATCCGCAAATGGTCATTCCGTGACAGGGTCCTCTCATTGTCCCTGCTGTGCCGCTCCAGAGCCACACACACTGCCTCCACGACATTGCAACCCGCATCTGCTGCTGTACTGATGCCTGCAGCAGGCGGGTGTGCTCGTCAAAGAGGTTGTCTGCTACATCGGCAACCTGTCCCTCAGGGTTTGGAAGGGCCTGATGTTCAGCACCCCTTGAGGGTGTCCACTGCTCACCAGGACCAGGTATGGGCCAGTCCACAGGTGGTGCACATACACCACCGCTGAACCCTGTACCCCCAGTCCCGGTGGGTGACTGCTGCTGCTGCCCCTCCACCTGCTGTGCCCAAGGGATCAGTTGTTCCACTGCTGTGGCCGCAACAGTGCCAGTGACCTGTACAGCCACCGGTGCTGACAGGCACAGCCTGAGACTGTGCTGACGTGATGGCACACACGTCGGAACCAGCTAGGTCCATGGGCGTGAGCTGTCCTGCTGTGCATCCATTCTGTGACACACACATGTCAATGCCCATAGTGGTCGTTGCATCATCAATGGTGCAGGTCTGTGCCACAGCCACAGTGTGCTGGCATGCTAGCATGCCAGACCGCTAAGACACAGAAAGGGCACCCCCCACACCTGCCTCAACGACATCAGTGATGGCAGCCAGGCGTGCACACTGGTGCAATGCACGCCGGCTACCTGCGGAGGTGGATGGTCCCTCCTCCAACTCCGGATGGCTGTCCGCAGTGGACAGGCCCTCCACCGCTGACCCCTGCAGACGCACAGGATCTGTAACAGAAAGGAAAGACACGTTAGTGCATGTGATCTACCTTCCCCCACCATGACATACCATGCAGTGATGGGCTACCACCTGTCTGGAAGCCACCTCCAGGAATGCCCTCAATGGCACTGCGCTGCATGCTTGCAGCGAGCCTGTCCTCTGCCGGAGTCAGCTGCACCACCTCTGGCTGGCCCCTGCCTGTTGCAGCACGTGCCGCCCTGATGGCTGCCACCTTCTCCTTCACCCTCCTCCTGTCGGTTACCATCTTCTTTTTACACTCCTGCACAGAGCGCTGGTGTCTGCTGTGCAGGTTGACAGCACATGCCACCCCCTCCCATGCAGCAGCATGGGCCTGAGGGGTGCCCCGTCGTCCACCGAGAAGTGGCTGTTAATCCAGGTAGGCCTCGAAGAGTGCCTCCATCTCAGCCTTCGTAAAGTTAGGCCTCCTCTTCCGCCCACCATCATCCTCCTCACCCAGTCCTCGCTCGGTCATTTCACAGCCTGTATGGGTGAGAGTGGTCACCTGTGACTGTGCAGTACACAGCAATTCCCTGAGACCATAGTCCAGGACATCACACAGCATGCAACTCACCTTTCAACTGCAGTACCGAATATGGCCACTGCAGAACAGTGTCGCATTTTTATAGCGTAATCCATGCAAATTAGGTGTGGAGCAACTTTAATGAGATGCAAATCGCGCTGCTGCGCCATTGAATGGCTGATCGGATGATTTGCATATGACAGCTGAATATCGCGCTGTTGCGCTTTGCACAATACGGTTGAACATGCTGAGCCAATGGCGCAGTTCTGTGACTGCGTAGTACACCGCATTGCGCATGCCCAGGTAGCTTACGCAGGCGTCTGCCGCACTGATGACATGCTGTGCATGGTAGGCAATTCAGGGCACGGCCACCATTGTGCCAGTGGTGCTACGGCGACGGTCACTACATGGCGCTGTGGCACAACTGCACAATAGTTCACTGTGGCAATGGCACACAGGCGACCAATCGCACTGGATGCATAGACATCCGATGGCGCTGTGCATGGCCATGCGCCAGAGACCCATGACCCTGTACCCGACCTTTGCCCCCTTGGCGCTGTACGTGTGGCATGTCTGCAGTTCTATCACGCTGTTCGGTGACAGCATGATAGGGAATGGCGGCGCTGTACTGACAGCGCGATAGGGAATAGCGGCGTATTGCACAGCAATTCCACGCAGGGTTGCCGCACTGCGGAGCGCCATATTGCCTACTATAGAGCTAGAGATGGCACGCAGAAGAGCCCCCCAGTGGAGTGCCCTCGAGCTGGCCAACCTGGTGGCCATTGTGGAGCCTCACTATGGCCCACTGTATGGGGAGGTTCCCCTGGACAGGGCCAGGACCCAGGTGTGGCAACAGGTGGCCACTGACCTGGAGATGGCCACTGGCCAACGGAGGACCTCAGAACAGTGCAGGCATCGCTATGGGGACCTGAGGAGGAGGGAGCCGGCGCTACTGGCACGTCTGCGGTCGCGTGCCAGGAGGGGCGTGGTGCCTCGTCCAGGTGGGTGATCCGTCTACGCACCTGTATGGTCCATATGGTTAACACTGTCTATTGTGTCCAGCACATGGGGGAGGGTTGGTCTAGGGTTGGCTGTGGCGGTGTTTACAGGGTATGTGATGTATGGGTCTGGCTGGGTGGGCGGGCACACTCATTGGGGCAGGGGGAATATGCTTTGGGATTGTACTGATGTGTTTCTCACCTTTTGTTTCCCACAGGCGTGGCAGAGCGGAGGAGGACCATGGCTGAGCAGCCGAGGGTGGTGGCAGCAGTGCCCGAGCATCGCTGTGGAGAACCACAACGCCAGCAACAGCCCAATGAGGGTGAGTGCCATGACAACATGATTGCTATTGCATGCTGTGTGACAGGGTGGGGAGCAGGGCATAGCCACCATCCATGGACACCACTGCCATGCACGCGACATGTGACAATCAGCACTGTCCAGTGGCACTGCATGTCTGGAAGTGCGTCAGTGGTGGTCCATGCGTGCACTGGGCACATGGCTGTGGCACTGCCTGCCCACCGTGTAGCCAATGTTACTGTCACGACCTTGGTTGTGCTGAGCTGGGACATGGTGTGTGTGCAGTGGTACACATGGCTGTTGCTGCCTGGTTGGGCATGTCTTGTGCACACGGTCACTGTGGGTGGGTAGTCCATCACAGGAGCGGGCACTGGCAGTATGCCATACATGATGGTGGGCTTCAGGAGATGGACAGTCACACCCATTGACTCTGATCCCTTGTCCTAGGTGTCCGTGATACTACTACGGATTGAGAGATCCATGCAGCAGCTTTACGGGTGGCCATGGACTCCTGAGATCCTGCAGGACCTCCAGGCATGGGGATGGGAGGAGATGGAGGCCCCGGGACCAGCACCAGGCAGCAGGGAGCAGGCTGGAGGACAGTAGCTGGCCATCACCTCCCCCCTTTGATTAGCCCTCACACCCCGCCTTCCCTCTCCCAGTTGTTCACCCCTGCCCCTTACCCACCCCTACCTTGTACCCGTACCTCCACCCCTGTTTTGTACATATGTAAATAGTTGTTGATGTTGTTGTTGTTCTTGTTGTTTTTCTAATACAGTTATTTTGATATGAATACTGTGGTGGTCTCTGATTTGCAGCTGGCTATAGGTGCTCAGTTGCAGTGGTGTGCATGGCGTCTGGGGTGGTATAGTCATGGGTATGTGTGTGTGTGTGCGTGGGGACGTGTCTCTGGTGTGGGAGTGGCTTTCAGTCTGTATCTGTGGTGTGTGTTGTTCTCTGTGCATTGCATTGCTGTGTGCAGTGTTCCATGGTGTCTGCTCTGTGTCCATTGTGCCCGTCCAGCTGTCCTTGACCTGTGCAGCTGACACCCTTGCATGTCTGTGGCCTGTCAGGTCTGCTGCCTTGTCAGTGGGTGCTGTCCCTGCAGGTCATCCACTGTGACCGTCACGATGCTGGGTTGCCACCTGTCACCGGTGGGGTGCATGTTTGCCTCGGGTGACACTGTGGCCTCCACAGTTGCTGTCCCACCTCCATGCTGTGTCTTGTGTGTGTTGCAGGGGCTGTGCAGCACTGTCTGTGACTTGTGATCCAGGCGTATGCTGGTGGCATTCAGGCCACAGTACATGCACAGGGTGGGTGTCACCTCTGTGCCATGGTGGACTGCAGGCTGTGTGTGCACAGTTTACATGTGCCCACACTGGGGGCTGGGTTGCCACACTACTGCGTCCCTGTGTTGGTGTCCCTGAGGGTATGGGTGTATGTTTGCCCCTGCACTGTGCTGCATCCGGTGTGCTGCATGCTTCCACGCACCACTGTGGGTGTCTGTGCTGGCTGCTGTGGCTCGTGCTGTGACACCTGTCTACTGTGCAGGGTGCTGTATCAATGGCAGTGGTGTCAGGGGCATGCCCTTTCCCATGTGGGGTACCACTTGTGGCGACACATGTTCAGTGTCTCAGCTGTGCCTCAGAGGGGTTGTGCGTGTTGGCACTGTGTTTGCCATTGTTGCATTGCCGTGTGCTGCCACCCACTGCTGGGTGCTCATGGTGGGTCTGGCTTGTATGGCTCTGTGGTACACGAGGTTGCAGTATGACGGGGGAGGTATGCATGGGGATTCCTGCACTGATGGTCACTGCTCATGGGGCGTGTCTTGGGGTCACAGTGCAGGGTGTGCTGTGCACAGGGGGGGGCTGCTGTACACTGGGGTGGTCCACCCCCCTTGTGTGGCAATCTCAGCTTGCCAGTGGGTGTGCTGGGGCAACATGGCCCGGCTGTGCTTTGTTTGCTTGTCCCCATGGGCCAGTGGATATTCCGTCCCTCCCCTAGTTGTGCTGTGCTTGGGGTGTGGGGTGCATTGTCAGTTCTGCAGTGTGTTCCTGTGCCCATCTGTGGCATGGGTGGTGGGCCCCTGCCTACCTCCCTGGTTGTGCAGTTCCATTGCCCTGCTGCTGGGGGGGGCTCCCTGCTTGTGCTATGGCGCCTCTGGGCTGCTCAGCTAGGCTGCTCTTGTTGTGCTATAGCGCATCGTATCTGCTCAGCTTCCCCTTCCTGGTTGCGCTATGGCGCAGGTTGTGCGATATTCAGACGTTGGCTGGTTGCGCAATTTGGCTTGATCCATTTTTGAATATCACGTCTATTGCACATGTGCGCAATGGACTTGTGCTTGCTGCTGCTATTGCGCGCACATTTTGGGTGCAGTTTGAATATCCAGACCACTGTATTTAAATATCTAGAAACACTCCCTTTCTGGTAATAATTTAAGATGATCCCCACTCCTCTTAGGACATCTCACACACTTAAAATTACTAGGATCAGTGTTCTACGAAATGTCTACCCATTGTTTAATCCATTCTTTTATTTATAATAGAGCCAATGTGTTCCAGGATACGCTTCTTTGGTGTCCTAACTGTCCTACCCACATACCCCAAGCCACAAGTAGACCAAACTAGGTAAACCACAAATGTGGTGTAACATGAAATAAAATCTCGGATTATTACCTGGTGGTTACCTGTAAAGGCTCCAAGTCTTTCCTGTCTGCATATATACTGGCATGCATTACAGTTGGAGCACCTGAAGCAACCGGTAGGTCGGGTAGGTAGCCAAGTGCTGTGGGCTGGTTTTACTAAAGGGAACTGTGTACTACTCACTCTTTAATGTTAGGACCTCTTGTAGAAGTCACCCTAGGAGTAGCTCCAACTGCTTCCCCTACTACTTGATCCCCCTCCCAAAGAATGAGCCATATCTTCCATATGAGGTTTCCTATTTTTCCAGCCACATTGTTATATTCAGTGGAAAATGTAACTGGACCCTACTCCATTGCTGTATTAGAACTCACTGTAATATCCAGCAGTTCCTTCTGTTGTATAACTCTTACTTCATCGCAAGTTAGTAAGTCATCCCTGTACCCTCTGACCCTGAACCTTTCCTTAAGCCCACTTGCTTGAATTTCAAAATCTGCATCATTAGAACTATCCTTGCATATGCATCTGACAGTAGGGGATGGAATTTTTTAGGAAGGTAGAGTGAGCACTTTCTTAAGCACCACATTGGTAGCCGGATCTTTCCTGAACCCCTTTATAGTAACCTTATTATTAACCACATCTCCCATTAATGTGATGTCTAAAAAAAGTCATGCTTTCAGTAGCAGTAGTGAATGTCAAGTTCAGAATATTATGTTTCCTTGTGCACATGTGCAAGAAACTCAGTGCCACCATACGGCTTTTCATAGGTGCGCCTCCACCACTTCCAATGCCCTGCTCCCTTTTGCAGGCACGGCTGCACCACTCCAATGAATGTCGGAGCTGTCTATGACAGCCCTTCAGATGCAGTGGCATACAGTTGAAAGCAAAAAACTGCTGCAGTCAGCGGTGGTAAGGTGTAGACAATTTGCATATTGCCATTGGCAGGTAATTTACATACTGCTGTCAGCAGTATGCAAAGTGCCTACACTCTGCCCTGCTTCTGTATAGCTGTCATAGACAGCTCCATTTTGGTCTACTTCCCCCCCCAACAGCACACTGAGAGCTCACCCCAGTGTGCTCATGCGCTCCCCCCCCCACACAGTATTTCTGACGGGGGTGCCCAATCCCTGTCGGCTTCACTGCCCCCCAGCAGACTTTCTGGTGCCATGCTAGGAGCCCACCCCAGCGTGGCAAAAGTCCGTACAGCCGACTGGGGGTGCCCAACTCCGCCGGCTCCACTGTACAGTTATCCCCAAAAAGAGTTCCATGTGCCACGCTGGGAGCCCACCCAGCGTGGCAGAAGTCCATATGCACGACGGGTGCCCAACTCTGCCGGCCCAATCTCTGCCTCCCCAAAAACTTCTTCAGCTGCCACACTGGGAGCTCCACCACTGTGTGGCAAAAGTCCCACATAGTCTAAAGAAACACAGAAACAACACGTGTAAAAAAATAAAAACGGTCCCTCGTTGACTGTCTCGCCCCTCTCCCCCAAACTGCACCCACCTCCCCCCCACATCCCCTCCCCATACTTACCTCCAGAGGCCGGCGCGACGATCTTCCGTGGACCGGGAACACGTCTGCACTCTTCAAAGTCGACCGCGAAATGAAGAAATGCTGGTAAGCTGTATAATGCAATAATTTTTTTTTTTTTTTCTTCCAACTGTGGTGCATATCTCGGCCTGTTTGGGAATTTTTTCACCAAATTTTCAACATGGGGTTCTTGGGGACCCACCTCATGAATTCAGTCACTGTCATTTTGTTGTCGGTCCTGAAAGGTGATTTCGCAGTCACTGCGTGGAACCACCTTTCGGGACCAAGTAATAAAACAACAGCATCACAGTTCATGAGGTAGGCCCCCCAAAACCCTATGTTGAAAATTTGGTGAAAAAATTCCCAAAAATGACTTTTACAAGGGTGCGTTGCGCATTTCCTACGTACACTGTAACTCTGAAAATGTTTAATATTTTCAGTCCAGATTTTCAACATTGCCATTTTACCACACCTCCTTATGAACAGTATAGCTGTCATTTTTCATATCATGCCCAAAAGGTGTTTTCGAACATGTAGCGTACATTAGCGCGGTCGGTATGTGAAATCAATGTTCGGGACACATTAAGAAAATCACAGTGACACTGGTCATGAGCAGAGGTGGTAAAATGGCTATGTTGAAAATTTGGTGGCAAAAGTTCATAAAATGACTGTCACGAGCATGCATTGCGCAATTTCCACACACCCTCGTAAGTTCACGAATTTATAATATTTTCAGTCCAGATTTTCAACATTGACATTTTTCCACACCTCCGTATGAACAGTACAACTATCTTTTTTCACACCCTTGCCGAAATGTGTTTTCGTGCTTCCGGTGCAGAATAACACAGTCACTGTGGGAATTTAGTGTTCAGGATAGATTACGAAAATCACAGTGACACTGTTCATGCGGGAGGTGCAAAAATGCCTATGTTGAAAATCTACTGTAAAATCCCCAAACTACTTACATTACGGTGTAAGTTCTTGGCTCATCGCACACTCATTGACTTCTCAGTTTTTTATATTTCCTCCGATTTTCAACAATGCCATTTTTACCTCCTCATGAACAGTACACCTGTCACTTTTCACATCCTGTTCGAAATGTATTTTTGCACCTGTAGCGCCAAATTGCTCAGTCGCTCTGCAAAATCACCTTTCACATAACAAACTGATAGTGTCACTGTTCATGCGGTGGGCTCACAAAAAACCCATGTGGAAAACTTGGAGTAAAAATACCAAGAAACTCCCAGGGTGTTAAGGTTTTTGACCATAACGCCCTATCTTGTAGGGACTGACGGGTGTCAGGGGTGTGACTTGGGATTGTTGACAGTAATGCTAATGCCATTTCAGCCCCACTCCCATCCTGCAGCCACTGACAGGCATCGAGGTGCACCTTGGACCCTTTGCCCACAGAGTTCACCCCATTCTCCTATACTGCACCCATTTCAGCATATTTCCTTATGGAATGAGGCGAATGTAAAGGCGAAACATCCCAAGGCACACCTCAACACTTGTCAGTGTCTGAAGGGTAGGGTGAGGTGAAATGTCGTGACCGTCATGGGTGACAACCCAAAGGCACACTCCAATCCTTTTCCATCTCTGCAAAGTGAGGGTGGAGTTGGCATCAGTTCAATACTTCAATGCCATTCCTATACTGCATCTGTCCAACTCCTGCACTTCCACTGCTAATGCCAGCAAGCAATCATTCGGCATTGACAAATGCTTGTTTTGATTTAGCCAACAAAAAAAACTCTGGGCTGACTCTATAGATCTTCTTCAAGGATATCTCTTGCAGCAGATCACACAGATAGGAACATCCACCCGCAGGCACAAGATCCAGCTGGAGGATTTCACCAGCAGTCGACCTAGGACCACCCACAATGATGTCACATGCTTTCCTGTAGCCTATATAAGTGTGGGCAGTCCCAGATCCCCCTCAGTTATTTTTCCACTGCTGACATGCATACTATACCTCCAGTCGACAACATACCTCAAAGATATTTCTCTGATCGCTTCTCATGATCTCATGAATGGCACATCGTGGGTTAGCGTCACGTCTTCAGCCTATGTATATATGTCTTCCTCGGAGTGCTGGCCCGGTGGTGCTGAGGGTTGAGGAGCTGGAATGCCTTACCTTACATCATGCTGGCAAACTGGGTTCAGGAATGACCTTGGGTCATTGGCGAGCCGGCAAGGGGGGGAGAGGGTGGGAGCAGGATTGAGCAGTCAAAAGGCAGTTCTCTGGGATGGTCGTCGCCCCCACCCCATAGTTCTGCTTCCACCAGGTGGAGGTCCAGTGGGTAGCGTAGGCAGGATGGGGCAGCAGTGTAGCTGGAGGGTGCCTTGAGATGTGGCTTGCGCATGCCTCCACACACACGTGCACGCCCAGGACATGGGGACGGATAGAAAAATGGGGGGAAAAGCCAATAAAAATTTGTATAGAAAAAAAAGATGTCTTCCTCATACTTTTTATTTTGACTCTGCACCTGTGGACAAAAACTTGCCACTGAGGACTTGCATGAACTTTGCTTGCGCTGCCTGGGACCCATGCACAACAGATGCCAGTGCACTTTGTGCAAACATTTTAATAAGGCAACACATTGATGACCTCTTCAAACCCTTAGGGAGCATTTCAGGGAGCAAAAAATCTCCTCCTAGAGTGGGAACTTCATTCCAAGTCCTCCAGCACATCATTGTCATCCTCTTCTAGTTCCCACCACACAAAATGATAACACTCGTCGACAGATATATTGGACCACAGGGAGAAACAAACAGTCCCATGAGCAGAATAAATCTCACCACACTCTGTCGGTGACATCCTCTCCATCGACAACCTCACTGCTTGCCATACTACCTCAAGCAGTTTTGAATACAAGAGCTGTCCTTTCGGCTCTGTCGATGGGCTATGCTCAAATTGCTAAGCCCCTGTTGACAACTGCAGCCTCTTCTGATTCTCTTAGGCCATCGATGACTCACTTGTCGACGACACCACTGGGAACACCAACTTTACAGTTCCCACCATTACCACCACTGTCCCATATGACTTTATACAGTCCCCTGTGAGAAACACTTGGTCATCGACGACCATTATCCCTGGAGATGGCCATGATCTCCAGGGATCACGACTCCTTGACATCAACGGCATCCTTGTAGATGACTCATTTACCTTCTTCCCACCTGGTACCTCAACTTACGCCAGTTCAGTCCATAATACCAGTTGGACCTACTACTTCTACATCTACCAATGCCATGCCACCTCAGATGGCCATGGTGGATATACAGGCTCTGGTAAACATCATCCTGGACTTAACCCAAAAAGGCTACTGCTACTATCACTATGCCTTCTACAATACCACCTACAATTCCACCACATCACCCTTCTCACTTCCACACTGCCAGTGGTTCCTCAGCCTCTCCCACTCCATCTCCTGATGTTGATAAGAAAGGGGAGCAATATGACCAAGATTGGTACCAAGAGGAGGAAGAACAGGAAATGGAGGAAACTACCCCCATCCTCAGCATCTACTACCTCTTCCCCAGGGGAGGAAGGAATTCCATATCTTCCTTGTTCACTACCTGAGGACCCTAGCATTACTGACTTTACGCAGCATCTATAACAAACATTTGGGCTTGAGGCAACCAGACAGGATGCCTCTAGACCAAAATTCGCCCACTATCTCAGACTATGAGATACTCCTCCTCTAGTAATACCTCCTTTGATGGAGGCCTATGAAGATGCCATTTTAGCGGCATGGCAGCAGCCTCATACTTTTCCATCAGCACCCTAGAAGGCTGACAGAATATATCAGGCCCCGGATGGACACCCATACTTTGCTGCAACCTAAACATTAAAGTGCCCTCCCTCCCAACAGAGAGCCCAGAAAATTAGATGCCATGAGCAAGTAAGGATGATCTTACTTCAAGATACAGCTCTTGCAACAGGTTATACCATAAGGACTGAAGCCAGCAGGCAGCAGGACCCCACAGAAAACTTCTAGCTAGCTTACAGCGGGGGACTGCCCCTGATGTCAGATACCCCATAAAAAGGGCAGTCCCCCAGCATACCTCAGTTCTTTTCCCACCGTTGACTCGTACGCATCGGCTCCATGGATGTCTTCAGCAGAACAACGATGCCAAAACTTTATCCTGCATTTTCTTTGAGTTTCTTTCAAAACTTCGATAGGTACCCACTTGTGTTCTTCCCCAGCTCTTTCCACAGAAGGACACCCCTTGAAGTGTGCTTGCGGCAGGCAAATCCCCCTTCAAGGATGGGCACTCAGCCTGTGTGCAGTGCCTAGGCATGGACCATGACACCCAGGCTTGCCCCATCTACCAGCAATTCAATAGCAGAACCAGGATCCGCCGCCAGAAAGCACTTCAGAGTTTTCTTCTGGAACAGAGGTTAAAAGCCATGGAAAAAGATCCTTCCTCCAGAGGGGAACCTTCTCACAAGTCGGGGAGGCATAAAGAAAAGCACCGGGACAAGGACAAGGAATAGATCCCCAAATCGGGCCTCTGAATATCGGGCTAGTTACAGCTCTGTCCGGTCGGACAGATCTCCCTCCCAGGTTCGATCTCTGCCCCCTTCAGTGAAAATCCAGACTTTGGGGGGGCTCCAGTTAGTCTCTCTTCAGCCATTGAAGACCAAGTCCAGGATAGCCGTCCAGTTCGGCCACCAGGTCTCAGGATTCAGACCACCACAATCACAAGTTTAAGTCGGCTGCTAGGCCTAGCACCGACGCCAAGGACCGGCGCCGGGAGCCAAATGTTCGGTCTCCCAACCTCCAAGGGGCTTGGATGCCCCCCCCCCCCGTGAGAAAACATCAAAGCTGACCTCCCTCAAGCAGACATCCGAGGTGAAGTGGATGCCAGACCCAGTACCCGCCAAATGTCCTAGAGACCCGACGCCACCCCCTCCACCATCAGACATCGGTTGCCATGGAACATTTGAGGAGGACGTTGGGGCACACGCCATCGATGACCAGATGTCAGGGGACATTGAAGACATCAGACTACCCCAGGGTCCAGCACCAACTCGACCACACCTCAGGCACTGGCGCCCGACCCCAAGGATGGGCAGGCACGATGCCAGGCCTGCCATCCAGCCTCAGTATTCAGGAGGTAAGAGTTTTTTACCTTCTGGTGGGATACTATTAAAAAGAACGTGGCACCCACAAAACTCCTAGAAGAGGTCCCACCTCCTAGAGGACCTCCAAGGGCAGTGATCCCCTAACCCAAGGATACTTCCCCGCTGCCCTGGGGCAGATCTAAGGAGAATCGGTCAGGGGCTAAGAAACCACACTCCAGGACCCCTTCAGGGTCCCCTAGTGACCACAAACATAAAAGGACCAGACGGAGATCCCGTTCTTTGTCTGGGGATGATTCACGTCCAGACACCTCAGTCTCTCTCTCCTCTCAGCATTCTGTCACCAGACCCCCGTGACATCCCTAGGTCACTGCCAGATGACCCCTCATTCTCTGACATAATGAGGCATATTCAAGAGAATATGGGGTGGGAGACAGAAGAGCTAGACCCCGAAACACAACACTTAGCATGGTATTTTGTGGCAGAAGGACCCCAAGCCTGTGGTGGTTCCACCCTTGGTGGACACTTTCCAGGACACTACCAGACCTGCATGGAAGTGTCCTTTCTCCACTCCAGTAGTTCCCAAGAAAGCTGACCGCCTTTATAGGCCCTGCTGGATGATCCATATCTGGCACAGCAACCCGTGGCTGACTCAGTCGTTATCACAGACTCGCATTTCACAAAGGCCTCAACACCTTAGTATCCAGCCACCAGACCAGGAATCCAAACAGTTGGATTCTCTGGGTCGGCGCACATACGTAGCTGCTACATGCTCCATTAGGTCCCTCAACTATTTGACGCACATGGTGCAGTTTCAGAATGCACTCTGGAACCAGGGTCAAGACCTGTTGAATGATTTTCCGGATGGCAAGAAGGAGGAGGAGCTATTAGACCTCCTTTGCATGGGTTCAGATGTTGGGACCCAAGTCCTGTAAGCCGCCTATGACCTGGCAGACTCAGCAGCAAGAAGTGCCACTACAGGCGTTTGCCTCTGGAGGCACACTTGGCTGAGGGTCTCTGGGTTTACCCCAGATGTCCAGGAAGGAATCATGGACATCCACTACAATAGCCCAGTTTTGTTTGGTGAAGACTCCGAAAGAGTCATCACGAGGTTGCAAGATGCTGGGAAGGCAGCTAGGACAGTACAGGCAATGTACAAACCAAGACCTGACTCCTTTCGTAGGAGACAGAACCATTTTCCTGGCCAGCAGAACAAGCAGCAACCTCATGCTGGCCAACTACCTAGGGGCAATTATGGATGAAAGAACCAGCCTAAGTACTTCGGAGGTCAGGGTCAGAGACACCCAAAACCTACCCAACTTGCCAGAGCCAGCACCGCCACAGCATGATTCCTTCCCATCCCATGCCCCACCTCTGGATCAAAGGGAATAAAGGGTTGGGTGTCAAATCACTTACTACCTGTCAGGGTGGCAGAGGATTACCTCTGATTGGTGGGTTATTCAACTCATAAGTCAGGGACACTCTATAGAGTTCCTCGACCGCTCACCGTCAAGACCTCCTCTGCATTTCCGCCACTCGAGACAGCAAGCCGTGCTCATCCAGCAGGAGATCTCGGCACTCCTCGACAAGGATGCCATCGAGGTCATACCAGCCAACCAGAGAGGAGGAGGAAGATATTCCCACTTCTTCCTGGTTTCCAAGAAAACGGGGGACCTGTGCCAGATCCTGGACCTCAGTGATCTCAACACCTTCGTGAGGTACAAACGCTTTTGCATGGTCACCCTACCGGGTCTCATCCCTATGCTCAAGCATCTCTGGACACACAGGACGCATACCTACACCTTCCCGTCACCCGATCGCACAGGAGATTCCTGCATTTCGAGTTTCTGGGACGCCATTATCAATTCTGAACACTCTCCTTCGGTCTGTCTTCGGCTCCATGCATCTTTACCAAGTGCCTGGCAGGTGTTGCAGTGGCACTTAGGAGACAGGGCCATTATATCTTTGCGTACCTGGACAACTGGCTTCTCATGGCCGCTTTTCCAGAGGCTCTGGTGAAGGCCATTTGCAACACCCGCTCACTATTCCACTCATTAGGGCTCACCATCAATCAGGTGAAGTCATCCCTCGTCCCCTCACAGAGACTGCAGTTCATTGGTGCAGTTCTGGACACCCACCAAGGAAGAGCTTTTCTGACTGAGGACAGGGCGGAATGCATCAGGTCTCTGATAAGGACCATTACGGCACAGAAACTGGTCCCTGCATGGACCATGCTGTTAGAGGAATGTTGATGGGCCTGCACCTGGGTTGCCGTGCCTGGCTAAATTAGCAAGTAGATACGAGAAGGGAATATTGCCAGCACTGGCTACTTATAGTTCCTATGATTCAGTTCTTGGCAAAATGTACATCAACAGTCCATAAATCGAAGCAGGAGCAAGAAAACTTAAGGTGCAAAAGCAGAGCTATTTTTATTTTAAAGTGCACAACCACAGCACTCAAACAGCTTCCATGTAGCTTCTCCCTCTCTCTTACAAGGAGCTTCCTTAAGCGTTTTACACCCCCGGCGCTTAGTCATAGGATAGCAGTCTATTACACCAACCAACAATAAATACAAATATCTTTAAAGTGACAGTGCTTCTAAAGGTGAAAACAATTATTCTACACAAAATCTAAATAGTTTCACGGACATCACATGTACCTCATACACCAATCTAGAAAATATGATTGTACGTAACTGATTCACTATTTCTTAATATTAAATCTATCATATATACTTTACAAAAAGTTATATACACATAATCATTAACACACCATAACTATATTGTAAATCATTTCATTACATTTCTTATGTTTCATTATTGTTACCAGTTCTGGAATAAGCACAAATTTGTGTCCTCCTCATTTTTACACATGGTTTCCCTTGAGGGTCCACAATCGGACAGAGCCAGGTTCCAGACAAAAAAAACATCTAAAAGAAACAAAGGAGGAAAAAGTTATGCTGATGTTTACTTAGATGTAAATAATGGCATTAAATCATTTTCCTTAATTTAAAGAATGGACCATGCTGTGCCTGCTCAGACACATGGCAGCTGCCATCACCACGGTACCCCTGGCCCACCTCCTGAGAGCCCAATGACACCAGAGGCAGGATCATTTAGACCAGCTTGTCAGAGTCACAAAGCCAGTTATTCTGGACTTACAGTAGTAGCTTGTCCTGGAGCACCTCTCCAAGGGAGTCCCCTTCTTGGCACCTGCTCCAGCTCTGACTCTCACCACAGATGCCTCGGGGTCCAGGTGGGGAGCTCAGCTGGGTGGAACAAGGACCCAGGGAGCTCAGTCTTCTCTGGAAGCTCACCTTCATATCAATGTATTGGAGATGAGGGTGGTCCTGTGTGCCTTGCAAGCTCTACAGTAGGAGATCTCACCGATTCACGTGTTAGTCCAGATAGACAATACCTCAGTGGTGTATTACATCAACAAGCAAGGAGGCACTCACTCATACCTCCTTTGCCGAGAAGCAAAGTGGGTGTGGGATTGGGTACTATAGCACGGTACCACGATTACAGCAGTACATGTTCTGGGTGTGGACAACACCATGGCAGATCTCTTGAACTGGTCAAGGGCCAGAGCTCATGAATGGGAGCTGCTGCAAAAGGTTGTAGAGGACCTGTTCCAACAATGGGGGACACCGGTCATAGACCTATTCACATCCCTATACAATGCAAAACTGCCCAATTTTTGCTTGCTAGAGCCAGGGCCTGGTGTTTTCTGGTGAGACGCATTGTCCCTCTCTTGAACGGGCAGGTTCCTCTATGCTTTCCTGCCCTTCCCTTTGATCCAGAGGGTTCTCCTCAAGCTCCAATCAGAACAGGTGTTGATGATCTTGGTGGCACCCTGTTGGCCCAGACAAATTTGGTTTGCGCTGCTTCGCCAGTTGGCTCAGGAGCCTCCCCTACCATTGCCTGTCAGCTTGCACTTTCTGTCTCAGGAGGCCAGTTCTCTGGTCCATCAGAACCTCAAATCCCTGAACCTGCCTGCTTGGCTCCTAAAGACGCAGCCATTCTTGGACACGGAGTCTCACAAGGTGTTGCATACATTCTGGTAGTGGCTCGGAAACCATCCACTCATGCTACTTACACCATGAAATGGTGGAGGTTTTGTCTCTGGGCTCGGGCTGACAACCTGGATCCTCTTCAATGCCCCAAGGAGTCTATTTTTAACTACCTCCTGTCACTTTTTCATTTGGGATTGGTGTATTCCTCCCTGAAAGTGCACCTCTGTGCCATTTTGGCATACCATGCACCGGTTGGTCAAAGGTCCCTAGCTCAGCTAGAGGCCTTGTGTGCTTTTTAGCATGGCATTCTGCATCTGAGACCTCCCATAAAGGACCCATTTCCCCCTTGAGACCTTCGTTTTGTCCTGGAGCAGCTCACGCTGCCTCCTTTTTAACCAGCCACAGATTGCAAGCTACACCTCCTGTCTTGGAAGGTGTTATTTTTAGTTGCTGTGACTTCAGCAAGGAGTATTTCAGAACTTCAAGCTCTCATGTGTAAAGAGCCTTGTTTGATTTTTCATAAAGACAGGGTGTCTTAAGGACCAATCCTAAATTTCTTCCCAAGGTGGTCTCAGCCTTAACCTTGAATCAGGACATTGACTTTCCGGTGTACTTCCCCAATCATACTACTAGGGGGAAGCCCGTCTGCACACATTAGATGTTCATAGAATCCTCAGGTTTTACCTGGCTAGGACTAGACCATACAGGCAGTTTAAGCTGTTTCTGTCTTTCACCCACAGAATGCTGGGCGCACCTGTGACAAAACAAACACTCTCTAAGTGGCTGGTAAATTGCATTGTATTTTGTTACCGGAAGTGCAATAAACACTTGCTGGGATCAGTTAAGGGTCATTTGACAATAGGGGTGGCTACCTCCTTTGCTGCACTGAAGGACATCGCAACATCAGCCATTTGTGCAGCTGCCACTTGGAGTTCGGTGCACACTTTCATTAGACATTACAGTTTGGACATTACCTCAAGGTGCAGAGCCAGTTTTGGCCTGGCAGTCCTCCAGGGTCTTTTGTCCTAAAAGGCATCCTTTTTGGGATCTCTCCTATCCTCCTCCCAGCTGGATCATTTATACACCCTTACTGCTTGGGAATCAGTCCTTATGGTGTAACCTGCTGCAAGAGCTGTATATAGAAGTAAGTACAGTTACACAAGAACTTACCATAACAGTAGATCTTCGAGAACAGCTCTTGCAGCAGGTAGTTTCCCTTCCACCTTGCCCTCAGGAGATTTGGTTCTTCATAAGGTCTCAGACATATCAGATTTATTAGTCTTTCTCTGGAAGCTGATCCTTGGTCTCCCCTTCTGAAATACATCACTACACTGGGAGTCTCCAGCAGAAGAACTGAGGTATGCTGGGGACCACCCCTTTTATGGGGTATCTGATGTCAGGGGTGGGGCTGACATCAGAGGCGGTCCCCCACTGTATATAGCTAGCTAGACGTTTTCTGTGGGGTCCTGCTGCCTGCCAGCTTCAGTCCTTATGATGTAACCTGCTGCAAGTGCTGTTCTCGAAGATCTACTGTTATGGCAAGTTCTTACATAACTGTACTTTCTCGTCTTCTACCCTTACCATAAGGATACTGAATTACATGAGCCTCCTCCTGAAGTACAAAGAGGAACTTTGGAAGGCAGCTACCTTCCAAAGCACTGCATGGCACTGCACTGAAACAGGAGCTAACCAAAACAATAAAGACTGCAGCTGCTGTGGGCCATCATTTACTATGGGCAGCATATGACACTGTTGACTCATCAGCTCAGGCATGAGCAACGGGAGTATGTCTCAGGAGACACTCATGGCTGCAGGTCTCTAGATTTGCACCTGATGTCTAACAATACATTTTTAAAGCCCCTTTCAAAGGGCACAAACTCTTTGGGGCACCAACCCATGTCATATTAACCACCTTGCAGCTGTCAGGTTGCACTTTGAACTCAGTGCACTCTCTGTATCATACCCAGCTGAAACAATTTTACAGGGGACCCTATCGAAAGTCTGACACAAAATAGAGACTCACTGCTAAGAAGCCAACCAAGCACAAGGATACTGTCTCCTTGCAGGGACCCATCCTCTCAACCAAAGCCAGCCTTCCAACCCCAGCAGTCCCTCTCCAGGGACCCTCCTTAGCATGAGGCCTCCCCCGAGCCCATGGTTTTAGGGCCCAACCCATGGAGATAGTGGGAATATTCTCCATGTACCTTCAAGGATGGAAGTCAATTGCAGCCGATGCCTGGCTGCTGCAACTCATAGAGTTCAGACACACACTTGATCTGACATGTACACCCCCAAACATGCCACTAAAACAAACCACCCACCCACCAAATCATGAGGAATTTCTATAGACAAAAATTCAAGCACTCTTGCACAGAAAGGCTGTGGAATCAATCCCTCATCATCAATGAGGGCAGGGCTTTTGCTCCTGTTTTTCCTTGTCTCAAACGTAACTGGAGATCTCAGACTGATACTCGATCTCCAGCAAATAAACTTCTTCATACAATACAAGAAATTCCATATGGTCACTCTACCAACTCTCCTACCCTTACTGCAAAAGGGGGACTGGTTCTTCTCTCTAGACATGAAGGATACATACCTTCATATTATGATACACCCGGCTCACAGTTAATACCTGCGTTTTCAGTTTCAGACATCAGCACTTTAAATTCTGTGCTGTCCGCTTTAGGCTTTCATTGGCCCCAAGGGGTGTTCATGAAATGCCTTGTGGTTGTAGCAGTGTAACAGGGTTGAATAAAGCCTGTCCCATTTTTTATGCAGAAAGAGTTAAATGCAAGGATCTGTTCCATACTTTGCTTTTCTGTCTCCTGTCTGTCTGGTTGTGCAATCAAATTTTCTTGTGAGACCTAGGGACTGATCACTCCAGCAGTTTTGCAAATCTCCACCTATCGATATCTCTCTGCCTTCCCTTGCTATTTTTGTCTTTTCTTCCCCCTTGCATATCCGCAGGTATAAAAATATATGTGAATCTTTATGTGGAAATGTCACTGATACTGGGATCCCTTTGTTTAAAACTGTATATAGTTATACTGTTGAAAGGATTGTTAAGTTATTTGGAATTCACGGGGTTAACCTGATATGCAGTTTTTAAGCCTTTTGCTGAACTGTAAACACGAGATCAGTTCTGGGTCACTATGTTCTTTTTGCTGCACCTGCATCGAAACTGACAAAAAGATTCTGTGAGAAGCAGGCTCTCATAACAAGTTCCCAAAGACTTATAAAAAGAGCAGCAATGCTTCTGTTAGAGAGACAAGGAGAGTGAGAGCCTGAGATAATGAAACTTGGAATTAAGAGATACCCTCAGAAGAAGGACTTTGTTTTCTCTGTTTGTACTGCCTTTGTAAATAGTTATACTGAATAATTTTTATTTTTATTTTGTTGTTGAGAAAATAAAACGCTATTTGTGAATTTTGAAACTGCTTCTGGTTTTCCTATGCTTCCTGATCTGTACTTCGATGACAAGCAGTAGCCTGAAGAAGAGCAGGACATTATGTCTTCCCAATCTGGATGACTGGCTTCAGAAAGCCTCATCGAAACACCAACTAGCAGCTACCCTTTCCCAAACACTTGCTCTGTTTACTTCCCTGGGTATTACAGTCAGTATACCAAAGTCCAAAAAAATGGCCTTCTGTCAGTGTCTCCAATACATTGGGGACATGTCGAGTGGCTCTGCATTCCTGCCTCGAGATCAGGCAGGCAAGCTCATTCAGTTAGCTACACATATCAACAGCAATAGGTATATCTTAGTGCACTGCTACCTCAGATTACTAGGCCACTTGGCAGCAGAAATTCCAGTGGTACCTTATGCCTGACTCCACATGCGTACCCTTCAGAGGACACTGAAAGAATAGTGGGACTAGAAGATGGACAACCTAGATATGGAAGTTATGGTCTCCACACCAGCGAGACAAGTCCTCCAATGGTGGATGGATCTTGACCATTTATTACTGGGAGTCCCCTTTCACATCCCCACTCCACAGCAAACTCTCATGGCAAAGGCATCTACACAGGGTTGAGGAGCCCACCTGGACACCAGTCAGAGCTAAGGAACATCGCATTCTGGAGAGACCCATCTCCACATAAATATCCTGGAGATGCAGGTGGTTCTATATGCCCTACAGGCCTTCCAAGACCTATTGCTACCAGGCATTCTAGTCCAGATAGACAACAATACAATCGTCCACTATCTGAACAAACAGAGAGGTACCCACTCCTACCCTCTATGCAGGGAAGTGATGAGAGTCTGGTACATAAATGCACAGAAGTTGTTGGCAGATAAGGGCCTCCAGGCCCATCCAGTCTTCCTGTTTTCCTGCTTTTGGTACTGGGCAGTAGACCATGGCTTGCACCACATTGCGATCCACGTTCCAGGTAACCTGAACATCCTTGTGGACTTACTAAATCGCTCCACAGCCTGCACCCATGAATGGAAACTTACATAGATACATAGACAGTGTCGGCAGATAAGGGCCTATGGCCCACCCAGTCTGCCCATTTGAGCTTGTAAGTTCAGTTTGTTTTCCTAGAAGTCTGTTGCCCCTTACCCCTGACCTCCAGAATTCCTTTATGTCTATCCCATGCATTCTTAAATCCCATGATTGTTTCAGCCCCCAACACTTCCTCTGGCAGGGTGTTCCACTTGTCCACCACCCGTTCTGTGAAGAAATTCTTTCTCATGTTTCCTCTGAATCGTCCTCCCTCCAACTTCATCCCATGCCCTCTAGTCCTGGAACATCTTTTTGCTTAAAAATAGTGTTTTCCTGCACCCTGTTCCTCCCTGTAAGATACTTGTATGTCTCTATCATATCCCCTCTCTCCCTCCTCTCCTCCAGGGAGTACATGTTCAGTTCCTTCAACCTGTCTTCATAGGACTTGTGATGCAATCCATGCACCATCTTTGTTGCCCTCCTCTGAACCTTCTCTACCCTGTCTATGTCCTTACGTGGGTATGGTCTCCAGAACTGTACACTGTACTCCAGGTGGGGCCTCACTAGTGTCTTGTATAGCGGAATTATGACCTCCCTTTTCCTGCTGGTGATGCCCCTGCCTATACATCCCAGCATCCTATTTGCTTTACCTGCTGCCTTGTCACACTTGTTTCCTACCTTGAGGTCATCAGAGATGACAACCCCAAGATCCCTTTTCCTGCTTGGTGCACACTATATCCTCACCCCCAACTGATATATTGTACCAGGGTTTTGTGCTCCATATGCATTATCTTGCACTTCTTTGCATTGAATTTCAACTGCCAAACCCCTGACCATTCTTCAAGTTTCTGCAGGTCGCTTCTCATTCTGTCTACACCCTCTGGTGTGTCTACTCTGTTACAGAGCTTTGTGTCATCAGCGTAACAGTGAAATTCTGCCTTCTAGGTCCCGACGCATGTCACTGATGAAGATGTTGAATAGGACCGGTCCCAGCACTGATCCCTGTGGTACCCCACTGGTCACTTTTCCTCTGTGGAGTGACAGCCATTTACCACCACCTCTGTGTCCTGCCACCCAGCCAGTTACTTACCCACCACACTACTGTCCTGCCCACACCCATATTCCCCAGTTTGTGTAATAGTCTTCTATGTGGCACAGTGTCAAAGGCCTTGCTGAAGTCCAGATAGGCCATGTCCACTGCCCTCCCGATCCACTTCCCTAGTCACCCAGTCAAAAAATTCAACGAGGTTGGTCTGACATGACCTCCCCCTGGTGAAACCATGCTGCCTTGGGTCCTGTAGTCCATTGACAACCAGATGTTCCACCAATCTCTCCTTCAGTAGTGCTTCCATGATCTTCCCACTACCGAGGTGAGGCTGACTGGTCTGTAGTTCCCTGCTTCCTCTTTGTTCCCACTTTTGTATAAGGGACTACATCTGCTGTCCTCTAGTCTTTGGGTACCTCCCCTGTTTCCAGTGATCGGCTAAACAGGATAGCCAGAGGATCAGCCACCACCTCTCTTAGTTCTTTAAGGACCCTGGGTGCACCCATCTGGCCCCATTGCTTTATCAACTCTTATTACTTCCAGTTCCTTCAGGACCCTTTCTTGTGTAAAGGGACTTGTGTCCATTTCTGCACCATTCTCACCCTTGTACTCCCTTCAGACCCATTACCTCCTCCTCTTCAGTAAAGACTGAGCAGAAATACCTGTTCAATACGTCAGCTTTACTGTTGTCATCCTCCACGCAGCCCCATCCTCCCCTTCAGTCTCACTATCCTCCCTTTGTCTTTCTTTTTTCACTTATGTACCTGTAAAGGTTTTGTCCCTCTACCCACTGATTTTGCAATGTGTTCTTCTGTCTGAGCTTTGGCTTCCTTACTGACCTCCCTGCCTCCCTTTGCTTCTCCTGGTACTTCTTCCTATCCCCTTCTGCCTGTGTCTTTTTGTATTGCCTGAATGCAATCTTTTTGGCTTTCACTTTCTTTGCTACCTCTTTGGAAAACCATAATGGTCTCCTCTTCCTCTTCCTTTTCCTCTTGCTAATCTGCTTAATGCATAATTCTGTTGTTCTTGTAATCCCCATTTTAAATACTGCAGGTTGCCAAAGATCTATTCAAAAGATAGTGTCACCCAGAGATAGACCCCAGAATGTAAAATTGCCATGTTACTGCTCACTAGAGTCAGGACCTGGAGTTATCTGGCTAGACACCTTATCCCTCTCCTGGACAGGAAGATTCCTCTACGCATTCCCTCCATTCCCACTTATACAGAGAGTGCTACTCAGACTTCTTCAGGATCATGCAACAATGATCCTAGTAGCACCTCTCTGGCCTCGTCAGGTGTGGTTCCCTTGCTACAACAGCTAGCAGTGCAGGACCCCATTCCCCAACCCATTTCCCCCACCCTCCTGACCCAAGACCAGGGAACCCTACTACACCCCAGCTTACATTCACTGCATCTCCATGCATGGCTCTTGAAGACGTAGCCGTAGCGAGATACAACATCTACCCCCAGGTTGCATACGTCCTCCTTGTGGCCCAAAAACCATCAACAAAGGCCAAATACTCTATGAAGTGGAAGTGCTTTGCAACGTAGGCATCCGACCATGGGGTGGACCCATACACCTGCCCTCCTAAACGAATCCTGGACTACCTGCCATCTCTCTGACACACAGGTCTAAAATACTTCTTCTTGAAGGTACACCTATTGGCAATCTCAGCATTCCATGTTCTAGTTGCTGACCACCCACTGGTCCAACTAGAGGTCATGAAGACCTTCTTAAAACATGTACTACACCTTAAGCCACCAGTGCAGAATCACTCCCACCGTGGAATTTAAACTTTGTTTTGGAAAAGCTCACGCTACCTCCTTTTGAACCTGCAGCTACACATTATCTGTGATACCTTTCATAGAAAACCTTGTTTTTAGTAACAATCACATCAGTGAGATGCATTTCAGAATTACAGGCACTTATCTGTAAGCAGCCTTACTTAGTATTCCATAAAGACAGAGTTTCTTTATGCACAAACCCTCACTTTCTTCCTAAGTTGGTTTTGGAGTTCACTCTGAACCAGTTCATCCAACTACTGGTGTATTACCCGGAGCATGCCAATCCAGGAGAAGCATTGCCCCATACTTTACATGTACATAGAATATTAAGGTGCATCTTTCGTACCAGAGACACATGCAAGATGGTGCAACCTTTTTTTCCTATGCCCCCAGTAAGGAGGGCAATCTCATTTCCAAGCAGTGCCTGTCCTGATGGTTGGCCAACTGCATTATATTTTGCTACAAGAAGTATGGCAGAGAGTCCCCCTCTACATGGTTAAACCTCATTCCACATAGGGGATGGCTACCTCAATTGTTTGCTTCAAAGGAGATTCAGCTGCTGAGATTTGTGAAGCAGCTACCTGGACAAAAGTCCATACTTTCACCACACATTACAGTCTAGACATTATATCCAGAAGATGGGCCAACCTTGGCCAAGCAGTACTACAGAGTCTTCTTTCATGAGTACCTACCTTCCACCACCCTTCCCATCCTAACTGCTAGTTACTCGTTCCTATCTGTGTGACCTGCTGCAAGAGAGAGCCTCGAAGAAGATAGTACAGACTGCTAGTGAAATCCTTCAGCTGGATCTTATGCCTGTGGCTGGATGTTCCTATCTACTGTGTGACCTGCTGCAAGAGATTCTCTTGAAGATCTACTGCTATGGTAAGTACTTACGTAACTGTACTTTCCCTCTCATACACAGAGGCAAACATCTATATAGCTGAACCATTTCTTGATGTTATTGAAAAAGGATTCACCTCTGGATTGTCGATTGTCTTCAACTCCCCAAATCTCAAAAATAAGTTGGCATATGACGGGGCCATTGCGGTCCCCATTGCAGTACCACATATCTCAATTAATCAATTATTTATTTATAGAAAGTGCAATTCCAAAAAGATCAGAGTGCTTGTACAATTAAATATTCCTAAAAACTATAATATAAATGCAGATAATTACAGTAAACTCCTAGAATTATTAAAAAGAAACAATCAAAATCAGGGAAAGCCATACCAAACAGATGAGTTTTAAGAACAGATTTAAATCTCTTGATGGTCGGGCACTCACATACCTGACGAGGTAGAGAGTTCCACAGGGTGGGGGTCATAAAAGCAAAAGATCGGGCTCCTGTGGACTTTAATCAAACCCTGGGAACCTCTAGCAATCCCTCGTCGGAGGAGCAGAGAGGGTGATAAGGACAAAGAAGATCTTGCAGGTACTGAAGTCCCCGTTCATGTAGGGCATTGTTGGTCAGTAAACCAACCTTAAAGGTGATCCACCACTGTATCAGCAGCCAGTGCAGGTTACAGAGCACAGGTGTGACGTGACAAGTTCCTGATAGGCAAGTCAACAGCCTAGATGACGCATTCTGCACCAGCTGCAAATGGTTGATATCAACCCCCAAAAACCCAAGGTACAGGGTATTGCAGTAGTCAAGGCAGGAGGTCACAAAAGCATGGACAAAAGTTGGTCAGCAGGCAGAACCAGGTGTTTAATCCAGGCAATATTCCTCAAATGATAAAAGGAGGTCTTGATAACAGCTGTCACCTGAGCCTTAAGCGTCAAACCACTGTCAAGTACAACGCCCAGATTCCGCACTCAGTCTGAGGTCAGCAGCTGATTTCCACCAAGCCAGAAACTGGATGGCTGTCCAGCCATCAACCTCTAACCCCACTGACCTGGATCCACTACCAACAATTCAGTTTTATCAGGGTTTAACCTCAGCCAGTTGGCACTCATCCAGTCTTGGATCTCGGAGAGGCAGCTATTAAAGAGTGAAATGGCCTTAGCTTGTTTGGGCACGAAGGACAAGGAAAGCTGAGCAGCATCTGCATAGCAGTGGAAACTCAGCCCATACCACCTTATAACGTCTCCCAATGGTAGCATATACACAGTGAACAACATGAGAGACAACACGAAGCCCTGTGGAACCCCAAAGGATGGGGGAAAGAGGAGCTGAGGAATAAATCTCTGACGCCACTCTGAGTCTTGCCTGTGAGGAAGATCTAAACCACCTAAGGATTGTACCCGACAAACCGCAGATCAACCGCAGGTGCTCAAGTAACACTCCATGTTCCACAGTGTCAAATGTGGACTGGCAGTATAGCCTAAAGGTTAGAGGAATGAGGTGTGAACAAGCTTGATACATTCAGCAGCCCAGACCTGAGTTTGGTTCTCAGTACCTCCACTTGCATGCTTCCACGTCACTCCTGAAAACAGGCACTTGTGCCTAGTGAGCCTTATCTGGTTACCAAAGACTAAAATAAAAAAAAATGCTGCAAAGAGGTCCAAGAGTACCAAGACTGAATAATTCCTCCAATCTCTCGCTATCAGGAGAGCATTAAGTACCCGAACCAGTGCCATCTTGGTACTATGCCTTTTCTGAAATCCGGACTGGAGAGGGTCATAGATATCACGAATGGTAAGATGATCCTCCAGCTGCAATGCAACTGCCTTCTCAATAACCTTGCCCACAAATGGCAGGTTAGAGACAGGTCTGTAGTTAGCTAAGCAATCAGGGTCAAAGGTGGGTTTCTTGAGGAGAGGTATCACAACCGCCTCCAGGGGATCCAGAAACACTCCTATCTCTGATGAACACTGGACTATCCCAGCAAAGACTGGGCCAATGGTCTCAACATACCCTAAATTGATATGTGTTGGGCCCAGGTCCAGACTACAGTAGGTTGGTTGCATACCCTGGATGATCCGTACAATATCTGCAAGTAAAATTCCTGTTGAAATTCAAAGACATTGTGTGTCAACACAAAATCTAATGCTTTAGTCAGAAAATCCCACAGAGAGCCAACATGCTCTAATCCCATCCATATGACTTATAGAGGTGTATAATGCCTCTACATCAGTTGTTAACGAGATGTATTTTTCTCCCATATGAAAGCTATACATTTCCTTAGGATATTGCCCGTATCTTTAAGGAAAGAAGATAATTCAAAAAACGATTGTTGCAGAAAAATAAAATCAAGAAAACTACTGAGCTTTTCTGTCAAGGAACCAATTCCTGATACAATTGGTCTCCCCAGTGGATTTTAAAAGTTTTGGGGATTTGGGGTAGGGCATAAAATGATGGCATAATTGGATATCCACACCACAAAAATTTGAATTCCTCATTTGAGATGGACCCATCAGCTACTGCTTCTTGCAACCACTAAACATTTCTTTCTTGTTGATGTTGATTGGGTTACCACTCAATAGTATATAACTTTGTTCATCATTTAACAAATCCATCACTGTGTTATGATAGTGCTATCAAGGACAACAGTATTACCCGCCCCCCTTGTCGGCCAGCTTAATAATAACATTTGATAGAGTAGGTAACCTATTCAATGCCTGTTTCTTAAGGGGGGAAATATTTTGCCAAGGAGCCCTTGTTTGATCTAAAATATCTTTAACCTGTTGCAGTAATGTTCTTTCAAAGACAGTAGTAGTAGTAGTAGTACTGTTCTGAACATTAGGGCAAAAATCGGATTTCCCCTTGAACAACGTTTTCCTTAATTTAATAAATTCAGATAAGTTTTTACTTGTATCTGTAGTACTACTCTCATCCCATAATTCTGTTAACGTTTCAAAATTCACTCTGTCCAGACTGGCCATGTTAAAATCCAGATCTGTACCACTGTCCTGTGATTGTGACCTTTCAAAATCCTGTAAATTGGCTAAAACAAGGTCCAAATCCTCTTGTATTTAGCTATTAGGTAAATCAAAATACCCCATATTGTCAGCGTCAGTACACTCTTTCTGTTCAGCAGCAAAAAAATACCTTAATCTGATTTTTCTAATAACTCAAAATAAGTCTGTATGACTGAAAATCATTCTTGTATGGTGTCGGTACAAAGTTCAAACCGTTTGAAAGTACTGCCGCCTCTTCTTTTGTGAGTTCAGTTTAAAACAGGTTTATGATCTGTAATTTGTCTGCTTTTTGTCTCGAGTCCTTTTCAAGGCTGTGTTTCCTCCGTCCCTTTTTGCCCCTCTTTGTTCTTTTTCTGTCTCTCATCTGGGAACCCTTGAATTCTAATCTTCTGCTGTTCTTTTTAAAAAGCAGACCAATTTGTTGTTTTCCCTAATTTCTGGGGATCCCTTTTGCCAGTATAATGATGCTTGTTCCCCGACCTCTCTGTCCCGTGTTCTGGCTCTACTGTTTTTAACAGGGGGCCAGCTGAAGATGTTGCCAGAGTCGTAATCAGCCTGATCACGAATTAATTTAGACCGCTTTCTCTTGATCAAATCTTTTTTCATGTTTTGTGATTTTTAATTTTAATGCTTTGTCCGATGCTGCAAATTTGTTGGATTCTCTAGGTGCCCACTAACTGTTTGGCTATGTTGATTTCCTCAGTTAGTAGTTCATATTTCTCAGTATACTCATTTATAACCAATTTAACAAAACCAAGTGAACATTCTTCAGCAAGTTTGGACCATGCTTCCTGAATATTAAATTGTTTCAGACCACAGAACGGAGCCTTCACAATCCTTAGTCCCCTCGGAACCAGTCCCTTCTCAGTATAAGTCTCTAGTGTTACAATGTTACAGGAAAGGTTCAGTTCAGTAATTTAAAGTTTTTCAGATTTGCTAAATGCAGCTTTTAAGTTTCCCTCTTCAGTGTGTTCACCTCCTTCATTGTTAGCAGCTGGTTCAAAACCTCTTTATTTTTCCCATGCCTGCCATCTCTTCTCCTGCAGAGGGATTGAAGTCTTACGGCTGAAACTCAAATCACAGCTTGCTCCGGGTGCCAGGTCATTTCTGGACATTCTACCCTGTAGTTGAACTTGTAGGCAGAAATTCTAGCATGTGTTTGTGCAAAAACCAAAATGATCCAGCACCTCTCAATAATTCAATATCCTCAGCCTTTGTTCCACACTGGGGTGCTGGCTAAAGTAGCCCTGGAAAACAGGTGTGACTACACCTGCCACATTCGCGTAGAGCCTAGCTCTTTACAAAAATGCCAGTGAAGCACACACGCTACAGTGGAGTCTAGGGGAGTGCAGCTAAGGGGTGGCTAACCCCAGAAACTTTAAACTAGAACAAGGTAAACAGAGAAAGTGCACACAAGAATGGTAGTGCTCACAAAAGAAGGCAAAGACAGTGCAGCACATATTTGGGCACTCCCCACCTCAATGAAAGAATGCCAAACAGCTTTTCAGTTAAAAAAGTAATTTTATTGACTAAAACACCATGGGTGTAGGCTAACACCCTAAACAGCACCCTGCCTGACACTTTTCGGACTACTCGTTCTGTATCGACTAGAACAAGGTAGTTGCACTCCAACAGAAAACACAAAAATGCCCTCAACACACCAACTCGGCTACCCGCTGTCTGACAGAAGCAGGGAGCACACTACTTATTTATAGGGCAAAGTGCACCACCCTTGCCCTATAAATAAGCAGCACACTCCCTGCTTCTGTCAGTTGGTGGGTGGCCAAGGTGGTGTATGGAAGGCTGTGTCACTCACCATCCACTGACCATGGCACCAGTATCTGGAGGACAGAGACGGGCGGGGGAAAGTGGGGTTGGATGTTTGGTGCCACAGTGGGGGGGGGGTTGGTTCCACTAGATGTTTGTGACCTGGACCATAACCTGCAGTACATTGGGGGTAGGATTTCTTGTGACTGACAACTGAATACCCACTGTGTGGCACCGCACCAGTCCCCAGTCACACCCCATAGCAGGGCACTGGTTGCGGCTGCTGAAACGGAGATCATTGGGTGGGGGGGGTTCCTGGAAGACGGGGGTGCTGTTACCGGTACCAGTTGCTAGACTAGTTTAGGGGGAGCACTTCACCTCAGTATGCCTGCCTTGGCAACCTTTGGGGTGAAACACATGAACAGTCTTTGGGCTGTCACAGCAGCTTCTTGGGGACAGGGATACTTGGGGAGGGACAACTGGATACCAGGGAACTTGTGTGTGTAAATTGGCCATGGGTTGGGGTGGGGGAGGAACCACTGGACAGCAGGGAAATTATGTACATGTACCTGGCGAGGGATCGTGTTGGGGACCACTAGCACCAGGTATAGCCCCACATCTGGCACCAGACAAGTAGGGGAAACAGGGATGTGGTAAATCACCTGGCTACCCATGCAAATGAGCCCATAATGGGCATACAAATGGCCCCTTAGCATCTTGCGTACCCAAGGTGTTTATTTGCATAGGTCCACTTGAATATTGTGAATTCAGCTTTGGCACAAGCCATTCTGGTGGCATACTTCAGGAGGTACATCAGGGCAGTACTAAGTGGCTTAGCACTGGCCCTGTATTCAGTCAAACAGCTCTGGTGTGCTATTCCACTGAATATAGCATCTTCAGGCACCTGCGCTATCACAATGCGGAGCACAGATTTTTGTGCTCTGCTTCTTGCATTTTTTAATAACAGGCCCAAGATGTTTATAAATCAAAACCGGTTATAAAATGGGCATCGGGAAACCAAACGCCTGATTGGCTTGAATCCATGTGAATACCACACCGCATTTACATGGGTTGTGCATGTGCCCTGCTAGTTTGTGAAGCAGCATACATCCTGCTGGATGCCTCAGATATGTATTTTTGTTATTTTTATCTTAAAATGGTTTTTAAATGTCTTACCACATTTTCATAAGTGGTTTGGCACTGGTGAAGGGTGTTACCTCACAGTAACCCACCAGTCATGCCTTACTACTTAAAATACTTCTAACTGCTTGTTCAGTTCACCTACAGTATCCACACTATGGCAGTTCCACTGAGCACAGTCACTACTTAGAAAAGGATGCTAAGCTGACTCCTCCTACCACCCAACCATATATCTTCTGGTCTCTGCAGTCTCATGCTTCCATGGTGGTGGCCTGCTCCTAGGCCTAGCTGATGGCATGGAAGATGTCACCATGATCAGTCTTGGTGACTGCAAGTTCAAGGTGTGGGTCAGCAAATGAGCTCAAGGCAACTGATCATTTGTTTCATAAGCTCATGCACTTATTAGCTTTTGACACTGGTTCTCCAACCCATATAATTTTCCCATATCCTTTGTCTATCCCTTTGGGCTACTTTTCCACAAGCACTAGCATGTATTTTTTCTACCACTTTGCTTTACTCCCAGTGAAAAGAACTATGCTACATGAGGGAGCAGGCTATGCTTACTGGTAGGCGTGTGGCACCACACCATGTCATGCAGGTATCGTACTGTAGCTAGTAGCTGTTGCCGGTTCCCTTGTCAAAAGATTGGATCACAGTGGATACTAGTGCCTTTTATACGTTGTGGTTATTGATGAAGATTCCAAATCAGAGGTTGGAGTGTAGCAAAAATAGAGAAATAACATTGTCCTATTTTATGAGTGATGGCCAGCCAAGGAGAGGTACACAAAATGTCTAAAAAAAAATTTTTTTCTTTAATATGTTGCTTGAGAATATTTGCTTAGTGACCCATCAGTCTTGGTTAGCCAGTATTTTACTACTCTATGATTTATTTGTGCTGCAAAAGGTAGTAATCCTAATTCAGCACTGGCAAGTGGACTGGGGACAGAATTTGGTACTTGGAGTAAAACTGACAGACCAGTAAGTGATACACAGTATAGAAGATATTCTGGTAGATAAGCAGTAAGTAACTTTCATTTTTGCATCTTATTGTGCACTTTTACCATTTGTAACAGTTGAAAGGGGTTTACCTCTCTCTCATTGCTCACATCAGTGGTGGCACCCCCCTGTCCATAGCATGTAGCCCAAGGTAAAATGTTACATTTAAGTTTATAAGAAATGTACTTACAAACATATAAATATGCATCAATGTTAGAAACAAGGTACATTTAATGTACAGATTTATGATTTCAGAATATCATATGATTGTAACTCGTAGATAACCCACCACTTTCCTTATAATAGATTAATCTTTAGAATTCATCACGCATGTAAGATCTTTAGACAGTGGTTCATGGGTACTCACCAAAAAATCAACAAGGAAACTGTTTCACTGAATATTTTTCAGTGTAGATCAGCATGATATGTTTGAGATCATCAATCTCATTCATTAAACACAAACAATTAAGGGAACTATGACCTTTCTTATTTCTATAATTTAGCAAGTTACTATCATATATTGTAAAACGAGTGTTGGACAGTAATTTATACTGTTTATGTAACAATGGGAGCAACAAATATGAAGCTGAAGCTGAAGATGTCCACGGGGGTGCAGCTGTTATATGTTTTTATTATTCCTTGATACACATGTAGAAGCCTGTTGATCTTCTTCAAGGATATATCTTTCATCAGGCCACACCTGTGGAACTATAGCCACCAGGCACTAGGACCACACAGAAACTTTTTTGCTAGCAGTCTACTAGGGGCAACCCATGACGATGTTATATGTCTACTTACTATATAAACATAGGCATCCCCACGCCCTTCTCAGTGCTTTTCCCATCACCGACCATTCTTGCAGGACTCCAAAGAGAGACTGTTGCTTCAGTCAACCACCAAATTTTCAATTTTCCAACTTTTGTTACTTTCTCACCCTAGTAATCACTTTATTTTTAAAGTGATTACTGTCACTGTATGTCGACAACTGATTCCGCAAAACTCTTTTGATATTGCGAGAGTGGTGGAAAAATCTACAATGATGACGACCATGACACCTGCGTCTGCTGTCTCAAAGAGGCCCAAAATGTTAAGGCCTGTGAAATCTGCCTCAGCTTCAACTAGGCAACCTGGCAGTGCTGCCAGAAGGCCCTGCAGTCTTTCCTCCTTGAACAGAAAGTAGCCAGATTGGAGAGAGAGCTCCAGGTGGGAAGTTCCTCCACATCACTGGCCCCTTCCATGGGCTCCCACTCCTCGAAGGCCCAGAACAAATCATATGGGAAGCACAAGTACCGGACAAGGGAGCGGAGCAAGGATAAGTCCCCGCAGTCTGCTCTTGGGCATTGCTCTGCTTGAGGCCAGCTGCTGCAGCATTGTCATACACTTCAGCAGCAACATCTCCAGCTGCCCAAACCCTCACTACCACAAGGTCAGCTTTCACAGTGAGTCCTGCTGGAACTTCCACAGCTGACAACTCATTGATGGGACTCCTGATGCCCCCGTCATTGCTGCAACCACTGCCACTTAGACCTCAGCTCCCTCAGGAGGGGCTGGCAGAGGGCTCTGCCAGATCTTCTATGGTTGGTGATGTTTTGTTGATACCAGGACCCCAGCCTTCCCTGTCAGTGCTGCAAGGTACTCCAGCAATGCCGGCCACCTTCAACATTTAGATAGTGCTTTACTCCTTTGTGAAGATTATTCAGCTCCTTGTGTCTCCTCCGGACACAACAATGCCAGAGCCTACCATGAAGACACACCCTGCTCACTCCAGGGCATTGACGTCCTCACTGTCTTCTTTGCAGTACTCAGAGCCCATCGAAGAGGATCAGAAATACATCCCTGACCTCATCCAGCAAAATGAGGAGGAGGTTGATATGGAGAGGCGCCCATCAAGGTCTAACTACATTTCCTCAGGGACTGAGGACTCCACAAGGTATACCCTGAGGTCCCCTTCTTCATCTCAGTGATGAAGCAAGTCCAAACAGCAATGTGGTTTGATGCTGAGGAGCAAGTCATTACCAGGAGAAACCTGGTGGAGTTTATGGAACTACCAGATTCTCCCTCTTTTGTCATTCCTCCTTTACTGGCAGAACTAGAGGATGCCACTATGGCTGCCTGGTAGAGACCAAGTTTAATCCTTGCCATGCCCAGAAAAGCAGGGAAGCCTTTTTTTGCAGGGCAACCTCAGGTTGATTCAGTAGTGATAAATGCAGCCCATGATGGTCCGTAAGAGACCAAAACACCAGTTCTCTTCCCCCAGATAAGGAGTTGAGAAAATTGGACCTCATGGGTAACAGGACCTTTGCCTCTGCCACACTGGGCCTCAGAACAGTTAACTATCAGACCCATATGGTTGAATTCCAGAATACCCTCTGGAAAAAGGCTCAAGTGGGTCCCCAGAAACAGGAGATGTTCAAGGCCGTCCTGACTGGGGCTGATGTAGGTGAGCACTTGTTGAAGTCTACCTATGATATTTCAGATGCCTCAGCCAGGGCAGCTGTAGCTGGCATCTGTCTCAGGAGGCGTTCTTGGCTTAACATGTCAGGATTTGCTGGTGATGTCCACCAATCCATTTTGAATGCCCCTTTCAGAGGTTATAAGTTCTTTGGGGCGGATGTGCAGGATATCCTTTCTGAACTACAAGCCTCAGGGAAGACACTACAGTCAGTCCACTCCCTTTACCACACCAAACCAAGAAGTGGGCAAAGAGTACCTTTTCGTCATGCCACTCACAGGCCCAAGCCACAGAACCAGACAGCAGGGTAAGCATAAAGCAGGAGCAGCTTTGCCATCCCCTACCTCCACCACAGGAAAAGCCCCAAAGGGTGAAGGTGCAGCCCCAGCCGCAGGTCACACTTCAGCCTGACTCCTTGCTAACCCCCACCCTCCAGTACTACAGGAGGTAGTAGTAAGGGGTCACTTCTGTCTTCACCTAGACAGGTGGAGAGAGAGTACAACAGAAGCTTGGGTCCTGCAACTCATAGAGCAAGGTCACACTCAAGGACTTCTGGAGTTGCCTCCAGACCTTCCTCTAAATCAGTCAAACCACCCTCCAGCCCACATAACAGTGTTACTGGAGGAAGTTCACACATTGTTGCAGAAGAGGGCTATAGAACCAGTTCCTGGGGAGTACTGGAACAGTGAGTTATATTCGCAGTTCTTCCTAGTCCCCGAATCCACAGGGGGCTTTTGGCCTATTCAGGACTCAAGAAATCTGAACTTCTGTATTCAGTACAAGAAGTTCAGGATGGTAACTCTGCAAGGCCTTCTGCCCCTACTGCAAAAGAAGGACTAGATATGCTCCCTAGACATGCAGGATGCTTACCTGCACATCAAGGTTTGTCCTTCTCACAGGAAGTACCTCAGGTTTCTATTTTAGGGGGAGCACCATCAGTTCAAGGTATTGCCCTTTGGCTTGTCATCTGCACCATGGTCTTTACCAAATGCTTAGTGGTGGTGGCAGCAGCCCTCAGGAAGGAAGGACTCTATGTCTTCCCCATCTGGATGACTGGTTGCTCAAAGCTCAGTCCAGGAAATAATCACCTTACACCCTAGTGCGTACCAGACAGCTGTTCAGCACTCTAGGGATCACAGTCAGTCAGTCTGTCCAAGTCAATTTTAACTCCTTTTCAATGCCTCCAGTACGTAGGAGCTATACTTAACATTTCTCAGGGATCAGCCTTCCTGCCCCAGGACTGGACAGGACAGTGTGCCTGATAGCGTAGGCCCAGGTACTTTACAGCAGCAGGTATGTCACAGCCAGGACATTCCTGAGACTACTGTGCCTGATGGTAGCAGCCATTGACACAGTTCCCCTGGCAAGGCTGCACATATGGATCCCCAATGGACACTGAGAGTCCAATGGGACCGGTGATCTAGAACAGAAAGTGCTAGTAACTTTGCCAGTAAAGAGGATACTTCAGTGGTGGATGGAAACCAGCAAATTGCTCAAAGGGGTTCCTTTCCTAATCCCTTACCCTCATCAGATCCTCACCATGAACACTTCAGAGTTTGGCTGGGGGGCACACCCAGGGCCTCACCAAACCCAAGGTACATGGGCCACAGTGGAGAGTTCTCACCACATAAATGTCCTAGAGATGAGGGTCATTCTGTATGGCCTGCAAGCCTTACACAATCACCCGTGCCTGGGGCCTCTGTTGTTGCAGATGGACAACATCAGTGTAGTGTACTACATCAGCAGTAGAGGGAAACTCATTCTTATCCCCTGTGCAGAGAAGCGATGAGGGTTTGGTACTGGGCTCTAGAACATAGTCTATTGGCAGTCCATGTTCCAGGCATCCAAAACATCCTGGTAGACAGACTATGCAGGTCGCAGTCCAGCTTGCATGAGTGGGAGCTGCTGACCTCAGTAGTGGAAGACCTGTTCAACAGGTGGGGTCATCCAGAGCTGGACCTTTTTGTGTCCTCACTCAATGCAAAACTGTTGCTTTTCTGCTCACTCAATTGCTCCAAGGCCTGGAGTTTTCTGGTGAGCTATGTTGGCCCTCTCTTGGAAAGGGTGGTTTCTTTATGCTTTTCCTCCCTCCCTTTCTAGACATTTTCAACTGGAGCCTAATAGAAAGCAATTTTCCAAGCAAATGGAAATTGGCAAACATTGTCCCACTATACAAGGGGGATGACAATTTGCAATCCACAAACTACTGGTCAATTGCATTGTTATTGATCATTTCAAAAATAATGGAAAGATTAGTACATAGCCAATTGATTGACTATCTTGAGAAATACTATAAATTAAATAAATAAAACAGTTTTCAGTCAGGATTCAGGAAGGGACTGTCCACGAACACTACACTCATGGTCTTCATCAACCTGGTGGCTACCCCACTCAGGGAGGCGAGAGGCGTGGGTACAGTGTTCATCAACTTGTCAAAAGCTTTTGACCTTGTGGGCCAAGAATTTCATGGTCCACCTTGTGGACCACAAAATTCTTATTCCATATAAAGCACTTGCTTACAGTGGAAGCAAAAACCAGGTTGGTCCAAACAACCTTTCTTCTACTATTGGATTACGTGGATCTGCTGTACGGACAAGGATCAAGCACAGCCTTAAGCAAGCTAGTCAGTGTCAGTGGCTCAGTAGGTAGTACACTCACCTCTGAGGCAGGGAGATCAGAGGCCTGTGGGTTCAGTTCCCACATCTGGCACTTGGGTTAATATCCCAGTACTGACACTGTTGTGCAGCATGAGAGGGGTGCTGCACTTCTGAGGTGCCGTCTTTCGGATGACACGTTAAACTGAGGTCCCATCTGCCTGGATTGATGGTAGTTCAGGTGGATGTTAAAGATCCCATGGTGCTTATTGAAAAGAGTAGGGGAATTTCCCCAGTGTCCTGGCCAAATTTCCCTCATTCACTAAAAATACCACCAACAGCTTACTGTGGTTCAAGGTCAGTTGGTATTCATCTGTTTTCCCCCTCCCCCGGGTCGTGCCTGAAAATAGGCAGGATTTGTCTAGTGCACTTACCCGGTCAACAAAAACTAAATAAATAAAATAAATATAAATAAATAAAGACACCCTATACCACCAGACTGTGGGTAGAAGAAATTCCAGTTATCCCATTACTTGGGACCCCGGACAATCAGACTCCATTGGTATATGAGCTGACTAATATTCAGTGGAAGAGGGTCAACACTTAAAAGAGGAAACTATATATGCGCATCGGCTGCAAAGGTTGGGAGATTATGGAATTGTGAGCCCATCAGCTACGCAGCAGCCATATAACTGCTTAACTCCGTGATGAGACTGATCTGTTTTTGAATAGTTGCTTATGTAGGGTTGCCTGCATTTGATACTGGGACAAACTTTTACAGCTGTAGTATATTTAGAACAGCAAGGATTTTAAAAGCACTTCAAAGCACTCTAAGAGAAACAGAACTACATGATTAAAACTTTTTCTTTGAAAGATAAGATGTCAGTCCTGAAGCCTGTTTTGTAGAGAACATGGCTATTATATTCCCTGGATCTATCTTTGCATGAGCTGGAATGTGTAGTACGGTATGGGCTGCATGCCTATTGGCTCATGCTGTGGACCAATGGGCATACAGCCCTACCGACGGTGTCAGTCAGTGGGCGTTGGGGCAGCAGTCAGGTGGGGTGCTGCTGCCCGCCGCTAACCAGGGGGGAGCTGGGCGGTGGGGATCAGTGGGCAGGTGGAGAGAGGTGTCCACTGGACCACCAGGGATAATAATGTTATTATTTTTTTAATTCAGCCCACGATCGGGCGGACAGGTCCACTGGACTACCAGGGATATAGGGGTTAGCTATATTTTCACACTTAAGCCCGTGATCGGGCAGACTTCGGTCCACTGGACCACCAGGGATATAGAATTAATTCCACTGTTTACTTAGCCCATGATTGGGTGGGCAGCAGTCCACTGAACCACCAGGGATATAGGAGTTATCTATTTTTTACTGATGCCCGCAATCAGGCATGGGGGCACCACCACGGAGGTGCAGCTGGAGCTTGGGTGGCCACCCACAGGTGGCAGCTGCCATGTTGTGCCCTGCAATGCGGCAGCTTACCTGTGGGTGGCCATCCGTTGTTCCTTTTTTGTATCAACTTTTGCTGGTGCAGGTAGGGGTTGCGCATGCATGGCTCTGCACATCCCGGGCTGAATATCTGGCTGTGCAGAGTATGCATGGGCACACACCCCCACCACCTGCACCTGCATACATTACTGATGCACTCCGGCACATCGGGATTTGTGCCGCGCACTTTCCCCTTTTGAATATCGCACCGAGGTGCATCAGTGGGTTGCACATGGCGCAACACTGTTGTGCCATGTGCAACCCTTTTGAATATCTGGGCCATATTGGGTAAAAGTTTACAATATGAATGAGTTACGATTACCCCATTTATGTCTAGAGGAAACCATTGTAGATAGTCAGAAGGGATGGACCTTCCCCATTCTGCATATACTAGAAAAAATAATAAAGCCAAATGGTTTGCTGGCATGTTTACCAGAAAGCTTGATTAAACCTATGGAATATATTGAACAGCAAGTAACAAATAAAATTAAAGATATTCATATACAAAAGGAAATGGAATTAAGTAGACACTTAAAAAGAAGTAAATGGTTGGCCAATAACAGAAAAAGTATTCGGAATGGAACCATACTTGTCTAAAATAAAAGAACCAGACAAAAGGAAAATCTTTACCAAATTCAGATTTGAATATAATTATTCACAGAGACTGAGAGAATTATACAGTAAACACACAACCTCAGTATGTAAATGCAGACTGGGTGAGGATAATCTACTTCACTTATTAATATTATGTCCTTTATATAGCCATGAATGAAATATGTACTTGGGGGGAAATATTGGCAGATTTAGACATGGAACCCAGATATCAACTGAATTACCTCTTAAAATCAAATAAGGAAGAAATTCTGGACAAGACTGTAAAGATGTGTAAAGTTACTGAGTGGAACAACTACATATACTCCCTGATAACCAAAATAATTAGAGGAGACATTTGTTAATAAAAGGTAGTATTTAGGAGGCTGAGTAATAATCAATAGAACGTTGAATATACTCCATGGGCAGGGATAATGACTATGGTACCTATGCTTATAAAGAAACTAGCTAGGGAACATGCAATAAATATAATAATGTTATGACCTCTAAATTGGCATTCTTCACAACTGAATGGTTTTATTTGTGTTAATTTAATAATTATAAAGAGTATGAAATGTATTGTATATTATATTATGTAATATTGTTATTTGTAATTTGTAATGACAATGTTATTTGTCACACAATAAAATTAAACTTGAACTTTTTTTGTTACTGCCTGTCCAGGTTCATCTTGTAAATGAGTTCACCTCAAAGATGTTTCGCCTGGTTAAATAAGGATTGATTGAACAGATTAACAGATATAGGCATAGCAGATGAGCCATGCAAAAGGTTTAAATCATATTTAACAAATTGGACCCAGATGGTCTATGTGGGTGGAATATTCTAATTATTACCAGTAACTAGGGGTGTTCCACAGGGATCCATATTGGGCCCTTTATTGTTTTTGATATATATTAATGATTTACCAAACCACATGAAATTTACCAATATATGACTTTACACTGACAACAGTGTTCATTTCAGAAGGGCAAGATGTTAGAGAGGTAGAAAACAAATTACAGCTCTATTTTGCATCACTGCAAGATTGGTTTGCTACCTCAAAGCTGATGCTTAACTCTAAAAAGAACCCCAACAATGCTACATAAAGAATACAGACAGGTTGGCAATAAAAGCACTTAATGGATCCATATTAACCCAGGTATCTACATACAAATACTTGGGTGTAAATATTGACAATAAATTGCTCTTTGAACAACATATTAAATATTAGAATAGGGGCTTTAAGAACAACTCCAAACTGTCTCACAAATAAGGCTAGATTATCAGTAGCAAACCAGCTAATGTCATATCTATGTCCACGCTAACAATGATGTATTACATAAACTTGATATTTGTTATAATAGATTAGTGAGATTTACATAGAAACATAGACTTTGACGGCAGATAAGGACCGTTTGACCCACCTAGTCTGCTCATTTCCCTACCTAGAGGATAAGCTGCAGATCCTTTTTAACCAACAGCCTATTCCTTCCTACCCCCAACAAAAATTGCCTTATGTCTGTCCCATGCATTCTTGAATTCTCCCACAGTTTTAGACCCCACAAACCTCCTCAGGAAGGCTGTTCCATGCATCCACCACCCTCTCTGTGAAAAAATACTTCCTCACATTGCCCCTGAGCCGTCCCCCCTCTATCTTCAAATTGAGTCCCCTTGTTCTTGCACATCTCTTTTTCTGAAAGATCCTACCCTCTTGGACTTTGTTGATTCCACTGAGGTACTGAAACATTTCTATCATGTCCCTCCTCTCCCTCCTTTCCTCAAGGGTATACATATTAAGCTCCTTTAGTCTCTCATCGTATGGCTTCCCTTGCAGACCCTGCACCATTTTAGTTGCCCTCCTCTGAACTGCCTCTATCCTGTCTATGTCCTTGCAGAGATGGGGACTCCAGAACTGAATGCAGTACTCCAGATGGGGTCTCACCAACTGTCTGTACAGGGGGAAGCAACTTCCTGTTTTCTGCTGCTGATGCTCTCCCTATACATCCCAGTATCCCCCCAGCCCTCCCTATCACCTTCTCACATTGCTTACCAACCTTAAGTTCATCTGATAGGATTACCCTAGGTCCTTTTCCATTTTTGTTGTTACTACCCCCATTGTGTAATCTTTCCTGGGTTTTTGTTTCCCAGGTGCATTATTTGTTTTATATTGATTTGTAGTGAAATGCGACTATAAAACACACCGCTGCCAAATGTATCAATTATTAGACTGGAAATCACTAGCAATAAAAAGGCATGAGACTTGGATAACATCTGTATATAAAATATTTAGAAATAATAGACCCTCTGGACTTTTGGAAAACATGATTAATCCAAGTCATCCCTACAAGCTAAGGAAAAAAGGAGCCAGGGAATTGTCTGTGCCCAAAATACACAATAAATATGGTAAAATTACTTTCCAATTCAAAGCTGCTACAACCTGGAATAACTTGCCCTTAAGTTTAAGAACACAGGAAATGTCTGTTAGTGCATTTAAAGATGCAATGAAGCAAGAGTTACAATTTCGATGCACTTGTAATAGACGAATTCTGTGCTAGGTTGATGAGTTGCAACTAAATACTAGTTACAGTATGTGCATGTGTCTGATGTTTTTGTATTATGTATTCACTGTTTGTATTGTCTTGATTATCATTTGTAGTTTGTTAACTTTTGTATAACAACTAACAGGTACACCTTGTAAACAGGGTACGTATCACCCTAATGGTATGTGAACACTCTTCACTCCTGTATAAATAAAATATTTTACTACTACTTTACTACTGTACTTACGTCTAATTCAGAGAATGCTGATCAAGCTCTAGATGGAAGGAGCAACTCTGATACTTGTTGCTCCCGTCTGGCCTTATCAGATCTGGTTTCCCTTACTGCAGCAGTTGGCGGTGGAACCTCCGGTACCCCTACCCATGTGCAAAGGCTTGCTATCACAGGAGCAGAGCACCCTGGTCCATCTGGACCTCAGGTCCCTTCATCTTCATGCATGGCTCCTGAAGGCATAGCCATGGCTAGATCTGAAGTGTCTCAAAAGGTGGATGATGTCCTGGCGGCTGCTAGAAAGCCCTCCACCAGGGCCATGTATTCCATCAAGTGGAAGTGCTTTGCTCTGAGGGCTGCTTCCCATTGCTTGGATTCCTTCACTTGTTTAATGAATCTGGTTCTGGAGTACTTGCTGTCCCTTTCAGACACTGGACTGCAATACTCTTCCATTAAAGTGCACCTGGCTGTCATTTCAGCTTTCCATGTGCCTGTTGGTGGCCTTACAGTGGCACAACTGGAGGTGCCCCATACATTCTTGAGAGGCATTCTTCATTTGAAGCCTCCCATCTGTAATCCAGTCCCGGCTTGGGACTTGAATTTTGTTCTAGAGAAGCTTACTTTGGCTCCTTCTGAGCCGGATGCGATATGCTAGCTATGCTTTCTGTCATGGAAAGCATTATTTTTAGTCGCTATTACTTCTGCTCAAAAGATCTCTGAGCTTCAGACTCTTATGTGCGAGTGTCTGGTTTTACTCTGAATCAAACGATCCACCTGCCTGCTTATTTTCCAGAGCATGCCAATCCAGAGGAAGCATTCCTGAGGGACTACAGAAAGTCCTTGCAGCTTTGTTTCCATTACCCTGGGAAAGAGGGTGTACCAGTTTCTAAACAGTGCTTGTCCAAATCATTGAACAACTGTATTACTTTTTGCTATAGGAAGTACAGTAATGAACTTCTTGGGATTGTGCGTGGTCATTCAACCAGAGGAATGGCCACTTCTGTTGCATGTTTCAGGAATATGTCAGCTGTAGAAATTTGTGCTGCTGCAACTTGGAGTACTGTCCACACTTTCACTAAACCCAGGATGCATCTGGAATCGAGCAGTAGCCTGCTCAGCATGCCTTCCTGGTTAAACACTTAAATAAATAAATACTACAGTCTGGATATTGCCTCTGAAGAAGGGCAGACTTTAGCCTGGCTATAATTCAAGACTTCCTTCTGTAGGCCTGCACCCCCCTGCCACCTGGACAGTCTCTCTGTCAGTACTGCTTGGAACCTGTTCCATATGTGTGACCTGATGAAAGAGATATCCTCAAAGTAGATAGAATAGTTATGTAAGAACTTACTGTAAAGTAGATCTTTGAAAGAATCTCTTTCATCAGGCCATGCCGTCCCACCCTCTGTTCCCCTTGGACTCAGAGCTTCTCTGTCCCTCTCTCCAGGACAGTGTACCTACTGTTTTTCACCTTGTCTAGTGGCGGGAACCTTCAGTCCTCCCTCAGTTCCCCAGGAGGAGGTCCTCTGCATATTGCCTCCAGTGGGGAAATGAGGAGGGCACAGGGCCACCCATGTTTATATAGTGAGTATATCAACGTATGACATTGTGAGTAGCCCCTAGTAGACTGCTTGCAAAAATAGGTGTGGTCTGGTGAAAGAGATTCTCTTGAAGATCTACTGTTACAGTAAGTTCTTACTTAACTGTGTTTTCCTTAACCAAGGCAAGAGCCTGCTGCATTGCTTGATCTTTTATATGTTGCTGTAACTTTTGAAGGTTCCAGTGTAGCAAAAATAGAGATGTAACCTAATCCTAACATATTAAATATTTCATGAATATTAGCCAGCCCCCCCAAAAAAACAACTAAATGTAGCATCTAAAAAAAATATTTTTCCCCAGTAAATTTTGCCTGAAAATATTTGCTTGGTGAATCATCAAGCTAGTTAGCTAGTATTTTACTGTTCTGTTCTTTATGTAGGCTGCCAATGATAGATGCCCTTACTCAGCTCTGAAAAGTGGATTGGGATAAAACTTGGTACTGGGAGTAAAATTTTACAAGATCAATTCAAATGGTTTCTAGTACTACAATATTACCTATTCCGCATAATTCTACGCCATATAAAATTGAAGTTTTTAGTTCAGTATTTATAACTTGGATCATACCTGTAATGGATTTTTTCTCCAAATTGGTGATAACATTTGTTTAACATTGCCATAACATTCTTAGTTTTATCATAAATTAGACTAATGTGCCAAGTCTAGGAGATATTTTATGCAGGTTGAATACTCGACTAATCATAAAATGTAACTTACAGTACCAAGCCTTTCCAAGTTGATAAACCAAGCCTTTTTGCTATTGTGGCAACCTGCAACCATGATTTGAGATTTGGAATTTCTAATATGTAATTTCAGTACTGTGGAATGATTCTCAAAGGCATTCAGTTTACACTGCAAACCAAGACTAGAAGTATACAGAAGGAAAAGATTGTTTACAAATGCCAGATAGCCACATTTAATATCAAGAGTTTAAGACTATGACTATGAAATCTTCTTCAATTATTATATGACTATGGTTTATGGGGATTTAGCTTATTTTCCTTTCATTCCAAAACAGTTTTCTGTTTACAGTATCAGCCCCTGGGATATATCAGTAAAAGGTCAAGAATAGACTTGGACTTGATTTCTTAATTCTAACATACTTCTCCATAAGATGGTAAAGGATTATACAATTCCCTAGAGCAGATCTGCCACCTTAAAGCCAAATTGGACTTCTGAGAAAATATACCTTTTTGTTGAATCCAGGTTAATAATTTAGTAAGAATAATTCTTGCAAATGTTTTTTGTGTTTTATCCATTAAATAGGCTGGTACCCTTAGTGGGTCTTTTGAAGATCCCTTGTTTTTATAAATTGTCACAATTAGTGTATCTTTACATGAATACAGGATTTTGTTAGAACTAATTATTACATCATAAGTGAACAGAAATGGGACCCACCAATCTACAGCAACCATAATAAAAATACATTACCAGGGATAACATCCAGACCTGGGACTTTGTGAGCTTTCTGGAACTAAATAGCACTCATAACTCTCTTATTAGTAATAAGCTCTGTGTTTTGCCCTGCTGGGTGTCTACTTGATTCAGGTTCATACATTCTTCTAAGGTGTTCTTTAAAAATGAAATCCATTCTTTAGGATGGATTAGAACAGGAATGTTATATTCTTAGTTTGATATCCCCTTAGTGACTTAAGTCCAGAAGGTTTCCAGATCTTTAATCAGAGCAGCTATTCTTAATTTTTGTCAAGCTACTTTTCGGTAGTTGTCTTTCTCCTTCTGAAGCAGTTTCCTATACATTTATTTATTTATGTCTTTAGTAACTGGGTAGATGCACTGATCCAAAAGACCATTTTCAGGCATGACCGGGGCCACGAATGTGGCAACAGCACATGTAGGGCATAGTAATACACTCCCCAACATGAGGTGGTGTGGAAAAAAAGAAATGAACAGTAGATAATCTGGATTATACAGTAACAATAGAGATAGGCTGAGGACAATGTGACAAAAGAAATAGTGTAAATTACATTCACTAACAGCATACGATATCATGATACATTTCCAAATACTGGTGCCAACAACAATAAATGTGCAGGTTCAGACAATCAATGTTTTCATTGTTTCTTAGGGATCAAAAAGGATCAAAGAGGATCAGGGGCAGGTTTGAGGAAATTAATGGTTTGGGGGGATTAGGGCAGAAGGAAGATAGATGTGAAAAAAGGAGGGGCTGGAAAGGCAGAGGCAATAAGTGATGCCTACAAATCATAGAGCATGGGTGACATGTAGGCCCTAACATTGTTGTTGGGTGAAGTGATGGTTAACAGAGGTCAGGAGCCAGGATTTCAGATTCTGTTAAAAAAACAGATGGGTGGGGGACAAGTGGATGGAAGGTGGGAGCTTGTTCCATGGGGAGGATGCTGAGATGGAAAAAGATTGAATTCTCATGGCAGTGGAGATGCAGTGAGGGGACTGAGGATGCCCTAAGAATCCTTGAAGCCACTCTGTCTGTCAAGTTGGGATGAGTAGAGGGACAGGTGTTGATTTCTAAGTGAGTTGTCCACCAAGCAGCCCATTACATAAAGTGACCTTGTAGAGGGAGCCACCCGAGGGACTGGTAGAGTGTGCACTGATCGGTGCAGTGGGGAGCTTAAAGGACAAATTGACAGAGTTGTATGCTGTGTTTAGCCATGAATGCAAGGTAGAGGATATGAGGGAGTAGTCAGGGGAGCAGTAGTCAAGGAGGGGAAGTAGGTTACTACGTGCGATGGCAAGGTGCACTTTGGCAGAGAAAAAATGTTTGAGTCAGTATGCAGCGCCTAACTTCTGGTGGCTTCTCCGCACAGTGTTGTTAATGTGTTCAGAGAAGAAAAAAGGGAGAGGTCAAGGGTAATACCTACATATTTGAAGGATAGGACATTTTCAATTTTCAAGGGGAGTCCGTGCTGGGGTGAGTACAAGGAGGGAGGAGTTGGTTTTGATGACTTTGGCAAGGAATGGTTTAGAGCCAAAGAGCATAGATTTAGTCTTTTTTCATTGACTAGGAGCATGCTGGAGAGGAACCATTTATGGGCAGACCCATAGTTTCATGTGAGGGTGGAGGAGATGGATTCAGTTGATTTGTCGCTATGGTAGAGGACCAGATCATCTGCATAGAGAAGTGCCTTACAATTGCGGCTATCCCTGGGGAGTGCATTAACGAACATGGAGAAAAGTAGTGGTCCGAATATGGAACCCTTGCGGACTCTAGTGTGTATAGGAAGGACAGCAGAGGATGCTTTTCCAATAATAACAGACTGAGACCTGTTACAGAGATATCTGCAGAATCAAGCTGCAGTTCCAGCAGAGCAGCCAAAAAGAAGCAGTGTGGAGTGGAGGAGGTGGTGGTCAACAAGGTCAAACGCCTTTGACAGATCTACGAAGACAGCACCTATGGCTTTGCTCTGGTCCATGTTTCTTAGAACATGATTGGAAAAAAGGGCCAAAGCAGAGGAGGTGCTGTGGTGCTTGCGGAAGCCATGCTGGAGGAGAGATAGGAGGTTATATTTTTCTAGATGCTCTGATACCTGGAAGTGTGTGATTTTTTTTCAAGCAGTTTATTTAGGTGGTGGAGGAGGGTGATGGGCCTGTAGTTGTCAGGGGAGAGTGGATCACCAGCTTTGAAGATTGGTACCACATTTGCATGTTTCCAGGAGTCAGGAACAGTACATGTAGTAAGGGTGAGGTTGAAAATGAAGGTGAGGGGTTTAACAATTGTGGGGGAGATAAGTTTTAGGAATGCGGGGTATAGTCCATCCCTGCCATGGCATCCTTTGGCCTGGAGAGACTTCAGGAGTTTGATAGTGACATTCTGCCCAATAGCCCTGAAATGGAAGGGTGGGGGCATGGTGGTGGTTGGGGGGGGGTTGCTTGGCTGGAGGTTCTGGGTTAGATAAGTCGGGGGAAGGGATTTGCTCAGATAGGGGATACGTCTGTGAATTTTACATTGAAAGCATTGGCAATCTCAGTAGGGTCAGAAATGGGACCAGAGGTGAATATAAGTTGAGTTATTTGCCTGTTGGTCTTGGGGTTTAGGAGTGACCCAATGGAGGCCCAGAAATTAGGTGGATTACCAAAGTTGTTGCTTTTTTGGTTGAGGTAATATTTGTACTTGAGCGATTTTGCAGTCTGTTTGCAGTGTTGTGCAATTGTCTATAGGCATTCCAGAGCTGGGGGGAGGGTGATACCTTGTATGCCTTCTGTTTGCTATCCCTGTCTTTCATTAGTCCCATTAGTTCTCTGGATAGTCAGCAGGGTGCAGCCCCCTCTTACCCTTCTGGTTGTAAGGGGGAAATGAATGTCCTGTAGGCAAGAGAGGGTGGCAGTAAAGAAAGTTACCGCATCAGAGATATTGCTGAGATGGTAGAGGGCAGACAAATTTATTGCCCTAGCATCTTTGAGAACAGGTTTGGGATCTTTGCAGTCAAAATTTCTGAAAGACAGGAGTTTGTGGGGGGATGGCATGATTTGGTGGACAGTATAGTGTAGGTTGGGGTGTGGTCGCTGATAGAGTCAGACATTGTGCCTGCCTGGAGGATCAGTTCTACCCAGTTTGTGGTGACCCAGTCAATAAGGGAGTGGTTTAGCAAGCGAGCACTGTACCTGGTAGGGGAGGAGATAACTTGCTCCAGATTATGCTCTTTCAGAAGATTTGAATAGTCTGGTGCAGGGGCATACAGCCAATTGAGATTGAAATCTCTGAGCACTATTGTATCTCTTGAGTGTGCTGTGCTCCCTATGCCATCTAAGAAGTTTGACAGGCCTGGGATGCCTTCGTAGGGGGGTTATAGCAGCAACCTAGGTAGAGTTTCTTAGATGCACCTAGGGTTATCTTAGCGAGGAGCCACTCACTCGAGGAGGTGAGGATTGAGCAGCTGATGGTGGTGGCAGTGATGTGCTCTTGCACATACAGTGCCATGCCCCTGCCCATCTTTCTTCCTGGTCTGTCCAGGCGTGGGAGTGAGTAACCGTGTAGTTGAAATGAGGAGTCAGGGTGGTAGGGTTTTAACCAGGTCTCAGAGAGACATAACATCTGCAGTTTGTATACGGATATCCACACCTCAAGCTCAGGAAACATTGATGGGAGGCTGCAGATATTCATATGGGAGATGTTTTGCCCAGGTAATGAATAGCTCCATTCATATTCCTTATGTTTACCAATTCAGATTCCTTATGTTTACTAGTGTTCTGTTTTGCCTTGTGTTCATTGTTTGTTTAGCTGTCATCTCATGTACAAATCTCTTATTAAACCACGTATCATGTTTTGGTTTGGCACATACTTCTCTTTAAATACTTGTTCTTAAAATATCAAATGTTTTATTAATAGAGCTATGCATTATATTTGCATCTTCTGCAGCTAAAACCTGTCTGTTAAATATACTTATCTGTTCCTCTTTCCTAAGTGGCTTAACATCTGGTTACCAGTCAGGCACCATTTCTTACCATTCTGACCACAAGGTTATGCCTTTGTTTCAACTTATTATCTGGGTTTACTATGTTCATTGTTAAAATTAGGGCCAGGGACATGTGATAAGTATCATGTCTTAATGCAACATTTAGTTTGTATGCATCTAACAGCATGCATAAAACCCACATAAAATCAAGTGTTGAGATACTGCTGCGCCCCATATACAATATGTAAAATCTCCCAGTATATCTCTGTAAATATTAACTTTTTCAGTTTCTCTCCATCTGGAGAGATCTTTTTATCTTATTACTTTTTTTACTTTCTGTTTATGCTGTCATTTTTCCTTACCAGCTGCCAGGTTCCCTTTCCACCTGCCGAAGCCCTTCTGCCCATCACAGGAATCCTCCAGTATTCCAACCTACCACCAGCCTCTGCTTGACATCCTGTCCAGAGATCCAGACCATAACCCACAGCTTGTCCCCTGTAGGTGGGACCCCTGTTTCCCCATGCTGGGAGGAGGATGCATCACTCAATGGTTGGGGCCCTGGGAGGAGGAGCCAGCAGGGCACAGGATGAGTTGGTAGGACCCTTCTGTGTCATGGGGGGGCAGGGCAGTTGCATCTGCCTGGTGCTGCTGGGGTATTTTCCCCCTGCTAAGCACTCCTTTATCCCTCTCTGGGTGTGGTCTTGAGAAGTAACCCAACAGAGCACCTGTCAGAGTGATTGGAAAGGTGAGTGAGTCCTTCCCTACTTTGGGAACTCCCCTGCTGGCCCCATGGGTTTGTGATGACTCCCCATCACATTTCCAGGTGAGTGGGTGCGTGATAATGTAAGGTCACTCCAGAGGGACCACCTATTCCTTTTCTTACGACATGTCTGCTCTCTGGGCCACCAGGGGGCAACTGTGCAGCAGAAGGAGGTGCCTTCCCTCCCCATGTCAGGAGCAACCAACAGATGCCAGACTCTCACTTTACCAGTTGGCGCCAGATGTCCTAATTTGGGGCACAAATCTCAGTCATCTGGATGGAAAGCGGTAGCTCTACCACTGTGCTAGCCAGTGGCCAAATATTTTTTATCTTCTTTTGTCTTATATGGGAGACCACAGAATTCCCACTATATAAACAATATCTCCCAGGACAGCCCACTGGCACAGTGGTAGCACTATGGCTTGTGGTGCCGAGGACCTGGGTTTGGGAGTGAGCATGGTGTGTCAGATGGTTGGCTGGGGGGAGGAGGGTAGGTCAATCAATGGACAGCTCACCTCATCTGGGGTGGGTGGGCTCATGGCTCTGACAATAGCATGTCTCCTGGTGGTGGCCTGGAGGTGTTGAGTCAGGAGTCTTGGAGAACTGGGGAGTGATGGGATGTGGCGGATGTCAGTGCGACAGGCACAGGAGCATGTGCAGTACCCTATTACATCATTGCACCTCTGATCCCATCAGGGAAACTGAACAAGTGAAAACCCCATTGGCTGGAATAGGCAGCATCATGTCACACAGCCACCATGCCCACTTGTGGATTCTGCCCTCCTGGGTCCCAACTTTCTCTCCTATCTTCACCTCCACCTGCAGGGGTTATTGGATTCAGGTATGGGAAGGCTGAGAAGCTGAAGGCAGCCACGCCTCAAGTGGCACAAGCCAAGGGGCTGCCCCTAGCAAGTAAGTCATGGGTGGACTGAGGAGGACCGAGGCTACAGGCAGTGAGGATCCCAGTAGGACAGGATAAGGCTTGGAGACAACAGAGAGAGGTTCTAGTCAGTAGCATTGGAGGATAAACAAAATTAACAAAAAATTATATATCTATCATCCAGCAACAAATGTTTACAGTTGGGATAAGAAAGTCTGTACTTCATTTAGCAAAGTATGTAAGTCTCCAGATATGAGGGTTATAGTATTTTATGTAGCATTGCTTGGTAGATTAAAAAGATTAATTATAGCATGTGCATGCTCTTTCAATACAATTAAGATTGTTAGAAAGTTTGTGTAATATTCATAGATTCTTGAAGTTTTACACTTAATGATCTATTCATCATTCTGTAATAATATCATGATTCCTCCTAATGGTCTCATCCCTTTCCCTGGTTTTAAAGTTTGGATCACAAAAGAAATTAAACCCTGAAATACAAAACCCTCATTTGGGTACTACATTTTTTTGCAAAACTACTATATGAAAAGACTTCAAAATGTCCAAACATTCAGTATCTCTTAATGTTGTGGCTATACCTGTTATATTCTACGAAAATACTCTGATAAGCTGATATGCCTCATGCCCTGACCTGAGTTCCTCTTGTTTAGTTTGATTTCATTTTAGTTTTTATTTCACATGAAATCCTTTAGGCAAGTGCCTATTTTCAAAGGATATAGAGTCATGTATATAGGCAATAAATGATGTACATTCAAGATTATGTGCAAAACAGCGTATGGTATTAGGTTAAGTTACAGGTATTTAGGCAAACAAGTGCAGTATACAGAAGAATGCATTGCCAGACGTACATAAGATCTTAGAAATATGTATACCTTGCAGGGGTTAAACTGCACTGAGAGACGTGGTATTTCTAACATTGGTTCCTAGTTGCATAATTGCGCAACAATAGAGAAAGGAGTGTGTGTGGCTGTAAGGAAATTCCTCAGATACTTTGACCAGTGAGCCTGTAGCTTAATGGTTAGAGCTCTGGAATGGCATACCAGAGATCTGAGGTTCAAATCCCAGTAGGCCACACTTTTCCTTTGTCATTTCCATGCTTGATTTAAAAATAAGATCTTAGAAGCATTTACATATAACGGAAGGAGTAAGCTTAGCCATCAGCTGGGTTATCATTTATTTTTATACTGGAGAAGCATGTGAGCAAAATTGCCCATTTCACAAGCCTCCAGAGACAGACAAACATAAATTAAACAAACAGTAAAATTCAACATTTATAATGGCAAAAACAAGGAATTAAAAACACAAACATTTCTGTTGCATAGCTAATGTTCTAAGTTATTTTTAAAAACATCAGAGTCGGGCACTGGACCAAGGACGATGGTAAGCTATTAAAAAGTTTAATTCCTCTATAAGAGAGGAAGAGTGGCCCCTGTGCTGAATGACAAAATGGAACTGAGAAAAAATTACCAGTGGTTAGTCTAGTAATACATGAATTAACAGATCTCTGAAATAGGGAGACAATGTTATTGGGCAAAAGACCCAAATAAATTTTGTAAAAAAGCATTGTAAAGGTTGCAGTGGTGTGTCATTCTTGGTAGCCCAGCAACAAATCAAATAATGTTATGATACGTGGTTTTCAGCCTACCAAATATTTTTGATGAGGGACAGGAGAAGTAAATCAGTGAGCCACAATCTAGCAGGGGAAGCAAAAACAAAGAAAACTATTTGCTAAAAGAGCCCTTGTTTCCAGTATGTAAACTTTTTTCACATGGTACAACATACCAAGTCTTTGATTAATTTTTTTAATCAGCTGACTGTGAATTTCAAAAGTTAAATGATAGTCTAAAGATACACCAACATATTTAAAATCAGTAACTTTCTCTATCAAGTTACCATCATTTTAAGTTTTAAAGGAGGTAATAGAGTCACACCCTCTTAACATGACCGTAGTGTCATTCAAAGGTTTGGCAACTATATAGGTGAAAGAGTTCTGGCCCATTGATGACTGATATACTTGAACATGGACTGCAGTCCGGGGGGGAAGCACCATACAAGTAGAGCTTTTTTGCCCATGTAGTATGGAAAAGAGCCCATGCATTGAAATTTAGTCAGTCAGATTGTTATAAAGTGCACAGGTATAGGATATCTAGTTTGAAGTCAACATGGGTATCTAATCTGAAGACAAGAGCAAAGTGGCAGGCCCTATTCAACAGACCTTTGACCCAGGATAGTACATTATCATTTGCAGACCTGTAGACCACAATGCTATAGTTAATAAGGAGGCACTGGACCAGCAGTGTCTATTTCTGGAAGGAAGTTTCTCCTGTGCTGGTAAAGGAAGCCGATTCTGGTATTTATGACCTTAGCAAAATGGTCCACATGGTCAGTCAATGACAGAGTATAGTTAAGAATTAAACCAAGGTATTTAAAGTTTTTTACCTGTTCAAGGGTAGCACCAGTAGAGGTAGTAATAGGGTAGGGGGAGGTAAGTCTTATTTCATGTGCCAAACAGCATGCTATTAGCTTTGTAATCATTCATAACAAGTAGGTTTTGAATGAATCAGGTCTGACTCAAATTAAAATCCTACTGTAGCCTCAGTCTCAGATGATCCAGTTTTTGTCAGTTGAGAAGATTACCATATCATCTGCATACAGGATTATGTTAGTGGATTGACAGACAGATGGGAGATTGCTGAGTAATAGACTAAACAGAAGAGGACCAAGAATGGATCCTTGGGTAACACCTACTGTGACTGCCTTTTCATCAGAAACAGCATTTCTACACTTTACAGATTGCCTCCTGCCAGCTAACAGTATCCATAAGTAGTCCCAGTGATTGATGTTTCTGGCATAGAAGAGTATGGTTGACAAGGTCAAAGGCCTTGGTTAAGTCAGTCAATATTGATCCTGTCAGTTCACTTCAGTCCAGTGCATCATGAATACCGCAGTCATTGTACTAAATTTTTTTCAGAACCCATGTTGTTCTTTTGCCTGAAGCTCATATTTGCTAAAGAAATCAGCAAGTTGGTCATTCACTATCCTCTCAAGTATCTTGGACAGAAGTGGCAGGATAGAGATGGGGTAGTAGTTGGAAGGAAAATTAGCATCGCGACCCTTAAATATAGGGACTGCATGCGCCCTTTTCCAACCATTTGGAACTTTACCAGTACTTGGGCGAACATATTGAAAATTAACTGCAGGGGCTAAGTGACTACTGCAAGTCCAGACTTTAGGCATTCCATATCAATGTTCCCAAGCCCCTAGCTAGACTTTATTTTAAACTTAGGTAGCCATGTACATCAGCCCAGGCAAGTTGTTAGAAATAAAATATAGGTAGGTTTTGTAGCAAAGGTATGTCCCCAGTTGAGGCAGTGTGACTGTTAGGGTCAGGAATGTATGCTGATAGGTCACTAAAAGTTTTGTTAAAGAGCCCCTGACACCAATAGGATAACTTTGAAAAATATATGGTTTAGACACAATTCAGCTTGTATTTCTTATATTTTCTGCAATTATGTCCCCCTTTTTCATTATTACTGAGGGCAGTTTCATGAAAACAAGATCACTGTCCTGTAGAATTCATCTCCTCTGCAGCTTGTCTACACTTGCCATCATAATCTCCAGTTTATGACATCATAATTATCGCTATAGCAACAGACTGTGATGACATAAACAGAATTGTAATGCCAAGTGTAGGCAAGCAGCAATAGCAGATAAGGCAGAAATCCTGTTACAATGCAAATGTCCTTAGTAATGAAGAAATATTGGTGAGAATTACAGACAGAAACTTGAAATATGAGATGGGTTGTGTATAAGTATTACATTTTTCTAAACTTGTAACAGTGGGTCAGAGGTTCTTTAAAAACATTTGCATTCTTATCACCATTGGTATCAGTCCCTCCATGGTTAAGAGTGTTAGGCAGAAGGACGGCCTGGTTGCACTGAGGGTTGAAGTGGTAGACGCCAGACCTTGCACCATGCTGGTGACCCATATTTGGGAATGAGCATGGGCTGCTGGGGGTCAGCAGGAGAGGGAGAGGATCGAGCGTCTGATGACAGCTCTCCTCTCCTCTCCCAGGGAAGGGTGGGCATGTCATCCTGCTCCTTGGCTGCCCCCCGGTGGAGGATGGGGTGGTAGTGCCAGAGCTAGGGAGACAGATTGCATGGCATTGTGATGCACGTGCATGCACGTTCATGGCCACGAAGGGGAGGGACTGCAGGAAAGAGGAAATTGGTTGCCGGCTTCATGGAAGCCCCTCATGCACTCTGGCGCCGTGGCCTCGTGGAGCTCTCAGGCCTGCTCTGGATATGTGCTCGAGGGGGAGGAGATCGCCCTCTCCCTTCTGCCCTGCTTTGGGGGGTAATTCAAGGGGGAAATAGGGTCTGGTGGGTTCTGGGAGGGCAAAGGCAGTGGCTGGAGACTGGTGGGGACAGAAAGCCTGGTGGCATGCTGGGGAGCATAAATATCTGAATAAAAAAAAAAAGAGCATTAGGCAGAGAATTTTTTTTGGAGTTCCCCAGGAGTCCATTGATGTTGTTCCAGAATTTTGTGGAGTGATTCAGAAAGTTTTTTGTCGAAGTCTATAAAAGTTAGCATTGGCTTCCTGGATTCGTATTTTTGTGGAGTTCTGTAACTCTTTGTGTTTTTGAAGATATTCTTGATGGCCTAGATGTTTATAAAGGTTCCAGAATCTGTCTCCCTCCTGTGACATACTGTTGATTGCTGGGGTGAGCCATGCCTGAGAGTTACTTTTCCTAACTAGTGGCTTGTAAGGAGCAGTGATATCACAGACCCTGCTGAACTCTAGGATAATGTAAGCAAGGGCTGAGTTAACATTTTGCATTTGAGTTAGAAAAGAACAATCAATTTGCTGCTGGAGAGCTTTAAAATAGAGGAGCTTCTGAATGCAGAACATGTGGGCAGTCACAGCAGTTGGTTCATTTTTACAGACTTAACAAACTATCTACAAGTAACAGGCAGTGGTCACTTAGGAGGTTCAGCGGGACATCACTTGAAATTATTTTATTGATGTGACTGACCATAATCCAGTTGGGAAGAATAGCAGTTCCAATTTTATACCTAATATGCATAGGATTGGTAATGGCTTGAGTTATATACACATTAGTAGTCTTGTCCCTTTTACCGGTTAGCCAGTTATTGTTGAAATCAAGAGCCACAAGTCTCTCATGTATAGATTCAAACTAGTGACTGCATTGATAAAACAATCAGAGTCATTAGGAACATTCTTAGGAGGAACTTAAACAACAAGGAGGTTAAGTTTTATTCCCCCATTAAGGCCAAGCTATATGTTAAGAGCAAGGAGGTTACATGAAGAAGGCTCCAAACTAATTGCAAGTTTGTCAGCTTTAAGGAAGGACTTAATGTACACTAGGCAGCATCCATCCTTTCTTAGGGTCCTGTCTGCTCTAAATGGTGTAGGAGCTGAATTCAGTTTCTGTGTCAGAAATCCTGCTAGCAAGCAATGACTCCATTACAGCCACAATATCATACTGGGAGTTTCTAATCCCAGGAGTCCCTCAGTAATGCTTTGCAGTATGCAGTCAGTTCACTGGAGTGAGTTGCCTCAGAGACGGATCTTATGCTAAGTATGGAATCTTAGAATTAGAACGAAGTTCAAACTCTGCACTGAGTCATGCTCCCACCAACAGACACATTTATTTCTCTGCTTGAAGACAGCAGTCATCTCAAAGTACGACTCCACTCTTCTGACCTCCAGAACAGTTTATTTTCTATCTTTATAGTATTATTATTTCTAGTTATATTTTGATAACTCTGTGTTAGTTAGGGTTTTTAGTACCATTTTACTTTTATTTTGCAGTATTATTCAGTTCCTGATCAGTTCACAGGAACTGGAGAAGGCCACATGAAACATGATTCCATCCTGTCTGAAGGGAACCATTTTCTAGTTGTGCATAAATATTTATTTGACTTTAGAATAAACAAGTTTCTTTTTTTAGTGGATTTTGTCTACTGCAGTTGCAATTCCTACTCAGAACAAACTGGACCACTATTTTTATTGAAATTGAATAACTGTCTTCAGAACCACACAAACGTATTGTTATGAGGTAATTTGATTGTGGTTCCTCTTTTTCAAAGAATTGAACCAATAATTTTATTTTCAGAGCTATTTTAAAACCTTTTAAGCTCTGTTAAAAATGACTGAATATTTCAGAACTGGCCAGCATACTGCATTTACAATCTCTCAGTGTTCGGTATGACTGACAGACCACAGGAAAAAAAGAACAGGACCTACAGGTTTTAAAAATTGTACTAATTGATTCCAGCTCTCGGCAAGGGCAGACTGCCATGAGCTTTGTCTAAGGATGGGTGCCTGGATTCAAACCATAATTTTACTAATTGTGAACTCTGAAAAAGGTTCTGCCCTAAAACACAAAAGAGAACCAAAAAAAAAGGGAAGACTGTATGGCTTCCCAATCTGCCTCTGTGTCATCAAAACACAATCAAGGCTCAGAGGAGAGTTACTCTTCTCAGAAACTGCAGCAGTCCCTGTCAAAGGGGACAGACAAAAATGGTCAAGCTACACAGCCATCTGATAGGCATAGTATAGATGGTTCAGAACCTAGGGTGTCCAAAAGGGGGATCCCTGAGTCCACTAATGCCAAAAATAAGAATAAAAGAACCTCCGAGCAGGCACTGAAATCTATGTCTGCTGAGAAAAACAAAAAGCATGCCTCTGCCACTCCTCCTAAAAAAGGAAAGAAGCAAGCAGTGGACCCAAACAAATGCCCTCAACATGACAAGGGCACGGCAGTTTTTCCAGGCTATGGGAAATGTTATGATTTGTTAGGTAAATGGCAAACACTCTCAGCATCCCCTCCCATGAAGCTGAGGAGGATGAAGAGGAGATTGACTTTATGTATCTGATGGGTCTGGTTCCCACAAGGAGGTTGCTACTTCCACCCCACAAATCTCTTCAAAAAGCTGCTTCCAAAATAAGGTCTGCTCCTACTTCAGCTGCTGACATTGATAAAAAAATGTTGAAAAAAGTATTGGGTGGGTAGACGGGGTTGAATACACCTGTATGCACACCCTGATCATGAGGGAGGGGTCTAGGCTGCTGCATACAAGAAGGCTAAGGTCTGCCCAGCCTTCTGAAAATGATTCCCAAAAAATGGATGCCATGACTAAAAAAGTGTATACAACAGCTTCCCTGCTCCTCGGGCAGGTGGCTTACATGGCATATACTGCTTAGTACCAGAAAGCACTATAGAATTCAGTCCTGGCACTGAGTGAAAAAGTAAATAGTGAAGCGGCACATGACTTGGCTGACACAGACTAATCAGCCCTGGATGCCACAAAATACCAGTTTTACATGGCAATAGACACCAGTGACTCTGTTTCAAGGGTCCTGGACCCACAGTATTTCTTCAACTATTTCTTAAACCACTTTATTTATGTATGTATGTATTTATTTAGTTATTTTTGTAACCTGGTAGGTACACTGGTCCCAGGGACCATTTTCTTATAGAAACAATACTGAAAAGGAAAATTCCTCCACATCCTTCAGGCCTTACAAAGGGAAGCAGGAGTAGGAGTTACCCATGGCTCTATGCCCCTTATGAGTATCAGCCCCAAAGATGTTACTGTGGATGAAGAGGTAGGAGGGGCTCCAGCCATGCAGCTGCAGCACCAGCCCCCCAAGCCACAGCAAAAACAAAAGCCTGACAATTCTGCCCTAGTTGCCAAGTCATTGTCAGTGTGGGGAAGACTGGCTCACTACTTCCAGGAATGGTCAAAAATCACCACTGACAAGTGGGCCCTGACAGTAGTGAGTCAAAGTTTGTCCCTGCAGTTCAAAACATTCCCAAAATTGCAGAAGCCCAAAGTGTTCCCATCCCACGCTCCAACAGAAAAAAAACATCCTTCTGAAGTTAGAGGTAAGGAAACTGCTGCTAGCAACAATAGTGGGCAAAGTCCCTGTCTCACAATGGGGCAATGATCTTTTCCAGATACTTCCTAACCCACAAGAAAAATGGGGGGTGGTGACCCATTTAGACTTGAGATATCTAAGCAAACATATAAAAAAAGAAAGAGTCAAGATGGTTACACTGGGCATAGTGATCCTGTCCCTTCAGTCAGGATACTGGTTAGGGTCACTGAGTCTGAAAGATGCCTACTTTCATATTCCACTCAGACATACCCACAGAAATACCTCATGTTCAGACTAGGAAACTGCCAATATCAGTTTACAGCCCTTCCCTTTGGCCTTACCTTAGCATCAAGGGTTTTCACAAATTGCCTAGCTGCGGTGGTAGCACATCTAAGAAGACAAGGTGTTTTTTTTATTTATTTTGTTTTTTGTTGACTGGGAAGGAGGACTACACAATTTCTTGCCTATTTTCAACCTTGTCCCAGGGGAAGGGATACAGATGGATGACAACTGAAATTGAACCAGCTTTTTTAAGCTGTTGGTGGTACTTTTAGTGAATGGGGGAAATTTGGCCAGGACACTGGGGAAATTCCCCTACTGTCCTGTTGGGGTCCCCTTGCATCCTGGCCTTGCTGCCAAGATGGCGGTCTCTGGAGGTATGGAGATGGACATGGAGGTGCTGGAGGCAGGGGGGATGGTCTTCTCCACTGTCTCTGTCCTGAAAGAGACCACTGCTATTGGAAGTTATGTGCCTTTTTCTGCTGAAACGATTTCTTCTGCTGGATTGCAAATTTCCCCTGCTATTATGGAAGAGCAATGTATGAAGAGTTCAGCACAGAACGATTTACCTAAGGCTACAGTTGTGAAAACACTACCTAATGAACTTGCTCCAAGTTTGCTTGATGAGATTTCTTCTCGGGACTCTCAGGATGTGGACTTGCTTCTCCAGCTTACAGAGGAATGCTACTTGGCCACCAGACAACGCCTCTTGGCTCTAAAATCAAAGTCTGACTCCCTACCTGTAATTCCTCCTGCTGACTCGTGCCTACCTATGCTGCTCTTGATGCCTCGGCTCAGCTCTTGACACTTCCGCATTCCTCAGCAGCCCCAGTGGCTCCCTCTGATCTTCAGACGCCTCCACAGACTGCTCCTCCCTCTTCAGTTTCTTCAGGTATGTCTACTGCTCCTACACTGATTGTTTCCACACCTTCGTGTACATCAAATGGGGACTCTCAGACCACGGACTGGTCTGTTGACTCTGCTCTTATGGCAGCGGGGTGGGAGAAGGATCCTACGGTCGGGACTTGGCGTTTCGGTCCTTCCCCCATCCAAACTCAGTTACGGTTACAACCGGCCTCCATTACTTCCCCACAGATGGCTTTACCGGTCGATAGCCTGGACCTATCTCTACCCTCGGAATTACTACTGACTCAAAACCCAACTTTGTGCTTCCCTTCTGGACTTCCATCTGTCGTATGCGACCAGCCTCCACGCCAGCTACCCCAGGGCCCTGGGTCTCATCCTCAGCTGGCTGCATCAATGCCTCACTCATCTGCTAAGATGTATGCACCTTGTTTTCAAATTCCTGTACAACGAGCTAAAAGACATAATGCAGTTCAACTGCAGTATTTGGAGGGGTTTATCTGAACTGCCTGACTGTTTTTTTGTAGGATGTACTTTATTGAAAGAATCCATGAAATTTACTGCTTCTGCAGTTCATGCCTTGATTCATGTTTCTTCGGAAACTCATTTTGATATCAGCTTTAAAACTTTAGTTGGGCTAGAAAAGTTTTGGAAAAAGTTTCACGACTTGAAAACCTCTCCCTTATGGGCTTCTTTTAACGCTATCCCATTAACTAAACCCAGCCAGAAAACTGTTACTATACTATTTAGGAATGAAAGTGTTTGTTTAAATGATATTTTGGAATGGTTGAAGCGAAGATGTACTAGGCTTTCTGACCCTGAAGCTATTTTTGATTCTGAAAATTTGTGGACTGGGGGGTGGAAAAGTGAGGGTTATGCTTCGGACTTCAGATGCTGGTATTAGACACCTTCCAAATAGCTTTATGCTTGGTAAAGATAGAAGAGTGCTTTTTTACCCTGGACAACCAAAGGCATGCTACAAATGTGGTTCTGCTAACCATATTAGTAGTATCTGTGATAGGGTGACATGCTCGCTCTGTGGAGGCCTCGGGCACACTGGTTCCCAATGTGTGGATGAACCCCATTGCATCCTTTGTGATGACCTGGGGCACATTTTTCAAACTTGTACCTGGGCTGCCCACAATTCTTCCACCCTGGCAGATGGGGAAGAACAGAGACTACTTATTATAGTAGCACAACATACTAGGCTAAATGGCACGTCCTCTGTATCACACCACACCCGACTCCCACTGCCACCTGTAGACCCCACAACACATGTCTGTTCTCCTACTGACATGGGGACCACCTCTGCCCTGGCCTCTGAACCATCCATTTTGGTTGTAGACCACCCCCCTCCTCTTCCAGTCTTACCCATGGACTGTGCTCAGGCTATAGCCCCTGCCACTTCACCCCCTAGCACTCCAGTGAGAACCATGGAACCTCCCCCTTCCCCTGAGACCTTTACTAGAATTACGAGAGGATCCAAAAAAGGTGGTCCACCCTACTCTAAAGCTATAAAAGCCACCAATGTTGTTCAGGTGAACAGATTTGAATTACTGCACCATTCCCAGGACAATACTGACTCTGATACTTCTTCTGTACTATCATCTCACCCCGAAGTGACTACAGACACAGAGGTAGCAGTTGACAATATGGGGTCCCAGAAGAGGATAGCAAAAGCAAAGTTAAAACACAGGAAAGGTACCCCTAGGAAGGGTAGACCCGGGTGAATCTTAGTTGTTCTGTTGGATCTGGTTTCCTCTCTATCCTGTTTCTGATGTCTTCTGCCTTTTCTGTACATACTGTTAATGTTAACAGTATCAAAAAACAACCTAAATGAGACGCTGTATTTTCTTTTTTGTCCTACCTAACAGCAGGGATTATTCTTTTACAGGATGTTAGATACCACACTCTTCTGGAAATCTATAGGGCCCAACGAGCCTGGTTCTCTGGACCTTCTTATTGGTCCTTCGGGCAGGAACCCTGCTTGGGTTTAGATATTCTGTTTAGTCTCCCGGATGTTACTACTGTGAAAATATTGGATTTATACCCTGGTAGGCTTCTCCTTTTGGATATTATGGTTTCTTCTGTCCCCTCCTGGATCATTAATATATATGCTCCCCAAATTAAATCTCACAGGATTGAATTATTAAAGCTTGTACAACCCTACTTATACACTTCCATGAATATTGTCTTTGGAAGTGACTTCAACTGTGGTTTGTCCACCAAAGACAAGTCTTCTACCTCTAAAACCACAAAATTGTTTTGTGGTACAAATTTTTCAAAACAACTATTAAGTTCTGCAAATTTGCAGGATGCTTATTTGTCCTTCACAGGTTTCCATACTCCCACTTTTCGTAAGGGATCACTAGAAACCCATATAGATTTTCTTTTTTTTCCTCCACATTTACTGCTTTCTGCTGCTTTAATTCAAGTTGCAGAATTTACTAATCACAATTTATTGACCATTTCCTTGGGCCACACGATCACTAGAAACTTTGGTCCAGGTACCTGGAAATTAAATACATCCTTTTTACAAGACTCGCTGTTGTTATCTCAACTAACCAGTTATATTAAGGACAGAAATTCTGTCTACTTTCTATATGGTAGCCCCTTGAATTTGTGGAGTGAAACTAAAATACAGCATTTATGTAAACATTTTAGTAAAAAATGGCATGAATCCTTATATTTTCATTACCATGCAACCCGATATCATCTGCAGAAACTCCTTAACCTGTCCCACATAACTGACCATGATTTTTCTGCGCAAATCAGTAATCTTAAACACCGTTTGAGGGACTATCATTCCATGAAAGCTTCTTCCATTACTCAACAACGTTTTGGAACTTCTGGCCCCAGTGACATTGTTTGTTCATATGCTACCATTAGAAAATGAGTTGGCAGTAAAACATTTGATGTGCTTTTTAACGATAACTCAGTTGAGCTTACAAATATTTTGGACATTCGACATGTTGCCCAATACACGGCAAAGTTGTTTGGTCCTATAACTGCCCCTTCTGAAGGTCTAATAGATTATCTTTCCCCTGTTCAGATCCCTGATGTCCCAGATCCCATTTTGAGCGCTACTGATAGTGATATACATGCTTGGGACGTAGAAGCAGTAATTAAGGCTCTGCGTTCTAGAGTTACACCAGGCCTAGGTGGACTCCCTAATGAGCTCTATAAAATGCTTTCTGCTGCACTCTGTATTGAACTAGCAGCAGCCTATAATTATATACTACATGCCGACCATCTTCCCCTGGATTTCAACATGGGATGCTTATTTTATTTATATAAGAAGGGTGACAAAAGATTACTTTCCAGCTGGAGGCCTTTATGTCTCTTGAATACCGATTTTAAAATTTTGACTAAAATTTTTGCACTCTGATTATCCACATTGGCTCCTTTGGTAATTTCCAGGGCCCAATCTAGCAGTGTCCCAGGGAGGAGCATACAGGATCATATTATTTTGCTCAGAGAATTAATTGAACATGGGAATCTGAATGCTTTACAGGGTTTCCTGTTCTCCCTCAAACAGCAAAAGGCATTTGATTCAGTCCACCACACATTTTTATGGCACACACTACATCATTATAAAGTCCCCAACTTCACCCTCTCCAGGCTTCAACTACTCTATTGATATGCTACTATAGTTCCTTTGGTTAATGGCTGGACAGGCCCTTTGATACCTCTACATAGAGGGGTTAGACAGGGCTGTCTGCTTAGTCCACTTTTATCTGTCTTTTTTTGGACCTCTTACTGCATACCATCAACACTACACAAATGATTATTTCACTTCCCTCTACTCCCCATTCTATAATAGCTTATGCTGATGACATGAGTTTGATGGTGGCGGATGTTGCTTCTGTACATTCAGCAGTTCAACTTTGTACAGAATTTGGGACTGTTTCTGGAGCAGCCCTTAATTTAGATAAATGTATAGGCCATAGACTGGGTATCCCGTTAGAAGGTGGGTTAGATGGCATTGACCTCAAGGTTAGTGATGGGCCGATTAAGATTTTGGGTGTTTTATTTGGGGATGGTCTATTAGATATCCTTATCCAAATTGGAACATGCCCAGTCCATGGTTTCCCGCTGGAACACCTGGAAACCAAGTAAAAAAATGAGGATCAATATGATAAAAACCTATCTACTCCCTATTTTTCTTTTTTTGGCCTATGTCCCCCACCCAGAAGTCTTGAAACTAGATTGCTGAGTGTCTTTTTCCAAGCCTTATGGGGTAGCCGTCTCAACCTCATTAAACACCCTATTACATATTTACCTGTTCGGGATGGAGGCCTTGCTATGGTTCAACCCGTTTTTTATACCAGTATTTTTTTTTTGTATCTAATGTCAGGCCCCTTCTGGTCAATCATGATAGGGGTTGGGAACCCTGGTTCCTTAAGACCTGTGGCCTCTGGTTTCATCAGTGGGAAATGAATGCTTTAAAAACACTGAAACATATCCCACAAGTCCCTCCTTATGTTTGAGATGTTTTTTTCTGTCTCAAACAATGGCATGTTACTAGCCACATGCTGGTCACCAGTACTAGGAAAACCCTATATAAATACCTGATAGATCTTGTACGTACGGATCTTGTAGTTTTTCCTAAATGCCCTAATCAGTACTTAACTGACCTATTCACCCTGCTACGTAACCCTAGAATCCCCCAAAAGATGTGGGATTTACACTGGCTTGGATGCCATGAGCAAACAAATGTGAAAGATAACCATAAGCACAAACAATTGCAGGAAAGGCTTTGTTCTAGGCGTGGATGCCACCGGCAGGATGAAATTATCATGCATCTTTTTTTTTCCTGTTCTTTTATAACAGGTTTCTGGACTTTACTGGCCACTAGGTGGCAAGAACCATTGTTTTCAACTACTTCTTATGAAATGTTAAAGGGGCACTGTCAGCTTTGCCAATCGGTTTAGTTTCACTTCGTAAATGATAATCTGTGGGCACAAACAAGCACTAAATCTGCTAGGGAATTGTCTTGCATCAAAGTAAAAGTGCTCAGTTTACCTGGTTTTTTATATTTTCCACTTGTTTCTTTTCAGTCGTCCCGACTGAAACTAGCCATCCCCTGGAAGCAGATACTGCACCGAGAACGCGTCGGGAATGCACGTCTGCTGTGCACGCTGTGCTGAGGTGCAAATTTTAGCAAACACATGGCAGCAGACATATAATCCAGCAAAACTAGTAAAATTAATATGCTGCTGGTATGTTTCACAATAAAACAAGTGCTGGATTAACTGCAAATCACTACTGGAGTCTGGCGCCGAAATCCTGCCCATGCGTACTTGTGTCAGAGGAAAGATCTCGCACATGCGTGAGAATGTTCCACTAGTGCACATGCGTGGGATTTCAGCGCCAGACTCCGGTAGTGATTTGCAGTTAATCCAGCACTCATTTTATTGTGAAACATACCAGCAGCATTTTAATTTTACTAGTTTTGCTGGATTATATGTCTGCTGTGACGTGTTTGCTAAAATTTGCACCTAGCACAGCTTGCACAGCAGATGCGCATTCTCGGCGCATTCTCGGTGCGGTATCTGCTTCCGGGGGATGGCGAGTTTCAGTCGGGACGACTGAAAAGAAACAAATGGAAAATATAAAAAAACAGGTAAACTGAGTACTTTTACTTTGACGCAAGACAATTCCCTAGCAGATTTAGTGCTCATTTGTGCCCACAGATTATCATTTGTGAAGTGAAAGTAAACTGATGGGCAAAGCTGACAGTGCCCCTTTAATGTATGGTTCTTTTCCACTTCCTTGGAAAAAAATTGAATGTTGATACTTTGAATTTACTTTTTGTGGTTGTTAAATAGCATGTTTGGACAGCTCGATGTCTTATTACTTTACAACAACAGGATGTGCCTCTCGCTGTGATTCTTCAAAGGATTGATCAAGATTTGAGAGATGTATACTATTCTGACATGAAAATTTTACCACTTGTATCTTTGTTGGAGTTATGGAAATTAATGCCATGGATTACTGATTCTGATTTTCCTGTTACATTATTTTTTTTTATTTATTTCTATTCCTTGTAATATTTTCTTTTCAGTTGTTTTCGTAATAAAAACTTCCACATCTCTTTTTCAAAAAGTGCCATGGGATCTTTAACATCAACCTGAACTACCACCAGAACAGGCAGATTGGACCTTGGTTTAACGTCTCATCTGAAAGACGGCACCTCAGAAGTGCAGCACCCCCTCTCCACTCCCCCTCATGCAGCACTACAGTGTTAGTATTAGGATTTAACCCAAATGCCTAGAATGGGGATAGAACCTATAGCCTTCTGCTCTTCCAGCCTCAGAGGTGAGTGTGAAACCTGCTGTGCCACTGACATTGTGTGGTGGTTGTTTCCGGTTTTTCTATAGCGCTGCAACAGCACTAGCACCAGCATCCCCTACAGCAACAGCCACAATGCTAACCATTGGCATTATACCATCGGGTATGTCAGTGTTTTTCTATCAGGGCTACACCCCCGAACCCCCCATGTGGTGGACTCTGCCACCCACACTGCCTGATCTCTAAATATCTAACTCCGAGTTGGAGTTGGACCAGGGGGCAACACCGGGAGCCGCACCACTGGTGTCTTCCTCGTGCAAGCACAGCGACTCGCTGCAGACAGGTGAAATCTGTCACTGTGCTGGTGTTCACTGTGTGGGTGTTGACCTTGCATCAGCACACCATTGTTTCCCTACCTGAACAATTGGCTAGTCTCAAAGACAGAACAGGAGACAAGGTGCTCCACACAGAGGGTAAAGAGACCCTTAGAAAGCCTAGGCTTCCTGACAAACCTTCAGCAGTCACAAAACAGGACCAGTTCAAGTACTGAATTTCATAGGTGCAGAGCAGGATACCTTGCAAGGGAACACTTTTCTTCCTCAGGCAGGGGTATTAAGTTTTATTACAGCTACAGAATCCTTTATATTGCGCCAGAAAAGGCCTTCAAGGGATTTTCTGCAACTTCTGAACACATTGCCTCCTCCACTGGAGTAGTACCAGTGGGACATTCAGTATCACATAAGGGCCCACTGGTCCTAGAAGTGGGTCCCCTGTCCAAACTAGTACCATTTACAAAAACTAGAGTAGTGGAATGCCCTAGAATAGTGGAGTGAAGTGAAGAGGGCAACCTCAGAGGGGCTATTCCCTTCCTCCAGAATTCACGTACAAGAATCATCACAACATACACCTCACTCTTAGGGTAGGGTGCCCACTTAGAGGATCTCAGTGTCACTGGCACTTGGAGCACATAGGGAATGCAGGAGCACATCAGTCTTCTGGCACTCAGGGTGCTGTTTCTAGCAATTCAAGCTTTTCCCTCCCAGATACAGGTTCAGTCTGTTCAAATCTGAACAAATAACACCGCAACCACAACAATGTACTGTATCACATAAACAAGCAGAGAGGAACAAGATCTTCCAGGCTATGCCCAGAGGCCATGAAGATCTGGAACTTAGCATATTCCCTTGATGTAAGTCTGTCCATAGTACTTTTACCAGGAAAGGACTATGTCCTGGCAGACTCACTAAACAGACACAGCCAGGGTAAATCAAGAGTGGACAGTGAACCAGCAAGTGCTAGCATCAGTGTTCAGAAAATGGAGTACACCAGAAATAGACCTATTTGCTTCCTAGGAGAACCACCAACTCCTACAATGTAATTGCATGTGCCCAACAATGGGGACAGTCCGAGAGGATTCCCAGGTAATAAACTGGACAGGGAAGTTCCTGTATGCCTTCCCTTCATTTTAACTGATATAGAGTGCTCCTAAAGCTCAGGAGGGAAGCCATCAACAATGGTCCTGATAGCACCGGATTGGGCCAGACAGGCTTGGTTCTCATACTCCAGACTCTGTCCAGCAGTGCTGCAGTAAACCTGCCACTGGGATACAACTTGCTGACACTGCCCCAGGGTAGGTTAATATTCCCAGATCTCAAGACATTATGCCTTAAGGCCTGGTTCTTGAGGAGCTTGAATTTTCTAGTTTGAATCTATCGGAGGAGGTGCTGGAAGTGTTGGGAAACCAGCAACAAGAACATATGCCTCAAAGTTGAAGAGATTTTCACTCTGGTGTACCTGCAGAAAGACTATCTCCATGCAAGCAGAGCTGTCTACAGTATTGCATTACCTAGTGCACCCACAGTATTGAGGCCTGAGGCCTTCAACCCCAAAGGTGCCTTTGGCAGCAGTTTCTGCGTATACATCAGCTGGCAAAACTAAGTCCTTGCCCTCACAACCTGTTTTGAAAAGGTTCTTCAACTGCCTTAGTTACTTGGACCCTTCTGTGGGTTGCCCTGTCCCTTCACAGGACCTAAATGTGTGCATTACTCAGCTGATGGAAGCACCTTTTGAGCCTGTAGCTACTGCTGACTGAAAGTACGTTACATGGAAAGCAGTATTCTTCATTGCAATTTCATCTACCAAGAGTGACTGAGCTGCAAGTCTTCTGCACGGATCCACACTACATAATCTTCCATAGAAATAAGGTAGTCTTCAGGACTACTAGGAGCTTCCTCCCTAAAATGGTATCAAAATTCCATGTAAACTAGTCAGTAGCTCTTCATGTGCTTTTTACTGAACACTCCAGTACAGGGGAACAAAAACTCCACTGCCTAGAGGTAAAAAGGACACTAAACTACTACCTGTAATGCACAAAAGATGCCCAGTGGGACAGTACTCAGCTCTTTATCACCTATGCTGAGGTAGGGAAAGATAAACCAGCAACTAGGATTAGCTCATGTTGGATGTCTGCTGCATACAGTTCTGCTATGAAAAAGCTGGCAGGATAACCCCCCAGAGGTCTACACATATGTTCTACGAGGAAACCTCTGCATCTGTGACAGCAGCAAGGTGCCTACCCCTTCAAGAGATCTGTAAAGCAACTACCTGGAAGACAGTACACATCTTCGCAAACTACTGCTGCCTGCACATACAGTCCAGGAAGGATGCCACTTTTGAAACTGCTGTCTTGCAGAAAATTTTTATTAAATAGGCTTTGAAACCAGCCTCCCAAGTTGCTGCTATAGAGTCTGCATATTGTAAAGCATTACTGATGGATTCTTTAAGTTAGAAGAAAAAAACACTCACCCCAGTAATGTTTCTTCATAAGAAATCCATCAGTAAGCTTTACAATCCCTTACTTTGCCTTCCCTTCCATAACCTGAAAATACAGCAGGTTCATACAAGAATCGGTTTCTTTTAAGCTGCTTGAGCATTACTTGTTATAGTCCCTTTACAATTGTTGATAGGTGGTCAGTTATAAAATGTTTTTTATAAACATCTTTGTTGTCTGCCTTAAGTTGGTTAATGTTTTTTAAAATTTAATTAAACATTTTTTACAAATTTTTGGTAGCCGTTTAACTAGTTTTAGTGGTCACAGCTCCCCTCAACTTTAAAAACAAATCTGACTGTTGGTGGGAGTGAGACCACAGTGCAGAGTCTGAACTTCGTTCTAATTTCAAAATTTGCATAAATTGTATCTCCGGGGCAATCCAATCCAGCGGACTGATTACATATTTTAAAGTTTACTGATGGATCCCTTATGAAGAAACATTACTTGGTGAGTAGTTTTCTTCTTGTGACCCATGGTTTAATCAAGCTTAGGTATTAGGCCCCCCAAGTTGACATGGGCTATGTCCAGATAGCCTCTGCAGGATGACACAGGTATTGCTGGGCCTGGGTTGGGATGTACAGTGGCACCAAGGACAAAGTAATAATTGTAAGTTTTCTAAGGACATGGTGTATTTTAAAGGATTTTGATACAGTTTTTTTTGTCTTACCTTCTTTATTCCGCCTCCACTAAGCCCCTCGCTTACCCTCCTTTGTGCTGCTCCATGTTGCCTGCTGTTCGACCCTCCACTGCCAGCTCTAATCACAACGTTACATCCCCACACTCTTCTTGTGGCCCACAGAGATCCAACTTATCACTGCTGGGGGGCTCCCCTCTCCCAGTGGACCAAGGAGGGGGAACCATTTCCACAGGCCCTGCAAGACCACAACAGCTCATGGCATCAAGAGTGGTGTGCTGTGGGGGATGGATAGCATAGTAGGACAATACGGCCATCATCCAGTTCACCTCAAGGTCAGATTTTCAATTTTGAATGGGGCCCCACCCTCCTCTCTTATTCATGTGGCTGCATTGGCATCCTGGGGAGGGTGTTCAGCAGCGTATGGTCACCAACGCGACCAAGAACACCTCCGGTAAGCCACCGCCAGGAACTGCTATGAGGGTGGCACACTATGATCCCCCCAGGAGGGAAGTGCCCAAGGAATGATGTGACACCCTCCCTGCCAGTCTCCACTCCTGACATCCAGGCTCACGACGTGAACCTAGATCGCCAGTGTGCCAGAGTGATGACCCATCGTTTGGCACCACAGAGCTGCAGAATTTTCTGATAAATTTTAATAAGGTATCCCTAGCTGATCCCTTCTAGTTTAGAAGGGTCAAGGTGCTCACTGATATAGAATTATTTAGCATGAGTAACAGTTCGACGAGATGAGTGTAAACTGTCAAGAGGGAGGTTTAAGGGGAATATTTTACAGAAAGGTTGGTAGAACCATGGAACAGCCTACCAGCTGAGGTGGTGGGTGCTAAACCATTAATGGTTTCAGTCACAGTATGGGACAGAGTGAAAGGTACTGTGATTACTTGGGGTGACAGTAACAAGGAGTGAATAGATGGGTGCATAGCGAGGGCTAGAACCTGTACGAACAGTAGGTCCTGGGGTTAGATAGGGAACCATGGGGAGACTGGATGGACCATTGATCTTTTTTGGTTATCATTGTCTGTGTTTCTACTGCATAAGAGACTTGGGTTTACATGGGTGCTCTCTAAAGGTAAGGCCTTACTGGTCATATGTATTAGGACAAAGAGAGTTAGTTTTTTTCTATATTGTAATGAAGGGATGGTTGTATAGGAACTAACTACTAGTGCCAGTAAGATGAGCAGACCAGCTGTAGGCTTAACGCAGAATTTGTGTGTGTATTTTATCTCTTGGTCTCCCCAGCAGCCCCCTTCTGACCGACTCAGCTCCATCACCCAGATTCCCTAGGAATTACCTTGCACCAACGTCCTCTGCCACAGGACTGTGGTGGTGGTCGGTCACTGGTGTGGGGCCTGCAGAGGGTCAAGCATCATCCTGCTGTCTGGGGTGCTTTTCCTCCTTTTTCACCCTTGGGCACACGGACGTGCAATGGGCGCGATCTGTGAACTTTGCTTCTGTGAAGACATCCTCGGCATTCTGAACATGGGTTCCCTTTCCCTATTTGGTGGTGTCACATGTGCTGCCACCCAGCCACCACTGAGTGGCAGTCAAGCAGCATGCTACACTGACCCCCCCCCCAGGAAGGAGATCTGTCCTAAGGATGCTCAATCCTTCTTCTCGTCACTGACTCCTGAACAACCTGAGTCACTTCCTGACCCCAGGTTGCTGGCATGGCAGGAGGTAAGGGGCCTAGCGCCTTAGCCCTTCATGCCACTGGGCAGGCCCTTAATGCAGAACTTTAATGGCAGAGAATGTATCTTAATTTAAGTTACAAACAAAAAAATACAGCTTGTCTGGCTAGCTGGGGAGAAGAGTGGCTAACACAGTCTGTAATTGTATACATGCAACATGCTAAACTAGAGATTACAAACATTAGTGTGTAGACATGGGCAATCCAAGTTGGTAAATAGTTATGACAAGGCCACCCAGGTAGGGTGTTACATATAAACATACAAAGAAGTCAGCAGAAGAAGGCCATTTGGTCTATCTAGTCTGCACGTATTGCAGGGTCCACAGCTAGAGCTACTGCCCCTGTCCTCCCTCCCCACCATCTTCAACATGACCACCTCTTCTGACAGTGTTGCTTGGTAATAGGGGATAACACTGAAGTTTGTTATAGCTGGGTAGCTACAGAGCTACTGGTAATTTTACCAGGCACACAATGTTAAACTAGCTAGGAGTAACAAGGCCACGTAGATAGGGTGGTGTTTGGTTATAGGAAATAACATTGAAGTTGATCATAACTGGGTATCTTCAGAGTTGCTAGTAATCTTACCTAGCACAAAATATTATAAATGAGGAAGGAGTTACAGGCCATGCAGACAGGGTGTTGCTGATTTATACAAGTTATAGTGAAGCCTACTGGCTAAGTTACTAAAATGAATTATCTAGTACACAACAGCAAAGGAGTGGGTAGGATTGACAAGGCAATCCAGATATTGCATTTTACGTTCTTAGCACAACCCTTTGAAATGCAGCAGTAAGAGAAAAGCCTAAGTAAAGATACATCATGGTCAATATAAAGCCCCATTTACATGATCACTTTCGCACTGGAGCAACCTGGGCACTCTTGTTGCTCTGGTGCAAAAGCGGTCATGTGGACACTTACCCGATCATGGTAAGATATCCTTTACTTCACTCCCTGAGCCACTGCAAAGCTTGAAATGTGTTCCAGAGCGAGTGGTGCAAGCCACTGTATGGACTAGCTGCTCCACTCACTCTGACACACTGAGGACACTCCCCGCGTGCTATCGTGCCTCTCATAAGTCTCTGTGCTGGAACAAGGCATTGCTGTGGCGAGTACCAGCATCCTGTAGGATTCTGCACCAAGACTGCAGTCCCAGGCAGTCAGATTAAACCTTATGGTTTTAAGCAATAATGACCAAATAGCCAGTCATTTCCTAGAGATTAACGACCATCTGGGGGGAAGGGTGGCCCGAGGCACAGCCGAGGCCACCCCCACCCAGTTGGTCATTAATCTCAAGGAAATGACTGGCTCCGGGATCATTATTGTGATTAAAAGTCTAATTGCAATAATGATTTGCCTGTTTTGTATTTTACTTACTTTTTTTTGTGTGGTGGCTCATGCTGAGTCGAAATATGTAAATGTTTCTGTTGCAGCGCATGGTGGTGGTGGTTCATAAATATTCGTAGATTCTGAGCCATTGTCATAGCCAAGGACTGGTTACTATGGCTGTGCAAGACGGGTTCATAAATATTCATTAACAGGGAGCCCATTTCTACGGTAGTGTTCATGGGTTTATTAATATTCATAGGGTGGGAGTCATTTCAGAGTCTGACTTGAGGTGATTGGCATCTGTCTTAGCCAGTCTTCCACTTCAGCTCTGAAAAAATGTTGAAATATGATGAAGGTACTGCCATTCCTTCGTGTTATACTGCCTGTAGTTTGTATTTTTAAGCTCAGCAGTAAAACTTTTCAGTCAGTTTTTGTGTTGCTCAATTGCTTCCTTATAGTGCTACACAGAACAGCTGCACTAGCAGGAAGATGTGAGCGGGTGCCATGCCGGTAATTTCTATGAAATTTCAGAACAGCGCAGTAGCCAATTAGAGATGCCGGTAGGGTTTTGAAGAATTAATTACACTTATAAATATGTTTAATGACCTGTTTTACAAAGTAGTGTGACCATGTTTTTGGCAGCAGCAGTATGAACACTGAGCAGACTTGTGAAAAGAAACAAAGTTAACTACCAGCACTTTTTTTATTTATGGAAGGCATGGCAACGATGGGAAGTGATGACAGCAGCACGTGTATCATCCGCCACATCCCCACTTACATTGGAGAGCAGCCACCCTGCCCCCAGAAGCTTGTAGTGGTGCAGAGAGGGGCTGTGTAGTCAGGCAGGCAACTTATGGTCGTAACCACACTGTTGCAGTCAGAATTTTAAAATGCAACAGCTGTGTAAACACAGCTTAAGATGGGATACAGCACAAAGGTAGAGTAACCAAAAACAACAGTATTAAGCACTTCACACAGACATATTAACCATTACAGTAAAAGAACAAACTTATAGTTCAGTATGAGTGGAGCTGGGCAGCATATTTGGCCGCAGCCTGCCTCCTGTAACTGACTTCCTTCTGGCAGGCTCCTGTGTCGCTCTTTGCACTGCACCCCCTGTGTCATACTTGTCTTTCCTGCAGAATCTCAAAGTGAGATTGAGTAGGCATTACAGTCTGATTTGCTGTGGTTCCCTTGGATTGTTTGATTTTTAAAAAAAAAAGTTGGCTACTCAATGCTGAATAAAGGACCATATGTTGTGGCTCGGTTTTAAAAGCAATTTATTTGAATAGCAAAAAAACACAATAAAAGCAACATTCATCTCCCATATAGTAAAATTTTGCACTGACATTTCCTTTACTTATTTATTTAAAAGTTTGGTAACCGTGAAAGACAAACTGAGCTGGAGCTCATTTCCTTGTGCGACCCATGGGAAGGGTTAAATGAAAAAAAACAAAACAAAAAAACAGCAGCCATTACTGTGAAATGAAACAACATCTGCAGTCATATAGTGCAAAGTACATTGTAGGCATAAAAAATAGAGAAATAAATATCCAGAGGTATAAAGGAGCATTACTATAAATAGTGTCAAAAAAAAAAAACATTTCCAAGAGTTCCAAGGGGGGAGCACTGGGAGGGGTGAGATCAGGAGAGTTACTGTAAATGTAGTGAGGCAAGGCCCTTGAATGAGGGAGAAGAGGAGAGGGGAGTGTAAGGGAGCACGTAGGTTGAAGGGAAGGACAGCAGTGGGGAGAGATGAGGGGTAGAGCAACAGGGGGAGAGAGAGAGAGAAGGGAAGAGGAGGGGTAGGGCAGTGAGGGGGAGAAGGGCTTTAGTTGATTCCCTTGTATTGGCATCAGAAACATTATTGTTACTTATTCCTTCATTTATAGCTAAGGGACTTACCATATCACTCACCTCCAGAATCACTGTACCAGCAGGATCCAGTTTTATTGCCTCTTTAAAATTAGTTAGTTTAAAATCTTGTTCATAATTCCTATGTTGATTTGTCCCATTCCATGTATACCATCTTGCCTTTTCACCCATATAATTTATTTGTATTGCATTTTTGCACCTAGAACATTTTGGATCATTGCTGATATGTTCTTCATCAGATTTGTGTTTGATTCCACTACAGGTGCTCAAAACCATGAATAGTTAAGAAGTCTCTAACATCTTCAGTTTTGTGTTCTTTGAAGACACAATCCAACCTTTGTTGCCAAGCTCCAGTAATACTGTGATGTCTGACAATGTCTTATACTTTGCAGATTTAAAGTAGGTGAACCATCTTACAATTTTCAGGTTGAAGGAAGTCCAAAAAAGGTACGGGCTCCTCTGCATGAATGCCAGTGATTCAGAGTCTACTAACATTCCAAAGAGAACCCGCAGTCTCTAATGAAGAGATTGCCAGAGTGATTTGGTCCACATTGTTTAAATGAGCAACATCTATGAATTAGTTTAATATATCTGTCCAACTTTCAGTTTAATGAAGTATTTTCTAAAATGAAGCTTAATTCAATGAAAAAGTGAATTGGGGTTTCATTTTATTTCTTAAACAGAATATGAATCTACAGGACAACTTCCCCACCATTAAAGTTCATTCTTATAATGCTAGCATTCAATTCTATTTCAGACATCATCTAATGTTGTTCTCCAATCTGTTTAGACATTTGCTACCCAGTTGATTTGGGGGCAGTGGAGCTGGGGGGTTCAGTTTATTTTATTTTTACATTTCTATTCTCTCTCTCTCTCATTTTTATGTTGATTGTGCACAGCGCAAGAAACATATTGGGACAGCATGCTCACAACCAGGTTGTGGAGGAGCAGCACTGTTGTGGCCAATGCCCCCACAGCCTGCAAAGGCTTGTCCCGCTTTCCTCAATGCCGTTACACACTGCATGTGACAAGTGTTTGGAACCTTTGCACCAGCTTCTGACAATTTTGCCGCTGCAATCAGGGGCCACCTCATCATTGCAGCGTCAGCCATCCGCTGCAATGAGGGAGCGACCAGCCATTGCAGGGCAGAACTTCCAAAACCCCTGATATTGTTTGTAAACATGGTGGTGGCTTGCCGCCATGTTGACAAACAACATAATCCCCTCACCATGTTTGTTTGCCAACGGGGGCCCCAATCCCCATCGGCTTCGGTACCCAACTGTTGATTTTGCTGACAGGGGAGCCCACTCCCTGTTGGCATTCTGTAACCCCCCCCACTTTCATTGTCTGCCAATGGGTGTGCCCAATCCCCATCAGCATAATCTGCCCCCCCTTTTGTTGTGTGCCAACGGGGGTGCCCAATCCTCCATAGGCTACTGCTGGCCCCCCCAAAGAAAGAGTCCTTTGGCATACTGGGAGCCCACCCCAGCATGCCACATACCCTGAAAAAAAGGAAACTGTCCTTCAGAGGTCTCCCTGTCCCCCCTCCTGCAATCCAAGCCCACTCACTGCGCACCCTGCCTCCCCACCTCCCACCCCATACTTACCTCTGGAGCTCGGTGCTATGATCTTTGGTGGACTGGGAACATGTCTGCACTCTTTAAAGTCGTCCCCGAACTGAGGAAATGCCGGTAAGCTGTATAATGGAATAAATAGAGTTTTGTCAACTTTAATGCACATCTCAGTCATTTTTTTGAATTTTGGCACTAAATTTTCAACATGAGGGTTTTGGGACCCCTCCTCATGAATTCTTGAACTGTTATGGCATTAATCTGACTTTAGAGGCAAGTTTAGAGGTAAGTATGGGGTGGGAAGTGGGGAGGCAGGGTGCGTAGTGAGTGGGCATGGGTTGCAGGAGGGGGGCAGGGAGACCTCTGAGGGACAGTTTCCTTTTTTTCAGGGTGTGTGGCATGCTGGGGTGGGCTCCCAGTATGCCAAAGGACTCTTTCTTTGGGGGGGCCAGCAGTAGCCTATGGAGGATTGGGCACCCCCGTTGGCACACAACAAAAGTGGGGGCAGATTATGCTGATGCTAATCTCTTGACTTTAACCTCCACATTGCGGCTACATGTAAGACAGTTTACTCAAAACTTGGTCTTGCCTTTAAAATTAGGTTCTCCCTCAATGATGCTGCCCGGCTTGCTATTGCACAAGAATTTCTCCTCCCTGCTCTAACATATTGCTCGCAGGTTTATCTCTTAAAGCTAGCAAAGGAGGCCCAGAAATGGAGCACCTGCTATAACAGTATATGCAGATTTGCTCTCTCCGCTCACAGACTTACCCATCATTGTCTGCTCTACTCAAAACTAAATTGGCTCTCCCCAGACTCACTCAGACACTATTCTGCAGGCTGTACAATTGATAATATGATCAGAATGGGGTCCCCTAAATACCTTGCCGAACTATTAACTCAGCCCTCCCAAGCATACCTCCTCAGGGCATCTGCTCAAACCCAACCTGAAATTCCCAGATATCTCACACAAAAGGAGAAACGATCCTTCGCCATATCTGCCCCTGCTTCTGGAACTCCATTCCTCCCACATCAAACTCTCCAAATCCCACAAGGCCTTTAAACCGCTCTTGGGCACACCTATTAGAATCGACTGCTGCTCTTGTGCTGTAACTTGAGCTTCTCTCCTAGCATTTTCTCCTCCCTATGGCACTTACTGATTTCCTACTGGTCTCCAAAATCTGAAAGTTTCCACATCCAGCAGAAATCCTATTGTTATAATGCTACTTCATTTAAGTTTTGTTTACTGTTTGTCGTTTCAACTTAGTCATTGATGTATCATCAGATGAAAATAATTAATGTAATGTTATCTGTTTCTCTTTGTCATTACTGATAATGACTGTACCTGGCTGTATACTTTTCAAATGTTTGTTCTCACCTCATGCTGCGTCATGAAATACTCTTTAATGTTGACTCTGGTCTCCCCTGTCTGTACTCTCCCGGGTCATGCCTGAATATAGGCAACATTGTTGTCTAGTGTACTTACACAGTAAACAAAAACCAAATAAATAAATATTCAGCTCCGAAAAGGTGATTTTGTGGTCACTGTGCAGAATCACCTTTCAGGGCCAATTAATGAAATGACAGTGCCATTGTTCATGAGGTGGGCTCTCAAAACGCCTATGTTGCAAATTTGGAGGGGAAAATAAAAAAAATGACTGTTTTACAAGCGCGTGCTGCACAGTTGCTATGCATGCTCGTAACTTCATGAATTTGCAATATTTTCACGTCAGATTTTCAACATTGGCATTTTTTCACACCTGCTTGTGAGCAGTATAGCTGTCATTGTTCACATCCTGGCAGAAATGTGTTTTCGCACTGCTGGCACAGATATGCGCAGTCACCGTGGGAAATCAGTGTTTGAGACAGATTAAGAAAATGACAGTGACACTGTTCAAGAGTAGAGGTCCTAAAATGGCTATTTTGAAAATTTGGTAACGATACTCCATAAAATGACTGTGTTACGAGCGCATTGTACAGTTTGCACACACGCTTGTAACTTTGCAAATTTATATTTTCACACCAGATTTTTTAACATTGCCATTTTCCCACACCTACTTATGAACAGTGCAGCTGTCATTTTTCCCATCCTAGCCGAAATGTGTTTTCGCACTTCCGGTGCAGAATAGAGTGGTCGCTGTGGGAAATCACTGTCCGGGACAAATTAAGAAAATGACTGTGATACTGTTCATGAGCAGAGGTCCTAAAATGCCTGTGTTGAAAATGTGGTGATGATAGCCCATCAAATGACTTTGTTACAAGTGTGCGTTGCACACTTTTCACACACCCTTGTAACTTCGCAGATTTGTAATATTGTCATGCTAGATTTTCAACAGTGGCATTTTTTTCACACCTCCTTATGAGCAGCACAGCTGTCATTTTTCACATCCTGACTGAAATGTGGTTTCACAATTGCGGGACAGAATAACGTGGTCGCTGTGGGAAATCAGTGTTTGGGACAGGTTAAGAAAATGACAGTGGCACTGTTCATGAGCAGAGGTCATAAAATCCCTATGTTGAAAATTTGGTGATGAAACTCCATAACATGACTGTGTTACAAGCATGTGTTGAACTGTTTCCACGCACTCTTGTAACTTCAAAAATTTGTAATATTTTCACACCACATTTTCAACAATGCCATTTTTTCACACCTCCTTATGAACAGTACAGCTGTCATTTTTCACATCCTGGCTAAAATATGTTTTTACACTCCTGCCGAGAAATAGCACAGTCGCTGTGGGAAATCAGTGTTTGGGACAGATAAAGATTGAGTGAGTGAGAGGGGGAAGTGACCGAGCTCAACTGAGCTGTGTCGGGACTGCTGCGGATTTGTTTGTGGGCAGAAAAAGGCCCCAATGCAAGAGCCCAGTACAAAAGGGCAGCCTGCAGCACTGGGAGAAACAGAATAAGAGAGTGAGTGAGGGAGGGGAAGTGAGCGAACTCACCGGAGCGCTGTCAGGACTGCTGCAGATTTCTTTGTGGGCAGAAAAAGGCATCAATAGAACATAGAATTTGACGGCAGATAAGGACCGCTTGGCCCACCCAGTCTGCCCATTTCCCTACCTACTGGATAAGCTGCAGATCCTAGTTAACCAGCAGCCTACTTCTTCCTACCCCCACCCCCTAGAATGGCCTTATGACTGTCCCATGCATGCTTGAATTCCACCACTGATTTTGACTCCACAACCTCCTCCGGAAGGCCGTTCCATGCATCCACAACCCTCTCTGTGAAAAAATACTTCCTTAAATTACCTCTGAGCCGCCCCCATCTTCAAATTGTGCCCTCTTGGTCTTGCACACATCTTTTTTTGAAAGATGCTACCCTCTTGGACTTTGTTGATTCCCTTGAGGTACTTGAACGTTTCTATCATGTCCCCCCTCTCCCTCCTTTCCTCGAGGCTATACATATTAAGCTCCTTTCGTCTCTCTTCATATGTCTTCTGGTGCAGACCCTGCACCATTTTAGTTGCCCTCCTCTGGACAGCTTCCATCCTGTATTTGTCTTTGTGGAGATTGGGTCTCCAGAACTGCACACAGTACTCCAGATGGGGTCTCACCAGCTGTCTGTACAGAGGGATAATAACTTCCTGTTTTCTACTGGTGATGCCTCTCACTATGCATCCCAGTATCCCCCCAGCCCTCCTTGCTGCCCTCTCACATTGCTTGCCCACCTTTAGGTCATCTGATATGACTACCCCAGGTCCCTTTCCATTTTTGTTGTTGTTAATATCTCACCCCCCATTGTGTACTCTTCCCCTGGGTTTTTGTTTCCCAGATGCATTACTTTGCACTTCTTAGCATTGAATCTAAGCTGCCATACATTTGACCATTCCTCTAACCTTGCCAAGTCCCTTCTCATCCTTTCCACCCCACCCTGTGCATCAACTCTGTTGCAGATCTTTGTGTCATCTGCAAAGAGACATACTTTTCCTTCCAGTCCCTCGGCAATGTCGCTTATAAAGACATTGAAGAGGACTGGTCCTAATACTGAACCCTGCGGTACCCCACTAATAACCCTCCTTTCTTCTGAGTGGACTCCATTTACTATTATTCTCTGTGTCCTATTCTCCAGCCAATTCTTTACCCAGGCTGTCATCTTGGGACCCACTCCCAGGCTGGCTAACCTGTATATTAATCTTTTGTGTGGGACTGTGTCAAATGCCTTGCTAAAGTCTAGGTAGGCCATGTCCACAGCCCCTCCCTGATCTACTACTTTGGTCACCACAGCCCAATGCTCAATGCAGGCAGGGGCCCAATAGAAAAGGGCAGCCTACAGCGGTGGGAGAAACAGTATGAGTGAATGAGACAGGAGGACTGAGTGAGCTCAATGGAGCTCTGTTGGAACAGCTGCAAATTTCTTTGTGGACAGACAAAGGTGCCAACACAGCCAGAAGCCCCATACACAAGCGCAGCCTGCAGTGCCAAGAGAAACAGAACGAGTGAGTGACAGAGCGGTAGTGAACGAGCTCAACGGAGCTCAATTGTGACTGCTGTGGATTTCTTTGTGAGCAGAAAATGTGGCAACACAGGCAGGAGCCCAGTACAAAAGGCTAGCTTGCAGCGCCAACAGAAACGGAGTGAGTGAGTGAGTGAGGGGGAGTGAGCGAGCTCAATGGAGCTGTGTCGGGACTGCTTCAGATTTCTTTCTGGCCATAACAAGCTGCCAATGTAGGCAGGAGCCCATACAAAAGGGCAGCCTGCAGTGGCAGGAGACACAGAATGAGCGAGTGAGGGAGGGGGAGTGAGTGAGCTCAACGGAGGTCTATTTGGACTGTTGCAGATTTGTTTGTGGGCAGAAAAAGGCAGCAATGCATGCAGGGGCCCAGTACAGAAGAGCAGCCTGCAGTGGCGGGAAAACCAGAATGAATGAGTGAGAGAGGGGGAGTGAGCTAGCTTAACATAGCTCTCTCGTGACTGCTGCAGATTTCTTTGTGGGCAGAAAATATGGCAACGCAGGCAGGAGCCCAGGACAAAAGGCCAGCTTGCAGCGCTGGCAGAAACAGAATGAGCGAGTGAGAGAAGGGGAGTGAGCGAGCTAACGGAGCTTTGTCGGGACTGCTGCAGATTTCTATGTGGGCAGAAAAAGGCACCAACAGAGGCAGGAGCCCAGTACAAAAGGGCAGCCTGCAGCGCCAGGAGAAACAGAATGAGTCACTGACACAGTGGGAGTGAGTGACATCAACAGAGCTCTGTTGAGACAGCTGTGGATTTCTTTGTGGGCAGAAAAAGGTGCCAATGCAGGCAGGAGCCCAGTACAAAAGGGCAGCCTGCAGTGCTGGGAGAAATACAACGAGCGAGTGACAGAGGGGGAGTGAGCGAGTTCAACACACCAACATAATCAACATTTGGCATTGACAAATGCTTGTTTGTTTTGTTACAGGGATCTCACAGCCATGATCCACTGAGATTACCGCAGGTTCCTGTTTATTCTCTTCCTCCAATAATCCAGTTGTAATTTTGTTGTCCTTAATAACAGAATTTGAAGCTACATATTGAGCTTGCTTTTCCATTAATCTTTAAAAATCCTGTGTGCATCATACTGAGCCACATCGAGCTTAACAGTGCCAGTTTCTTTTGTCACTGTGTAAAGCTGATCAAGAACCAAAAGATTAGCTTTACAAAGCTTTAACTAATTCTGTATTTAAAAGGGTTGAAAACGTCTCAGTGGGAACTGGAGCATCCTGAATTTTAGTGGTCCCTTAGTTTAAGGTAGGTACTATGGGAGAATGTTTTATGGAGTCCTGTTTTTAACATTAGTCTGAGAACGCATTGATCTTCTAGAGGTGATGGTGCCTGAAGTGCAATCATAATTTATCCTGGCTTCTTTCTCAATTACTGTTTCTTGCATTGTACTTTCTAAGAGATTCCAGAAAATTGTTAACATTCTCAGATGGTAGTAATTACTAAAAACTAAACAGCTTTTCAATATTAACAAAACAAGCCTAGAGATAAAGCCATCATCATATTCATGTGCAGAGCTTTCCAGAGAAAAACATTTACATTATAAAATATTTTAAGAATAATTTCAAAGACTTTCTGCATGTCCTACGCCAAACCACAACGCACAGTTTGCTTCCACAGTCTCTCTGAAATAAAAAAAAGTGACACCACAGTTTTTCCTTTATGGTCATTTAGAGGACTTATTAAAGAGCTGGTGACACACTCAGGAGAACTTTAACAAAACCTGATATTTAGACATAGTCCAGCTTGTATTTCCCATTAGTACTGTTCTTTTCCTCCCCATTATTTATTACTGAGATTATCTGTATGAAAACAGGATATTTGCTCCTGAACAGTTTGCCTGTTCCTGCTGCTATCTCCCTACCTGAAGTCACAGAGCACTGCTTGTGATATCACAGTTATTCCCATGGCAACAGATTGTGATGTCACAACAAATGATTATGACATGAAGTAGGGAGTAAGCTAGAGAGGCAGATGGACTCTAAAGAAACTCTAAGCGATAAAGATCATATATTCATGCACACTTCCTTAGTAATAAATAATGGAGAGGATAAATATATAAATTATAAATGAAATGCAGGGAGAATTGTACCTAATTATTGTGATTTTTAAAATTTTCTTTGAGGCACCAGTAGCTCTTCAAACACACAATCAGTACTAAAATTGGTTCCATTGTAACATAAAATATATCTTAGAATATCAAACAGAGAAAATAAAGGAGGCCAAAAAACAGGATACACCTCTACTGCAGGAAACAAAATGATAGAACTGTCTCAGTGGCTGATGTCACTCGCACGCTTAGCTAACAAAATAAACCCTCTTATAAATCAGTAAATTGTCATGTGACCAGTCTAGAATGCAACATTTGAAATAAAGCTTTTAATTGTCAACACTTTAAGATAAATCTAAAGAGCAAACTTAAAAATTCTCAGATAAAAATAATAGATTGCAAAATCTATACAAAAAACACACTGTGGAGTAGATTACAAAAGCTTGGCATTTTCAGTCTTGTATCTGGGAATAATATTCATAGATATATAAGGTGCATTATTCCAGAAGAACTCACCTCTAGCAGAAAAAATATGGCACTATCCTCCTATTACTGTTAACCAAAAGTGCTGTTACTTGAAGGAAAACACTTTTTCCACAATGATTCACAGCCACCTTTGCAATATTCCTTTTTACCCTGTACAGTGTTAACCTTAGGATTTACCAGTTCTCCTTTAAAAAGGTTTTTACAGGATACGTATGAAGTTCTAGCTGCCACAATGACAGATTGTCTGTCGTATCAAATGTGACAGAACTAGAATAAGTCCTTCATTTCTATAACATGCTCAGCTGTTCACATTTATTAAAACAAGAGCCTCATTCTTTTCAGTAGCTGCAATTTTGTTGAATTATAAACCAAGTTCTAGGCTCCAAGAAAAAGGCTTCCTCAGGTAGACTCCCGGTTGCAGACTCCTTACACCCCACTACGGTTCTTGCAGCTTCAAGTATTGCCATCCAAGTCACCTGGGAGTCCTCCTTTTCCATACAGAAAAAAACCTGGTCTCAAATCTCCGTTAAATTAAAACAAATACTTGGAATCAAAGTATATAGAATTCAGAAACGCAGGAATAGAGAACCTCCTATTTTACTGGGTCAGCAAAGACATACCAGTAATACATATAGTCAAGCTTAATAGTGTAAAGCTGAATTGCTACTTCTGAGCCCCTCAGCATTTGGTCATCTTTTTCTTGCCACAGTAGTAGTCCTAACCCAAGGTCGCTTATCAAATATATTGGTCATATGGATTCCCACTGTCATTTTCCCCTGCAATATTGCTAGCCTTGTGTTTTCTGGGACCCAAACCTGGACCTGACTCCAGATGTGTTCAGATCCTCACCCCTTCCCCAGTATAGCAAGGTTAACCTCTCAAGTGGCGTTTTACTGATCAGCAGATGGATCCATTGCTCTCTGTCTATATCAGCCTGGCTGATCAACATATTTAAAATACTCTTCTTTGTCAGTACCAATAGAATATGTAGGATTCGGGGCAGTAAGGAGTAAGTCCCATCCTCCACACACTCTACTGTCATCGACATAGTGATAGAGCCATATCCAATGTAACACTGCTTATCTCCTTAATTGTTTCCCTTACCTCTTCCCAGAAAGGGCCTAACTTAGAGCACACCCAAAAGCTGTGGAACAATGTTTCCAACTCCGTATGGCATTTGCCATACATTTGAGAGAGTTCACTATGAAATTAATGGAATATTGCTGGCAGACAGAACAATCTATTCAGGGATTTATTTGTAGTGTGTTTCTTTAAATGTATTGCATAAGAATAAACCCATATGCAGCTGTACTACATCATCATGGAGTGGCTGTACTGATTATCCACATTTTTGCAACTGATAATACCCTTTTTCTTCTTGTGCAGTTACTACACTATGTTTTTATTATGTATGCACCTTGTTACTGTATTATACTGTTGCAGTGTTGCTTCTCTCTTCTCCTCCCTTCCCCCCAGAATGCATTTGGAAACAAGGTGCTACCAGCTATACCAAATTTGGCTTTTTTTGTAAAAAAATAAAATAAGTCAGAGAAGGTCATTCCTGCTATGTACCCATAATCATGCCAACCTTGCTGTCAGTCTTTGCGCCCCCAAAATAAATTTAGCAAACCCATGATGTAGTCACTTTCTGTCCTGCACTGTTAACCACACAAAAAACATCTGTAAAGGGTATAATAACCAAGGAGGGATATTCAATTAATTCTGCCATCTAACACACCAGCAACCCTGCCCATCTCTACATATCCATTAGAATTTTGGTGGAAGTAATTTACTTTGAAAAGATCAACTATTCAGCATGAGGCTTGATGCCCAAGAATGGGATGTAATGCAGCCATGACACTGGGTCCAAATAGCGCTGACAACAATAGCATTGGCATGGTACATTCCATAATAATGGTGCCAATTCTTTTTTGAAGGGAGCTCTGCCCTCGCACCCCCCATCTTAAGGATTCTCACTCTGAGGGGGAATGGATCCTGAGGAAAGTTAAAAAATTGCAGGGCCATTAAGGCCCTTTGTAAAAATATTTGTAAATCCAGATTGTGCTAAAAAGGTTGGAGACCAGGATTAGAACTCTGGTCTCCATTACTGCTGGCCGAGTTGCTCGATGCCCCAGTTCTCCACACCATGGGAGCAGCTCGGCCAGCCTCTTGGCTACTGGTGCTTTTCTCCTGTCTACAGGACCACGGACTGTGACCAGGGGAGTACGTACAGCATGCGCTGTAAATCCCTAGTTGCTGTCTGTGTGATCACTTACCAGACTAGTGCCATATAGTGCAGTGCTATTCTGGTAGCGCTTAAATGATGGGGTACCTGAAGCCACCTAACACAGACATTTGCATAGCAGCCAGGATTCCTCTCCTGCCAACCCACAACACTTCTGACTTTGTAAAATTAATTTTGTAGCCTGAGAAAGATAAAAACTCATTGTTAAGCTGTATTATCTCTGGTAGGGACTCTTCTGGTTCCATACATTACAAGAAAATATTATTGGCATATAAATATATTTTTTTTTACAGATGCTTGTATTCAGTATAACCCCTTGTATGCCTCAATTGACTCTCATGGCTGCTGCCAACAGTTTGATTACAATGGTGAACAACAATTGGGAGAGGGAATGCCTCTTAACACATAATTATAATCCCAGGAATTCATCAGTATATTCACGAAGTGCAGTCAGCCAGGAATGAACAGCCCTGGAGCTTGGAACTTATGCTATTTATGGAACACTAGAATCAAATTCAAACTCTGCTCTGTGGTCACACTCCACCCTGCCTCCTAACATCAAATGTATTTCTCTGCTGAAGAAAGCAGTTGCCCCAAAGTACATATTTATGCTTCTAGATGGTCTATGGCTTATTTATTTTATTTTTAAGTACTTGTAAATTATTTTAGTTATTTCTTGGTAACACTGCATTAGTTAGGGTGTATTTTGTAAATTTCCTTTTAAAAACATAACGACTTTGCTGTTTTCAAGCTCGGTTCTGGTTTTTAGGGAACTGAGACTTTTTTTTTTAATACAAATTTATTCCAGTTCTTGTTTTAAAGGAACTGAATCATGCTTATCTTTAAGTCCATATTTTTTTAACATATTTGGGCTTTCTGTCAGTTTACTTTTTGCTATTTGGAAATTGATAATTTTTGGGAGTCTTCAGTGTTTGGTATGACTGACAGACCTACAAAGAAAACAGGGACCTACAGGCTTTAAAAATTGCATCATTTGTTTTCAGCTCCTGGCAATGGCAGACTGCCATGAACTTTTCTTTAAAGTGCATGGGTTCAGTCCACGAGTTTATCAATTGTGATGCCTCTAAAAAGTTCTGCCCTGAAACACAAAAGAGAAGGGCTAAAAAAGAGGAAGATCTTATGGCTTCTCATTCTGCCTTCATGTTAGGTAAAGGCTCAGAGGAGGGTCCTGTCCCTCAAACTAAGCAGCAGTCCCTGTCAAAGTGGACAGAAAAGAGAGATGAAGTTGCAAAAAATGGTGTAGAAATCAGGGTGTCCAAAAGGGAGAACCCTGTGTCCAGCAAGAACAAAAGAGTCTCCAAGCAGCCTCAGGAAACTATGGCTACTAAGAAGAAACAAAAAGAGAAAAACATTGTGTCACTCCTCCTGAAGAAAGGAACAGGCAGCTGATTCAAAACAAATGCCCTGATTAGAGGACATCACAATGGCGTGGCAAATTTTACAAGCATTCCTGGCTATGGAAACTTTCATTAATATGCCTGCACCCCCGATTCCGGTTATGCCTATGGAGGAGGAGGAAATATATTACATAGCTGAGGAGGAAGGGGAACCTTGGGAACCAGATGGTTCTCTTGAACAAGAATTTGGCTCTCCTTCTAGAGCTTCAGAGAATTATACAGTTCTTTATTCTTTTGTAAGGAAGATGATGAGCACCTTCACCATCTCCTCCCATGAAACAAAGGAGGATAAGGATGAGATAGAGTTATTGGATATGATGGGATTAACCCCCACAAGGAAGTTGCTTCTGCCCATTCACAAATCCCTCAAGAAAGCCACTAACAAATGTCATGTCAGCACCCATGTCAACTGCTGGTTTTGACAAGAAACTTGAAAAGAAGTATCAAGTGGACAGACAAGGGGTTGAGTACTTGTACTCCTACCGTGATCATAAGAGGGTGGTCCAGACCGTTGCTTATGACAAGGCCAAAGTACCCCACTCCTCCCAGCCTCCTGAGAAAAAATCCAGGAGACTGGATAGCATGACCAATTAAGTGTATACGTCAGCTTTTCTGCTGCTCAGGCAAGCAGCTTACTTGGCATACACTGTTCGGTACCAGAAGGCACTCTGGCGCTCCATACCGGCACTGAGTGAGAAAACAACTGTTGACTTAACACAGGACATGGCTGACACAGCTAGATCAGCAATGGATGCTACAAAGTACCAGTTCCATGTGGCAGGGGACACAGATGACACTGCTTCAAGGGTTCTGGTCCATATGGTGTCCTTAAGGATGTTTGCCTGGTTTAGGACTATCACCTTATCCCAGGACACATAGACAAAGGCTATGAATTTCTCCTTTCAGGGAAATTCTCTATGTGGTGACAAAACAGAGGCTTACATGAAAAAGGTGGATGAGTACACAATCACCAACAAACCTACAAAAGGAATACCAAGAAAGAAAAGGCCTCCACTTCTTGCAGGCCTTATGAAAAGGGGGATGGGGTAGCAGCTACTACCCATGACCCTATACTCCCTGTGAGTACCTACCACAAAGAGGTTACTATAGAGGCAGGGAGAAAAGAGCACTAGGTGTGCAACTGCAGCTCCAGCTCCTAAACCCCGGCAGGAACAACCCCCTCACTACTTTGCCCAGGTCATCAATCCATTGCCAGTGGGGGGAGGGTTGGTCCACTATTTCCAGGAGTGGTCAATAATCACCAAAGGCAAGGAGTGGTCAAAAATCACCAAAGGCAAGTGGGTCTTGGAAGTAGTGGAGAAAGGTTTGTCACTGCAGTTCAGAAAATTCCAAAACTGCAGAACTGAAAAGTTTTCTAGCCCCACACACCAAGAGAAAAAAATCCTGTTGGGGCTGGAAGTGAAGAGATAACTAAAATCATAGGCAGTGGAGAAAGTACCTGCCACACAATGGGGCAGAGTTCTATCCTCCAGACACGTCCTGACCCACAAGAAAAATGGAAAGTGGTGACTCATTTTAGACCTGAGATATCTGAACAAACAGACGAAAAAGGAATGATTCAAGATGGTAACACTGGGCTCAGTGATACCTTCAGTTTTTGTTGTTCTGCCTTTTTTGGGGGTTACCATTTTTCAAAATTTTACAAACATTTAACAAACATTTTTGGTAGCCATTAAGCTAGTTTAGCACTCACAGCTCGTCCTAGCTTTAGAAATAAATCTGACATTATGAGGCAAGGTGGGGCGTGACCACAGAGCAGAGTTTGAAATTTGATTGTAATGTTCAATAATTATCATAAATTCCAAGCTCTGAGGCTGCTCATTCCTGGGAAGTGATTGCACTTTGTGAATGTTCACTTAAATTAATCATCATTTAACTTTCTTGTGCTCCCAGGTTGCACCTGGAAACAAGCTTCGGTTTAGTATGTTTCTCCTGGTTAAACAAGTTCCCCTTTCCCTTTTCTAATACTACTGATGGATCCCTTAAGAAGAAACTACATTACTAAGATGAGTAACTTTTTCTTCTGGAGCATGGAAAGGCCAACTCAAAAACATTTTAATATTATTTAGGAAGTAAGACAAGGAGAATAATACAGCAAAGCAGCTCTCTGGCACTTTTAGGCACACAGGCTCTCCCTCAGGGGTAGGGGAGCATGACATTGCATGTTTAAATATGCTACCTGAACCATAATGCACACATTAACTGATCATATTAGCAAGTAAAGTAGTGCATATTATGATTCCTGTATATATAGAGAAAAAGTGCAGTTAAAAGCTATTTGGGAAAAAAGAAATCAAAATAAGATTTAACCCTTTGACACCATTGTAGAACAGTATCAAAAACTTTCACTTAATTTACATTACTAACTAGAAAATTTCCATATTAAATGTTTTGCAGGTTCATATCAGAAAGTGCCAGATGCAAGGTGCTGCATTTTGGGATGAAGAACCCAAGGAGGAGTTACCAGCTGGGGGAGTGCAGCTAGCCCAGACAGAGGAGGAGAAGGATCTGGGTGTGCTCATTACAGGGTCAATGAACAACTCGGCACAATGTAGGAAGGCAGCTGCAAAGGCCAACAAAATGCTGGGTTGTATTGCAAGAGGTATATCCTCGAGGAGGGAGGAGGTGATTCTGCCACTGTATAGGTCATTAGTTAGACCACACCTGGAGTACTGCGTGCAGTACTGGCATCCGTATCTGAAGAGGGACATTAAGTTACTGGAGGGGGTGCAGCGCAGAGCGACAAAGATGATCAAGGGCTGGGGACTTATACGAGAGGAGGTTGAAGGAGTTGAACATGTACCACTGGAGGAGAGGAGAGACAGGGTGACATGACTGAAACCTTTAAATACATGAAAGGAATAAACAAGACGGGTACAGAGGGGCTGTTCAAAGTAAGGGAGGGAGGCCACCAGGGCCATGATATGAGACTGGAGCGAGGAAGGTTCAGGAGGGCGATGAGGAGACACTTTTTTACAGAGAGGGTGATGGCTGGGTGGAATGTGTTACCTGCTGAAGTGGTATGCAGTAGAACAGTGGACTGCTTCAAACGAGGATGGGACAGGACAAGGGGGAGGGTTAATGAAGGGGAAGGGTGGAAGGGAGGGGCAGCTGCAGAATAAGGGGTGCTAGCTGCACATTCGAGCAGACTTGATAGACCTCTAGGCCTTTATCTGCTGGCAAATTTCATATATTCATATGCATTTACTCATACTAATATGCTCATATTAAAGCTGTCTTGTAGTGGACATGTATTATTAAAGTGGGATTTATACATTTACAAAAAAATAGAGCTACTTTTTTGGCATCTCACTGGACAAACTAAATATGAAAATCACTGGTGATTTATTTTCTTACCAAATTCCCACTTAAGAAGTAAAAGATGACTTCAAGCACAGCTACTAATGCATATCTTAATGCAATAGACTGCATTTAAATATTTGAAAAAGAGGGGCCAAAATTGTCAAGATAAAAAAGTCTCTGAAACAAAGTCTGTGATGGTACACATGTAAAATTGGATATATGCTGCACTACAAAGGACATCCAGTGTATGTTTGGGTTATCATTCCAAGAATATGCATACATATTTTACAACATCCATTTTTTTCCACAATTGTAGTCAGTCCAAAAATACTAGACATTAGGGCTGAGCAGTCATTGAGTGTAGACACGCCTTTTATGAGCTTCATGCCTACTGTAGCTGTAAGAAAATTTCATTTCAGACTAATTTTGTGGTGTTTTTTCAGCTTTGTCTGTTCCTCAACCTGCAGAGACTTATCGGGAGTGGCGATGGGTCCAAAATGGAACTCACAAGCACAACATCAGGGAGTTAATACTTTCTTCATGGCTTTCACCTCCAAGTCAGCTGGGCCTCAGCAGCAGGGCAGTTCTTTTGGAGAGTTACCAATGATGCAGAGCCTCACAATTCTTCAAAAAACATAGCCAACTGGTGAAGAAACCATCAGGTGGCTGGTGGCAGTTGAACAAAAACTGGGGGCCTTGAACTGCCGCATTGTGGAAAATAAAGTGCCCATCACTGAACTGACACAGGTACAGAGCAGCAAGCCCCATCAGACCCAAGCAGTAAAGCATAGCACATGTGTAGACTTCAGAGGAGTATCTTCTACTCAAAAGCTCAAAAGCACAGTGCTGTAAATAAAATGGCACAGAGGACTCACAGCATACAGACTCAGATTTCAAAGGCTTATTCATTCAGGGTTGCCAGTCAATTAATTTATTAACAGCAAGTATTCCTGTGACTGGATTAAAAAACTAGCTGACCAAAAAGTAATTTACAAAGGCACAGAGGTGGCGGACGGATTGACCCAGCACATTATGAACAAACTCGCTTTGTCAAGGGTGACCTCAACACCGTAGGGCTGGTTTAAATACCCTTCTCAAATAATCAGTTATGTAGATAATAACCCCCCTCCCAAATAAGCAATTAATTTGGTTGCAAAAACATTAACTCATGTCTCAAACCATCATTTCAAGGGACATGAGTGCCCAATAACAGCAAACCAAAAACTAAAAAGATGACTAACTTGAAATAAACTTATTATAACGTCATCAAAAATTCTAAGAAGAATCATTATCCCATAACCAACCCACAAATTAAAACAGTAAATTTCAATTTAAAAAAAAGTCTCTGGATTGTGTCACAGTATCCATCAGTAACTAAAGCACTGAACAGTTTTATGATACCTCATACACAAATCCAGGCACTTTGTCACATCACTTGAAAAACAGCCAACTAATGATACCATTCGGTATGAAGGTATGTAATGTAAAAATCCATGTTGCCTCTAATTGTTCCAATAATTTGGCTCTATTTCCACTTCTGTGAAGTGGATCAACTATATCAAATATTATAAAACCAACACAACTTATGTCACAACTATGAACCATTTAAAATAATGCCCAATAGCACTACCACATCTGTCAGGATAAACAGGTCTAAAATGCTCAAAAATGCATGTTCTTACTTCCCTGGTCATCTTACCTATGTAATAGGTATTGCAAGAGCATCGTATAGCATATATATCATATGTGCTTGTGCAATTAAACAAATCTTCTAATTACTACATTTTTACCTGACTGTGAAGGTTTAAACTCTTTACATTTAACCACATATATTCAGACATTACAACTACCACAGTAATAGAATGCCACTGTTTTAAGGCTGATACCATGATCTGCAATATAGTGGCTACTTGTAATTAGATCCCCTAAAGTAGGTGCTCTACTCTATGCAATAAGTGGTTTATTCCCCACCACATTTTTAAGGATTGTTTCATTAACTAAAATGTTCCAATCTGAGCATACAATATGAGACACCTGTTTGAAATCCTATTGAATGCAGTAACAAATAGCAAAGGTACAACTTTAGATGTGGATTTTGGCTTCACCTTTAACAAATCCCGTCTATCAGCATTTTCTGCTGTCTCATAGGCTTGCATAATCACATACAACCCATACCCTCTAGACTGAATATGCAAAATAAGATCTTTAGTTTCTTTTCTATATTTTTCTATGTCTGTACAATTTTGTTTAAGCCTCAAAAACTGGCTATAAGGTATATTTTTGATAATCTGTCTAGGCTATGCACTGGTTGCCATAAAATGTGAATTACCAGTTGTTGGTTTCATATAGCCATGTTTCAATACACACATCCTCCTGACCTTCCAAAGCCAGATCTAAAAACTGCATTTTTTTTTCAGTGCATGTTGAATGTGAATTTCAGTCACCAAGCATTATCATTCAACCATTCAGCAAATAAAACAGCATCTGATTCATTACCAGTCCAGGCAGATATAACATCATCTATATATCAAAACCATTTTGATATATATACAGCTCAATTTTCAAAGAGCCCTTAGATCACCAAAATTTGAGGTGATCTATGGCTGCAGTGAACTCTTGGTGGGTCGGGGAACCTGCACCCAATTTGATAAAATTAGGGGTCCCTGTGCCAAAGACCCAAGAGTTGCCACAGCCACAGGGCTCTGCCAAACATTGGGTGCAACTGTGTTGTTTAATGAATGATCCATCAACCCCCCCCCCCCAGCACAAGCCTACACAACTTGCAGATGTGGAAAGGAGAACTCTGGCTGTAAGGTGTGAAACAGGGGTTGTTGGGGCGGTGAGGGTGCCATTGGACATGAGGAGGCATGGCAGCAGTTACAGTGAGTGGAGGAGGCACTTGGCAGAAGTGCCATATGGTGTATCTGACAGCCGAGGGGACTGAGTAGGGGTTGGCATGGCAAGACCATTATGACAAGGACCCAAGTGGAATCAGCCCTGGCACCTGCTCCACAGAACCCACAGTTCTGTGGGGCAGCTGCCAGGGCTGCTTCCACCTGGGGCCATGTCATAATAGTCTCACCATGCCAGCCCCCCATCTGGGTCCCTCAGCTGTCAGATACGCCATCTGGCACCTCTGCTAGGGGCCTCCTCCAACCCCTGTAACTGCCGCCATGCTTCCCTTGTACCCTATGGCACCCTACCTGACCTAGTAGCTCCTGTTCTCCACATTCCAGGTCCCACAGCTCACTCACCACCCCACCAAGCAGTGGTACAGGGCCCTTAGACCACCTCCTGGCTCATCTAATGTGAGCCCCCTATTGCGGCCACAGTATGACATATAGAATCCCAAATAAGAGGATGGTGCAGCCCCACCATGATGCAACCACCCTTGCAACCTGTTGCATGGGCACCTTTGCCACAAGGGTGGCACATGGGGGCCTTGCCACATGGCATCCCAATTTCACTGCAGCCGGCATTTGAAAATTGGGAATGCCACAAACTATGATGCAAGGTTTCACTTGCATCATACAGCTTCAGCACAGGCACCTTGTGTCATAGTTTGTCCTCTGAAAACTAAGCCATGGTGTCTAAAAGGATTACAGTCTGATACTAGGAATTCTTGTTCTATCCATGACAACACAATATTTGCGTATGACGGTACTAAGGCTGTATCCATTGCAGTCCCACTTTATTGACATTAAAATTTGTTATCAAACATGAAATCATTATTCTTGAGGACAAACTCTAAACCTAATAATACAAATTCAGGGTCAGTTACATTTGTGAGATCAAAGTGAAGCAGCATTTGTTACACAGCAACCAAAGTCATGATTAATAGATGTGAATAGGCTTTCTACATCAATTGTAATCATGTATTCATTGTAAATCAAACAACCGCTCCAAATTTACCCAGGATGTGCATAGTGTCACTGACATAGGTTGGAGACTTTTGTGCAATATCCTTAAAAAAAAATCAAAACATTTGGAAAGTTTCTCTGTAACACAACCTATGACAGAACAATAGGACACCCTGGGGGATAAAGTGCATCTTTATGTACTTTTGGAAATATATAAACTGTGGGAATAATGGGGTGTGAAACACTTAAAAACTTGTTTTCCATTTAAATTATTCCACCCATTGTGAAAAGCAGTATCCAAAAATTCAGTCAACTGTCTGTTAAAAGTTTCTGTTGGATTTTAATTTAACCTTAGGTAAAACTGTGTATTACTCAATTGCCCACCAACTTCTGAAACATACATTTCCTTTGTTAAAAGAACTACATTATCCCCTTTGTTAGACTTTTTAATTATTACATCATTCCGGTCCTTAATTTCTTGTAGCGCTATTTGATCTTCATTTGATATGTTCAAAAAAGCCACCATCTCTGCAACCTTGGTGAATGATTTGGGCTTTCTTCAGTTGAAGGTGTAGTCTCTTGAGAACAGACAGAAGCACACATGTTCAAAAGAGATCCGCAGTAGGTCCCTAGATGCACCCGTGCATCTCCGGACTTGTGAGGGCTGTCAGGGCTTGGCAATATTCAGAAGCCCCCGATGCACCCTGCAAACCCAACTGCACCAGCATGCAGAATATTGCGATGCATGAATGCAAATGAGGGGTCCCTCATGCATATTCCCTGCATTGCAATATTCAATTGTCCCCTGGTGAAGACACATATGGAGGAACTACATCCTATTCTAATGAGGGCATGTGTGTTCTCTTTAATTCCTTTTTTACTGAGGCCACTGCTATGTTATTGAAAAAAGCAGGTCTATTTCACTGTGGCACTTTTAGCGATCCCCTTGCCGAATGCCCTCCATTGAGACCAAAGTTTTACTTTAAAAACATCAGGTCTGACGAAGTGTTCAAATTATTTATTATGTTCTTTGCAAGAGGACACAGAATAGGAAATGGCAACTTAGACAAACGTCTCCTTAAGTGTAGTGCTGATATTTTGGCCCCATCCCCTCACTTACCTATTTAATTTATCATTGTCTACACAAACCTTTTCTACTGCACAAAAACATTTTTTGGTCATCCCAATTCATAACAGGGGAGACAAAACCATGGCTGATAATTCTCATCCTGTCTCCTTTTTTAATATCATCCTATCTAATTTTTTTAATATAGTTTCTAAATTCATGGAAAAAAATGGTATTATCTCAGATTAATGCTTATTTGTTAAGTGTCAGGTGCTATCATGTTTCCAATCAGGTTTTAGGCCACATTTCTCCAACCAAACAGCACTGATTGATTTTCAGGATTCTGTTGCCAGGGCATTAGATCAGGGGTGTCTTGCAGGTTCTGTTTTTATTGATTTGTCGAAAGCCTTCAGCATTGTAAATAACTCCTTGCTTCTAAATCATTTGTCTGCTCTCAGCTTTTTATCCAGTGTTACCACTTGGTTTTCTTCTTATCTGCATGGGAGAACTCTGTCTGTTTCTTGGAATGGTTGTCTTTCTCCACCCTTATCTATTTCTAACAGGGTTCCACAGGAGTCTATTCTTGGTCCCATTTTATTTAATCTCTTTGTGAGTCTTTTACCCTCCATAGCCAGTTCTTCATCTGTTAGATTTTATGCTCGTGACACTGTACTTTTTACTATGCACACAAATCTTTTTCTGTTCTTGTAATGACTCTCCAGGCTGATTTTGAGGACGTTGTACAATGTTTTTTTGGATAATCTCTTGATCTTAAATAGCAAGAAGACTCAAATGATGCTGTTTAGCTCCCAGCACTTATTGGGCCAGATATTCAAAACTTTGTGCTGGGTGCAAACTGTTTGCACAGGGTTAGCACTAGGTTTGTGCGGGTCCACTATATTCAAAAGGTCAAACAGCATTCGCAAACTGCATTAGTGCTGGGCAAAAGTATAATGTATGCAAGGGAAAAACCGAGAGGTGCATGTACATGAATACAGATGCAACGCTATGTTCAGCACATTAGCACAGCACAAAGTGTTTTTGCGCAACTTAGTGTGACACTTAGTGTGGTGTAAATTACCACCCAGGAAAAGGTAATCTTAACTATGGGCAAACCAGTTTTGTGCAACTTCGTGGCTTTGCGTGACTTTTGCTTGACTTTGCATGACCCTAACCAGTAAATATTAAACACAGAAAGAAACCAGACATGAAAGAAAAATGCTGCACACAGATGGCACCTCCTATGATGCCATCATCTTCCACCAGTCCCAGCCATGCCAGGCAGTAAATGGTGACCCGGCACCCAGTGGACATCATGGCAGTGTGTCCATATAGCATACACCTGCAGACCACCCTTCAGTGGACACCAACAGAAGCCAGCACACACATGCAGCACTGGGGGCATGGAGGGTGCACAGGTGGCCAGACAACACCACATACTGGGTGCTGCCACAAGGCTGGGACAATCCATGCAATGCAAATGGTCCAGTGTAGGAAATACCCCAACACCAATGTGCCTGTCTAATGGTATATGCCCTGCAGCCACATACCGCACATCGGTACGGACACCACAGCACACACAGTCAGCCATGTATATGTCACTGTGAGTATTCCATGCCAGTGGTGCAGCATCTGTGGGTCGCACAACAGCATAACAGTAATGTCCACTATCTGTACACACCTGCAAGATGGGCCTGTCACTGTGTAAAGTGCAGCAATCATTGATGCTCTACACACCATAAGCATTGCCATGTCCCTCACCTTACTGGCCCCCTTGTTACTGTAGTGTTTGCTGTGCACTGTAGCAGGAACTACAGTTTGACTGTTGCATGCAGCATCACTACCTGTGCCTGTGCTGTGCAGTCTGCTGGGACACAATAGTCCATGTGGTGCTGTACAAATGTAGCCTGCAGCTAGCACCATGCAATTCCAGACTGACCAACGGCTGGAGCTGTGGGCAGACCCAGCCAGCCCCTGTACTTCCAGACTGACCTACAGGTGGAGTTGTAGGACCTTGCAATAGCGCTGGGAAAACTGCATGCAAATCAGGACATAATGAGATTCTAATCTGGATGTTTGCCCATAGACTGCCTAAGTAGGTTCATTTACATGTCACTTTTGAATATAGCAAATGTTTGCCCCAAGCAAACATGATAGCACTGGGGAAACGGCTTAGCTCTGAGGAAAACCTGTGCAAATGTGTTTGCATCGCACAAACATTTTGGAAACATGGCACATTTCTGCACAATTTCACATGCGCTGGTGCTGGCAGCTTTAATGAATCCACTCATTTGCTAGCACACACATTGGCCACATAGTTCACCTCTGTCTTCCTTCACGTTGCTGTGCACTGGGCTGCTGTTGTGGTTTGTACTTCCTGGTTGCTATATTCAGAGCTGTCTTATTTCCTGGGCTATTTGTGCACTGCACTCCCAACCCAGTTTACCCAGCTTCCTTAGCACACTGTATTCAGCAGGTTTAGCACCAGGGCTAACCATTTTGAATATAGAGGACTACTGGTTCTGGGCTAATTTAGCACGCCTGGCAGTGTTAATTTAATCCTGGGGCAAAGATTTGAATATCTTGCCCATTGTCTTTGGTGAATTCTCCTTTTTCTATTTTCATGAAGGATCATCCTCAAGAATTTAATGAATTTAAATTTCTTCGTCCTATTTTTGATTCTATTTTGACTTTTAAAACCACATATTTACAAAACTGTATCAAAAATTCAACAGTGTCAGGACTGTCTGAAGCATGTCAGACATTGTTTTCCTGGCATCATTGGGCAAGCAATTCTTCCCATCCTAAACTATGGTGACATTATTTGTCACTGTGCCCAGGAATCATATCTTGCTCCTTTAAATACTGTTTACTTCCCATTATTGCATTTTATTTTAAAATCAAATTGGGAGGAGCATCGTTGTTCCTTACTACACAAGTTAAATGGGCTATCTCCCAGTTCTAGGTGTATCTTTAACTAGCTAGCTCTTTTTTTAAACAGCTAATAACCAAACTCCCTCATATCTTTCTGAGAAGCTAATTATCCCTGTGCAGAAATATAACCTAAGGGATACGTACCGCATTGTAGTTTTTCTCTCCCGAAATTTGCTGCATGTTATGGGAAAGAGTGTTTTACCTATGGCACTCCTCCTTCATGAAACAGTTAAACCCCTCAACTTAGAAATGGCTCCACTGTGGGCTCTTTTAAATCTGGTTTAAATAAAAAGTTGTTACAGGATTAATGTCTTTGCACTTGTTTTCTTAACTTAATTTTGTACTACTCGTCCTGATGTATGCAGTGGTGTTTGTATGTTTCTAATTGTGACTTGGGATGTTGCGTAAATGAGACTAGATTCTCAAAGAACTTATCCTGTATACTTGGAACTTTTAAATAAATTTAAAAAAGTCTGCCACAAGCTCTGTTTAAAGTGCCTAGGTCCATACCATGACTTTACAAATTGTGAGTCCTGTCTGATTTTTTTGCCTTAAAACCTTAAAAGAAAATGGTAAAACAGATTTAAAAAAATTATGGCTTCTCAGTCTGCCTCCTTGTCACCAAAAAATAATTAAAAAGGTTCTGAGGGCAGCTCTCCATGGACGCTGAAACGGCCTTTGATCGGGTCTCTTGGTCTTTTTTATTTGCCATATTGCAGAAATTCGGCATCCCTCTTGAATTTATTAAATGAGTCCGGCTGTTATGCTCGTGTCCTTCAGCGAAGGTCTGGTATAATGGTGTACTCTCTGATTATTTTCCCCTTTGTTGTGGTACAAGAGAAGGCTGTCCTCTTTCCCCTTTGCATTTTAATTTATATCTTTTTTTTTATATACCTATTTTTTTCCCTCCGGTAATGGTTTGCGGAGCCTCTCTCAGGCATCCTGCCTGTTCTTGCCCTGCCTAAAGTCCTCCTACCTTGAGCCTCCTCTCTCCTCCCTCTCAACTGGCACCCCCAGCTTAACCCCTCCCAGATGGGGTCGCCCCTCCTCTTGGGCGCACTTTACAGTCAGTCTCCAGTTTGTGGGTGAGAGCCTGGGTGGAGGACACTAGAAGGCCAGGCAGGATGGACCTGGCAGTGGGCATGGAGGCAGGTGTTGTCACCTACCCCGCAGACCAGTGTTTTTCCTGTTCTGGTGCATGCACCCCCTTCCCGTGTGTGGTGCATATCACTGATGCTACAGTGCACGGCAACCCTGCCAAGTGACAGCCACACTATGTATGTGCTGCCCTGCATGCTGCAGCACCCCCAGTCTCCATCAGGAGCCGCTGGTATGCCAAATGATGTCCCATCCCCCCCCCCAAGAGGACAGCAGCCCAGCAGACGCTCAATCCTCACCCGGCCCTGCCAACCCCCGGTGCCTGAGCTCGCTCCTGAACTAGGGTCGCCGGCATAGCACAAGGTGTGGCATCCAGCGCCTCAACCGTCAGTGCCACTGGGCCGCTATTTAATTTATATCTTGAGCCCTTACTACATAGTTTGCAATATTCCCATGGTGGTAGTGGGATTCAAGTGGCAGGGAAGAAATATCTGTTATCAGCTTATGCAGATCATCTCCTGTTACACATTGAGAATCCAGTTCAAGTTTTGTCAGTTATTCTGGCTACCATCAACCGTTTTTCTCAGGTTTCTGCTTATAATCTTAATATTACTAAGACAAAAGTTTTACCTTTGAATGGGCTGGTTTTCAAAGATGATATACTAGATCTTGATCTTTCCTGGGAGCCCAAACTGTTATTGTATCTGGGAGTGTTTATAGTGAGATTAGTATTATTACTCATGAAGAAGAATCTTACCCGTTTGTTGCACCAGATTAAATTAGACTTGGCTAGAAGGACTTTGCATCTCCTCTCTTTATGGGGCAGAATAAGTTATTAAAATGAATATTCTATTACGAGTATTATACCCCCAAGGGATGTTGGGAATTTTTTTGCCCAAGGCCTGGTTGTCCCATTTACAGACAATTTTAAACACCTTCCTTTGGAAGGGTAAAGCAGTGAGGTGTTCATACTTGAGTCTGACTGTTCCCAAAATAAATGGCGGATTGTCACTTCCTAGTTTTTTCCTTATACTATTGTGCTTCACATGCACAAAAGTTTATGCAGTAGGGTCTGCCTCTTGCTTAATCTGAGGTATCAACTTATTGCCCACTTTGGCTTGAAATAGAAAACTCATTTGTTCGTAAAGATGGTTTCACTCTCTCTAGCCTACTGTATGTGAAGTTCAGTCAACTACCTGGAAATCTGTGGCTTACCCCACTGGGATGGTCCCTTAAGGTTAAGGTGCAGCTTGAGCATAATTTTAATTGGAGGTGGTCACAGGATGCATCCCAACCAATACTGGGGAACTTGAACGTTAAAATTGTGGGATGCCCTATTTCTCCTTTATTTTGTCCACAACTGGAGGGAGTGGCTATATCACAGTTGCTGGAGGGTGATAAAGTTTTACCGTTTCAATCAGTCAAGCAGTTTTTTTTTCTCTTGCTGATAATCAAAGTTTTAAGTACCTACAAATTGCCTGTGCTGTTCTTGCTATGCTAGGTCCCAAGCCTTGTGATTTAACAGATCACTTTTTCGTAGACAAGCTTTTGCTCATAGTAACCCAACCCCATCAGGTTTCAGCTTTATAAATTCTTTCTATAATGTCTATAAAGTCTTTCAATCATCAGATGCTAGGGCCCCCTCAGGAGTCTGTTATTATTAGACACAAGCACTTGACATTTCTTCTGATCAACAATTATGGTGTAAAGTATGGCAGTACTTATACAAGTTTGTAAAGCAGGACAAACTTATTATACACCTGTTAGATGGTTTAAAATGGGAAATCTGTTTTCCCATTCTGCACTAGATGTCGGCAAGGAGAAGGACACTAGCATCATATGCTATGGGACTGTGTGAGAATCAAACCTTTTTGGATGGCAATTAAAAGCTCCCTAGATCCACTCTTAGGGCTAGAAGAACTTTTTCTCCTTAATGTCTGTCTGGTAGGCCTCTATCTGCAAGGGTTAATTGGTATTAGACCCATATGACACTTATTTCTGCAGTAGAAAAACTCGTAATACTTCATCACTGGCTACATGATTCGACTCTGTCTCTGTGGGAATGGCATAGTGAGATCATATGTGCTCTTATGTTAGAGAAGCATACTGCGAATCACAAGAAGTGCCCCCAGACTTTTACTTTGAGATGGGAGCCCCTTTTTACTCTTCTCTCAATAGGGTCCAGGTGACATATACAGTATGTCACCTGGCCTAGACAGTTTTTTGTGTTTTTTTACCTCCTGGGGCCATACTAGTTTTCCCTGCATAGCCCTGACACTGGTGTTGCAGAGCTGTGGGAGAGGGTTGAGTCTGAGTTTGAGGGTGATTTTACTTGCATTTATCTTCTACTTATTAAGGTATTTAGAGGTTTGCCTGTTACTACTGTTTACATTAAACTAATATATTATTATATGGTTTTGTAAGTTTTTATAGTGTTCTTGTTTTCGTTAAATTTTTATGTTGGAAAACTTTAATAAAGTATATTAAATTAAAAAAAGCCTCTGAGGGAGTTCCCAATGATGGTAGAAAGTACACATCAGAAGGGTCCATTTCCTCATGCGTGGTAGCAGAAACTTCAGTAAGTCTTGATAAGAAAAATGATAAAGCAGCTCAGTGATCTGAAAGGCATGGTAAAGATAAATCAGATAACAAGGTGTCTGAAAGGGAAACCCGGAATCCATTGGCTAAAAACTTTCCAACATGAAGCATATTCATATACCAGGTAGTTTCCACAACAAAAATAGCTGCATATTTTTTTTTCTTTTTGTGGCAGCTAAACTTACACCAGCTGTTACAGAAAGGCGTGGACACAGGGAGTATTACATAAGCTGAATTTAAATTTCTATATAGTTTCCCATCATTCCAGCTTTTTACATACTACCTAAAATTCATGAAGAGCTGCAGAATTCCTCCAGGACAGCCAATTATTTCCAGTAGGAGATCTTTAACCAATAACTGCGATACGTTTTTGGACCTTTTTGCAGGATAGTGAGCATGCCCTGCAATCTTACTTGCAGGATACTGGTGGTACTGTACATACATTTCAAAATATGGACTGGAAGGACACCTACTCATGGTCTGTGTGTGGATGTTGAATCTCTTTACACCTCCATCTAACATGAGGATGGAATTATGGTGCAGAAGCACTTTTTACAAAAGAGTCCTTTATCTGAAGTAATACCAACTGATTTTATTGTTAAGAGCCTCAACTTTGTAGTCAGATGCAATGCATTTGAATTTGACAATGAATAGTACTTACAGACATGTAGGATGGCCTTGGGGACATGCATGACCCCTGCTCATGCCAATTTGTTTCTGGGTTTGTGGAAGGAGGAAGTTATCTACAACCCTGAGATTAATCCGTATTTGGGAAATATAAGATGTTGGTACAGGTTCATAGATGATTATGTACATGTGTGGGAGGGTGAGTAAGAAAGAGCATTGGAATTTATAAAGTGGCTCAATGTAAATTATTTTAAGTTAAAGTTTATTGCTACTATTGATAAAGTGCAGCTTAATTTTCTTGATATTACTCTTGCTGGGGATACTGAGTCAAATATGGTATGTCATCAAGGCACAGGTCAGGAAGCATAGGAAAACCAGAAAGAGTTTCAAAATTCACAAACAGCATTTTATTTTTCTCAATAACAGCAAAATAAATAAAAAAAAAATATTCAATATAACTATTTACAAAGACAGTACAAACAGAGAAAATGAAGTCCTTCTTCTGAGGGTATCTCTTAATTCCAAATTTCAGTCTTCCAGTCTCTCTCTCTCCTTGTCTCTATAGGAAAAGCATTCAGTGTCTGTGCAGAACAGGTATGTCACTGTGCTAGCCCAGCTTTTTGTATCAGCTGCAAACAATTAACTTCCTCAACACTGAACATCTCCAGAGCTCCAAAACAACCTGCACCCATGCCACATGCCACATGCTGCAGCACTTCTGACAGAACAGGCCCACAGTGAAACACTCCAGCAGCTCTTTGGGACTTCTCCCTGCAAGTTTCAAACTACTTCATTTTTTCCAGTGCTGATAACTGTAATTCTGTATCTCCCAGTCCCAAACACATGTCCTGTTCACCCCCACATGCTGTCTCCCCTCCAGCAGCAGAGACAATTAAGTGAATGCATTCATCACTGGGGGCATTTGCATGCGGCTCCACAGCTGTGGAATTCCCTTCCCCTTGACATTAAACTTTCTAGCTCCCACACATGCTTTAAGAGAAAACTGCGCTTGAATCTGCTGATACCTGTTCCTGCATTCACCCTATCTAATGACTGATGTCTCTGGCCATACAATAGTATTTCCTCACCTCTATATAACCCTCTTACTGCCTCAGCCTGTCCCAGCTCCCTTTCCCTGCCCATATACAATCTTGCACTGCAGGCATCTCCCTTACACTTACATACACTTATATAATCTAATTTCATGGCTTGCTCCCTTCTTCCTCACTTACCGACCTTTTCCTTAATGACACCCCCTGCTCTCAATGGTTATTTCTTCCTTTTGTATTACCTGTTATTGTTTTTGTGTGCCTTGTTCTGTTCACACGATATGTCACCTGATAATTTATTGTCCAAGGTCCTCTCTATTCATTGCATAAGTAGGCACCTATGAACTTATGAATGGTCTACTCTGTATGTCTCTGATATATTGTATCCACTTTAACTCACTGTATGTAAAGCACTTATAATTTGTTATCCTGTTAGTTTTCTGCATGTCTGTACTGTCCCGGGTCGTGCCTGAAAATAGTCATTTTATGGCTAGTGCACTCACCCGGTTAACAAAAGCTAAATAAAAAAATAAATTGTAGCCCGCCAGACTTGGACTGAAGGAGTCAGAGTTTCAGCTCAGTGCTCTCTCTGCAGTTGACAGTGCTGCAAGGGGTCATGAGGGCAGCTGTTTGGACCCCAGCCCTCTCCCCAACGATCACTGGGTTTAGGAAAAATAATTTGAAATAATGAAATAACCAAGGAGGAGAGGAGTCTGTGTGCTGGGCAGGAATGTAGGTTAGTGGTGTGATTGGAGCGATGCATGGAGGAACCAATTTTGTGGCAGCAGAACAAATCTGGAGGACACTTGCACCAGAACTGGTAAGGCATGCTACAAATGTTAAATGGGCTGTTTGATCGGTGTTGTACAGGAATGGGAGCTATGGGGGGGTAGCTGACAGAGCTGTGAAAAGCAGGAGTTCACGTTGTTGTGTGCATGCGCTACATTGATGGGCGCTATTTCTGGCACGCGCTTAGATGACAGTGCAACTTTGATTAGCGCTATAGTGGTTGCACTATATTAACTGGATACCCAAAAGCATTGTTGCTCTTTCTGTGAGTCTTTGGGAACTCACTAAGAGAGCCTGCTTCTCACAGAATGGTCTTGTATGTTTACAGAATGTTCTTGTAAGTTTCATTCCTTGTAGGTGCTACAAAACATAACATGGTGTCCCAGAACTATCCTCTTGTTCACAGCTCTGCAAAATGTCTCAAAAACTGCATCTCAGGTTAAACCCTTGAGTTCCAAATAGCTTTGTAATCATTTCAACAGCATAACTATATACCATTTTAAACAAAGGCATCCCAGTATCAGTGACATTTTCACATAAAGATTCACATATATTTCTATAACTGCAGATATACAAGGGAGAAGAAAAGACAGAAATAGCAATGGAAGGCAGAGAGATAGCGAGATGTGGAGAATTGCGAAACCATCAGAGTGATCAGTTTCTAGGTCTCACAAGAAAATCTGGTTGCGCAACTAGACAGACAAGAGACAGAAAAGAAGCAGATAGAACAGACCCTTGCATTTAACTCTTTCTGCATAACAAAAGGGGCAGGGCTTTATTCAGCCCTGTCACATACCCCCCTCTTTAACAGGGAACCTGTTTACAAAAACAGGTTTCCATAATATTATATTAAAATCCCATCTAAAATTAGCTTACAACCTTTACAGTTCAGTGTATATGCAGCATAGCAAACAGAGAAGTTTTAACTCACATTTTTTCAGCCTTTGGAATTTTCAATTTCTGATTCATATCTTGACAGAAAATCAGCACTGTTGTTCTCTTTCCCAGATTTGTGAATCACTTTAAATTTAAATGTAGTGCCAGGTACTGCCGTGTGATTCTAGAATTTTTATCCTTCATTTGGTTAAGCAACAGAGAGGACTGTGATCTGTAACAACTACAAAGTCAACTCCTAGTAAGTAAAACTTAAGGGACTCCATGGCCCACTTTGCCATAAGGCATTCCTTATTGATGGTGGAGTACCTTTTCTGTCTGTCGTGCAATTTCAAACTTATGTATAGAATAGGATGTTTTTTCCCATCTATATTCTGAATCAAGACAGCACTTAGGCCTACCTCTAATGCATCAGTCTGTAACAGAAATTGATTCTCAAAATCTGAGGGTCTTACAATGGGAGTCGAACATAAAGCAGTCTTAATGGGCCAAAAAGCCTTGTCACACTTTGGGGTCCATTTCACGTAGTTGGGAACTATTTATTTGTGAGTTCAGTGAGGGAGTAGCTAACTTGGCAAAGTTGGGAACAAATCTCTGATAATAACCAGCCAGCTCTTAAAATGACCTGACATGTTTCTTGGTTTTGGGGACAGGGCTGTTAGCTACAGCTTCTGTTTTGGAAACCTCTGACTTGACTTCTTCATTTCCCAAAACATAGCCCAAATATCTGGTTTTCTGCATGTCCAGTGCATATTTGGTACGATTAATTGTCAGACCTGCCTTTTTGATCAATTGGATAACTGCTCATAGGTGTTCCATGTGGTTTTTCCAGTCTGGACTGTACACCATAACATCATCCAGGTATAGAGCACAGTAACCAGTGTGAGGGGATACAATTACATCCATGTATTGCCAGAATGTAGTGGATGCACCATGTAAACCAAATGGCATGGCAGCGAATTGATAGAATCCTATAGGAGTAGCAAATGCAGTTTTTTCCCTGGATTCTTTAACTAGGGGGATTTGCCAGCAACCCTTGGTGAGATCGAGAGTACTGATATAACAGACACTCCCCAGTCTGTCCACCAAATCATTTATTCTGGGCATAGGATAAATGTCAAATTCTGACACTTGATTAAGTTTCCTAAAATCAAGGTGTATTCTTACAACCCCTTCTTTTTTGTTTACAATCACCACTGGTGATAACCAAGAACTTCTCAACTCTTCTATGACATCCAGTTCTTTAAATTTTTGTATTTCCTTAACCATGCCTAGTCTTAACCGCTCTGGTAATCTGTATGTCTTTTGTCTAACACGGCAAGCATTCCTTGTCACTATTACATGCTTGACCACTTTTGCTCAGCCTGGTACTCTGGTAAAAGTACTGTTAAATGTCTTTAGCAAGTTAGAAATTTCTGTGGTTTGTTCAGAGGTTAAGAAAACATTCACCTTTACAGCATCAGCAGTTACAGTTTGTTTCAGTCTGTCATGAGCTATATCAATATCTTCTTTACTAGTTTCTGGTAAAACCAGCAAAACAGCTTTTGGTGTTTTTTCAACCCATTTCTTGAGGAGGTTAGCAGGTATACCTTAATAGGATTTTTCCTATCGGGGTCTCAGTCTCATAGTTAACTGTGCCAGTATGTCTAAGCACTTTATAAGGCCCCTGCCACGTCATTAACAGTTTATTTTCTGTAGTGGGTAACAGTAGCAAGACCTTTTCACCTGGCTCAAAAATGTTTGCTTTTATCCTACGGTCATAATACACCTTCTACTGGTTTTAGGCCTCTTCCTGATTACACTGGGAAATTTCAACATATTTTGCCAGCTTCTTTCTTAGGGCACACACATCTAAGATGTAATAGATTGTTTCTGATGGGGGTTATCTTCCCGTGTTTCTTTTATTACATCTAGTGGCCCTCTAGGTTGTCTACCATACAGCATTTCAAATGGTGAAAAACCTGTTGATGCCTCTGGCACTTCTCTGTAAGCAAAAAGCAGGTAAGGTAAGGTAAGTATTGGTCCCAGTCTTTCCCTTCCCATTTTACAAACCTTTTTAACATGCATTTTAGGGTTTGATTAAAATGCTCCACAAGACCATCTGTCTGAGGGTGATAAGGGGAGGTTCTTATGGCAATGATACCTAGTAGTCAGTACAGCTCCTTCATTAAGGCAGCACTAAAATTACTACCCTGATCAGTAATAATCTCTTTAGGTATGCCCACTCTGCTGAATATTTTGGCAAGCTCTGCTGCCACTTTTGGGGTTGTGACGGTATGCATTGAAACTGCTTCTGGGTATTGAGTTGCATAGTCACATACTACCAAAATGAATCAATTATCCTTTTCACTTTTGTCTAAGGGACAAACCACATCCATTGCAATTCTCTCAAAAGGCACATCTATCAAGGGTTGGGGCACCTTGTCTATTTAAATCACTGGGGCTACTTCCTGACACTCAGCACAAGAACTGCAATAGGCAGCAATATCTTCATGAATTCCAGGCCAGTAAAATCTATACAGCAATCTGGCAAGGGTGCAATCCCTCCTCAAGTGACCAGCCATAGGACTATCATGTGCTGTCTGTAAGAACTCAGATCCATTCTTTTGTGGCATAACCAATTGTTCTATCTGGTTCTGTGTCTGAGGTTTAACCCAGACTCTGTACAGTAGCCCATTACATTTTTAAAACATTTGTTCACCCTCTTTTGGTTTCACCCCCAACTGCTTAAAATAACCCTGGAGAGAAACATCATTAGCTTGTTCTAAAAGAAAATCCCAATCAGTGAGCAGTTTAGTTTCAGCATTTTCATATGTTAACCCCTTATGTCCATCAGTCTTTTGTTGCCACTGTTTCTTCAAGTGTTGTTTTTCTTCCCTGGACTTCTGGATCTTGGAGCGCTGCACAAGTCTGAATCAAAATCAGGAAAGGAAAAAAGTCCCCACCATCTGAGATCTCTTTGCCTGAGCTCTTGTCACCACAGCTGCTGATACATCAGGATTTACTACCTCTTTTATTAACTCAGTAAATCCTGGAAAGTCATTTCCAATAATTACAGGTGCAGGTAACTTAGGTACTACCCCCACTTTCATTTGGAGTGACACCCCAGTAATAGTCAGAGTCACTTGACTGGTGGGATAGTATTGACTGTCCCCGTGGATGCAGATGACACCAATACCTGGTCCTTTTGGACATTGTTTTCCCAGCATTTCAACATGCATTAGGATCTATCTGCTTCCCAAATCTACAAGTCCCTTCACAGTCTTATCTTCCCACCTTCACATCTGTTAAGTACTTGTCCCAATTTGTTAAGGACAAATCTTCTCCAGTGTCACTCTTCTCACTATGGCAATTTCTTGCAATATGAATCAATCATGATATGAATCCTGAATCAAACTGGTACACCAAGGGAGTGCTGTAGCCTCCAGGAAGTTGGATAGCTGAGTATAAATGCACTTAACAGGATATTTTTATAATGTAATGCAGGAATCTATGTGCAATATGTTCTTGTTGTATTATATCAGTGTGTGATTATATGTATATTGTGAGTTGAAGGGACTTATAGATTTGGGAAGCAGATAGATCCTAATGCATGTTGAATTAGGAGAGGGAGCAATCTTAGACCTGGTCCTCTCAAATGGAGATGGAGAGAGGATCACAGATGTAGAAGTGGGTAGCCATCTGGGAACTAGCGACCATTGAACAGTATGGTTCACATTAAACACAGCAATAGAGTCAAGCCATACAAATGCAAAAGTACTGGACTTCAGGAGGGCTGACTTTGCCAAAATGGGTGAGTGCCTAAGGAATGCACTAGCAAATGGGCAGGAAGGAGGTGTGGAAGAACAATGGGGAATAATAAAAACTGCCATCACAGAGGTAACAAGCCTTTGTGTGAAGCAAATAAACAAAACAAAACGATGCAAGAAACCACTATGGTTCTCAAAGGAGGTAGCAGTGAAGGATCAATAGAAAAAGAAAGCAGTCAGAAAGTACAAGGAATCACAGAAGGAGCAGGACAGAGAATTGTATCAGTTAAAGCAAAAGGAAGCTGGGAAGACAGTCAGAACAGCAAAGGCCCGAACTGAGGAAAAGATAGCCAACTCAGTTCAGAAGGGGGATAAAACCTTTTTTAGGTACATCAGGGAGCAAAGGAAGACTAAGGGAGGGATAGTGAGGCTTAATAAAGGGAGGGGTGGCAGAGGGTGACTGTGAAAAGGCAAAGATACTAAACAAATATTTTTGCTCAGTATTTACAAATGAAGAGGGGGAGGTACCTAAAACAAACAATAGAAACACTCTGGATACAGAAGTTGATACCAGCCCATTTACAGAAGAAAGGGTTCTGAAAGAACTCTTAAAACTGAAGGTGGACAAAGCAATGGGGCCTGATGGGATTCATCCCAGAATTCTAAAAGAGCTAAGGGTAGAACTAGTGACACCACTGACTACCCTCTTTAACAAATCATGGGAGGATGGTGTGGTACCTGAGGACTGGAGGAAGGCAGATGTGATTCCCCTTCACAAAAGTGGGAGCAGGGCAGAAGCAGGAAACTACAGACCTGTTAGTTTAACCTCAGTGATAGGGAAAATGATGAAATCACTTCTGAAGGAAAGAATTGTCGAGTACCTAGAGGCCAGAGGGGCACAGGACCCAAGGCAGCATGGATTTACAGTGGGAAGGTCATACCAGACAAATCTAATAGATTTTCTTGACTGGGTGACCAAAGTAGTAGATCAGGAAGGGGCTGTGGACATGGCCTACCTAGACTTTAGCAAGGCATTTGACTCAGTCCCACACAAAAGATTAATATACAAGTTAGCCAGCCTGGGAGTGGGTCCCAAGATGATAGCCTGGGTAAAGAATTGGCTGGAGAATAGGACACAGAGAGTAATAGTAAATGGAGTCCACTCTGAAGAAAGGGGGTTACTAGTGGGGTGCTGCAGGGTTCAGTATTAGGACCGGTCCTCTTCAATGTCTTTGTAAGCGACATTGCAGAGGGACTGGAAGGAAAAGTATGTCTCTTTGCAGATGACACAAAGATCTGCAACAGAGTTGATGCACAAGGTGGGGTGGAAAGAATGAGAAGTGACTTGGCAAGGTTAGAGGAATGGTCAAATGCATGGCAGCTTAGATTTAATGCTAAGAAGTGCAAGGTAATGCACCTGGGAAACAAAAACCAAGGGGAAGAGTACACAGTGGGGGATGAGATACTAACAACAACAAAAATGGAACGGGACCTGGGGGTAGTCATATCAGATGGCTTAAAGGTGGGCAAGCAATGTAAGAGGGAGTAAGGAGGGCTGGGGGGATACTGGGATGCATAGGAGAGGCATCACCAGTAGAAAACAGGAAGTTGTTATCCCTCTGTACAGACAGCTGGTGAGACTCCATCTGGAGTACTGTGTGCAGTTCTGGAGACCCAATCTCCACAAGGACATAGGCAAGATGGAAGCTGTCCAGAGGAGGGCAACTAAAATGGTGCAGGGTCTGCACCAGAAGACATATGAAGAGAGACTAAAGGAGCTTAATATGTATAGCCTCGAGGAAAGGAGGGAGAGGGGGGACATGATAGAAACTTTCAAGTACCTCAAGGGAATCAACAAAGTCCAAGAGGGTAGCATCTTTCAAAAAAAGAGGTGTGCAAGAACAAGGGGCACAATTTGAAGATGGGGGCAGCTCAGAGGTAATGTAAGGAAGTATTTTTCACAGAGAGAGGTTGTGGATGCATGGAGCGGCCTTCCGGAGGAGGTTGTGGAGTCAAAAACAGTGGTTGAATTCAAGCATGCATGGGACAGCCATAAGGCAATTCTAGGGGGTTGGGGTAGAAAGAAGTAGGCTGCTGGTTAACTAGGATCTGCAGCTTATCCAGCAGGTAGGGAAATGGGCAGACTGGGTGGGCCAAGCGGTCCTTATCTGCCATCAAATTCTATGTTTCTATGTTTCTGTTTCATATGGAGTCCCTTGTAAATGAGCATATTTTTATACTCAGTGGGTTATTTCCATGTTCATTTTATGAATAAAGTCATTACTACTACTACTACAGGCTTATTACAGTTATAGCAAATAAAGTCTTTGGGTGCAGATTTGTTACCTCCAACAGAGTTCTTATCAGACTTGGAGTTTAAATGGGAAAAAGAGTGTCTTACCGTGTTTGACTGTTACTTCGCTGCTGTGGCATCTGTCTGGCCATTTGGTAGTCCTCAGCCAAAGAGCCTTTTCCCAACTTTCTGGTGGGTGTACTTTTACCCAAAGCAGCACATCTGTGGGTAGGGTGTTGAAGAACTGCTCCACTAGAAATGTGTCAATGATCTATGAGAGTGTTTTACCCTCTGGTTGGAGCAATTTCATAAGGGGTTCTCTGAGTCACGTGAAGATTTCTCAAGGATTGTCGACTGAATTGTACTTCAGAGACCAATATCTCTGCCTGTAGGTCTCTCCTGAGATGTCATATCTTTTAAAGACCTCTCTTTTCACCATATCAGTTTTCTCACTGTGCAGTGTCCATATTGCTGTAGGCAAGTTGGGCTCGCCCTGTCAGTTAAGGTACCAGTCTGATTTTCCATAGCTGCTTTGGCCACTGGCAAGCTGAGGCGACCCTTTCAAAAGCTGTCAAGCATGCTTTGATATCATCCAAGGGAAACAGCTTTGTAAGCATGTCTTTAAAGCTGCTTGTGTTTTGTTGCTCTGCTGGACCAGTGCCAGATTCTCCAGCTTTGATAACTTGCAAGGCATTCAGCCGTCGCTGCCTTAGTCACTGCATCTTTTCTTTTCTCTTCAGCTCCTCCTGCTGCATCTCTTCTTTTCTGTTTCTTCATCTCTTGTTGTTGTATAGCCCACCATTTTAAAAAGGCACTCAGGCTTTCAGATTCTATCAATGCCTGTTCTTTTTTTTTCCATGACTAGTGCTTGCTGTGCAGTCTTATTTGGACTTTTGTTTCTGCTTCTAGTTTGGCTGCCATTCTTCTGGTTATCACTCCTGGACTTGCTGCTGCAGAATCCATACCTTTCTTCTATGCTTCTCTGGTACCCGGTCTAGTACCCACACACAAAACTCCCATCTTAGAGTATGCATGATGTAAATCTCTCTTCTGACACCATCTGTCATCAAGCCAAAGGTCAGAAGCTTAGGAAAACCAGGAACAGTTTCAAAATTCGCAAATAGCATTTAATTTTTACTGGATCAGTAAGAAAACAAAGTTCTCCCAGCTCCCAATCTGTTTGGATCTCATCTGGTGCAAACTATGCATTTAAGGCAAAAATTGTAAATCAAAAGGAAAGCGACAGGTTAGCACTACACTCCACACCTATTCAAATGCCAGCACCATGACTGTATATTCAAACCAATTAAATTCAGTCCATTTAATAGACACATTTTATGTAAAACATTTCATATATATATATATAGAGAGAGCAGTTCTCCAGACTCCCAACAATTGTGTGTCCACCCAAAATTATTTCCTCCTAGAAAGTATATACATATTTGATTTAATCCTTAAAACTGCAAAAAATGATTTCCACAACATGCTAGTAGCACACAGCTTCTATGTATAAAAGATGATAAATATCCAAGATATTTTTGATGTCAAAATTAGTGTTGTATCAAACTTTTTTGTAACCACCTTCTGCAAAAATGATCCATTAATATTCAGGCCGGGATATTCAAAAGGGCTGCGTCTGGTGCAACAGTGTTGTGCTGATGCAACCCCGCATTACGCCCCAGGGGGACATTGAGAAGGCTGCCTGACACAGCGCAAACCTCAATGCACCAGGGTGCAATGCTAATGTATACAGCACAAATGCAGGGGGCATGCCCATGCATATGCGGCACATCCCAATACTCAGCCTGGGATGTGAGGCGCATATGCTGGCACAACCCTGCATTGCATCGCATAGGGGAACTCAAAATTGAGCCCCAGAAAAGATGGCATAACTTCTGGCCACCCACAGGTAGGCTGCAGTATTGCAGGGTGCAACACAGCAGCCCAGCTGTGGGAGGCCACCCGCCCACCCAGAACACCATTGGCAAGCACACACATCCCTGGTAGTCCAGTGGCCCCCCCTCCTGAGTCTCCAACTCCTTGAATATTGTAATGACATCCCATCCCTGGTGGTCAAGAGGTCCCCCTCTCACCCGAGTCCCCAAGTAATGTAATAAGACCATCCCTGGTGGTCTAGTGGAACCCCCCCCCACCCCTAGCTGTGATCGTGGTAATCTGCCGTATGGATAAGCCCATGTGATCCAGTGGCACCCCACCCTTCCACCCACTCTGCCTTGCCCACCCTGCTTCCCCAATCAGCAGTGGGCGGCTGCAACTTCTGCCCACATACTGCCCAGCTGCCTGCTGTCTGACAGGTACAGTATGGGCTGTAAGCCCGTTGGTCCTCAGTGTGGACCAATGAGCGCAGAGCATACTGTACCAGATAGTCACAATTATGTGAATGACTTCATTCACATATTTGAGCTGTCTGGTACAGTATGCCCTGTAAGGCTATTGGTTCACATTGAGACAATGGTTCTAGCCCATACTATACCTGTCAGTCGGGCGGGGCGGGCCGGTATGCGAGTGGGTTGCTGATGCCCGCCGCTGAAGCGTGGAGCGGGGTGGGCAAGGGGTGTGGTGTGTGTGGGAGGAGGGGTGCCATTGGATCTCCATAGCTTATCCATATGGCGGATTACCGCGATCATGGCTGGGGAAGGGGGGGTCCACTAGACCACCAGGGATGATCTTACTACATTACTCGGGGACTCGGGTGGGAGGAGGACCACTTGACCACCAGGGATGGGCTGTCATTATATTTTTCGGGGATTCAGGGACTCAGGAGGGGAGCCACTAAACTACCAGGGCTTGGCTTCGGTACATTGCAGTGACCGCAGCTTCAGGCAGGGATGCCCTGGGATCCCCACTGCACACGTCATGCTGTGCAGGGTGCCAGGTGCAAGTCGCCAGGCTGCCCTGTACAAGGCATGCAAATGGGGCCATTATGACATGCAAATGGCCCCATTTGCACCTTGCATATCTTATGGCTTCTTTTGCATGCTCCCTGCTGAATATCGTGGGTGATGTGCCTAGCGCAACTGCACTTGAGCATCCCCGTGCTCCATCTCTGTGGCTTGTGCCGGCACAGTGCCACTGCACCATGTGCAGTTTGTGCGCTGACCTTGCCATATTCAATGGTGCTGCGCCATGGTGCATCACCGCTGAAAATTGACTGGTCATGGCCCTGGAACAGCCCAGTTGTGCTGCACCCAGGCTTGCACCACTGCCCGCCGCAGTCTGAGTAGCTGGGCCTCAAAGTTTAAAGCCAAAAGAGAGATTAAAGTACTGAAATTTGTGCAGGCAAAGGCATTATTTGTCTAGTGTCAAATCACGGTGTTTTGTGAGAGAAAGTTCAGTGGCATTGAGTGTAGTTCTTATTTTCCATACATCTATTTATAACAAAGGTGAAATTTGCCTTCTACTAACAACTAAGCAAAGTAGAACTGAAACAATTGACTTCTCCAAAGTCCCCTCTGCCGAAAAGCTTTTATGGTTGGGCTCAGTTTTGTTGCTGTCTTGTAGTACACAGATCGTACTGTTGTTCATATGATGCCATATAGTAGAATCTGATTCAGTACTCAGCCAGACTGATAACCCCACACATGAATTAGGCTGGCTAACTGCTCTGAAGTCCCCTCTGCTAAAGACCTTCTAAGGTCAGAATCAGTAATATTTCAGTTTGGCAGTTTTGCAGCAAAAACTTATCTTTATGTATCCAACATCATGCAATAAAGTTTTAATTCAGTATTTAACATTAGTGGTGGTTGTCCAGTCATAACTCAGTTAGTGACTTTCAAACGCATTAAAATGTCATTACTTATCTGGTTCTTGATATACATTCACTGTCCATTCGAATAGCTTTTTAACTGATACTTCTTCTCACAATTAGACACCAGGGCTGTTATATTCAGACTGCGCCGGACAGTGGCACAAGCCTGGGCGCAGCACAACTGGGCTGTGCCGGGGCCAGGACCAGGGGATATTCAATGGTGATGCGCTATGGTGCAGCACCCTTGAATATAGCAAGATCAGTGCACAGACTGCTCACAGCACAGTGGCACTCTTGGTACAGATAGAAGCACGGGATGCACCAAGCGCAGAATGCAGTTGTGCTAGTGCATCACCCATTCTTTTCAGCAGGGGCATGCAGATGAGGCCATAATATATGCAAGGTGCAAATAGGGCCATTTTCATTTTCATTATGGCCCCATATGCATGCCTTGTGCAGGGCAGGCAGGTGACTTGTGCCTGGTGCCCTGCACAGCTTGATGTGTGTTGTGGGGATCCCAGGGCATCGCCCGCACCATAGCTGCGATTGCATGGTATATGTCAGTACAGTAAACCCTGGTAGTCTAGTGCCCCCAGGTCCCGATACCCCAATGTGTTGGAAACAAGACCATCCCTGGTGGTCCAGTGGTCCCCACCACCCGGTCCGATTCACCAAAACATGGCAATATAGGGTCCCTGGTGGTCTGGTGGAACCCCCGCCCGTTGCCATGATCGCGGTGAAAGCCCATATTGGAATGCCCTGGTGATCCAGTGGCACCCCCACCACCCACCCCACAGAACACCATGCCCACCCTGCTGCCTCCCCCTTCGCCAGTGAGTGCATCTGCACACACACCACCCGGCCACCCGCCCGAATGACAGGTGCAGTATGGGCTGTAAGCCCATTGGTCCCCAGTGTGGACCAATGGGCTTGCAGAGCAAACTGTACTAGACAGTTTCAAAAATGTGAATGTAGTCATTCACAGCTTTGGGACTGTCTAGTACAGTATGCCCTGCAAGCCCATTGGTCCACACTGGGGACCTATTGGCTTATAGCCCATACTGTACCTGTCATTCAGCAGGTGGCCAGATGGTGTGTGGGCGGGATGCAGCCACCCGCCCGCTGATGATGAGGTGGAGCAGGGTGGGCATGGGGTTCTGTGGGGGTGAGTGGGGTGGAGGGTGCCACTGAATCACCAGGGCATTACGATACGGGTTTTCACCACGATTGTGACAACAGGTGGGGTGGGGGTTTCCACTAAACTAAAGGGATCTCATATTACAGTGTTTCGAGGGACTCAGGGACTCGGTGGGAGGGGACCACTAGACCACTAGGGATGGTCATGTGTCATATTCACTGGGGTATCAGAGGCGGGGGCTGCTAGACTACCAGGGATATCTTTATTATCTTACACTGCATGATTGTGGCTAAGGGTGGGGGGGTCCACTAGACCACCAGGGTTGTGTGTGCTTGCAGATGGTGTTCTGGGTGGGCGGGTGGCCACCCACGACTGGGCTGTTGTGTTGTGTCCTGCAATATAGCAGCCCACCTGTGGGTGACTGACAGTTGCTCCTACTCTGCACAGGCTTAACTTTGAGCCCCCAATGTGGCGCAGTGCAGGGATGCACAGGCATAAGCGCCACACAGCCCGGGGCTGAATATCGGGATGTGCCGCATATGCATGGGCACGCCCCCTGCATCTGCGCTGCATACAATTATATTGCACCCCAGCACATCAGAATTTGCGCTGCACTAGGCAGCCTTCTCAATATCCTGCTGGGGCACAATGTGCGGTTGCACCGGTGCAACTCTGTTGCGCCAGGCGCAGCCCCTTTGAATATCCCGGCCCAGATGTTTATTCAAAGTTTAAAAGTTGAGGTGCCCACTTATAAAGTGGAATGTGCCGAAACAAAAGTAAAAAAAAATAAACGCCGCAGAAAGCAACAACTGAACCAGCTACAACAGATGGCTGTTGATATTTTGGGAAGACGCCTTCATTAGATCACTGGTCTACTTTGAATAAACGTCCTTTTTTTAGACCAGGAAAGACACACTAAGCTGAAAGCTGTTTTACAGGTGCGATCTGGGAGCACAAGGAAGTTAAGTGACTTGCTCAGGGTCACACAGTATGCAAGTGGGGGCTATGGGATTCCAAATCCAGGTCACCAGGTTTGCAGTGCAGAGCCTTAAACCACTGCACTGTACTGCTTCCTGGTTTCTAATTGTGAGATGAAATACTAGCGGAAAAACTATTTGAATGGACAGTGATACTACTAATGAACTACTGATTGGACAACCACCACTAATGTTAAATACTGAATTAAAACTTTATCACATGGCATTGGATGCACAGAGAGAGGTTTTTCCTGCAAAACTGCCAAATTGAAATATTACTGAGTCTGACCTTAGAAGCTCTTTAGTAGAGGGGACTTTGGAGCAGTTAGCCAGCTTAATTCATGTGTGGGGTTGTCAATCTGGCTGAGTACTGAATCAAATTCTACTATATGGCATCTCCAGCCTGCCCAGGTCTCGGATCTCCCTTCTGTGATGGCCACCTGCTTTTTCTGTGGGACTAACAGCCCTGCTCTGCTTCAGGCAGTCACACTCCCCACATCTAAGCCAGCCCAAGCTGAAGTAAGACCTTCGAACCACCCTGTGGGTCGTAGGAGGGCAAGATGAAAAACCGCCAAGTTTGAAAGACGCTCACTCCCCAGCTTGAACCATGCTTTTTGGTGGCTCGTCGGTGCTTCCTCAGCTGCCACTTCAGGTCTTCTCCAGCCTGCCTAAGGCTTGGACCCCCCTTCTGTGATGACCGCCTGATTTTTCTGTGGGACTCGTGGCTCTTCTCTGGATCAGGCAGCTGTACTCACCCCTTCGAAGCCAGCCCAAGCCAAAATAGGACCCTTCGAACCACCCTGCTGGTTCTGTAGTAGAGCAAGACAAAAGAAATGGCAAGTTTGAAAGGTGCTCACTCTCCGGCTCGAATCATGCTGTTTGGTGGCTCACCAGTGCTTCCTCAACTGCCAGTACAGGTCTTCTCCAGCCTACCTGGGGCTCGGACCTCCCTTCTGTGATGGCCTTCTGCTTTTTCTGTGGGACTCGCAGCCCTGCTCTGCATTGTGCAGCTGCACTCACCCCCTCAAAGCCAGCCAAAACCGAAGTAGGACCCTCAGAACCACCCTGCTGGTTCATAGTAGGGCAAGACAAAAAAACACCAAGTTTGAAAGACACTCACTCCCTGGCTTGAACCACGCTTTTTGATGGCTTGCCGGTGCTTCCTCAGCTGCAGCTACAGGTCTTCTCCAGCCTGCCCAAGGCTCGGACATCCCTTCTGTGATGGTTACCTGCTTTTTCTGTGAGACTTGCAGCCCTTCTCTGTATTGGGAAGCCATGCTCACCCCCTCAAAGCCATCTGAAGTAGGACCCTCTGAACCATCCTGCTGGTTCATAGTAGGGCAAGATGAAAAACCACCAAGTTTGAAAGATGCTCACTCCCCAGCTCGAGCCATGCTTTTTGGTGGCTCACCGGTGCTTTCTCAGCTGCTGCTACAGGTCTTCTCCAGCCCACCCAGGGCTCGGACCTCCCTTCTGTTATGGCTGCCTGCTTTTTCTGTGGGACGTGTGGCCTTGCTCTGTATTGGGTAGCCGCACTCCCCCCCCCTCGAAGACAGCCCAAGCCAAAGTAGGGCCCTCTGAACTGCCCTGCTGGTTCATAGTAGGACAAGATGAAAAACTGCCAAGTTTGAAAGAAGCTCACTCCCTCGACTCGAGCAATGCTTTTTGGTGGCTTGCCGGTGCTTCCTCAGCTGCTGCTACAGGTCTTCTCCAGCCTGCCCAGGGCTCAAACCTCCCTTCTTTGATGGCTACCTGCTTTTTCTGTGGGACTCATGGCCCTGCTCTACATTGGGCAGCTGTGCTCACCCCCTCGAATCCAGCCCAAGATGAAGTAGGACTCTCCAAACCACCCTGCTGGTTCATAGTAGGGCAAGATGAAAAACTGCCAAATTTGAAAGACGCTCACTCCACAGCTTGAAACACACTTTTTGGTGCCTCGCCAGTGCTTCCTCAGCTACCACTGCAGGTATGTTCCTCTGGTGGATCCTCTCGAAAAATGTTGAACTTTAGTGCATTTCCATGGTTGCCGATCCCAGCCTTGTACTAACTTTGGATTGGCTACCGACTTTGTCCTTATTATACCCTCTGTGACTTTGTCTGCCATTTCTGGATTATAACCTGTATTACAGCTTTTTATTTTAACTGTATCATTCTGCTTAGAATCAGAGTGTGATTCCTGCTTAGTAAAATCGTATAGCAGTATAGTGTGATTACAGCCCTTTTATATTAGAGCCCTGTTAAATTTGCACTGTGTTTAGTATATTTCTCTGCTGACCCCCACACTTCAGAAGTGTTTCCCTCTACATTTGGCCTGTCTCTGCTCCTTTTTGAGTTCGTCATGGTGCACAGGCGCAGATGAGCTCATTGCTACAAGGTGTTCTACAGGGGTGTGCCCAATGGAGAGCTCCGTTTCTTGGGGCAGGTCAGCGGCAGGCAAATCAGTCGGTAGGCTGGCGATGACTCACTTTCAGCTATTCGGGCTGAGTTAGACAACTTTTTAAAGGACAGAGCCGCACTAATAGTCCTTTGAAGTTGCACTCCTGCATTGCAATCCTGGTTGCGCATTCACACTGCTGTAGCTTACAGCAGTGTGAACGCACTGAGCTCAGGACTTCCGCATGTCCCCTTGTGGTTAAAAACAATGAACCAAACTGACTAGCATGCCCAATCCCCCTGTCAGCATGCCCCCTCCCAGTTCATTTGCCAATGGGGGAGCCCACTCCCCGTCAGCATAATGCCCCCCAATTTCTTGTGTGCCGAGGGGGGTACCCAATCCCCCTCAGCTCTTGCACCCACCAACACTTATATGTTCCAATGGGGGGTGCCCAATCCCTGTCATCTACAGCCCCCCAGCACTCAGGCAGCATGCTGGGAGCCTACCCCAGCATGCCAAAAGACCCTGTAATAAAGAAAAAAACCTTCCCGCAACATTTTTTGAAACATGTAAACTAGAAAATGGTCCCTTGTTGAGTCCAGTGGCACCTCCCTCAACCCACAACCACCCACCTGCGGACTCCACCTACACACACACTCACCCACCTCACCCCACACTTACCTCTGGAGCCTGGCACAATGATTTTCAGTGGACTGGGAACACGTCTGCACTCTTCAAAGCCAACCATGAACTGAAGAAATGCCAGTAAGCTGTAATGGCGTAAATGTTTTTTTTTCAACTTTGGTGCATATCTTGGCCATTTTTGTGAATTTTGGCACCACATTTTCAACATGGGGTTCTTGGGACCTCAGCTCATGAATTCAGTCACTTTCATCTGGTTATTCGGTCCCGAAAAATGATTTCAAGGTCACTGCGTGAAATCACCTTTTGGGACTGAGTAACAAAACAACAGTATCACTGTTCATGAGGTAGGCTCCCAAAAAGCCTATGTTGAATATTTGTGAACAAATTCAAAAAAATGACTGTGTTATGAACATGCGTTGCGCACTTTCAATGCACACTTGTAACTTCACGAATATGTAATATTTTCACTTCAGATTTTCAACATTGGTATTTTTTCCTCATGAACAGTACAGTTGTCATTTTTCACATCCTGGCCAAAATGAGTTTTCGCACTTCCGGCATAGAATAGCGTGGTCACTGTGGGAAATCAGTGTTTGGGACAGATTATGAAAATCACAGTGACACTGTTGATGAGCAGAGGTCTCAAAATACCTATATTGAAAATTTGGTGACAAAAGTTCATAAAATGACTATTTTACGAGAATGCATTACACAGTTCCTACACACATGTGTAATCTCGAGGATTTGTAATATTTTCACTCAAGAGTTTCAGCATTGTCTGCTTTGCATGCCTCCTTATGAACAGTACAGCTGTTATTGTTCGCATCCTGCCCAAAATGTGTTTTTGCACATCTGATGCACAATGACACAATCGCTGTGGGAAATCAACGTTCAGGACAGGGTGAGAAAATCATAGTGACAGTGTTCATGAGCAGAGGTCACAAAATGCCAATGTTGAAATTTTGGTGAAATGATTCCACTAAATGACTGTTACGAGCATGCGTTGTGCAGTTTCCACCTACATGTTCGAGCATTTTTAATATTTTCACTCCAGATGTTCAACACTGCCATCTCTTTGCACCTCCCTATTAATGGCACAGCTGTAATTTTCCACATCCTGCCCGAACTGTGTTTTTGCACATCTGTTGCAGAATGACGCAGTCGCTGTGTGAAATCAATGTTCAGGACAGATTAACAAAATCAGAGTGCCACTGTTCATGAGCAGAGGTCCCAAATGCTTTCATAAGGTGGGGGTCACAAAAGGCCACACTGAAAATTTGTAGTGCAAATACCAACAAACGCCCGGGGTGTTAGGGTTTCTAACCATAACGTCCCCCCCAACCCATGGTGGGGCTACAGTGCCCTCATCTTCTCTGAACCACAGACACATCGTTACTCTTCAAAGCGAGATCACGAAACAGGAAACAGGTACAGTGGCGTGAAAAAGTATTTGCCCCCTTCCTGATTTTCTCTATTATTGCATATTTGTCACACTGGATGTTTTCAGGTCTTTAGACAAAATATAATATTAGATAAAGGGAACCTGAGTGAACAAATAACACTTTTTTTTTTTACTTATTTCATTTATTTAATGAAAAAGTTAACCAACACCAACTGGCACTGTGTGAAAAGTAATTGCCCCTAGTTAAATCAACCCAATTAAAGGGATAATTAGAGTCAGCTGATTGAACACAGCCAGGCTTGATTACAGCCAGCCCTGCTCAATATAAACCTCACTTATTTTGACCCTTACCATCAGAGTCACGTTGCCAGCACAAAGATTCAACAAGCACATTATGCCATGATCAAAGGAAGTTCCTGAAAGATCAGAAAAAATGTGTTGCCCTCTATCAGTCTGGATAGGATTACAAAGCTATTTCTGAGGCTCTGGGACTCCATCGAGCCACAGTGAGAGCCATAATCTCCAAATGGAGAACACTTGGAACAGTAGTGAATCTTCCAGGGTAGGCGGCCTGCCAAAATTACTCCAAGGGTGCAGCATAAAATCATCCAGAAAGTCTCAAAGGATCCTAAAACAACATCCAAAGAACTGCAGGCTTCTCTTGCCTCAGCTAAGGTCAGTGTTCATGACTCCACAATCAGAAAGAGACTGGGCAAAATGGGCTTCATGTGAGAGTAGCAAGGCAGAAACCACTGCTAACCAAGAAGAACATAAACGCTCATCTCTCATTTGCCAAGAAGCACCTGGATGATCCACAAGCCTTTTGGGAAAATGTTCTATGGACAGATAGAGTCAAAGTGGAACTTTTGGACGACATGGATCCCATAATGTCTCGTAAAGCAAACACAGCATTCCACAGTAAGAACACCATACCAACAGTCAAACATGGTGGTGGTAGTGTGATGGTGTGGGGATGCTTTGCTGCCTAAGGACCTGGATGACTTGCCATAATTAAAGGAACCATGAATTCTGCTCTGTACCAGAAAATTCTTAAGGAGAATGTCTGGTCATCCTTCCGTCAGCTGAAGCTGAAGCGTAGTTGGGTCATGCATCAAGACAATGATCCAAAACACAAAAGCAAGTCCACATCAGAATGGCTAAAAAGAAGTAAAATTAAAGTTTTGGAGTGGCCTAGTCAAAGTCCAGACTTAAACCCAATAGAGATGCTGTGGCAGGACCTGAAACGAGCAGTTCATGCTCGGAAACCTACCAAATGTTACTGAATTAAAGCAGTTCTGCGAGGAAGAGTGGGTTAAAATTCCTCCACAGCGATGTGAAAGACTGATATTGAATTATAGGAAGTGTTTGGTTGCAGTCATTGCAGCTAAATGTGGCATAACCAGTTATTATGTAGGGGCAATTACTTTTTCACACAGTGCCAGTTGGTGTTGGTTAATTTTTTTTCATTAAATAAGTGAAATAAAAAAAAAAACAAGTGTTATTTGTTCACTCAGGTTCCCTTTATCTAATATTACATTTTCTCTAAAGACCTGAAAACATCCAGTGTGACAAATATGCAATAATAGAGAAAATCAGGAAGGGGGCAAATACTTTTTCACGCCACTGTATGCACTTCACTGTATTTCAATGGGATTGTGTTCTTGGTGGCATAACTTGTTCTTTCTGCTGGGAACTGTAGTCCTGCCAATCGGTGCATACCAACAGTAATCCCAACGACGAACTCCAGCATTGACAAATGCTTGTTGATTTAGAGCCTTGTTAAATTTGTACTGTGTTTTGAATAATTTCTCTGCTAACCCCCTACTTCAGAAATGTTTCCCCCAGTGTTAGTCCTGTCTCGGCCCTTAGTAGAGTGCTCTAAATTACTCTCCTATTTGCCTACACTGCTATTGGACTTGCCCTGCCTAGCCCAGCTTAGAAACTCTCCCTGTATTTGTAAGCACCCTCCTCTGTTTTATTGCCACCAACCTTTTCTTTTGGTCAAGTTTTTCCCGCCTCTAGCTGCCTGTACTTAATCCTGTTCACTCTCTTCTAGTTTCAGGTCTTCTTCAGCCCGCCCAGGGCTTGGACCTCCCTTCTGTTGCAGCCACCTGCTTTTTCTGTGGAACTTGTGGCCCTGCTCTGCATCAGGCAGCTGCTCTCACCCCCTCGGAGCCAGCCCAAGCTGAAGTAGGGCCCTCCAAGCCACCCTGCTGGTTCGTAGTAGGGCAAGACGAAAAACCACCAAGTTTGAAAGATGCTCACTCCTTGGCTCGAACCACACTTTTTGGTGGCTCGCCGGTGTTTTCCCAGTTGCCGCTACAAGTACATTTCTCCAGAGGTTACTTCCCGCCACCGCTTCGTCTCGGCTCCCCTCCCACTCTAGGTGGGTGTTTTCTTATATAGACTAATTCAGTCATTTGACCAAATGTCTGTGTTATCACTGATTCTTTTACTGACTAACCACTAGGGGTTGCAGCCCTCAGTCACACTCCTTTTCCTGACTTTGGCTCTCCTTAACCCCTTTTACACTAACTGACTGCAAGGTGTTATCTAACTTTACAGTAACCCTAATACAGTTGTCAGACTCTGACTGTTATACCACGTTTATCTACTCCAAGTGGTTCTTTAGCCCTGTCCCTCACTTTGTCTCCTCAAAGCACCTTGTTTACATCCCAATTCCTGGGTACTGCACTTTATTCCTACTATCCTTCTTGCCGTATCTTTCACCACCTCTATTTACTGTCACAACTCCAACTCTTTGCTTGTGCTCGCTTGATCTTCTCTTCTCTTTCAACACTCTTATTACGTATTTTCTCTTCCCCCTTATTGTCCCTGCTTGGCTCTACCAGACTGCTCCAATATGGTCTCCCTGAACTTGCCAGTGGCCGCTGGTACCATTCTGCTACTCTGTACTTTCAACTGGGTTGTCACCACTATCCCCCTTCAGCTACCCCCCTCTCTATCTTCCTGCTCCTCCAATGATTTCTATTACTTAAATTTAATTGTTGCATCTACATCATGGTATGACCTTACCTACTTATTATACCTTAAGGGCTGCATATTTATCTTGGTAACCCCACTGAGGAAACGTCCCCTGCTTAGTGGACCTACCCCTCCTTTTTTCTGCAGGAAACTTTGGTTCCTCATACCCCTAGCCATATTACTCTCTAGTGATGTGGAACTAAATCCAGACCTGGCTGACCTCTCCAAGATCACTGTCAAAGGATTACTTATTGCTCATCACAATATCAGGAGCCTCACCCATAACTTTGTGGACCTTGAAGCCTGGGTTGCTCTGTACAAACCAGGCATTCTATGCCTGACCGAGACCTGGTTGAAACCTGATGTTCCAGACTCTGTATGTTCTTTAGCCAACTATAACCTAGTTCGCAAAGACAGGCCCCTACCAAAACATGGGGGGGTTACACTTTATCACAAAGTGCATCTTAATATCTCTGCTCTCCCTACTCCTGCCACCACATCTGTGAATCCCTCCATATTACCCTCACGCTGGGTGTGAAAAAACTTCACATAATTTGTACTTATAATCCTCCTATTAGTGGCCCTGCTGGTCTGGATGAGCTCCTAGGCCAAACCTTCCAGTACATTAAAGGTAATGAAGTGCTTATTTTGGGTGACCTGATCATAAATTGGCTTGGGAAGTCCAATAGTATCCTGCTTTCTAAAATACAATATCATAACCTTCACCAGATCCTGACCGACCCAACTAGGGTCGCTACCAACTTGACTTCGGCCACTCTTATTGACTGGCTCTTATCTAACCATCTTGATCATATCCCTATTGCAGGAACTCTAGCAGATGCAGTAATGGACAACTCTCCTATTTTCTATGTATTGAGCCCTAGATCTGCCCCCTCGTCACCTCCACGCTATGCTACCTTATCCAACTTTGCTAATCTAGATTCTGATAACTTTTTGCTTGCTGTCTCAACCATAAATTAGGCTCCTCTTTATCAAGCCCAGAACACTGAGGCTGCCCTTCACATTTTTCTCAGGGAATTTCAAGCCCTCCAGGATAGGCACGCTCCTCAAGTTACTTGTCAGATGAGAAAAAAAAACAACTAGGTGGCTACACAAAGATCTGCTTGCACTACCACGGTCTAAGGATAAGAGCTGGAAGAAATTCCAACTGTCAGGTCTCCCTGCTGACTGCAATCAATATCGAGCTCAGCAGAATCTTTGCAGAAAGCAAGACAGGACTGCAAAAAGTTCCTATTGCAAAGGCCTACTGTAGAGTTCTGCCGGTGACCCCAGGAAATTCTGATCACAGGTTAAAACTTTTCTTGGGACTACTCAGCCTCCTACCCACCAAAGACATAATAATCAATAGTGTCCACTGTAATGATCCCCTAACCATTGTGAATTCTTTCAACTAGCTTTTCTTGGACCTATCCCTTTACACCTCCTCCTTCCCCTCAGCTCAACCTACCGTACCTTGCTCTCCCTCTATCCGATCAACATCAATTCCTCCTCTCTTTCTCAGAGCTATAAAATGGCAAGAAGTCCTAAAGCTCCTGAACAATATCTCTGACACTACTAGCTCTGCATCTGACAGGCTTGAACCCAAACTCTTAAAAATAGCTGCTCAATATATTGCTTACCCTCTGGTTAAAATCTTTACAATGTCTCTCTGTTCTGGTCATGTACCAAGTAATTGGAAAATTGCTCAGGTTACTCCTGTGTTTAAATCAAGCAATCTTTCTTTATTGTTCAGCAAAGCTATTACAATTTACTAATTATAGTCACAAATCACGTTAGAACAGGTATTCCATAGTCATGCAATTGACTGCTTGTGGGCATTTGTAAAAATCTGAAAAAATATAAAAACCTTTCATTTAACAATTTATTAAGTTTAATTTTAAAAGAACATTGTCAGCAAAAACTTTGTAGTACAATTTTTAGTAAAAGTTTTGTAGTACAATTTTCTCAGGGCAAGTGAAGAGGTATTCAATAATCTCATCTGGTGGAAGGTTAAGGCCACTGAGTATGGAACCCAACCATTTTCTTCTATTTTGTTCAAAAAGAGGGCATAATAAAACAACATGTTTCAAATCATCTTTATAAGGCTTGCCACATTTACAGAAAGGAGACATAACATTGCTTCTTTTTTGCCTATATAGAATGAACTGAGTGTTGTAACTTTCAGTTCTAAATCTCGAGTATGCTCTCCTGATTTTTGGACATGTTAAATGTGATAAATATGGCTCAAAACCCCAAAGACTTCTGAATCATTTATAGTCATTATGCAGTTTAGACTGAGCCAATTTAGAAAATGTTTGGTTTAAATCCAGATCTCATCTTCTGTGTTTAACTGTGGAAGCAATCTCATACCAAGATTTTATGTATATATCATAAAGAATATGTCCCAAACCCAAGGGGAAAATAATTTCCTAATTAGCTGTATAAAAGGATGTGCAAAACCCAAATTTTCCATCTTAATTTCTTCCTCAAGGCACTTTCCAGGAAATCGATAGTCCTGAAGTGAGAAAATTTTGAGTAAAAACAAAATTTGTCTTTTCTTTATTAAGGAGCTCAGAGAATACTGACCGAGTTCCAATCTAAGGATACAGTTGGGGGTGCCTAGTGGTAGCATAAGAATATGATGGTATAATTTAAGTAAGGTTTCTAATGGGTTAATATTAGTAAACCCCCACACTTCTTCTCCATATATTATACTAGTTTTAATTTTAGTATTAAGTACCCTTAGAATCCCTTTTATCGAGGTCTTCCCCATTTTGGTGTGAAATATTTTGAATGCATTCACAGCCGACATTGTCTTATTTTTAGTATATTCTATATGCTTATTCCAATTTAAGTTGTAAGAGAAACGTATACCCAAATAGTCATAAGTTTTTACTATCTCTAATTTCTCACCATTTAATTCAAATTTAGGTTCATATCTGGGAGGATTTCCAAAAATCAAGATTTTGGTCTTAATTAAGTTTACATTAAGATTTCTCTCTCTGCAGAGGGTGTCAAAACATTTCATTTTTCTCTTGAGTCCCAATGCAGAGGTAGATAATAAAACCAAGTCATCTGTATATGCTAGGCTATCAATTCTACTTTCATTAATTTTTGGCACATGAAACTCTGTGTTTTCAATTTCAAGTAGAATAGAATTTATGTATATATTAAAGAGAGTGGGTGCTAAAATACAACCTTGTCTAACTCCAATATTTGTCTGAAATACCTCTGTAGTATGGCCATATTGATTGTATTGAATCTGTGCCCACGTATATTCATGTAGTCTTATGATAATGTCCAAAAGTGTCTTCTCAAGTCCTAGTTTTTCCAATGTGGTCCAAAGAATTTTCCTACTAATACTGTCAAAGGCTGCTGAGAAGTCCACAAAACAACAATATAATTTTGATTTCCGTAGTTTTGTGTATTTCCATGCTAAATGGTGTAAGACATAGCAATGGTGGATTGTGGACCTGTTTCCTCTAAATCCATTTTGGGCCTCGTCCAGGATTGAGTTCTCTTCTAACCATGTTAGTAATCTACTGAGTATAATTTTTGAGAAGACTTTTTGAGACACATCTATAAGGCTAATGGGTCTATACATTCCCGGCTCCATTACATTACACTTTTTAAAGATCGGGAATATAATACTACCAGCCCAGCCCTTAGGGAATTTTAAATTCTGAACAACTCCATTAAACATTAAATGAAAGAATGGAGTCCACCATTCTTTAAATGACTTATAGGCATCTCCAATGATTTTATTAGGTCCGGGTGCTTTATTAGATTTTAAGGAATTAAGGGAGTTAAGAATTTCCAATTCTGTAATCACAAATGGCTTTGGAAAATTTGCTTCATATCTTATATTTATTTCCAATTCTTCTTCACCTTTGGAAAAATATAGCTAGTGAAAATAGTCAATCCAAGTTTGTGGTGTAATATGACATTCTATTTTCTCTTGATATTTATTGTAGCCTTGTGCTACTATTTTCCAAAATTGTTTGCTATTTCTTTCAATAACCGCTGATCTTAGTTTTTCCCATAGAAGAAAAGAGTTTTTATTTCTTTCTTCTTCTAAGACTTTCTTATAAATCTCCCTTTCTTTCCTTAAATTCTGATAATCCATTTTATTTTTATTTGTATTCTTCCTATGTTGTCTTAATATTTTAGAAAAGCTGGCTTTTGCTTTTATACATCTTTGATTAAACCATGATTTAACATGATTTGGACTTTCTTTTTTAACTATATTATTTTTCTTACAGAAGGCACTCCGTTTTATTTGGGTATTTTCCCAGATATCATAAATATCAGAGTTTTAAAGGTTAACCTTATCTTGGGAGGAGATTGCAGTTATTTCTCCAGAATAGAGTATTTCCTGCAATTGATTTTGATAAATTGGGTTCCATCTAATTCTTTTTTCATTAATGATTTCCACATATTCAACTGTATTCTCCGCATCTTGGATTGTTCCTATAAAACTATTATCTATAGTAAGGGACAGGGGAAGATGAGAGGATTCTGAGTGCTCAATAATTTCCAGTTGATAAGTTATTTTTAATCCCTCCAAATTTGCCCATATCAAATCAGGGATAGAGGATCCCAAAGTTAATTTTCCCGTACTGTCCCCATTAGTTCTTCCATTTAAAATACAAAAATTCCTACTGGTAAGTGTTGTAAGTAATTCTCTATCCCTATAATTAGATCTTTTTTCCAATATTGATCTTGATGAGGACAGTCTAGGGTTAATTACTTCCATAGCATCTACTAAAGTTGAATATAAACTCTCTGAGATTCCTCCCTTAATTCTTGCATTAAAATCTCCCAGAATGAAAATGGGCCAATTTCCTTCTGTTTCACTAATAACATTTAGTTGTAGTTTGAGATTCAAAATATAGGGATCCTCTGTTTCTGTAGAATTGGGTTTGGCTGAAAATAGACATTACACAATATTATTTTCTGAGAATCCTTTGAAAGTTCAAGGGCTAAAATATTATAGGTCTTAGGCGGTAGCTCTTTTATCTTCAAATTTAAGCCAGTTTTTACTAATAATATTAAACTCCCCTTATATCTACCAAATTTCTTGTCTCTAATTGCTGGAAAAATATAAGGTGCATAGCCAGGAAGTATAGGAGTTGCCTCTTTCATACATCAAGTCTCTTGGAGGCCAATTATATCAAATGTTTCCAGGAAACTAACTACCTCAGGGTCCATAATTTTCAAATGAAGACCTTCAGTGTTCCATGACAAGATGGTTAGTTTCTTCTCTTTATTGCTATTCCCCCAGACAAGTGTATCAGATTCTGACTGTCATTCTGAGTCCAGGTTTATTAGAGTTTCAAAGCCATTTGGATCCCTCCAATTCTCAAATTCTATAAGTGGATAATCTGTATCCTTATCAGATTTTCTAAGGGATTTCTCCCCCATTTCTCTTCCCATTTCTTGTGGGTAAATAACATATATGCCCAATTTGTCTAAACTTTCTGCCATATCCAAAAGTATTTTGGCCTTTTCTAGATTTTTGAAAGTATAGTCTATTTGACTAGAACTGGATTCATTTTTATAAATTTTGATGTGATCTACCATATTCCTAGATATTTTAGATCCAGAAATTCTTGAAAAAGAGGAGAGCAGTTCCTCTCTAATACTAAAATCAGAATCCTGCCTAACTGTCTCCCATCCAAATATTACCACTGTTCTACACAGCCAACTCTCATTTTTTCCCATATTTATCAATTACTTCAGTTATCTTTGCTATTTCTCTTGCCTCATTCCTTTCCTTTCTTATCCTTTTTGAACTTGTTCTCAGGGAAGTCGTTTCAGTGGAATTAGTAAGATTTTTAACTATCCTGGATCCACTATTATCAGATTTATTTTCTAGACTAGTAGTTTTTGGGAGAGGTAACTTAATTGCAATTCTTTTTTCCTCCAGAGACATTTTTTTATCCATGATCAGTTTGGCCATTTCCTCAGTTTCACAGCATAACAAAACTATATCATAGAAGGCCATATTTGGTGGCCTCATAATAAATATCTCTTCCTTCACTAATGATGGTATAATCTCCAACATATGTAACACTCTCTCCTTTAAATCCTCCCTAGTCTCTGTTATAGGTCTTAAAATTCCTGCTATTTCGATCATGTATTCCACTTCCCCTTCTATTAACTTAATCTGAGATTTTGTTGCCTGAGACAGATTAATCTTATTATCTTTGTCCATCCTGCTTACTGATGTTAGCATCATAGAGCTAGACACATCCTCATAAGTAAGGTTAATCGTCTCATTTGTATCTGCTTTGTTTGGTTTTTGCTTGGATTCTATTGTCTCCATTCCAACATTTCCACTCTCTTTTTTTGGCACCAACAAGATTTTCCCTTTCTTTGCTCCCTTACTATTATATGCTGTAGACTTAACTTTCTTTTTGGTTGTTCTTTTCCCTTGCTTGCTTTTTTCATTTTTAAGTACTGTAGGAATCACCTTTTTAACGCTGTCTATTGTTTTGTCTGTTGCTTTAATTTGACAAAAACAAAAACTATTTTTATTTAAGTCAAGAGGTGATGGCAATGAAACTTGAAACCCCCTGTTCTCTATTTTTTTTAGTTTTAGGTGACAGATTCTTCTCACTTATAATCCCCTCTTGTATTCTCATGTCTTTATTAAGGTTTTGAATAAGCACCTGATTATGAAATATGTCTGTCCTGATATTAGTCAGTTCTTCTTCCAGAACTAAGATATTCTCCAGTACAATTATGTCTGCATGATATCTGTTTTTAATTGTTTCCAACATTTGTTTTGACAATGAAGAACTAGCTGTAAACTTTCTCCTATTATAAGAGTGTTCTTCCTCAATGATTGGTCAATCCAATCTGAGGGGTATCCCTAATTTCCGAAATATTTAATTCAGGACAGCGGCTTTCTATGAGCATATCCACATTTTGTTTAACCATTTTTTTAAGACCTTCTATAGTTGTACTTGATTCTTGAATAATCCCTTTCAATTCCATATTACCTTTGTTCCCTTTATGTGATACATCCAAATTAGAAGGATGCAAAGCAGGTCCCTCAGACCTCAGATCAGTATTATTTATTGGTCTTGAGGTAAGGTAACTATCCATATTGGAAAAATTAAGGGAGGCATCAGATGAAAGGGCTATAACCGAATGGTTTAAACTATTGTTACTATTCCTTTCCCCACTTCCTTTCTGAGAAAGGGTTTCCCATTCATAGTTGTTGAAGGAGATTTCTTCTGAATTATTAAAGTAGTTTTGGGAATGCTCATTATACACCCATTCCGGAGAGTGATAATCTTTTCCCAATTTGCTAACTCCAGTTATTTTTAATGAGGTAGAACATTTTGGGGTAGAAAGGTACAATGGGCCTCCCTTCTTATCAGCCCATATATCTGTTATTTTCAATTGTTTTTTATTTGTACTACAATCAGTATAATTTCTATCCTGAATTACAGAGGTATTTTTTAAGTTGGATGTGAAATTCAGTGATTTAGACTGTGGACAGACTTTATTTTCCAATATAACGGATTTTTTCCTTATATTGTTGCCCTTAATTTTCTGATCTTTATGGGTTAATTTTATTTTTGTGCCCAACAATACTGTCACTAACAATTATTTCCCTGGCTTCAGCTTCAGTAGAAGTTGCCCCCAAGGTCAAACTTCCCTTACCACTTCTAGTTTGTACCATAATGAAATAATATGTTTCTTAACAATTTCAAATAAAATTCAAGTACAAGTTGAAGTTCAAGTTCAAGTTCAGGTTCAAGTTCAATCTCCTTCAATGGAGGTCTATAATTTAATCAGTTCCAGTAAATCAGTAGTCTGAAAACATATTAATCCGATAAAAAATCCAAGCTCCAACTCCAGAATATACCAGCACAATTTAAAACAATTTGAAGCGTATATCACAGAAGGGCCTTTCATGAATCTTTATATTCCTATTGTAATAAGTCACTGAAGGTAGTAAAAAAAACCTTGTCAAGAATTAGAGTGTTGGACTTGTAATGTCTTTGTATCCCCTTTAAACTGTGGCCATGTAATAATAAATCATGTATGAAAGGAAAATTCTTGTGCAAGGGCAGCCCCCGTCCTTTTCTGCACTAAAAAGGGGTAAAAAAGAAAAAAAAAGCTAATAAGGCAAATAAGGTTGGCAGGAGTATCAATGTTCAACACAATTTTCAAAACAAATTTTAGTGCATATCAATACATGACAAATTTAAAATTAGACCAAAGTTTTCAGTATATCTAACAAGGGAGATATTACCTCCTAAAAAGGCTTCGCTGCTAGTTTAAAATAAGACCTATGTACTGACATATGCACTTAAAGTACTTAAAATTCTAACCCAGCACAAATTACAAAGCTTATAAAATGGAATACTCGCTTTCCAACAATTTTCAAACAATTCACTCAATACCCAAAAATATAATGCTCTCTTGTCTACTCCTTATACTTATTTGTAAAGAGATTCCAAAGTGCTCACCATCTGCTCGAATGGCGTGCTCAAAGCATTTAATCGATTTGAGATTTAATTTAAAGGAAAGCAGATCCCTCTCAGTGCTAACGCACTAACGTCCGTACACCAATTGCGATTTAGTATATAAAATAAACAAAAGCAAATGCTATAACTTAAACTTAAGGTACAAATCTACACACAGCCATTAACTTCAATCTCCATTGACTCAGTGACTGTACAACGCCGTATATGCGCAGTGCAAAGCCGTTAACACCCAAATTGAATGAGGTCAATGAATACAATTCAATTAAGAGAACTTGTCAATTAACACGCTCGCTCAGGCAATGGCTCGTGTAAATTAATTACCAAAGGCGGGACACTTAGTGTTTCCCTCCCTTAATTAACTGATCAACAGCAATTCAGAACCTCTTTACCAGTTAATAATTATTTGATCAATTAGCAAGTGTTTTTAAAAATGTAAAATTAGATCCAAAAGTAAGTATAAGAAGGTTAATATAAATTCAAGTTAATTTAGCCCAATTAGGCTCAGTTAACTTCTTTGACTCGTAGATAACAATATGCACAAGGCTTGTAAAAGCCACCACAACTTTTCTAACAAGGTTAAACGTATAACTATCTTCTGTTTATAGCAATAAAACCATGAGATAGATAGTTAAAATGGTAAGGCTGAGTTAGTTGATATATTTCCCCAAAAACAAACAAATGAGCCACCCACATACACACAGTACTAAATACTAAATATAAAAATACAATAAAAAACCAAAATATAAGGCAATCAAACAGTTTAGGTAAATATCAAGTCAGGATCTAGATACAGCAAACCCAGACCAAAACCCTGTGCTTTACCAGGATAAAGACCGCTAGCTAACCAAACAACCGCTAGTTGTATTAGATAGCGAGTATCCAACAAAAAGGAGCAAACTAATATAAAAGAACAATAGACTATAAAATATATAATATAAATATACAGTAAGTGACTTAAAAATGTTTTGGTCTTCCAACCTCCACAGTCTTCTCCATCATAAAAGTTATAAGTTGTAAAAGTTATTAGCGAGCATATCAGGTACCAGACACTGATGGAATGGAGGGTTGTACAGATAAAATCTGTAGTTTCTGTGATTACTAAGCCTCCAGTACCTAAGTTTTGAAGGTACAGAACTTATTCGAGGATACCGATCCTCCGCAGGACTGCTCCAACTGTCCTCTCCTCCGGTATGGCTCCCCACCTGGACTCCTGGTACCAGGGGAGAAGAAAAAGGACTCCACGGATAAGCCTGTATAAATCTACAGCACAAGCTGGCCTGGAAAGGCACCAGAATTAAAGCACTGCCCTGCTTCTCACTGTTCTACAATTCTGCAGACTCTCAATAAAAAATTAAGTTCTGTTCAGGCAATGGTGGCATACCTGCTATAGAGCAGTGGCAAGCATTTCTGATGCTCCTGCTAGAGTCCTCCTCCTCAGCCTCTCTAGCATACAGCTGTGCAATCTGATACCGCCTGTCTCTCCAGTCCTGTGTTTAAAAAAGGGGACCCCAAGAATATCGCAAACTACAAGCCGATTGCAATTCTCTCAGTACTAAGCAAAATACTTGAAAAACTAGTTGACACTCAAACAATTGAATACTTTACAAGGTATATTCTTCTCTCTGACACTCAGCATGGCTTTCGGAAAGGTCACAGTAACACCACTGCCCTGCTTAAATTCACCATGGACACTCTCACTGCCATGGACTCAGGTCAGCTCACTGATGCAGTTTTTATTGACAAAGGCTTTCGACCTTGTTGACCATCCTCTTCTTCTTCTTCTTCTAACTCTTCAGCATCTTGGTTTCTCACCCCCTGTAGTTGCCTTGTTTAGTAGCTATATAACAAATTGTTCTCATACTGTTAAATTTAACTCTGCATTACCTGGCTGTACTACCATCAACACTGGAGTTCCCCAGGGTTCTATCCTGGGTCTCCTTCTATTCTCCCTATTTATCAACAACGTTGCTGCTGACCTCATTTTATGCTCATCCCTATTCTATGCCGATGACCTCTCTACTCTAGTTCCTTAAGTATGATTGTCATTGACAAGAATACATCCCCTGGCTTCACTAATGTTCAAAATTGGCTAGCGACCCATAAGCTAGTACTTAATGCAAATAAAATCCAGTCTATGTTATTTGGTTCTGCCCCTAAGCTTCGTGCATGCCAAGATGACTTCTCTGTATGTGGGTCTGGTGTCCCTCCTCTTGAAAAGGTCTCATCTTTTATATACCTGAGAGTTCTCCTAGATCAAACTCTTGACTTTAATCTTCATGTCCAGGCCACATGCAAGGCAGTTAATTCCAAACCTGGCTTAGCTTACAGGACCAGCTTCATGCTGGCCCCTTCTGCAAAGCTGGCTATTGCACATGGTATACTTCTCCCTGCACTTATAGATGGTGTTCCCACCTATGTAGCCACCCAGAAGTCCATCCTACATAAGTGGGATGTCACTTATAACATTTGTTGGTATGCCTCTTCTGCTACCCAGCTCAAACATCATTGCCATTTATATAGTGATATCAACTGTCTCTCCCCATCTTCCGCAAGGTGCTATTTCTTGAGCTCTTTGGTGGATAATATTATTAGATCCTGAACCCCACCAGCTCTTGCTACACTGTTTCTCCCTCAATCCTCCTCCTCCTATGGGCTGTGCTCAGCAGACAAATCCCTCCTCAATGTGCCTAGGTGCAGAACTTCTAAAGGCATGTCCACTTTCTTGCACTATGCCCCACAGCTCTGGAACTCCTTTCCACTGCTGCTATGTCAGTCCAGCTCCCATTTCAGCTTCAAGAAGGAATTTTGGAAACACCTTCTCTTACCTGACCCCTGCTTATGTTTTGATCCTCCTTAACTTCCTGATGTCCTCCCCCTCACCCTGGATCTGTTCTAGGTCTAGATCTGTCACCCTCTACTTTACCGGCATGTGGAACTGTACTTATTTATATGATAGATGTTTAATATAATTAGTTCCTCTATATTTGTTGCATGCCTCATGCCCTTTACAGTTCTCTGTTGTTCTAATACCTGTAATTTCCCTTACCATGTTTACTATGTGGCTGTCACTGTTCTGGATCTGCTGTGTAACTACCTTTATTATATTGTAAATACCAGTGTTTTGTGATTTTCCATCCTTGTATACTTGCATCACTGTACTGTACTATCCTGTGCTCTCCCGGGTCATGCCTGAAAATAGTCTTGATATGGCTAGTGCAACTACCTGGTAAACAAAAACTAAATATGAACAACAATTTGATCTGTGTACTACAAGACTGCAACAAAACTGAGTCCGACCTTAGAAGCTTTTCAGCAGAGGGGACTTTGGAGTAATCAGTTGTTTCAGTGCTACTTCACTTGGTTTTTAGTAGAAGGCAAATTTTGCCTTTGTTATAATTAGATGTATGGAAAATAAGAACTACCCTTGATGCTACTGAACTTTCTCTCACAAAACACCATGATTTGACACTAGACAAATAATGCATTTACCTGCATGAATTTCAGCATTTTAATCTCTCTCTCTCTCTCTCTCTCTCTCTCTCTTTGGCTTTAGACTTTGAGTACTAATGGATAATTTTTGCAGAAGATGGTTACAAAAAAGTTTGATACAACACTAATTTTGACATATAAAATATTGGATATTTATCATCTTTTATACATAGAAGCTGTGTGCTACTAGCATGTTGTGGAAATCATTTTTTGCATTTTTATAGAATAAATCAAATATTTATATAGTTTGAAGGAGAAAATGTTTTTGGGTGGACACACAATTGTTGGGAATCTGAGAACTGATATATATATATATATATATATATATATATATATATACACACATATATACATAAAATGTGTCTTTGAAATGGATTGAATTTAATTGGTCTGAATATACAGTCGTGATGCTGGCGTTTGAGCAGGTGTGGAGTGTGGTGGTAACCTGTGTTTTTTCTTTTGATTTAGCATTTTATTTTTCTCAATAACAGCAAAATAAAAAAATTAAAATTATTCAGTATAGCTGTTTACAAGGGCAGTACAAACAGAAGACTAAGTCCTTCTTTGGAGGGTGTCTCTTAATTCCAAGTTTCAGTCTTCCAGTCTCTCTCTCTCTCTAGCAAAAGCATTGCTACTCTTTTTATAAGTCTTTGCCTGGGAACTGGTAAAGACAGCCTGCTTCTCACAGAATGTTCTTGTAAGTTTACAGAATGTTCTTGTAAATTTCATTCCTTGCATGTGCAACAAAACAGTACATGACGTCTTGTTCACGGCTCTACAAAGGGCTTAAAAACTGCATCTCAGGTTAACCACTTGAGTTCCAAATAGCTTTGCAATCATTTCAACAGAATAACTATATACAGTTTTAAACAAAGGGATCCTAGTATCAGCGACATTTCCATGTAAAGATTCACATATATTTTTATAACTGCAGATATGCAAGGGGAAAGAAAAGACAGAAATAGCAAAGACAAGCAGAGAGATAGTGAGAGGGGATGAATTACTAAACTGTCAGAGTGCTTAGTTCCTAGGTCTCACAAGAAAATTTGGTTGTGCAACCAGACAAACAAGAGACAGAAAAGGAGCAGATGGAACAGACCCTTACATTTAACTCTTTCTGCATTATAAATGGGGCAAGGCCTTATTCAGCCCTGTTGCATGATAATTACAAAAGGCTATAGAAAAGGAACATCAACAGATTCTCTACTGAGGTTTGATAGTTCCCATCCTGTTTTCCTACAGAGATCTATTCATATAGCCAGTTCTTATGCATCAGGTGTAACTGCACTGAGATGCATGATTTTGATGCACAAGCCATTGAGTTAAAATGTAGATTTATTGACAGAGGTATAATGGTGAGTTACTGGATAGAGCCTACAGAGAGGTTCAGGACAAGACTAGCGGGGAATTACTAAAACTTAAAGCCACCAGTATAGCTCAGAAGACTGGATCAGTGACCTTGTCTACAGAATATAATGATTTGGCTGGACAATTGGGGAACACTGTGTGGAGAAACTGGCCTATACTCTTAGCGATGACAGGGTGACAGACACAGTGGGAAACTCTCCTAGAGTAACTTTTAAGAAGGGTTCCCATTTATGTGATATTTTGATTAGAAGCCAGTTCTCAAGCAAGAGTCCCAGGCCTTCCTACTGGCTACACAAGAAACCAGAGGGATTCTTTAAGTGCCACAATTGTAATGTGTGCCAGTACACATTTCAAACAAAAACCTTTAATTGTCATAATACTGGAAAGGTAGTCCAGATTATGGATTTCATAACCAGTACAATGAAATTTGTGTACATTCTATGATGTTCATGTAACCTCTGCTATATAAGGAGAACTGTAGGGGAGGTAACATAGTTAACTTGCTCTTAAGAAGAGAAAGCTTCTGGATTTGCAGACTCTAATCAACCCAAAAAGGGCTGAATGAATTTTGGGACCTCAAACCATCCCTATTGGATACATGAAATCCCTCTTATCTGCATGCCATGTCAGTGGACTTATCTGGGAATTTAGCCTTTATAGTTTTAATTCTCAGGGCTGAATTGATAGTAACTGTATACATGTATATAATGGTTGTGAGACAAATCCCTCACCAGGGACTTCAAGTTCACTGCCACCACCACGGGTTTTTACCAACAGGAACCAGGGAACCTGTTTTTTACCTCCTCATTTGAACAAGATCAAGAAGGTCAACACAATAACTGTGAATAGAGTCACCCTTCAGAGACGGACTGCAAACAGAGTCCAGCAGAAATAGTAGAAGTACCCTATAAATAAAACAAGCAGTCACTGATTCTATAAAAATAGAAGCTTTACAGCCAGCCCAGTGGTGCTGAGGGTTGAGGCGCTGGATGCCACACTGGCGACCCGGGTTCAGGAATGGACTTGTGCCATCAGGGGTTGGTAGGGGGGAGGAAGGATTGAGCATCCCACGATGGCTCTCCTTCCTCTGGGGAGGGTTGGGGTACTACAGTGCATTGCAGCGGTGACTGGTGGACGCCAGCTGCACTAGTGCAGCTGGTAAGAAGCTGGGGGGAGCGAGGCGGGTGTCAGCATGTATGAGCTCAGACTCCATTGCACATCCAGTTCTCCAGGGAGAAAACTAGGGTGGAAAATAGTGGGTCAGCAGTCTCAGAGGCTGATGGCCATACCCGGTGCCCCCTGGCTCCCAATAGGATCCTGCCACGGACTGCATGAGTGATAATGGCTGGTGCCATGGGGGTACCAGACTGGGCCTGGGGGGTGCTTTTGCTGGCTTCTGGAGATTGTGGAGACCCCCTCCACCGGTAGGAGCATAAAGATATCTATGATAAAAAAAATGGAAGCTTTACTAAAATACTACAAGTATTTACAACAGGATTTAGGTACAGTCAGAAAAAAGGATTATAGTTTACTAGAAATTAAAATAAATGGAAGTTATACAAGACAGGCTGCAAATAGAGGACTCTGAGCTATTCTCACTTTAAAACCTATGTCTTTACCTGCTGCTGTATGAAGAAAACACTGTTCCCTAAGCTGTCTTTCTTACTAGACTTCTAGCTGCAGGGCTCTGGCATTTTCAGATGTTCCAAGTCCAAGAGAAAGAGCATTCTTACAGCCCCTCAATATATTTCTCATTCACTGTGTGGAGGGGTATTGCTCACTCTAAGTGACAGTTCCATGCTGTCCTAGCCCTCTTTGAGAGAGTGTGTGTGTGTGTGTGTGTGTGTGTGTGTGTGTGTCTCACTCTTCATCACCCCCTTGCTAACATTATGACATGCACTTGGGCCCTTTGTCCAGCATGGGAACATCTCCAGGAAGGACTCCCCTCTGGGGTAATTGCTTTATTGCCTCCTCCCTAGCCTTCCTGTTCACTTTCCCACAAGAACATCAGTCCCTCCACCCTGGCTGATATAAGCTGTCATATGCTACTTGATGAAGTGATCTGTTAGCTCTCTTGTACCTGAAGCAGATGCATATTCAGAAAAGAATAAATGAATCAAAAGAATACATGGCTCTGGTCCCCTTTCCTGTCACAATGATGACATATATTTTTTCTTTCAAATATTTCTGGTATTTCTCAAAAAATTCTGCCCCCCCCCACCTTTTTCTCAGCTCCACAAAAACACTACCTTTCGAATTCCTCCCCCAAACCTCCAGCTACTAAGGCTTACACAAAATGCTGATGATGAGCTAAAGTATATCTTGGTATAGTGAGAAAAGTGCTTTATGGATCTAGGATCAAGTAATTTTTCTTATATATATTTTTCCCTATGTTTCTGGCACATTTTGGTTCAGAGTGCACTCCCTTCTGACTTGTACCATCCGTTATTATCTATCAATTCATGTTGATCCCCAGGATTTATCCTCTAGAAAAATGTTGTGTGAGTGATCACGGGATTTTGGTGTGAGAACCTTTAGCACAATGAAGTCTAAGTTGGAATATATTCTTTTGAATTTAATCATTTTTCAGGATATTAACACCTTTGCAACGGTTGGATGTTCAATTCCTTTGAGTGTGTTTTAGATAACCTTTTTTATATATCGTTTTTGCACAAACTGCTTAATATATATGGCTTTCTAAACACTGATTGGTGTATTAAGTGATGATGTCATACTGACACACCATTTAATGAACTGTACACTTGTATGTCTCCGCCTCCTGACAAAGTCTGCAAAGGTGAAGTGCTGAGGTGTACTCTGCTTTAGGTTAACTGTCTGGACTTGCTTTCTTTTCATATTAAAGTTCAAGTTTTTTGGCTACTAATTTGTCCTTTTTCATATGTTTGGTTACAGAGTGCTGCTATTTTTGGAACCGTATGTAGTGCGGGGTTGCCAACCCCATAGCACTGGCTATCCCAGATATACAGCCAATTCCTGGAAGCTTGTGCTAACAAGTAGCTGGCTTTTTTTTTTTTTTACTTTATGTTTCTTGATTTCATGTTGAACATAAATCAAAACATCCATTCCTCATATAAGGCAATAGTGTGTTTCAGTACATAGAAAATAGACACAAGAGAAATATGTGAGAAATAAGTAATATTTTTTTTACACCCATGCAATCTTTTATGGCAGGTTAATAAAATGTCCCACACTGAACAGTAAGTTGCCAGCGTCTTCAGTGGCTGTAGGTATGTCCTTAGGGAGAACTAGTAAGGGAGAACAAATGCAATCCTTTTAGATTGCTATTTAACCTGTAAAAACTAGGCATTTAATCTCGATAAAATGGTCGACTTAGAGAAACCTTATTAAATCTGTATTTTCCCAATTAGATAAACGTCCCTAACAACATTTGGAGACAACATTAAATAGTTTACAATATTATGAATGTTACCAGTAATGCAGATGTCCCAGAAGATACTCCGGACTGCTGGCAGTACTGCGTGATTGAGAAGATGGCAGAATGTACTGCCCCGACCATGACGTCTTCTAATCCCAAAGGTATAATCTTTCAAAAATCAAAACCTAGCTTCCCAAAATTCCCACCTGTCATAGCCACACAACAGTAGTAACGCTGAATTAGTCAAGGGAGTTTTAAGGAATTTTGAAAATCCGTATTGAGAATTGTGAAACCTATTCTTAGAGATTTTTTTGTTTGTTTGGTAGTATGTTCACTTTTACCAGCTGAGGGTGCTTCCATGTGATAGTCTAGTTGAAAATCCGCTAGATGGTGCTTGAGTACTATAATTGGATCTGGCCTCTTTCTGTAGGTATAGCAAAAAAAAAAATGTAGAAAATTTTTTTTCCCTAAATTTTTTGAAGGATGAATAGTGAATCTCACAAAATTGCTTGACATATTTAGTGCTACTACTGAATGTGATAATATAACAAATTGCAACCCTCACACCATTACCAAGGCAAGTCTCCAGTTTTCCACAAATCTAGAGTCTCATAGCACAAAAGATGGAAAAAGTCTTACAAATAATTAGTTATTTTCTGAATCATGTTGGGGGTCCACCCAGTTCTCAGACCTAGACACAAACTCTACCTCAGTCTTTTGCATCTACTGACCTGAGTCCTGGGGGTCCATGAATTGCCAGGTTTTCCCCCATATACATTTCTGAGCTAGGAATGGAAGAAGGAAAGAATATACAATCCCAAATGCTCATCTGACTGAACTGAAGTGCTTTCTGTCAGTGTGTGTTTGAAAAGAAAGATCTGGGTACAGTTTCATGTCTGCATCATTAATTTCCAATGGGCATTTGGCCACTGTTGGCACTAAGTCCCAGATTTCTGAACCAGATGTCCTCAGAAGGATAGTGTGGATCTGCGAGGGTGGGTCAGGCCAGATATGTGGATTGATTCTGCAAGCCTTTCTCAGAGTCAACCAGTCAGAAGTCCTCAGCCATGATGAGTTTTTCTTGCAACCACCTTTTTAAGAAGTCCAGTAAATTCAGGCCATCTGAGCCCTCTGGCACCCTGAACACCTGAATATTTCCAGCCTTCAACTTCTTTTCCATTCTGCCCCTGAGCTGGCCATTGTCTCTGGTGAGTGTGACAACTGCGGCCAGTGCTGTGGTGGCATGTTTATTAGTGTCCATGAATGTGCTTGTTCAAGTCCTTATTGCCGCAACATGCATTTCTAATTTGTTAAGTCTTTTTAATTTTTGATTCCATGGCCTGCATGAACTCAAGCATAGTCTTCCAGGAGGCTCCAAAATGGTGGGTGAATTTGATCTGTTAATCGTGTAGTTGCCTCTTCACCTCACCAGTCTAATTTCATCATTCCTGTAGCACATGCTGTAATCTGAAAAAAAAAGTATAACCTCACATTTCCCTCTTTAGTCAGGTGGTCCAAGACACTTATAAGATTTGTTCCTCATCAAGGAACTGAAGGAGTTTGACCAGTAAGGGTCTAGATTTTTCTCCCTCCCACAGCCTGCCTGCCTTCTGGTGTGTGGTGGGTGTGCTCCACTTCCACACCCACTGCTGCTGCTTCAAGGCCCCTGTCTCCAGTATCCAGTGCTGTGCCAACTTTACTGGATCCCTACTAATCCTCTGGCATGCCGATGATTTTCATATTGGATCTGTAAGTCTGATTCCCCAAGCAATCTGCATTTTCCATTGTGACTTAGAGCTTGCTCAGTATTTACTGCATGTCCACTGTAGAAGATTGTACCTTGACCTCAGTGTTGCTACTATGGCCCTCTACTCCTTCAGTTCTCCATGCATGATCCTTGTTTGTCTGGAGGTCATGTATAGCCATCTACATGATTGTTGGTAAACTGGGTAGACAACATTTAAAATCCAGTTCTGACTTCTTGCTGGAGCTCTACCACCAGCTCAGCTAGGGATGCTAGTATAGGAGTCTGGTATGGCCCCCACAGTACTCAATGTCTCTTGCTGTACTATGACTGTTGCCTTGCTCCCATGTGTAGGCAAGCTCAGAGACTCATTTCCCCCAGCTGGAAGGTTCAGTGGAGTCTATTTTTTATTCCAAGTTTGACTTGTGTACTTACCTGCTTAACAAAAATGAAATAAATACACTTCCAGTACATTATTCTCCTTTCATGGCACTAAGCTATTTGACCACAATGTGAAATGGTCCCTCCAGGAACTGCAGTCATCCAGGATGATTCTCTATTCCCTCTTGTGCCTTGGTCCCCTGCCCCCTTATGGACTTGGTGATAGCTCATTTTGTAGGGGCTTCCTCCCTCCCTTCCCATTTCAAGTGTGTGGGCAGGTAAGTCATCCAGGTGGAATCTCAGAAACAATAGTCCTTGGGTGTCCCCTTTAAGGCCCTCAAAGGTAGGTGACAGGTAGTGCTCCAGCCACATCCTCCTGCTCCTGTCCTATTGCCTGGTGTTCAGGTAGGGGGCAAGATCTCCCTGTTCAAACCCCAGGAATCACTCAGTATACTTAAACTAATGCAGTCTGCCTCCTGTGTTGAACTGCCACGGAGAGAATGGAATGTATATAAATGATGAAACTCTCATTGGCTTGTGCCCATTTCAAACTGCTGCTCTCTAGTAACTGCTGCATTCTGATCAACACTCAAATTCATTTCTCCACCTGCCAGTTTAGATGCCTCATAGAGCTCTCCTCAAATTTCTTACAACTTTATCTTGAAGTTACATTTTTATTAATTTATTTGCCAGTTAATGTCCCTTTACAGGTTAGCTAGCTTAGTTTTAGTGGGTTTTATTTTTATTTGGCAGTTCTTTGGAGATCCAGGACTGGATGAGTGCTAACTGGCTGAGACCGAACCCTGATAAGACTAAAGTGTTAGTGGTTGAGCCTGGTCACTGTGGTGTGGAGGAGCAAGTGGGTCAGTTCACTGAACTTTGGCTCAGGTCTGTCCTGCTGCCTAACTTCAATCGGATGTGTAATTTGGGCAAGGTACTTGATAGTGGTCTATCATTAAAACATCAGGTGTAAGCCATGGTCAAGACCTCATTTTACCATCTGAGGAACATAGCCCAGATAAAGCACCCGATCCTGCCTAGCAATATGCCAACTATGGTTCATGCCTTTGTGACCTTGTGCCTTGATTACTGCAATGCCCTATACTTAGGGCTACCAGGGATTAATATCCACTGATTGTAGCTAATGCAGAATGTGGCTGCCAGGTTGTTGACAGGTCTACCAAGATCTAACATATCACACCTGTGCTCCACTGTCTGCACTGGCTGCCTGTTTATTGGTGGATCACCTTCAAGGTTGGTCTTCTAACCTATAAAGCCCTACATGGAGAGGGACCCAGCTACTTGCAAGATCTCCTTGTTCCTTAATGCCCCCTCTGTCGACTCCACTCCACCAGTGAGGGATTGCTAGAGGTTCCCAGGGTCTGTTTAAAGAGATCTGGTGCTCATTCTTTTGCCTACGTGGCACTGACCCCGTGGAACTCTCTACCTCATCGGTTAAGAGAGTGTCAGACCACCAAGAGTTTCAAATCTGAGTTGTAAACATTTCTTTTTAATCAAGCATTCCCTGCAGAAATTCAGAATTGAGTATAGAGTTTTTAATTGTGCTAATAAAATGGGATTTTAACTGTATAATTTGTTTATTTCAGCAATCTCTGTACAGCACTTGGATCTGTTATAATTGCGCTTAAGAAATAAATGATGATTGACGATGACTGATCTTCAACAGTTTTGCTGAACCAAGGGGAACCATGGTTTCCAGTGGTTTTTACAAAAAAAAATTGTTTTTGTCAACAGCATTCCAGTTTCTTGCTAGGTTCTGTAACATTATTTAAAATTATTTTTATATTTTTGGTTTTAATTGCAGTTTCTTTCCTGTCAGGAACCAAGCATTTATTTTGGTTCCCTGTGTATTTAATTTGGTGGGGGAACTGATCGCTCTTTGGTTATTTCTGCCCTATGTTGTGTTCTGTCTAAGAACTAATCCTTTTTCCTTGGGATAATTCTGTTGTGCCTAACATCCATGTCACAGGCATCTAAACAAAAGAAAAAAGATTTGATTTACTGGGTTTAAAAACTGTATTAGTTGTGGTCAAATTGTAGCTAAAGCTGATAGGCACAGTTTGTGCATTGTGTAGTTGGGGCCCAGTCATATTTTTGCTAACTGTGAAATCTGTAAAACTTTTTGCCCTAAAACTTAAAAAAGAGGGCTTAAAAGCTGGAAGTGACCACTCATGCCTCTCTCTCAAAGTCTACAGATGAGGCTTCCTCCTCAAGAAAAGAAATAACAAAAGAGCCAATAGATCCAAACCCCATGGATAAACTGGACTTTTCAAATACTGAACTGGTTCCAGCTAAAAGAAAACATAAAGAAAACATGTCGCTGCACCACCTGCTGAAAAAGCAAAGAAGTTCTCAGCAGACAGACCAACAATGCCCTTGGCTGAGTACATTGCCAAAGCCTTGCAAATCTTACAAGCCCTCCAGACTGTCGGTCCCTTGGCTCCTCCATTGGTTCCAGTGGTTCCTGCCTCAGTTTCCTCCACCCAGGAACCGGCATACCTATATGAGAAACCAGAAGAAGAGGAGGGACAGCCTATCGACAAGGACCTTAGTTTTCCATTTTTACTGGTAACACCAGTAAAAATCATGAAATCCTGCTTGGTTTGTGGATTTTTAATTCTTGTATCGGTGCCTCATGGAAATTGCATGTCTCTGCACAGAATCCCTAAGATTTCAGCATCTTTATAATTTTTTTTTTATTTTCTCTTTCTATGCCCCCTTCTCATGGCATCAGTCTCCACTTTTCAGAGATCCCTATGCTGGGTATCCCCTAGCTTCACCCCAGGTAATGCTCAGGAGCTCCTGTGGGCCTGCCCCCATCCTGCCTGGGTTGTACCACTAGGTGGGAAGAGAGGGGGGCCCCAGAACACTATTCCACAGTCCCTTAGTGTGTGTTCGGCAGCCAAGTGGGTCCCTGATGAAGCCTGGTTATGAAGTCTGGGGCAGCGGGGTCCCTTCTACCAGTGGCTGATGTGGGGTGATTGTTCCTGATTTTCTGATCTCTCTCTCCCCCTGAGGGCACCAGCACTTGAGGAGATCCAAGGAGGTAGGGCACAGAGAGACATGTCACTGCTCCAGATCCCGGCTAGTATCCTCCCCTCCTGATCGCTTTGCAGCCCTGTTTCACCACCACCTGTGGTCACCCAGGTGGCGGTAAAGCAGCAAGACCTGCAGTCCACCCTCCCCAGAGGAAGGCAGCCCCCCCAGGTGCTCAATCCTACTCCCCTGGCCAGACCTCCAGGAACCCGAGTTCACTTCCAACTCTGGGTCACTGGCATTGCAAGCAGTAGCACTACCGCAGTGCCAGCATGCAGGCCCAGATTTCAGCATCTTTAAAATGAATGCTGCTGTTCTTCGCATTCTTTCAGCTTTGCTGCATATAGAATCAGTAAGGAAACCACCCACACTGCTTTGTTGTAACCATCCATTCAGTTTAACCACCCATGTTTCCCATCAACCTCTCCATCAGCTGAGGGCTGCTTTCCTTCCTGAAACCACAGTTTTTATTTAGTATGTGCCTAAATGTCTTTTACTATTTATATTACTTAGAGAAAAAGGAGCACTAGGCAACATGATGGTGCTAAGAGTCTGAACAAAGTCAAATAAAACAAAAAAGCACCCATCACACGGACAACAGTCAGTTGGGAGAAACATAAGGTTTCTTTTCGCATTTTACTCCAGCCTTGCAACCCTTGTCACTGGTTGCAGTGCCACTGGTGTTAAATAAATATTTTGGACACTTAATATTGTGTCTTTATTCTGTCTATGTGATGGGTGCTTTTTTTTATTCTATTATTTATATTACACTGGATGGGCAGGGCCACTGAAAAATTACGGGAAAAGTAACCTGAAATTGCAGAGATTTTTTGCAAAACTTGCTGGGAAATTGCAGGAGTTCTACTACAGACTCTGAGTGCTTCACAATAAATCCTTTAATGTTTTCTGCAGCATATGTTAGTCAGCATAAACTACTAAATGAATACACTGTCACTTGAATATGTTTTAAATATGAAGAAAAACATATGTTCCTAACATAAATCCTAAATGGATAAGATGTGTTGCCTCTCTTACAAAATGTAAAAACATCTGCCTCATACAGTGCTAAATAGATTCTATTTAGTAAGCCACAGAAAGTCAATATTAAATAAATCCAGAATAAACAAATTTTATCTATTTCTGGATATAGAATAATGAAGCCTGATCAAAAGCTATTTACAGTGCTCTGTCAACTCTTGTGGTTTTTGGAGTCATGTTAACACCATCATAGGGAAAAACAAGTGCAATGCCATCTCTGATATGGTCATGGATGGTTGTAATTGCAATAATCTGCTCACTATCGCTGAGGCTCTCAACTCCAGATTCACTGACCTCTCCTCCTATACTGCTCCTCCTGGGCCTTTACCTGTCACTCCGCAGGATAATCTTAAACCTTCCAACCCATCTTTCACCCTTCGCCCAGTCTATGAGAGTGAAATCTTATACTTACTTAAGTCCATCTCTCCTGCTGGATTGGCAAGGGCAGATGGACTCTTACCAAAATTCCTAAGAACTGTTGCACCATCTATAGTCTCTCCAGTGACTAGACTTTTCAACCTGTCTCTTCTTCCCTCTGGAATATTGCTCGAGTTGTAACGGTCTACAAAAAGGGGGACACAACTAACCTGGATAACTACCACCTTATTGCCATCCTCTCCACCCTCTCTAAAATACTGGAGAAAATTGTTGCTACCCAGGTATTGGATTACCTGTACTCCTTCAAACTCCTCACCCCTGACCTATATGGTTTCCAATGTGGGTACAGTACATCCACTCCTCTCATACAGTTTACAAATGATGTCAGACTCGCTATGGACAAAGGTTCTCTCACTAGAGCTACTTTTGTTGATCTTACAAAAGCGTTCGATTTAGTTGACCACCCACTGCTCGTATCAAAGTTGTCATCCCTAGGCTTCTCATCCTCTGTCACCGCCTGGTTCCAAAATTGTCTTTCAAAGTGGCAACAATTTGTCCACATCGGAGATGCTAAGTCTCTTCTTGCTCCTACTTGGATCGGAGTGCCCCAGGGTTCAATTCTTGGTTCTCTTCTGCTTACAGTCTTCATAAACGCCATCCCACCACTCACTGGTGCTTGCTCAGGTCTGCTATATGCAGACTATCTTGTTCTTTACTCATCCTCCTCAAACCTCTCAGATATCAACCTGAATCTCAATAGTAACTTCAATACCTTTCAGAGCTAGCTATTGCAAAACAAGCTTGTCTTAAAGAAACATAAAATGGTGACTATGCTCTTTGGTTCAGGTTCAAAAATTTGGTCCTGCACACAACCATTAAGTATCAGAGCACTTCTATGGCTCTCCCCTTAACACAGTTACCTCTTTTAAATACCCAGGAGTAACCCTTGATCCCACCTTGGATTTTGACCTGCACCAAGCCTCAGTCATTAAATCTGTCAATATTCAACTTGGACTGGCATATAAGGTGAGACATAGCCTAACATCCACGGTGAGGATGGCCATTGCACAGGGGATCCTGAGACCCAAATTGGCATATGGATTAATAGCCTTTCCAGCAACTACTGGAGGGCTCCTCTGAAAGTGGGATGTCTGCTACAACAGCATTTGCCATTTTGCTTTGTCTTTGCCCAAACTTACTCACCGATGCACATTATACTTCAGTCTGGGATGGTTTACCCCCTCAGCCTTCCAACAGTTTACTTCCTACTGTTTTATAAAGAATATAATCTCCTCCCAGATACCTGACAAACTGGCTCTACTGCTCAAACCTGTGACCTCTGCCTACCCCATGAGATCAGCTGACAAATCCCGTCTTGTCCAACTGAGATGTAAAACCAAAATGGGGGAGAATGCTTTCTTTAGCTGGGCCCCTAAACTATGGAACTCCCTTCCACTGAGTCTAAGAATCTCCCCTTCTCCACATGGCTTCAAACAGGAGCTTCATATGGCTCTTCTAAGCTCTGAACCCTGCTCCTGTTCTCTATCCACTCACTCCTGTACTGGTTCCTACTAGTTGCCTACCAGCTCTAGCCTCTACTACTCTCAAACGTGCCTGGAAATCTTGTTATATCCTCTCTTCTAGCACTTACTCACTAGTTGTATGACTTACGACTGTTAGTTATTTGCACTTATATTTCTGTTTTGTTACTACATACAGATTCCTGCAAATGTACTGTCATTGCTGAACATTTTGTATAAGTGTGCTATGTCTGACTTCTACTTGCTCCCATGATGTTTTCTTGTATCTACTATTGTCTACGTACCCTTTGTTGTAATCTCCCAGGTTGTACCTGAAAATAGGCAGCTATGCTGTCTAGTGTACCTACCTGGTTAACAAAAACTAAATAAATAAATAAATAAACTATTCACCACTGTGGTGTAAGAAAAAAATAAGCAGATGGAGTGGCAAATAATTCAGTTTTAGTAAAATGTTGTAAAGTGTTTAATGTTCAGAATTTCCACTGTAGATACTGTGCACTATTATTGAAATAATATATTAAAACATTACATATAGGTGCTATTATGGCTGGCGGTATAGCATAGTGGTTAGAGTAACAAATGGTGATTGACCTAGGTATATCCAGCAGACTTGGGTTTGATTCCCACAGCCTCCACTTGCATACTGTGTGACTCCGAGCAAGTGACTTAACCTCCCCAGTGCTCCTGGGTCACCCCCTAAAAACAGGCAGTTCTGCCTAATGGGCCTTACCTGGTTTACAAAGAATATATATAATCAAATATCAAAAGAAGTGACGGGGAAGGTTAGGGAGAAAAATATAGCATTCAGGAAGTATGAGGAAACACAGAAGGAGCAGGACAGAGAACTGTACCAGTTAAAGCAGGAGGAAGCAGGGAAGGCAGTCAGAATAGGAAAGGCCTAAACTGAGGAAAAGATAGACAACTCAGTTAAGAAGGGGATTAAAACCTTTTATAGGTACATTAGGGAGCAAAGAAAGACTAAGGCAGGGATACTGAGGCTGAATAAAGAGGAAGGTGGTTGAGCAAAGAGCGACAGTGAAAAAGCAGGGATACTGAACGAATACTTCTGCTCAATGTTCACAATGGAAAAACAGGGGGATATACCTAATCCAGTCAATAGATGCACTCTGGATAGGGGGGTTGATAGTAGTCCTTTCACAGATGAAAGGGTTCTGTAAGAACCGTAAAACTGAAGGTGAATAAAGCAATGGGGCCTGATGGGATTCACCCCAGAATTCTAAAAGAACTAAAGGAAGAACTAGTGTAACCCCCCTTTTACCCGGGGTTACTAGATACCCAGTAAGACCTAGTGGTAGGCAGGGAAGGCAGCTTGTGAAACTCCAGTTACATGTATTTCACACTGTCTCACTCTGTTCTCAGTCTCAGCTGAGACTGAGGGGTGACATCACCATAGAACTTTCGCAGCTGCATAAGCCACACTGGAATGTTGCAGTTGGAGGTTAGCATAGAACATTTTGAATTTAGTCTGTGTGCAGTCTTGGTGAGAGACAGTAGTACAGCTGTCTGTGTGCAGGCTCTCAGAGCTTTAAGCTCTGTTTTAGAGCTACTGATTAGGAAGGTGTGTGTTTCCACTGTAAGAGGAACACAGAAACTGGTAGTTGAAGTGGTGGAGACCACTGTTACTGGTCCAAGTGCCCCATCCCTGAGGGGATGGGGGGACGGCTTGCCTGTTTTCCAGGGGCAACCCTCCTGGTTCCAGCTAAGGGAAGAAGCTGCCTATTCAAGTTGTGCTGCGGCACCAAAAGCTCTGAGAGAGAAATTCCTGTGGAGGAATCGCCTGTGGGGCACCTGCAACCAAAGGGTGAGTTCGCTCTGAAAGAGGGCCAAGTGTTTTTTCACCTTAACAGAAGGAAACTAAAGGGACTGTTACTGTGGGGTCAAGAAAAGACTGCCAAGTACAGTTGTAAAGTGGGGACTGGACTGCTTAATCAGTGAGGGGCCTAGAGCAATCGGCTTTGCCAATTAAAAGTATGTTCAAGTTCAGCACAAAGGGAAAGCAAGACAGGTAGATGGAATGTGACATACATTTAGCAAGAATCTACATTGCCAAGCTTTACAGTATGAGGTGTTTATTGTCCAGAGAAATGGCCGGGTATGAACTGTGGGAGCAAGAGGTGAGAGACCCCCCATCAGTAGTAACCAAATTCACCTCTATAGATTTGCTCTGAGGCACTTTTTACTTTCTCTCAGGTACTTGGCCAGTGCCTGAGGAAAGTACCCAGATGTGGAATTCAAAGGAGAATTCCCTGATAGAGCTGAGGTGCTCTTAGGTGGTTTAGAGAGCCACCAGAAAATGTTTCCATGACATATGGAAGGTGTCCGAGTGGCTAGCAAGGGAGCCAAGCCTGGGAAATCCCAGAACAGTGTACAAGTCCAGGCTGTGAACCCAAAGCAGCATGCAAGTCCGGGCTGTGTGCCTGGTGGGTTCAGAGCCCGAGGGCTAAAGTGTTGAGGAAGTGTTCTTGATTCTTTTAATCTGCATTACCAGGAGTGTAGCCCCGTGGGGGTCCATCTATGCTTTGTTTATTCTATTTGGATGTGAATAAAAAAGCCACACTTTAGAACCCCACTTCTGGTATTGAACATTACAGTTATTGCTTCCTGTGTTCGGAATTACTTGGGTGCCCCTGTGCAGAGTAGCCAAACCTAGCCTTTGTGCCAAGTGACCTATTCCTCCCCGAACCCAACCCACCTGGTATTGCTGTCAGATCCAAACAGCACGCCACTGGGCATTACAAAATGGAGGCACCACTGAGGATTTGAGTTTAAAATTTTAGGGAGGAAAGGTGCTCGGGCAAAGGGCTAGCATTTTGATTATCTGGCAGTGGGTAGCCCAAAAAGCTGAAGTAAGATTAACTAATGTGTCGCTGTGTGTTGTTGTCCATGTGCTGCTGTTAAATGCCAACTGTTTACCAAGGAGCAGTAAAGCCTGAGACAGTATGCCCTTGTCTTGCATCAAAAATTACAGCATTTTGCCAGCTTTTAAAAACTATTGTGACAAAGAAAAGAGTGAAAGACTAGGGGTAGCAAAAGGAAAATTGTGCCCTGGACGTTGGAAATGCTTTCTAGTGAGTTGAGAGACTTGTTGTATTAATGGCCATGAAAAATGGTTGAAATGGGATCCTGCCATGGAGTCAATTCGGAAAAAAAAGTGTGGTTTTGCAGTTTAAATTTGCCTGCTTGATGATCGCCATGAGGAGAAGAGCACGCGAGAGGAAAGAGGCTCATCTGCATGGCGTTGTGTGATTGGTGAGACTGCAACCAGTCCCGCCTCAAGCCAGCGCTACAGCGACTGCCCAGCATTTGAGAGGGAGTGTGAGTGGAGTGTGCATACTGGCTTACAGGAGGAGCATCGTGGTGACTGAAAGTGCTGTAAAAGTTTAAAAAATCAGACTTTTCTGTCTAAATTTGGGCTCAACCCACATCTCGATCGACTGGACTGTGAGTATGGTGTTCAGAGGGACAATCGGCAGGACTGCCAACCCGCTTCTTTCCAGAGACCTCCAAGACTGGCTGCAGGCCATTTTCCATTGCAGCAAACAGCTACTGATAACAGTGGGTACCAACAGGAATAATTGCTCAAACAAGTGATTTTTGCCAAAAGCCAGCTGAATCTGAGTGTAGCAGTGTAATTGCTTTGAAAACAAGGACTGTGTTAAGTTTACCAGCAAAAGCAAGCGTTAAGCCATCGACTGTGAAAATAGTTATGGGATTCAGCATCAGTGTAAGTTTCAAAGCCATAAGAGAGACTGTGAGTTGTATCACGATATGCAGCAAGAGTTACAGACAATCCTGTGCTTGAAATACTAAGGCTTTAAGGGACTGTGAGCAAGAGCAATGTCTTCAGCAAGTGAAAAGTCCATTGTAAATCATATAAATGTGCTAGGAAAAAGAACAGTGCAACTTTGTGCAGTTTGAGCAAAGTTATCAGTAGTGTGTGTAAATCGGATGCACAGTGGCTTGACCCAATTTCAGAATGTTAATGCGTAGGAGTGCTGCCGCCGCCATTACAGGGTGGGGTAGCAATGTAAACACAGCAGCAGAGGAGCCATTTTGAAAGTGAAGGAAAGTGTTCAGTGATGTGGGACTTTCAATAACAGTGAGCGTTTGTTTGTTTTTCTCTGCAGTCATGGCCTCAGGACCAGCACGCTACCTGGATCATGCCCGGGTTGTGGTAGCAGTAGAAGTAAACAAGTTAAGGGACAATGGGAGATGTTACTACAGAGGATGACTGCCTCCTCATGTGGTGATTCCTGGATATCCAGTGCAAGTGTGCTTAACATGCTTAAATGCTGGAAGGGATGTCTTCATGGTACCTCACTGTTCTGGGTGCCTTGAGAAATACAGTTTATTTAAAGTGCCCAAGATTTGTTTGGCTCCCACATGGACAAAAGTTCAAGAATTTGCAGTTGGCAGCACACAGCACCAGGCTGAGCCTGTTGGAGAAGGCCACTCGGGGGAGTGTGGCACAAAGCTATAGGGTGCCGATTTACAGACAGAACAATGTGCTGATGTTTCGGATTCTAGATCAAAGAGAGACAATTCAGGAAGAGCATCAGTAGACCCTTGGAGAGGGGGGCCTAGCCCAAGTCTCATAGGAGAAGACAAGATGAGGGAGGCCTCTGAATGGAAGGTTTTGACCTCCATGCCCAGCAAAAAGTAGACAGTCTCAGGAGTGAGGATGACTGCTCACTCCTGGGCACAGATTCTCAGTGAAGAAGAAGAAGAAGAAGAGGGGGAACCTATGTGGCCTTGTGAAAAAGGAACTGGTACACAGCCTCAAGCTCTTGCCTCAGAGGAATGCAATGGAAAACAGTGGTGATGCCACTGCCCTGGCTGTGCAAGAAGAAGCCAGGGACCCATTTTTTGTCTTGTTGAGAATGTGTAGCTGGCAGAACCAGGACTGGCTGCCCTCAAGCCAGGCCAGAGGTCTCAGGTTGACCAAAGCTAGTAAAGAGGAAAGACTGGTTCGTAGGAAGGTGAATGAAATCTATGGGATGTCCTTTCCTACCTTTCCTGGGACAGTCTGGGAGGAGATTGAACAAAACAGGAAGTTCTAGATTTGGGCAGAAGCAATGAAATGTGTGCATCCTGGTGCAAACAAGCATGTCAGGAACAGAATGTTTCATGAAAAATACAGCCAGTGGAAAAGAGGCAGGACACTGTTAATGGACACTGTTCGAATAGTGGATGGAGAGGGATGTGAAACCTTTCACAGTGTAAATTATGTGCACCCAGACAGGGTAATAATTCAAGCATCTGACCCGTTGTGCTATTGGCCACAATGCAAAGACCTCCATGCGAATGTGCCCATGCCTACCAAATGGAAAGCAGAGCAGTGGTAGTCAGCGCTGCCACTCCAGCAATTGCAGTGCCTTTGTTGTTCCGCCAGTATGGACGTCCAGGACTCAGGTGCCCCACATTCATCAGTTCTACAGTGTACTGACTTTCCAGAATCCATCGACTGGCCCACCAGATGACTTCAGATCCAGAGAGGACACCAGCCCAGCTGTATCCTGATTCATCGCCTGGTAACCGGATGATGTCAGACCAGCTGTTTTCCTTTTTTTTCCTGTTCCAAGGTTCCATCTCCAGAGATGACATCAGCCCAGCAGTTTCCAGATGTGCCCTCCTGTCATTTCTGGAAGATGTCCGCACAGCAGTATCAGAAGAGTGCTGCCAGGGAGAATCTTTGGCTGAGGACCAGGTCAGTGCCATTTTTCATTCTACAAGGGACTGGTAAGTCCAAACTTTTCTATTCTTATGACATTGCAGTACACACCCTACCCTAGCAGACTCCAAATGTGTGAACTGTCCTCAAAGACTCTCCCCTTCAGGACTTTGGCCTGCTAGAACTGTGCTTCACCGGGCTCCGGCCCAGAAGATGCTCTTTAATGGACTAGCCTTTGGGCACTGTGGTCACCAGATGGGACTTTTAGGGCACTCCATCCCCCAAATGGTGTATTGTAAATAATGTAATTGTTTTCTACTGTTTTCTAATGTTTATACTGTTTTTCTACCTTTTCAAAAAAAATATATATATTTTTGGGATTCTCCAGTGTTTTGATGGTAGGGGTTTAGAAAGACTGTGTATGCAGATTAGGAGTGTGTGTTGTCTTTCTTTTTTCTTGCAGGTGTTCCTGAAGAAGATAGAAGAGAAGACAAGAAGAGGAGGAGGGACTCATCGGAGCTCCTCACTAGTACTTTAAAGAGTGTAATATTTAAAGTACTGTTGTTGTTGTTACTGTGTGTAACCCTTTTCTTCCACAGGTATGGTTGTGGGGGATGTGGAAGTAATGCAATGGTATGGTATTAGCTCCTGGTGTGTAGTTGCATGGTGTCCAAGGTCGGGGAGGTCCCTTGTTTGTTTTGTTTTGGGGTTTGAGTTAAAGGCAGATAGGTTTTCCCTAGAGGGCTGGGGGGATAGACAGACTGTGGTCCTGATCTGCAGTAGGGGTTGCAGTGCTGCTTTATTAGGGCTATGCTCTGGGCAGTTCTACTGGAGCCACTAGGTACCCATAGTCAGCGGGCAGAGTAGAGGCTGATGCGTCAGCCAACGGCCTCTAGGCCCTTAGTGTTGTCTGCCTGTGCTGGCACATGGTAGGGGAGAAGGTAGCGCTACCTCCCCGTAGTCATCACATGAGGCGAGATGGCCTAAGCCAGGCAAATAATGACTGAGGACAGTCATTTTCCTGGCCCAGGGTGAGTGTTACCCCCCCCATTACCCAGGGTTACTAGAATCCCAGTAAGACCTAGTGGTAGGCAGGGAAGGCAGCTTGTGAAACTCCAGTTAAATGGATTTCACACTGTCTCACTCTGTTCTCAGTCTCAGCTGAGACTGAGGGATGACATCACCATAGAACTTTTGCAGCTGCATAAGCCACACTGGAATGTTGCAGTTGGAGGTTAGCATAGAACGTTGGGGATTTTGAATTCAGTCTGTGTGCAGTCTTGGTGAGAGACAGTAGTGCAGCTGTCTGTGTGCAGGCTCTCAGAGTTTTAAGCTCTGTTTTAGAGCTACTGATTAGGAAGGTGTGTGTTTCCACTGTAAGAGGAACACAGAAACTGGTAGTTGAAGTGGTGGAGACTGCTGTTACTGGTCCAAGTGCCCCATCCCTGAGGGGATGGGGGGGAAAGGTTTGCCTGTTTTCCAGGGCAACCCTCCTGGTTCTGGCTAAGGGAAGAAGCTGCCTATTCAAGTTGTGCTGTGGCACAAAAAGCTCTGAGAGAGAATTTCTGTGTAGGGATCCTGTGGGGCTACTGCAACCAAAGGTGAGTTAAGCTCGGAAAAGAGGGCCAAGTGTTTTTTCACCATAACAGAAGGAAACTAAAGGGACTGTTACTGTGGGGTCAAGAAAAGACTGCCAAGTACAGTTGTAAAGTGGGGACTGGACTGCTTAATCAGTGAGGGGCCTAGAGCAATCGGCTTTGCCAATTAAAAGTATGTTCAAGTCCAGCACAAAGGGAAAGCAAGACAAGTAGATGGAATGTGACATACATATAGCAAGAATCTACATTGCCAAGCTTTACAGTATGAGGTGTTTATTGTCCAGAGAAATGGCCGGGTATGAATTGTGGGAGTGAGAGGTGGGAGACCCCGCATCAGTAGTAACCAAATTCACCTCTACAGATTTGCTCTGAGGCACCTTTTACTTTCTCTCAGATACTTGGCCAGTGCCTGAGGAAAGTACCCAGACGTGGGATTAAAAGGAGAATTCTCTGATAGAGCTGAGGTGCTCTTAGGTGGTGTAGGGAACCACCAGAAAATGTTTTCATGACATATGGAAGGTGTCCGAGTGGCTGGCAAGGGAGCCAAGCCTGGGAAATCCCAGAACAGTGTACAAGTCTGGGCCGTGTACCCAAAGCAGCGTGCATGTCCGGTGGGTTCAGAGCCTGAGGGCTAAAGTGTTGAGGAAGTGTTTTTGATTCTTTTAATCTGCATCACCAGGAGTGTAGCCCCATGGGGGTCCATCTATGCTTTGTTTATTCTGTTTGGATGTGAATAAAAAAGCCACACTTTAGAACCCCATTTCTGGTATTGGACATTACAGTTATTGCTTCCTGCGTTCAGAATTACTTGGGTGCCCCTTTGCAGAGTAGCCAAACCTAACCTTTGTGCTGAGTGACCTATTCCTCTCCGATCCCAACCCACCTGGTATTGCTGTCAGATCCAAACAGCATGCCTGTGGGGCATTACACTAGTAACACCACTGACTACCCTTTTTAATAACTCATGGGAGGATGGTGTGGTACCTGAGGACTGAAGGAAGGCAAATGTGATTCCCCTTCACAAAAGTGGGAGCAAGACAGAGGCAGGAAACTCAGACCTGTCAGTTTGACCTCAGTGGTAGGAAAAATGATGGAATCACTTCTGAAGGAAATAATTGTTGAGTACCTAGAGGACAGTGGGGCATAGGACCCAAGGCAACATGGGTTCACAGTGGGAAGGTCATGTCAGACAAATTTAATTGATTTCTTTGACTGGGTGACCAAAGTAGTAGACCAGGGAGGGGCTGTGGACATGGCCTACCTAGACCTTAGCAAGGCATTTGATACAGTCCCACACAAAAGATTAATAAACAAATTAGCCAGCCTGGGAGTGGGTCCCAGGGTGTTAGCCTGGGTAAAGCACTGGCTGGACAACAACAGGACACAGAGGGTAATAGTAAATGGAGTTCACAGTGAAAAAAGTGGGGTTACTAGTGGGGTACTGCAGGGTTCAGTACTGGGGCCAGTACTTTTTAATGTCTATAAGTGACATTGCAGAGGGACTGGAAGGAAAAGTATGTCTCTTTGCAGATGACACAAAGACCTGCAACAGAGTTGATATGCAAGATGGAATGGAAAGGATGAAAAGGGACTTGGCAAGGTTGGAGGAATGGTCAAATGTATGGCAGCTTAGATTCAGCACAAAGAAGTGCAAAGTAATGCACCTGGGAAACAAAAACCGAGGGGAAGAGTACACAATGGGTGGTGAGATACTGACAACAACAAAAATGGAAAGGGACCTGGGGTAGTCATATCAGATGACCTACAGATGGGCTAGCAATGTGAGAAGGCAATGCCTCACTAGGTAAGAAGGGCTGGGAGGATACTGGGATGCATAGAGAGAGGCATCACCAGTAGAAAACAGGAAGTTGTTGGCCCTCTGTACAGACAATTGGTAAGACCCCATCTGGAGTACTGTGTGCAGTTCTGGAGGACCAATCTCTGCAAAGACATAGACATGGTGGAGGCTGTCCAGAGGAGGGCAACCAAAATGGCGCAGGGTCTGCACCAGAAGACATATGAAGAAAGACTAAAAAAGCTTAAGAGGTATAGGCTTGAGGAAAGGAGGGTGAGGGAGAACATGACAGAAACTTTCAAATACCTCAAGGGAATCAACAAAGTCCAAGAGGGTAGCATCTTTCAGAAAAAGAGATATGCAAGAACAAGGGGGCACAATTTGAAGATAGAGGGGTGATGGCTCAGAGGTAATGTGAGGAAGTATTTCTTCACAGAGAGGGTTGTAGATGCATGGAACAGCCTTCCTGAGGAGGTTGAAGAGTCAAAAATAGTGGGGGAATTCAAGAATGCATGGGACAGACATAAGGCAATTCTAATGGGGCGATAGGAGGAAGTAGGCTGTTGGTTAACTAGGATCTGCAGCTTTTCCGTTAGGTAGAGAAATGGGCTGACTAGGTGGGCCAAGCGGTCCTTATCTGCCAGCAAATTCTATGTTTCTATGTTTCTAATACCAATATTTTTTTACTACATTATACAGTAGTCAGAGTACCATGTAATTTAACTGAGTTTTACTTGGGCTGCACTGATTTTGTACAGCTAAAGATAAATGTTCAGACACATTTTATGTGTTTTATAAGCTTCTTTTTAGACTGTAGTTAGGTTTTTATTGTATTCTTTGCATGTGAGCATCTAGGTTGTAGATTGCTAAGTGCAGGATCACTGTTACCAACTAGCTTATTCAAGTTTATAATCAGCAGGGCCATCCAAAATCCTCAATTGTTTGAATAAAATCTAGTCTGAAGGAAAGTATGTTTACAAGGAAGAAACTGCCTTACTGCTTACAAAAAGACCTCACAGTTAGCACCCCATTTAGGTGAATTGGATCATTTGCACCTTTTCTCCCACCTGCTGTTTTAGTCTCTGTGACAACAAAAACTTTTCTGATAGACTTCTTCAACAAGAAGAAAATGCTAAGTGTTTAAGTGTACTTATGCTTGGCCAGTGGATTTTGTAAGTACATTCAATGACACACAGAAGGTAAGACCCCAGGGGCTGTATGATGCTGGTGGGCAGAGTGGTGCTCAATTCATGTCTGAGCTCGGATATGAAAACTGAGAGACACCTTTTCATGAAGACCAAGTAAAAAAAAAATCCACATGTTTGGGAAATGCATGATTTTCCATTTGAAGGTCCTCCACTAATCACTTGTGGATTTTTTAGGTGAAGACACTTTATTTCAAAGAAGCAAATTCAGGCAGTTTTTTTTTGCTGCTCCTACCCTCTGGCCATCCACCACCGCTGCTGAGTCCCAACCACCATCCACTGCCCCTTATTGCCATGCTACCAGGTAACCCAAAGTAATCCTTCATTGGGTGGGCCCCTACCCCTGTTGGTGGTTACCAGGGAAGGAGAATCACCCCAAAGAGCTTCCTGTGTATACCAGGCTTGGCATGGGGCAGAACGGGCACATGTGTCTGGGGATTCAGGCTTATGGATGGACCAACAGCCATCCTCCAGTTGGCCAGCGGGTGTTTTCTAATTTTCTTGGGAGTGTGACAGGCCACATGATGTCAAGGCACAAGCTGACGTCCATCAAGCTCCCTCCCACAGTGAGGGCTGACATGTTGCCATGCCTCTGGTCTTCGCCAAGGGCCATCAAACGCTGAGCCATGAACCCACCCTCCCTCCCAGGAGAAGGTGAGTGATCGTTGGACACTCAAGCCTTCACCCCCCCCACCGGTCCTCCAACATCCAAGTCTGTTCCCAAACCCAGGTCAGTGGTGTCACACACAGAAATCCAATTCAGGCAGGTAAATGATAGATAGGAAAATACAAAGGTGATCCACCTTAGTGGTAGTGGTTCAGATTAGTTCACATCTGAGTTCTAACAAGCAGAAAGACCAAGTAATGTGTAACTTGTGCATATGGGGTGTGGGTGCTGAAGAAAGGGGATCATAGTACTGTTACTACTGCCATCACCCCTGAGGGATGTGGACTGCATTGTTGCTACTGCCATCACACCTGAGGGGTGGGGGCCACAGTGCTTCTGCCATCACCACTGGTGGATGGGGAATGTAGTACCACTGTCATCCCACCTGAGGGATGGGGGTCATAGTGCTGATACTGCCATCACACCTGAGGAATGGGGAACTTAGTACTGCTGCCATCACACCTGAGGGATGTGGACTGCATTGTTGCTACTGCCATCACACCTGAGGCGTGGGGGCCGTAGTGCATCTGCCATCACCACTGGTGGATGGGGAATGTAGTACTGCTGCAGTCCTACCTGAGGGGTGGGGGCCATAGTGGTTCTGCCATCACCACTGGTGGATGGGAAATATAGTGCTGCTGCCATCACATCTGAGGGATGTGGACTGCATTGTTGCTACTGCCATCACTCCTGAGGGATGTGGACTACATTGTTGCTACTGCCATCACACCTGAGAGGCAGGGGCCATAGTGCTTCTGCCATCACCACTGGTGGATGGGGAATGTAGTACTGCTGCCATCACACCTGAGGAATGGGGCCCATAGTGCTGGTACTGCCATCACACCAGAGGAATGGAGAACGCAGTATTGCTGCCATCACACCTGAGGGATGGGGGCCGCAGTGCTGCTTCTCCCATCACACCTGAGGGAGGGGGGCCATAGTGCTGTAGCTGCTGCTGCCATCACACCAGAAGGATGAGGGCTGTAGTGCTGTTGGTGCTGCCATCACAGCTTAGGGATGGGGCTGTAGTGCTGCTGCTGCCATCACATCTTGTACCTAAAATAACTTTAAATTGGTACAAGGATGGAAGACTCTGCAATAGTGGAGGTCAAAATTGCTAAAATGCATGTTAGCAGACTTAAAAATTGTTAAATAAAGTACACAAAACCAAACACTGGTAAAACCGGATTTTGGCTTAGCAGACACCAGTGACAATACCGTTTTTTATAATGTGCAAAACGTAATTTGTCTTTTCTCAATACTGGTAAACCAGTGTCCCTGCCTATCGAGCCAGAAGTCTCCCCAGAATAGGACTTAGTTTCCTCTCTCTGGGGACCAGAGGATTATTCATCTCATAATTCCTTTGTGAGACAAATGTTGGATACCTTTACTCTCTCCATCCAGGAAATGGTGGAGGAGGAAGAAGAAGCAGATTTTCTAGGCATGATGGGCCTCACTCCTACTAAGAGACTCCTATTGCCTATACACAAGTCCCTGAGAAAGGCTGCACTAAAAATTCTGCAAATCCCCACATCTGTCCCAGGGGTAGATAGAAAGGTTAACAAAAAGCATCAGCTAGACAGATCTAATGCTAATTTCCTTTTTACCCATCCTGACCATGAGGAGAGTGGTACAGGTTGCCGAAAGTGACAAAGCCAGGGTACCCTTGGCATCCCACCCTCCTGACAAGGAGTCCAAGAAGATTGATGCCATGGGAAAAAAGGGATACTTGGCAGCCTTCCTCCTAGTTAGGCATGCCAGTTATATGGCTTATGCGGCCTAGTACCAGAAAGCCCTGTGGTCTTCTGTATTAGAAATTACAGATAAGATATTTGGGGACGTGGTAGTGGATCTAGCTGAGACAGCCAGAACAGCACTGGATGCCACTAAATACCAGTTTCATATGGCTGCCGAAGCCAATGATACTGCGTCCAGGCTTATGGCCCTTACTGTCTCCATGAGGAGGTTTGCATGGCTCAGGGCTACAAACCTGTCTCAGGACACCCAGACTAAGGCCATGGATTTCCCCTGTGAGAACAACTCGCTTTTGGGGACAAAACAGAAGCCTATATGAATATAGTGGAGGAGTACAAAACCACTTACAGAAATAATTCTGCAAGGGATAGACCTTCCACTTCTTACAGGTCCCAATACAGGGAGGCAGAGGTAGGGGGTCCTACTCCATGCCTTTTTTCCAGGCCCAAGCTATGCCAGACTACCAGCAGACCAGGGGGTACTTTTGGAGGTAGAGGCAGAAGGACCATGAGAAGGTCTAAACCAGCACCTCAGGCCAAGGTCCAGCTCAAGCAGAACCCCTGATCTGCTTGTACAGGTCACCTCCCCCCTATCAGTAGGAGGCAGGCTGGCTCACTTCCTTCAAGCATGGCATAACATTACCACAGACAAGTGGGTCTTGGAGGTAGTGAGCCAAGGGCTGTATTTAAGTTTCATATCACTTCCCAAGCTGAAAAGCAGAAAGTTTGCTCCAGTAACCCCAGTAGAAAGGACTCTTCTAGAGTCAGAAGTGGCCAAACTCCTGCTCATCAGAGCAGTGGAGCCTGTCCCCCTATCTCAGAGGGACAAGGGCTTCTATTCTAGATATTTCCTCACCCAGAAGAAAAATGGGGACTGGCAATACATCCTGGATCTCAGACTTTTGAACAAGCATTTGTTAAAACAAATGTTCAGAATGGTTACTCTAGCCATGATTATCCCAAATCTACAATGGGGGGACTGGCTGGCATCCTTGTATCTCAAGAAAGTACAGATACATAAGAACTTACCGTAACAGTAGATCTTCGAGAGAGGCTCTTGCAGTAGGTAATTACATATAGGACTGATGCCGGCAGGCGGCAGGACCCCACAGAAACATTTCTAGCCAGCAGTCCCCGGCGAGGGACCACCCCCACGTCAGGTGACCAGCGTCAGGAGATGTCGGTATAAAGGGGCGATCCCGGATGCTAGCCTTCCAGTTCTTTCCCGACACAGACCAAAAGAGGCCAGACGAGAGAGAAGCGGATATTTCTATATATGGAAAAGGAGCTGAAAAAGCCTAGGGGGATGGAGGGCGGGAAGGTATTATCTACTGCAAGAGCCTCTCTTGAAGATCTACTGTTATGATAAGTTCTTACGTAACTGTACTATCTTACTTTGAGAGGGCTCTTGCAGTAGGTAATTACTTACATATAGGAATAAATCCCAAGCAGTCTGGAATAAAGAAAAGGCACCGGGAGGAGGAAACTACTCCAAGAAGTAGCTCTAGCCGTGCAAGCCTCAAGACAGGAGGCCTTGCAAAACAGCGAGAGGCAATATCCAAACTGTAATGTTTCGTAAAGGTATGGACGGAAGTCCAGGTGGCGGCAGCGCATATGTCTGCCGCAGACACATTCTTGAAACAAGCTGTAGAGGCAGCTACTCCTCTTGTGGAGTGGCCTCTGACTTGACCCGGGAGGGTCTTGTGGTATTTGTCATAACAGAAAGTGATGCAATGAGCCAACCACTTAGATAGGCATTGCTTGGAAACTGCACTGCCTTCCCTTTTGTGAGCAAAACAGATGAACAACTGATCAGTCTTTCTGAGATCTTTCGTCCTGTTAGTGTAGTATCTCAGAATCCGGTGAACATCCATAGTATGGAGCAAATATTCCCCTTGATTAGAGTACTGTGTAAAAAAGGCAGGTAACTCTATGGACTGATTTAAGGTAGACTCTGCTACTACTTTAGGTAGAAACCTAGGATTCATGCGAAGAGCAACTCATTCCTTGTGAAAAATCAGGTAGGGGATTTTACACATCAGGGCCTGAAGCACGGAGATTCTTCGAGCTGAAGTAATGGCCACCAAGAAGAAGAATGTCTTCCACGAAAGAAACTTCAAATCTGCAGAGGCTGCAGGTTCGAAGGGGGGAAGTGTAAGTTTCTCGAGATCAAAATTCAAGTCCCAAGGGGGGGCCGGGATACGGATGGGGGGCCTCAGATGGAGGACCCCTCTGAGAAAGGTCTTAGGGACCTCCAGTTGAGCAAAAGCTTTGTCTGCGAAGGGAACATGATAGGCTGAGATAGCCGCCATGTGTACCTTCAAGGAGGAATGGCTGAGACCCAAGTCGAACAGATGACGTAAATATTCCAGCAAAAACCCTGCTGAACAGGAGAAAGGCTCCACGTTCTTGGAGGCTGCCCAAATAGAGAATCTCTTTCACTTCATGGCATAGGTGGACCTGGTGGAGGGTTTTCTGGCCTCCACTGAAATCTCCGCCACTTTTGGAGACACACCAAAATGGGATTGGGCTAGGTCTGCAGGAGCCATGCATGCAGTTGAAGGGATTTGAGGCCTGGATGGACCAGGGTCCCCTGATCCTGGGTCAACAAACCTCGAGACAGAGGAAGAGGAAGAGGAGGATCCTCTGAATATTGTTGTAGAAGAGAGAACCAGATTTGCCTGGGCCAGAAAGGAGTGATCAGAATCATTCTCGCTCCTTCTGAGGCTAGATTCTGCAAGACTCGTGGGATCAGAGGAATTGGGGGAAAAGCATAGACGAATCTGTCCTTCCAGTCTAGAGACAGAGCGTTGTTCCAAAAAGCACCTCGCTCTGGAACGAGCGAGCAAAAGGTGGGAAGTTTTGCATTTTGGGGGGATGCAAACAGGTCAACCTGCAGAGTTCTCCAAAGCTGACAGATATCGTCTAGTATCCCTTGGTCCAATTCCCACTCATGAGCCACAGCAGAAGAGCAGCTTAGCTTGTCTGCCAGGGTGTTGTTGACTCCTGGAACATGAATCGCCATTAGGTGAAGGTCATGTTGTGTTGCCCAATCCCAAACCCTCATTACCTCCCTGCATAAAGGGTAGGACTGAGTTCCTCCCTGCTTGTTGATGTACCACACTACGCACATGTTGTCTGTCTGGACAACTAGGTGGCCGGGAAGGATGTATTGGTGAAGGGCTTGATGAGCGTACAACACCACCCGAAGCTCGAGCACATTGATGTGTAGAGTTTGTTCTAGCCTGAACCAAGAGTCCTGGGTCCGATGAGGGCCTAGATGGGCTCCCCAACCTTCACCTGAGGTGTCTGTGGTTAGAGTCTTGGAGGGGGGAGGATGAAAGAAAGGGACCCCCGAAACAGATTCTCTCGAACCATCCACCATTGCAAATCTCGCATCATCGGCGATGAGATCAGAACTAATTGATCTAGGTCGTCCACTAGTTGATCCCACTGAGAGCAAAGAGTCCACTGAGAGATCCTCATATGGAGTCGAGCTCAAGGGATCATCGAAATAGCAGCCACCATGAGCCCGAGGAGGTGGATGACCGACCTCGCCAAGACCCTCCTGCGTTCGGATAGCAGACAAATCTGGGCCTGAAGAGAGGCCGCCCTGTCCAGAGGCAGGAAGGCCTTGCTCATGGTCGTATTGAGGATCGCCCCGATGAACTGTAGCCTCTGGGAAGGGTCCAGATGAGACTTGGAATGGTTGATGGTAATTCCCAGGCAAGCGAAAACCTGTTGGGTGAGGGAGAGGAAACACAGGAGTTCCTCCCTGGACGAGGCCGCCAGGAGCCAGTCATCCAGGTAAGGGAACACCTGTACTCCCATGGTACGCAGGTGGGCCACCACCACCGCCAGGCATTTGGTAAATACTCGGGGGGCCAAGGATAGACCAAAAGGGAGTGCCTTGAATTGGTAGTGGTCCCCCTGAAACGCAAAATGAAGGTATTTGTGATGTGAGGGGCGAATGGGAATGTGCAGACAGGCATCCTGCATATCCAGTACACAAATCCATTGACCCGGCCAAAGGAGGGGCAGAAGGCTCTGCAGAGAGAGCATCCTGAACCTTTTGTACTCTACATAAAGATTCAGGGAACTGAGATCTAAAATCGGTCTGAGATCTTCCGTCTTCTTTGGGACCAGAAAGAAATGGGAATAGTAACCTGTCCCCTGAAGATGAAGGGGGACGGGCTCTATCACTTGCTTCATGAGAAGAGCTGAGATTTCTTCCTGGACCAAAGAAAGGTGTTCCCTTGAATACAACTTCAGAGGGGGGTGGCGGGGTGGTTTCTGAAGAAACTCTATGGAATGTCCTTCTGCTATGAGCTGGAGCACCCAAGAATCCATTGTTATCCTCGCCCATCCCAGAAGGTGGAGGGAAAACCTCCTTCCTACCAGTTCCTCCGGGAAGTCCGGAGGCGGTGGGAGAGGAAAGGAGTCAGGTGGTGTGGGGCAGCGCCACGGCTGAAGCACCCGCTGCTTTTTTGGGCGGAGGGGGCTTAGCAGCCATGGGGGCCCGACGTTTGGTGGCCCGCCTTCCCTGTGGTTTCGCTTTTGGCCAATTCCATCTGCAAAAGGGACGGTGCTGCTGCTGATGGGAATGGTACATGGAATCCACTGATTTCAGAGCCGTCCCCTTCTCTTGCAAATCGGTAATGATGTCCTTGACATCACCCCTGAAAAGCACCGACCCCCAGAAAGGTGCCTCCTGAATAGTGGATTGCACCTCCGGGACCAAACCTGACACGCGGAGCCAGGCATGACGCCGTAGGCCCACGGCGAAAGCAGAGCTCTGCCCGGCAGTGTTCACTGCGTCGTATGTCACACACAGGATGTGGCGACTGGCCAAACGAGTAGAGGGGACGAGATCAGACAACTCCTGTTTGACTTGGGAGTCAGGCAAGGAGTCCAGCTTGGCTTCCACCTGAGTAAGGACGCCTTCTGGTAGTCCCCCATGTGCCCGACGTAGTTCACGGCCCGAATCCCCAGTGTGGAGGAAGCATAAATCTTTCTTCCATACTGGTCCAGAAGGCAAGATTCCTTATCAGGAGGGGACGAGCTAAGATGCTTTGGGTTCCCCAACCGGCCATGAGCAGCGCTAATCACGACCAAGTTGGCATGAGGGTGAGAATCTAGGAAGGCAACACCCTCTGGAGCCTGATATAGCCTGTTCGACTTCCTTGGAAGTGGGGCTAAGGCCGACGGTTGTTTCCATATCGTGGTGACAAGGTCGGCGTGAGGCTCTATCCAGGGTGGCACTAGTGTAGGAGCTGTCACGGGCAGATCCAGATGTTCAGCGAGTTTCAGTCACTGAGGATCTGGTTCCAAAGAGTGCCACTGATGGATCTCCTGGATTTTTCTAAGCAACTCCGTAAAAGAAGGATCCTCCAGAAGAGACTTTGGAGGAGTCCTCGGCCATGGCTTCGATGGAGAGTGGGGCTCGTCGTCTTTCTCGGAGCATCCGTCGGAAGAGTCTGAGGAATCCGAGAGTGAAAAGGAGGAAGAAGAAGAATAAGACTCCCTTACCCAACCCGGGGGAGGAACAGGTCCCTTGGGTAGCACCCGGGAATGCATGTCCTGCCCCTCCCTGGATCCAGATGCAAGAGCCCTGGAATCCGGAGGTGGGGAGGGAGTGTTCTGCCTGGGGCATACAGGAGCCTGAGACGGCACTGTCACCGGAAGGCGGCTCTCAACCTCCTTGGTGAGCTGAGCCTTGGCCTCAGCCCACCAGGATGCCAGAGTCTTCTGCAGGTCCACCGGCGGCTGCGAGGGCGGTGGAGGAGGAGGAGGTGAGGGATAAGAATAGGGGGGATACTCATATGGAGCATATCCAAAACAGGCTGCGGGTAACCCGGCGTCGGGTATTGAGACATCGAGTACTGTGGCATCGGAAAACCCGGGGTCAGGTACTGTGGCATCGGATACGGTGTTCCCGGGTACACCGGTGTCGAATAAGACAGCGGGTACCCGGAAGCTGGGGGGGCTGCCTGTGCAGACGGCCCGGCCAGAAACCTCACAGGTGGGTCCGAAACGGAGAGCCCAGGAAGGGGCCCGACGGGAGGAGAAACTCTCCCTGTGTCGGTAAGACCGACGTCAGGGCCGATGGCGGAGGCCCTGATGCCAGGGGTACCAACGTCAAAGGGGCCGGCGTCGGAGCCGGTGTGCAGGGAGCCAACGTCAGGTCCATCGCACCAGGTGGAGGGGGGACTGACGGAGGCAAAAGACCCCCAACTGCTCCAGGGGATGGAGGAGAAATGTCCCCGGGATCAGGATGGGGGGACTCTGGTTCCCCGGACTGCAGCGAAAGCTGCGGTGAACTGGGAATGACGGACATTGGGGGGTCCGTCGTCAGTTCCCTCACCGGCCGGACGTCGGACGAGCTGACGTGAGGCATAGAGGCATGCTCTCGGAGGACGCCAGAGGAGCCGATGTCCGACTTATGAGGGCCTTCCCCAGAGGCAGGTCAAGAGGAAGGGTCGGCCTAGTCTGGTGGGGAAGGGGACGTGCATTGCCCCGAAGGGTCGGACATCTTACCGGCCCTCTACGGGCAGACATCAGAGAAGCCGATGCCCGGCTTAGCGGAGTCTCCCGCTAAGGTAGGCCGCAAGCCTGCAGCTGAACCAGGGGTGGAGGCCTCCAACAGCCTGGAGGCGTCCGCAAAGCCCGAGCGCGAGCCAGACGGGTGGGCCGATGCAGCTTCAGAAACCTCCGAGGCGGCCGTCGGGGAGCAGTTCCCTGGAGGAGATATTACCTGAATGCCCACGACTCCCGAGGGAGACGCGGTGGAGGAGCCTTTGTCACGGTGCCTGTCCTTGTCCTTTTTCTTTCGATGGCCTTTGGGGGAAGTGGACACCTGCCTTAGCTTTTTAAGCATCTTCTCCATCGAGCTCATTTTCTTTTTGAGGATATGGGCCTCCAGGGATTGCTGCCATCTTTTCCGGGTGGCCACGTTAAAGTTAAGGCAATGCTGGCACTTCTCAACTGGATGATCCGGGCCTAGGCAGAACAGGCACATGGAGTGGCCGTCCTTGTGTGGTAGTTGGAAGCCGCACGAGTCGCACCTGTTTTTGTGCTCGGAAGGTGTAGGGGACGACATACACCGATGTTAACACTGACGTTTGTCGAAAAAAATAAGATTTTTTGGTTAAAAAAAACCGACGAAGGTAGGGCTGACGAAGCATGAACTTTTCCGCGAGGCACTGCACGAGCTAATGACGGGAAAGAACTGGAAGGCACCCATCTGGGAGTGCCCCGTTATACTGATGTCTCCTGTTGCCGGTCACCTGACGTGGGGGTGGTCCCTCACCGGGGACTGCTGGCTAGAAATTTTTCCGTGGGGTCCTACCGCCTGCCGGTGTCAGTCCTATATGTAATTACCTACTGCAAGAGCCCTTTCGAAGTAAGATCACTTATTTTCACATCCCAATCTGACCCAGCCACAGAAAGTACCTGAGGTTCAGACTGCCATCAGGCCACTATCAGTTTGCAGCCATGCCCTTCAGCCTAACCTAAGCCCCCTGGGCATTCACCAAGTGCCTAGCTGCAGTGGTGATTCACTTGAGCATGGTATTCCCTTACCTGGATTTATTCATTCATTTTATTGAATAGCAAAATTGCGAAGAATATTCTCATTTACAATTGTGTCCAAACAATAAAAAAACAAGACACATTATTACAAAGCATACAATTACTGTTGTTCTAAAAGTACATACATTTAAAATCACTAAAAGCTCATATAAATTTAAGCAAAACTTATTTATCTAAAACAGTTACAGTGTCTGTTAAATATACTCCTAAAGAGGCTCTAAAACGTGCCAATGTAGGTAATGCATGCATTTCCATTCTTTTTTGAATGGTTGTCCAGGTTCGTGGTACTGCAATAGCTAACATCTTATCCCCACATCTTGATCTACTCTTTGGGGTTTGAAAAGAGTACAGTGAAGTTGATTGCAAGGTATATTTTGAGGTATTTTTGGCTTGCAATTTGCATAATAGAAACGGGAGTAAAACTCCTAAAATGAATTTATACTCAAACACACGCCAGTGTGAGTCCCTTCGGTCAACTGAAGAGGTCTAACTTACCTCACTGTACAGGGTGCATCTGTGAGTCCTATATGGTAATTTTAATACAAATCTTACTGTATTATTATATCATGAATCTAAAGTGCTCAGAAGTGTGCTAGATGTTTTGTTATAAATAAAGTCTCCATAATCTAGAACCGGTAAAAACAATGAAGTTACCAATTGTTTTGACTGGCTAATCATGGGACAGTCCCATCAACACACCAGAGACTCTCTTGCTCTAACTCAGAGCACATTGGAATCTCTGGGATTCCTGATAAATGCCCAGAAGTCTCAAATGGAACCGGTTCAGGTTCTGGACTACATAGGGGCAGAGCTGGACACCATGGAAGGAAGGGCATTCCTTCCCCAGGATAGGGTAAACAGTATCCTGCAGCTGGTAGAATCCTTCCAGCTAAGCAGATCCAGGCCAGGAAGACACTTGCTGCGACAACTGGGACACATGGCAGCAGCCACAGCCGTGGTTCAGGTTCAGGGTCCCAAATGAGAGACATCCAGTTCCACCTAAGGGCTTACTGGTCCCAAAGGAGGGATCCTCTAGCCAAGTTGGTGCCTGTCACAAAAACCCTGCTACAGGCTTTACAATGGTGGCTAGAGAGGGAGAACCTCAAAGAAGGAACTCCTTTTTGAAAGGAAGATCCATCAGTAGTGTTTACTGCAGATGCTTCTCTCTTGGAATGGGGGGGCGCACATGCCTGACCTCGTGGCCAGTGGCACATGGTTTCCCCCCCCAAGAATAATTTCTGCGCATCAATCTGTTAGAGCTCAGGGCAGTTTACCTGGCTCTTCAGTCATTCACTCCTCCGCTCAAGAACAAGATAGTGCAGATCAGAACAGACAACACTACCATGTATTGCATCAACAAGCAAGGAGGCACCAGGTCCACCTTACTGTGCACAGAGGTCATGAAGGTTTGGAACTGGCCTACTCCCTGCAGGTGTTGCTGTCTGCCATCCACCTACCAGGAAAGGACAACATTCTGGCAGACTCCCTCAACAGAATTGGTATACCGTGAAAAGGGCGACTAAGACTGAGTAACTCAAATATGAGTGACTCAATCTCAGCACCTGTGTTGTGAGTTACCCTGAAAGGGTAGCGACAGGCAAAAAGAAGCTGACCAGAACCACTGCAGGGAATAGAAGAGGAGGGAAGGTGTGTGGGAGGCAGTGCAGCAGACGGCTGCCGAGCTAGCCATGTGGTATGGTGGTGAGGGTGGCTGGCTACGGTGGGGAGTGTGCAGGATTTGGGGTTGGGGGGGCACAGTACAGTTTTACGTTAGCAGTGTGTTTTTTTTACTAGGTTTCACCCCTCACAGCAGGCACCCCCCTGGGTCGAGAATAATTAGTAGGTGTGAGGCAGCTTACCTAAAGTATCTGTCGCCCATTGTCTTCATTCTGTGAGTGTACATCACCGTTTTCATTTTCGGCAATGCACACTCACTCTAACGGCGATCACTGTTATGACATAGAACCAGCAGAATCACCCAGAACCACTGAGTGATCCCTAAATGCATGGGTACTTTAGTCAGCATCATAAGGTGGGGCACACCAGAGATAGATCTCTGCCTCCACAGACAACCACCAGCTGCCACAGTTCTACTGCAGACCTCCAGCCAAGGGAACTGTGCCAGTGGATGCCCTCATACTGGATTGGTCAGGCAGATTCCTTTATACCTTTCCTCCTTTTCCCCTGATAAAACTTAGGTCACAATCAGCAACAATGATTCTAGTGGCACTAGATTTGGCAAGGCAGCCTTGGTACTCCATCCTCCTATCCCTATCCATGTCACAGCCAATTCATCTCCCTCAGAGGCACAATCTCCTGACATCCTCACAGGGCAGGATTCTGTACCCCATCCTCGAGTCTCTCAGCCTGAAGGCTTGGCTCTTGAAGACTTAGAATTTGCCAGCCTATGCCTGTCTGAGGGGTTCTTGGAAACCCTCAACCAGGAAGAAATATGCTTTCAAATGGAAGAGGTTTTCCATCTGGTATAGAAACAAAAGTATTAATCCCTCTGGGGCCAGGCTGTCTGTCCTTTTGGAGTACCTAACCCATCTGCATTCAATGGGCCTTAGGCCTTCTACCCTGAAGGTGCACTTGGCTACAACCTCAGCATATATTTCAGCCAGTAAAGACAGGTCCATGGCATTTTGTCCTGTCTTCAGTAAGGTTTTTAAATGTCTTATCCACCTTCACCCTCCCCTTAGGGAGCTGGTTCCTGCTTGGGACCTTAACATTTGTATTACCAGGCTCATGGAGCCCCTCTTCGAACCTATGGCAACTGCAGATTTGAAGTATGTCACCTGGAAGGCTGTTTCCTGGTAGCCATTGCTTCATCTAGGTAAGTAAGTGAGCTACAGACCCTGTGCACAGGTCTGAACTACATCTCCTTCCACAGGGATAAAGTTGTGCTCAGGACAAACAGGAAATTCCTTTTCTAAGGTGGTTTCAGATTTCCATCTGAATCAGTCCATCACATTGCCCATCTTCTTCACTGCCAACTCCAGCTCAGGTGAGTGGAAATTGCATAGCCTGGATGTCAAAAAAGCACTCAGCCTCTACCTTGACAGAACCAAAGCCTCCAGGTATACCAAGTTGTTCCTCACTTATGGGGAAGGGGTTAAGGGAAATCCAGCTTCCAGATGGACCAATGCACACTGGATAGTAGCCTGTGTACAGTTCTGCTACACTAAGATTGGTAAGCAGCCCCCCTGGGTCTCAGGGCACATTCCACCAGAGGCACAGTTGCAGCAAGGTATATCCCCTTACTGGAAATATGCAAAGCAGCTACATGGAAAACTGTCTACACTTTCACCAAGCACTACTGCTTGGACATACAGTCCAGAAGTGATGCCAGATTTGGCACAGTAGTTCTGCAGAGCCTTTTTCCAAAACAGGTTCTGTACCCAACCTCCAAAGGTACTGCTTTGTAGTCTGCATTAGTTTTAGCATACTGAGTGATTACTGGGGTTTGAAGAAAAATTATTCACCATAGTAATCTTGTTTCTTCCAAGGTATCATTCAGTATGCTTAAAGCTCCCACCCTGCCTCCCCTACCAGAACCAGGAAAAAGGAGTATCTTGTTTCTGCATCCCTGCTGGTCACTGGCTATTTATATTTGTTTCACTTAATAGTTGAATTGTAAACCAGTTGGTATTTATTGTAGTCCCTTCCTTCAGGGACTGTGGTTTTGGGGTATTATTAAGGTGGGGTTAGGGTTAAATAGTATAGCTTGTAAGAGGGTCTTTGCCCTGTTTGGCTTTGTAATGAATCTGAGCGTTGATCATAACGTAGCAATTACTAGGGGGCAGCAGTTTTAGCATACTGAGTGATTCCTGGGGTTTGAAGAAAAATTATTCACCATAGTAATCTTGTTTCTTCCAGTGTATCATTCAGTATGCTTAAAGCTCCCACCCTGCCTCCCCTACCAGAACCAGGAAAAAGGAGTATCTTGTTTCTGCATCCCTGCTGGTCACTGGCTATTTATATTTGTTTTACTTAATAGTTGAATTGTAAACCAGTTGGTACTTATTGTAGTCCCTTCCTTCAGGGACTGTGGTTTTGGGGTATTATTAAGGTGGGGTTAGGGTTAAATAGTATAGCTTGTAAGAGGGTCTTTGCCCTGTTTGGCTTTGTAATGAATCTGAGCGTTGATCATAACGTAGCAATTACTAGGGGGCAGCAGTTTGAAATTGGCATGAGTCAATGAGAGTTCCATCATTTACATACTTTCCATTGTCTCCATGGCAGTTCACACAAGAGGCTGATTGCATTAGTTTAAGCATACTGAGTGATCCCCTGGAAGAAACAAGTTTACTATGGTAAGTAATTTTTTCTTCCTGCCCAAGTGGCAGGAGATAAAATCAGACAGGTGGGTCCTGGGTATCACTCAGGAGGGTCATGCTCTGTAATTACATGAAGAATAGGATTTTTGATGTGATCTAGCCAGGAACCACCTGCCCACATTTTCAAAAGCAAACATCAATCTAAGCTGGTAGACCATCTCTCTGCCTCTGTCTGAACTGTGGTTTCATTTGTGTCAAAAAATTATGCAGATTACAGTTTCCGCTATTTTGTGGTGCAGACTGACAGAAATCCTGACTTGTCTTGGAAATGGGTGGATCTTTTTTAAACTTAATTTTTATTGATTTCATCAACACAAATAAAAAAAAAGATACATGGCATATAATTATACATAGCAATGGATCAGACAAAAATCAGTAATCAGTGCCACTTCACGTTCAAGAAATTGAGTTCACAATTGTGGTATTTTATCATGCTATTATCAAGAAAATATAATTTGTAGGTTGTACACCCCGTGACCCTAGGGATAGGCATAGTAGGGAGTAACGGGGGTTGTGGATATAAGGGATTAGCTAAAGAGTCAAAATATTGCTGAACCGTAGTGCTTTCAATTATAATAATATTCATGCTCAGTTATTATTGTTATATTTTCTGTATAACATTTTAGGGTGACAGATTGAAATTCTTATTTAGAACCAGATAGTTGCACCTTCCTTTACTATGTTAGATCCCTGTTATTGTGTCAGAATAGTTATATGCTTATAACATACAGTACATACACGTGTAAACCATTACCCTAACCAATACTGAACTGATAGGACTGGTAATTCTGGAACTTTATAAAATGACCCAGGGCCCAGATTTCTTTATAACTGGTTGTGTTTAATATGTAGTTGATCTACACAGGGTTGTCGTCATTCAGTGTAACCAGTTAGTTAATATCAAGAGGGTCATCTGTAGATAGCCGGTGGATGTTATACTGTTAGATTTCACCAGGCCTTTGATATAGTCCCACTTAAAGGCATTATCCAGAATCTCCGGACCCTAAACAGAGACAGTAACATTATTCAATGGGTAAGCTCTTGGCTCTTGAATAGAACCGAAAGAGCAGGCATAAATGGATACCAGTGCAGCAAGGGCTCAGTGTCTAGTGGCATTCCGCAGGGCTTGGTTCTGGTTTCAATATTGTTCCAAATCTTTGTTGTGGATATGGACAAAGGAATCAACAGCAGGTTTATCCGATACACAGATGACACTAAGTAAGGAAATATGGCCACTATAGTAGGATGTCAAACACTACAGAAAGCTCTAAATAGGCTATCACAATGGTCAATCAGGTTGGGTATGTATGTGATTCAGTGTTCAGAAATGCACTGTAATCCACACTGGCCAAAACAATAATAAGGCAGATTAATTCATGGGAAGTCAAAAAACAGAAAGCAAGAACTGTGAGAAAGACCTGGGAGTAATGATGGACAAATATCTAAATATGAATATGCAGAATGACTCAGAAATAAGTAAGTCAAATTAAATACTATATAATATCAAGAAAAGTATAAAAACAAGAAACAGTAAAATCTGGGAGGTGCATGTACCTCACACATATTAGGCTTTATTTAGGTTATGGATCACTGGTTTGGTCACCTTATAAAAGGGGGGAAACAGAATCAAAAAAGTGCATAAGAGATTTATCGAAACAGTTTCAGGGATGAAAAACAAATCTTATGACCTCTTGAAAACCCTTAACATGCAGAGTATTGAAATAAGGAGGATCAGAGGTGATGTCATATTGATGTATGAAATATTAAACGATCCATTTCTCATGAAATCTTGGGCCTAGAAATTTATAGATCAAACCACAACCTAAGGATATACAACAAGAAAATTAAGGGTCAAGAGGCAAAAATATAAACTAGAAAAACATAAATATTACTACATGTCAGGAATTGTAAACCTATAGAACTCTCTATCTGTATCTCTAGTTTTCTATAAAAACAAAAATAGCTTTAAAATTGAACTTGACAAATTCATGACTGAGAAAGAAAGAAAACTCTGGGTCACAAGGCCTGCTTCTACACTTATGACAATAGTATGACCTATATGTATTGAGGGGTGTGCTTAGAATGTGTGTGTTATACCATGTTATGATTTGTTGTTCACCAGGTCAGGTATTTGCTTATCAGATGTTAAAGTTAACCTACTCTGTCCTTCAGGTAAAAATATATGTGCATCTTATGGGCTAAATTTTCTGAGGTTTGACTGTTATGCATTCCGTAAGCCATGTGATAGTCTTTCAGCTTTAGGCACTCTAGTGCATCTACCAGTCATTCTGCATAGGTAGGTGGACTCTCATCCAGCCATAGGTAGAGTATATGCCTGTTAACCATGTTGGCCACCATCTATATACTATGTTGTTTACTTAATGCCACTCTGGCATGACCCACATTGCCAGTAATGCATATATTTGGTTCAAAGAGTTCAAGTTGTAGTAGTGGGCTCAGTTGAGATTTACTGTAGTTTCCTTCCAAAGTGCTTTGATTGGGAGTATTGCCAAAGCAGATGTAGAATGGCCCCCTCTGAGTGGTCACATTTGTGAGTTGGGATCATGCCCATTTTGTGAAGTTTTTGGGGAGTGTAGTATGTGTTCCCAAGGATCTCAAAGTGTTGAGTTTTGAGGTCTGTTAGTGTGGTGGCTTGCCTTGAGAAGCTCTACAGTTTGCTCCAATCTCATTCAGTGATGTCTGTTTCTAGCTCTTAGCTCCACCAATGCTTCATTTCCTCCACCTCCCCAAGTAAGTGGGAAATGAACAAATTATACCCCTCTTACATTGAGTTGCAGTTTTTTCAATTGTGCTGCAAGAGTTGTTCCCCATTCTGATCCCATGTTCGTAGGAAATCTGTCACCAGTGTTGTGATGGGGTATTTTACAGCTGCATAAATCTGTAGTTGTCTGAGGGTCCTAAGCAATATTTTTGTTGCAGGAGGGGAAATTTATAGATCCATTTTTTTGGGCTATGTCATGAACTCTCAAAATTCCTTTCCTCTTCCATTGTACAAAGCTGGGTCTGGAACCATTGATAAGGAAGTTCCCACTCCCTCATATTGGCTTATTGGTCCTTCATTGGAAGGAGGTCTTCATGAGTCTATGCATTTTTGAGAGGATATGTTGAGTACTGTACATCCCATGGGGGAATCTGACAGAGATGGTGGGAGATGTCTGCATGGTAGTGCTACATGCTCAGCTCTTGCTTCTTTACGTAACCTCTGTTCAATCAGTAGCCACTCTGGAGTTTGCCTGAGGATGAATATTTTTACTTTGTTCAGTACCTAGGTGGCATCAGCCAGTTAAGTTGCCCAATCAGTTTGATGTTGGGTACTTTGAGGACTCATTTGTCTGTCAGGCTGCTCAGTCTTTTTAGAGAACATAAAGACTTTTTATGTGCCCAGATGAATTCTGAAATCAATCGCTGAATTTCATTCAATCATCTATCCTGTACCGGTGTGTGCATCATTAAGAGAAAACAAAACTGTGCAGAATATTCATTTTCATAAAGACTATTCTTTAACCCATTCAGAAGGGCAACTTGTTTCATCTGTCCATATCAGTTTTGATGGCTTGCATTATATATCTCATGTTTGTAGTCACTGTTTCAAGGATATTTGAGTGCAGAGATATTACTGTGCAAGATATACAGTAAAATTGATTTGGATCTCCACTGCATTCCAAATTTCTCTGCTATGTTCTGGGTACATTTGTGATTCAAAGGCAGAATCCCCAATTTCCTGGTATTAAGTTTGCATATAGAGAAGAGTACATCGAACAAGAAATAGGTGCTCCACAAAAACTGTCTACATACATTTTCGTGTTGCATATGGAGAAGAGAACAAATTGCTGGATAAGATCCAGGTGAGATTGATGTGGATGGGTTGCTCAGCATGATGAGAACATCATCCACATAATGTAGTAATGTATGCTCCTCTCCCACAAGATGGATGCCTTGAATCATCTGGTCCAGCTGGATTTTTCTGAGCAAAAGTTCCAAGGCTAGATTGAATGGTATTGGAGACAAGAGGTATCCTTCTCTCATGCCTCGGTTCATAAATTCTGGTGACATGAAACCATTAGTGCACATTGCTGCCTTCATGTTGTAAGGAAGGCGTACTACTGAGATGAACATAGAGGAATACCAATTAACTCTGCGATCTTAAAGAAATAAGGCCATTTCACCCAACTGAGTGCTTAAGATTGAGGGTTCCTCAGTGTTAGCTATTTTCCTGGTCACCTAAACTACTTTTCTGGCATTGTCTCAGATATGTCTTCCAGGCATGAATCCTGTCTGAGACAGACTGACAAAGGAGGGGAGCACTTTATGTAATCGCTTGGCTAAGATCTTAGAGAGCGCTTTCTCATCAGTATTTAGTAGTGTAATTGGATGGTGACCTGAACAGGTCATATGGTCCTTGTTGGGTTTGGGAAGAACAGTGATTATACCAGGCATAATTATCCTTGGAAAGGAGCCTGTTTCAATAGCCTCCAAATATGCTTTTTGCAAAACTGGAGCCAGTTCCTCAGCAAATGAGATAAAATTCTAGGAAGTACCATCATTACCTGGTGCCTTGCTCTTGTGAAGATTCTTTAGAACTGCTCCTATTTCAGCCACTGAGATTTCTGTTTTTAATTGAGTCACCTGATCTTGTGCCAGTGTAGGCATAGGGAGTGCTTCCAGAAAGGAATCTATTAGATCTAGGGTCTCAGGATTTTCAGAGCTGTATAGGTTTTTGCAATATTTAGCAAATTCCTCATTTATTTTCTCTAGGTTTGTTGTGATCTCCTGTGTGGCTTCTGACTCAATGGCCAAAATGGTGGCTTCAGCTCTTTCTTGCTTCGATCTTAGCACCAGGATTTTGGTAGTCTTTGATCCACTGACAACATAATTTAGTTTTGCCTATCTGTATGTGAATTCCACAGATTCTCTAAGTTCTTCATTGCAGACTTTCTTGACCTCCATCCAGGTTCTGCATTCCTCTTCTGTGTTGCTAGCATTCAAATGCTCCTCAGCTCTTTTTATTTTGGCAGTCAGCTTGTGTGGATGTTCCTTTGCTTTTTGTTTATGAAAAGTCACATGGCTATTAGTTTACCCCTAAAGACACATTTAAGTGCTTCCCAGATAGATTACCATGAGGTGTCCATAGACCTGTTCTGTTGCAGGAAAGATTGTATGAAGTCCATTATATCTTGTTCATTTTGTTCCTAAGACAGCTAAAAGTTATTAAATCACCAGCGGGAAGGTTTCCAGTCTGCTTCTTCTACTTCAATGTCAGTTTGACCGGGGCATGGTCGGATATTGTCATTGAAAATATAATGTAGTCTAATAGACCTGGGATTACTTTGTCTGAGATGATCCAATAATGAATTCTGGAGCTCGAACAGTGGACTGCAGATCAGAACATGTATTCAGTCAGAATGATGGATGAGCCACCAAGTATCTCTCAGGTTATAGTCAATCATGATTCCTTACACTGAGCATGCTGCCTATAGTTTAGTTGTATTGGGATTTGTGCTGTCTAAAGAAGGGTCCAGCACAACATCTAGATCTCCCTCCCATCAGCATACTGTGGTCTGAGTAGTGTAAGAGCTGGCCATCAAGTTCCATGTACAATTCCAGCATGTCAGCATTGTGTCCAGAAACATTCACCAGTGCTAGTTTGGTGGTGCCCAGAGTACCAGCCACAATGAGAACTCATCCTTTCTTTTGGCACCGTACATTAGTAACTGTAAAACCTATGGTTTTGTGAATCAGGATAAGAACACTCCCTCTCTTAATGCTCACTCTTGCCCCCAAAACAGTGCTAATCTACTGTCTACACATCTTCTGGACTTAATCAGCTTTCAAGTCCATCACCTGTAAATAAGCAAAATGAGTACCTTTCCTTTCAGGTGTAATACTTAATGTCACTAGTTTCCAACTTGTATACCTTTCATACTCCACGTGATAAAGGTCAGGTCATGGTCACCCATATTCTTTATAATGACCATGTCTTGTCTTGGCAACATTTATATTCCAAGCAAGTTGTTTCTTGTATTCAGACTTCAGATTGCTATTGTGACAAAGGTTCCCTAAGATTTGACTGCTGCAATCACTGATTGCATACTTCACCTTCCTTTGATGGTCCATGATTCCCTAGGCAAAGGTGACTGCCTTCAAGCTACTATTGTCCACCACCTGCACAAAAGCATTGCTGTTGACTCAAGTTAAACAGTATGACTAACCTTAATGCTTGTGATGTAAGGGTGCTTAAACCCATAGTGTGAACACAGCATAAATAACAGTTTGAACAGTTAACATTTAACCAAACTTTCTTGAAGGCCTACATAATGAAATGGATGCTACTAGAAGGTCGTTATGTGCCAGGAATGCAGTCTGTTACACCTTTATCTCATGAGAGCTGTTCAGCTGCACCAGGGAGCAAGGCCTTCAGAACGTCACTCCTGCACATATTGGGCTGGATTCACAAAGCTTACAGAAGGTGCAAAACCTTCCCTAAGTCCCCAAAACTGCCGTAGTTATGGAAAAAAAGGTGAGATTGCTCTAAGTGCTATTCAAAAAACCTCCGCAGCTACAGGAAAAAACACTACGGATGCGGAAAAAAGTGCAGCTGCAGAAGTCCCTGAGGAAAGAAAGGTGTGAGATAAGTAAGGTATAGCTCCTGCAAGGCTATTCTCAACCAGTTTTTTTCTGCAGTTGCGGAAAAAATGTTACACACAGTGGAATGAGGTGTAACTCTCCCTCAGCAAACTGCAGTAATGCCCCAACAATTGGAATCAATTAAGGTGGAGGTGAGGCACAGGTAATAGCATCTCAGATAGTATAGCAGTAGCTGATGTTACAGCAACAAAAGCACACATTGCCACGATACAGTATGGCAACAGGCAACAACCACCAGACCAACTGCAGCCCATGACAGAGCCCTACAGGCAGTAGAGCCTGACCAGCCTGCAGCAAGTGCCACCCCTGCAAGCAACAAGATCACCCCAGGGAGGGATGACTAGCAGTGACTGTCGGCCACTGTGGTGCCATGGTATTGCTGGTACCTGTGGTGCTGCAGTGGTCCCAGTTGAGGGACTGGTTGCAGGTATCCTTCTGTGTGCTCTCAGCCTCATACAATGGCAGCAATGTTAATGTCTGCTGCTTCAGCTACATGGATTTACCATTGCTGTGCCTCCTCAGCCATTTCCACAGCTGTGGATTCTTGCAGCTGCTGGAATTCTGCAGCTGAGGGACTTTTTGTGGATTTTCCCTCAGCTGCGAGATTTTCTTTAAGAATATCACACAACTACATTTCCACAATGCTGCAAGCCTTTTTCCTGCAGCTGCAGGATTTTTGCTGCTCTTTGAGAATATTGCCCATAATCTCTACCAGCTTTGAATGTTACATTTCCCTGTCCCTCCCTATAGACAGACAAAAATGTAATTAGGTATCATGCCTTCCAACTGTCTGCCAGTTAACTCCACATTATATCTGTCCAAAAATATTAGCCTCCTTTTAGCTTCAGTGTCCTCCCTCCATTCAGAGACTGGAGTCAGTTAAACATCTGACAGCATATACAGTATTCTGCAGTTAATAATGAGGTTCATCATGCTGAATGCATCCCTTGCAGGGGTACCTACACACCATGTGGGAGGAAGGGGTCAACCAAGTCATTGCTGTGCAGTTCAATACCGAAGAGGGCTCACTGTAATCCAGGTTGCACTTGTTAGGTTATGTGGGAGAAGTTATACTGAGTCAAGTCTCCCCCAGCTTCTGACCCCCAACCCTGTGTTGAGTACTCACAGTTTAGCTCTGAATCTCTGCAGAAAGCTGCAGGTCAGTCCTCATTTTACTGGCAAGGCAGTTAAATCCTTTGTAGAGAAAAGCACTTTCAGCTGCTGTCAGTTGTCAGTGAGAGACAGACCACAACTGGAGTTGCCAAAGGGTGATCCCGGTTTGAGCAGAACCCCTCACACAATTGTGAAGGTGCTGTGTTCTAATTTGAGTGGGGGCATCCACTCATTCGAGAAGGCACCGCAGCCATGGTCATCAATGTGAAGTTTAGCTCAAACAGGAATTCCCACGCATTCATGAAGGTGCAGTACAAAATTGTATAACATTACCATTGTGCTACCATTCAATTGTAAAATCTATCCAGAGGTGGGAGAATCAGAGAAAATACAAATTCCCATACATTTAGGTACCATAGTGTCTTTGGCTGGGCTGGTTGGTCTCCAGTATGGGAACAGATTGGGGAATTAGTTCTTCAGTACGTTTTTCATCATATCTACTGTTAGGAAGATTTGAGGGCCAGATCAGAACCACATCTTTAGGCAGGCAGAGCACATAAGGTGGCAGTGGAAGCTAGTTTTTTGCGGGTTTGCTTTAGTATCTGCAGATTTGCCTCTCTACTCACTTACTACAGGGTTGAGATCATTGAACAATTTGATGGAATACCCTTTTATTTAACCAGGAGAGACACACTAAGCTGAAGCTTGTTTACAACTGCTCTCTACTTACCTTTGATAAGTTATAGCAGCCATGGTCCTTGCTTGCTTTTGTACAGTACATAGAGTTTTTCTTGGAAATTCAAAAATGGAATGATAAGAACCCAGGGTCTTTCATTTGAGCCAGGTTTGGGAGGTAGACTGCGATGCGCTGTTTTAATTTGGTATCCTTGGTGTCCTAATGGTGGTCTGCACAGCTCAGTCAGCTTTTTTTGTATTTGTGCTGAGGTCTCATGAGTCTCCTTACCATCACGTATTCCATGGGTCAACAGGTTGTTTTGCCTGGATTTACTGTCCTGGTACTCCACCTGCTCTTCAAGTTTTTTTTTGGTGTCAAGTGTCTTTAATTATCTCTCCCCGCTGTCTCTCAGTGGTATCCTGTAGACTTGAGATATGGGCCTTTGTGTCTGTCATTTGTCTAGAGTTTATTTCCATTACTCCCTTGATTTGTTTAAATTCTCCCAGGGACTCCATGACAGAGGATCAGAGTGCCGACATTCCAACAATAATGTGACAAGCTGATCTGTGATGGCTGCAGCACAGTCTGTGGTAAGGTCATGCATGATTATTTTTGGTACCTCTTTGAAGGACTGTAGGCTGCTAAAATATCAGACTCAGTTCCTGGACTCTCCATAGTTTCTTGCATGGCTTCCTTACAATTTTGGTGAGTCAGATCAGCATTAACATAGCTATTTTATGTGGTTTCCAGTGCAGAGCTCATAGTAGCTGTGTCCTCCCGCTAAGGCTGCATCATGTGACTGACAGGGTTAAATAAGACCCTTAATTTTAATTTTTATTTTTAACCAGGAAGTGGACTGGGCACAGACTTTTTTTAGCCATGCCTGCCAGACACCCTGTCCCATTTGTTATGCAGAAAGAGTTAAAAGCAAGGCTCTGTTCTATCATCTCCTTTTCTGTCTGTCTGATTGCGCAAACAAATTTTCTTGTGAGACCTAGGAACTGATCACTCTGACAGTCTCATGATCCCCCCCGCTATCTCCTGCCTTCACTTGCTGTTTCTATCTTTTCTTTCCCCTTGCTTATCTGTGGTTATAGGAAAGTATATATGGACCCTTATGTGAAAATTGGGTTCTCTGGTTTGAAAATGTATATAGTTATATAATTAAAATGATTGCAAAAAGCTATTTGGAATGCAGGGGGTTAACCTTGAGATGCAGTTTGACCTCCACAAGCTCATTTGCAGAGTTGTTAACCGGACATTAGTTCTGGGACACAGTGTGTTATATTTTTGCACCTGCAAGAGAAGAAACTGACAATATTTTGGGAACACTGTGTGAAAACAGGACATGTATCTTAACAAGCTCAGGCAACTAGTCTTTCTTTAAAACTCATTCTGTCCTGAGCAGTCATTTTGTCTCAGGTAAGCAATAGATAGTTCGGACTTCATACAACGCTTATCGGAAGTAGCGAGTTTTAAAATCTCAGTCTCTCGCTCTCCCCAAAAATGTTTTTGTTGGGGAGAGAGAGAGAGAAAGAGAGAGAGAGAGAGACTGCAATTTTAAAGAAAGACTTATCAGATGAAGAACTTTGTTTTTTTGTTTGAACTGCCTTCCAGAAAAGCTATCCTGTACAATTACATTTTTTGTTTTATTGTTGTTGATAATAACAGGCTACTTGTGAATGTCATGCCTTCTCCTGGTTTTCCTATGCTTCCTGACCTGTGCCTCAATGGCAGTGACTCCCTGGGTGGATCTTTTTAAAACGAGGGCATGCAGCTGCAGTGGCATTGCATGGATGCAGATGCAGCACACAACTGCATTTATGTCCACCCTTTCTCAAAATCGATCCCATGTCCATTTCTCTAGTCAAAATGAGCCTTGGTACACACCTACTGTAGAAGGAAATACCTGTAGCTTTATAAGCTGCCTTGACACAAATCTTGATTCACCTGGACATACCTGCATTATTTCTGGATGGCATCTGACCTCTTCTGTGAAACGTTGGATATCTTCTGTTTTCAGATAGAAGAAAGTCCTTAAGTTTTTCCAGATACAGTTTATAATCCTTCCTGACGACATTGACAATGTCAGTGGCTCAGTAGTTACATGTTCTTTCTAGGGCTGGAAAATCAGAAGACCATGGATTCTAGTCCCCAAATCAGGAACTTGAGCTAATACCCAATACTGACTTGTAGTATAGCACTATGGCAGGGGTGTCCAACCTTTTTGGGATCAGGAGACACATTTAAGTTTCAGAGTAAGATGTGAGCCACAACAACGTGCACCCCATATCATACTCATTGTGTGACCCTTACCATACCCATATTTAAGAGTTAAAGTAATAACATAGTCATAGTAAATAGTCAATAATCGTATTTTATTAAGTTACAGTATTTTTAAAAAATAGTTGTAATTTTAAAATAATTATTCAGACCAGCTCTGGAGCTTTAGATTTGCTTGCAGACTTAGTAAAAATAGCTTGTTGAGCACTCAGGACAGTTTTCAACTCCTGTACTTTGACTTTTCTCAAATTTAAAAGACTGTGACGTGTACTTGACATGTAATTGACAAATCCCTTGAGAGCCACAGCAAACTGCTTCGAGAGTAACACGTGGCTCATGAGCTAAAAGTTGGCCACCCCTGCACTAGGGGCATGCTGCATTGTTGAGCTACAGTCCTTCAGGTGAGACATTAAAACACAGGTCCCTTCTGCCCATTTCTGGAGGCTGTCCAGGTGAAAGTTAAAGATCCCATGACACTTACAAGAGTAGAGCAGTTTCCCTGGTGTCCTTCCCAACATTTCCCTGTCAATAAAACATTCCATGTAACAACACCCAGCACATGGCTAGAAATGAGCTGTTTTAGCTCAGGGTTCTTTTCTTGGTCATAAATTCAAAATTAATAAAAGATTAGGCTGTTTTCTTTGCCTGTTACCACAAGCATTGTGGGGGGGGGGGGATCCCCCACTGTATGAGGTTAGGATGGCCAGAGTCATTATTTCCGATTCCTCAGACAGACACTTAGGTTTTGGAGCACCTTCTGACACAAATTCAGCTCCCCCATGACTCCCTTATCTTTCAGTGAGTAAGGGGGCCAAACAATTCAAAGCCTCAACTCCACTTTAGGGGTGCCCAGGTGGTCTGCCCTCTGGGTAAGCTGATGCATTTGGTGAACACACTGAAATCTGGCATTTTGGACACTGGCAAAGCAGGTCTGAAGAATTTTGTTTTCCTTAAGACATTTTGGCCCTTCAACGTCATGATGCAGCACTTTTCACAGGCAGCACACCCTCAACATGTCTGAGTTGTTGGCAGGCCACAGAATCTACAGCAGTCAATCAGCGATGCTGGAGACTGAGAACATTCTGTGCTGCCTAAATCTTAGTGCCATTTCCAGGTTTCTTTCAGGGAAAGGACCTGACTACTGGATGAGCTCCTTTTATATCATTGTATCCCACTGTTACAAAAGGGGTTATCAGGACCCAAGTAAAGTATAAACTTATGAAGTTTTACATTTGGGCCCATGTTTATGGCCTGCAACTAAAATAAGCTACAGTACTTAATATTTATTGCTGACCTCAATGGTTATTAACCTCCCCCTTCCATTTGTACTCTATTTTACCCCACGCAGGTTACTGTATTGGAAGCTGTGTGGATGAATTCTCAAAGATGAACCAAATTTACGGACTCAACTTGGAGTTGAACTAAAGTTGCCAGTGTCACACTTCTCTTACCTTTAGTTAACCCTGCTGGAATAAGCAGGAGAGACACAAGGATGCATTCAAGCAGCATGGCTGCACTTTTATTCAATGGCATACAGTGGTTTTAGGATCAACCTGGAATCAAAACAGAATGTATTTTTCTCATGCCCTGGGGAGGACACAGTTCAAACATGAAACAAGAGCAACAGTGAAGTTTAAATGTCAACAGTTCATCTTCAGAGATGTGGGGCTCACATACAACCCGCAGTTTATCTTTACCCAGACTCGGCTCTTGAAACAGGTGTCTGAGATACAGTATTCTAGTGGTTAGCTGTGATGCATACAAGGTCTTGGTTACAGGGCGTACTGTATGTTGAAAGCTCTCTGGCTGAATAGCAAAACAAACATTTCCCCTCAAACATATCTGCAGCTTGGTGTCCTTGCAGCCTGGGGAAGCCTAGCACTAGTGGTCTGGGTAGACCTTTGATATGGTGGAACTGGCTGCTCTGGCACAGTGTGACTCAAGTTTGCATTGATCCATGGAGACTGGGAGATGGCAGGATGTCAAAATGCCACCCAGCCTTAAAAAGAACAAAGCTGCAAGCCAGCCTCCCCACCCAGCCTGCGCAGAGTTCAGCCAGAGCGCACATGGGCCAGCCGTGCTTCACTCTGCAAACTGAAAATAAAGAAAAAGGCTGCAGAGCCACTTCCTGTGCTAGTTTGATCACAGCACTGCAGGCTGAATTCAGTTTCTTAAGATGGATCCCTCTTAAGGTGGTTTCATGATCTTGTACATTAACAGGACCTCCAAGAGGGGTCTCTTATCCCAGGCAAATTGGTGAATCAACAATCGTGTTTTTTGAAGGTCAGTCATGACTGATCCTGGTTAATCATCAACTGTTACCATATGATCAGCAAGGCAGATCGTGATCTAAGATCATCATCTAGATCATGATTTAATCATCAAACATTACTTAAATTTCCAATTGATGATTATTATTTTTGTAAGCTTAAATCAGCATGGTGGTTTTGATGATCTGTGGATGATCAGGAGACTATCATTGTAGATCACTGATGATTATATTAGTTCTGTATTATACAATTGCAAGCCACATTAATAAGACTTACTTTAAGAACATTTTGTTACTAATATGAAAATATGAATGTCAACTGTCAGCAGAAGCACAGTATAATGTAAATCATCTAAAGTTAAGTTTTAATCCCTTTAGGAAGAGTACACAAGATGTTATGTACTATATGAACATTTATATAATTAGCATATTTCTTGCAAATTTCAGAAGCAGTTTATAGACTAATATATTGGTAATTTCTATTTCAAAAAATATTTTTGCCTTGACAGTATTAGTTTACAGACTGTTATGAAAGGTTCTGAGCACAAACTAGGTACTTCTTGAAACTCACCACAAACTAAAGGGAACCACTGTATGGCGCTATATAAACCAATCTGAGCCACTGTAACACTAGTAAGACGCAAGGAGACAGAGTAAGTATAATTGACAGCAGTTACTGTAGCAATCTTGACCATGGCCAATCATGAAAATCATAATAATATGAGATCATCATTAAGCACAATCATTATTTCCATAACATTGTGGGTTTTGATTGGTGGACATTTAACATTCATGTTTAATCATTGTTTGTCATGATCACAGTGATGGTTTTTGAAGTTTGAACATAACTAATAATCATTCATGACACATCTTTGTTAAATAATCATCTTTTTGTCTGGGATGGTATAAGAGACACCAAGCATTTTGTATCTTTTATACCATAAGAGACACCCCTCGGAAGCCCTGTTAACTTATTATAAATCACAAGAGTTTAGCTCAAGTAATTTATAATAGGTTTAGAGTAATTTTTTTGTAATGTACTTATGCCATCTCCCCCTGGTGCTGAAGTAGAGCGCTCCCCCTTAACGCTCCTGCATGAGAGCATATTGTACACAGGATAAGATGTATAGTGTCTCTGCATGCAGATTGACTCAGTTACTTGGTTAGGTAAGACATAAAAAGGCATATGCCCATATGGAATGTCTCCCACGACATCATGGGTATATCAAATATCTCTTTGGGTCCATCCAAGAAATGGAACTAACCTGGCTTTAAACATATCAAAGGTAGTTGATTTGACAACATGCTGTAGTAAGCTATTGCAGGCCTTTACCACTCTTAACAGTGTAATAGTTACCACGTTTGGTGGTATTAGCCTTGGGAACCAATAATTGTTGACTGTGGCTTCTCAAATTTGGTAGACGATTACTAAATTGAAAACCACATTCTGTTTTTAACTCGGAACATTTTAGGAATTTGTATAATTCTAATAAGTTACCCCTTTTCCACTTCTCCTCAAGGCTGACCAGTCCTGTATGAGTTAATCTTTCTTTGTAGTTCAGATTTGTTAGCCTAGAAATGATTTTAGTGGTCCTTCTCTACACTATTTCCAGCATTTTCACATCTTGTTTCAGATACGAACTCCAAAATGGTGAGCCTGTATCAAGGTGGGAGTGAATGTAAGACCTATATAGTAGTAGGATACAGTGCTTGTTCCTGTTCATAAAAGAGTGCTTAACACAGTTCAAAATTCTATTTGTGGTTATGGCATTTTTTTTACAGTGATCTGCAGCTGTCAATTTGTTATTAACAAGAATTTCAAGGTCACGTTCTTTCTCGACTGGGGTCAGAACTTCGTTATTCATTGTATATGGATATAAGGGGTTGTTCCTCCCAAAATGCAATGCCACACACTTATCTTGCTTAAATGTCATTTTGTTGGTTTTTGCCCAGGATTCTATGAGCTTTAAGTCCTCGGCCATAGTCATATAATTACTGTACATGTTGATCTCACCCCCCCAACCCCAATTTGGTGTCATCGGCAAATCTGGTGAGAGAATTACTAATGTTTGAATTAATGTGCGATATAAACATATTAAAATAGGTTGGCCCAAAGACTGATCCTTGTGGAACTCCACTGGTGACTGCATTGGAGTCAGATAACATCCCACTGATACGAACTGACTGGGTATGATCCAACAACCAGTTATTTATCCATCTAATTATACTATGATTAAGTCCCATCATTTGGACACCAGTTCATAATAAGGAACCTTGTCAAAAGCTTTTGCAAGATCTAACACAATGACGTCTACAGAAAAGTTATCAAACTTCCATTTACTTTATTACAAAAGGAAACTAAATTTGTGATGCATGCATGAATGACCAATCATGAACCCATGTTGTTAGTTGCCTGTTAATTGTTTGGAAAGGATTTCTGAATCAACTCTGTCCTTTATTAAACTTTCCATGACTTTGCAGCATAAGGAGTTCAGACTAATAGGTCTATAATTATTGACCAGCCCATCATTTCCATTTTTTTGTAAATTGGAATAACTATGGCCATTTTCCAGTCCTTAGGCACCTCACCATTTGCCATTGATTTATCAGAAAGAATGGCTGGGGTAGTGACAGGACTGGGGACATCTCTTGTACAAATCTTGTGCTGATGTTATCGTAACCCGGTAATGTATTAGGCTTCAGTATACTAACAGCAATCTCAACTTCCTTCCTTGAAAAATGAATGTTACTGCTGCCTTGATTAAGTGAATGATGTGAAAATTGTACTTTTTCATTAAACACAGAGCATAAGAATTCATTTAAAACATTTGCTGTTGCTATGTAATCTTCAATTATAGTACCATTTTTGGTGATGGGGCCAATTTTTATAATTATTCACATAAGAATAGAATAACTTATTGTTTCCTTTGGCCTCAGCAAATTTGAATTCTAATTTGCTTTTTTCTTATCATTTGTTTAAGTTTTTTTTGTTCTGCCCTGTACTTGCTAAGGGAAATCAGGGAGTTGTTAAATATGAGTTTTTTGAATGCTCTTTCTCTTTTGTTAATCTGCCTCTTGATAGCATTGTTACCCATATTGGAACCTTGCCCTTTAAGTTATATTTCCTCCATTTGGGTATGAACTTATTTTTCAGGGTTAGTATTAAGTTCTTTCTAAGCATCCAGGATGTCTTCAACTGATAACTTCGACACTGTTTTCCCAGTCAATACTCATAACAGAACTTGTGATGCTTCCAAAATCAGCCTTATTATAGTCAGTGATTAGAATACCAGTTATTTTGGACCTGTAAAATGTTAAACAGAAATTTATAGTATTATGATCACTGCCTTGTAAGGGACTGTTTATTTTTGTATCAGTAATATCAGTGTCCACAATTGTTATAACTAAGTCTATGATATTGTTTCCCCTTGTTGGGGTAGTCACCTGTTGTTGAAGATCTAGGCTAGCTAGTAAATTCAGCAAATCGCACTCTTGGTTTGTAGTTCCTGATAGATCTTCCCAGTTCATCCATAGGAAGTTAAAATCCCCGACTATAATTGTATCCCCCTCAGTGGATTCTGACGTAATTTCACTAATTAGTTTGTTATTGTAATTGTTCCCGGAACTTGGTAGTCTACAATAGTTTCCTAACAGAAGTTTGGGTCTATTTTTGAATTTTATTTGTATCCAGACACTCTTCACACTGTTCTTTTCACAACCAGGTGGAAAACGTTGATGGCAGCTAATATTATCATTGATGTATGTGCAGCCCCCCATTTGTTGTTCCTATTGTTATAAAAAAGAGTCTATAACCTTTTATTTCCCTTTTCCAGTCACTGCAGTTACTCCACCATGTCTCAGACACCGCCGCTATATCTAGTCTATCTCTTAACATGACGGCTTCCAGTTCAGATTTCTTTGTTGAATTCAGACTCCTGCCAATTGCTACCATGATGCGGCAATGGTCATTTGTTTTGTTGTGCTTTTCATAGTTTGCTTTTGGGTGATTGGCCAATCCCATATCCCACTTCTTATCAAGTTTAAATCATGTAAGTGATTTATAACTGAACAAATTAGGATAAATGGACAGAAGTTCTGTTTCTAAGTCCATATAGAATCCATGGGAACCTTGAAAAGGAATGACATTTTTGCTAGAAGTTTAGAAGGGCAACCACACCAGAGAAAGTTCAGTTATGTACCATGACAGTAGACCTTGACAAAAATCTCCTACATACAGCCATATCTTTGGAACTGTAACCCATCAGTTTCAAGCCCATGCAGAAACTTTTTCCAGCTCTGGCCACCTACGTTGATGTATGTTGATACTGCTGCTGATATAACATGGATGGCCCCTCTGTTCCTCAATTCCCCACTGGTGACAAGCTCATGGGATGTAGCTTACTAGTAGTGACCAGAACCAAAATCAGGCACATGGGAGAGGTGATGGAAATCAAAACTGTAGCCCAGACTAGGGCAGAGAATGAATACACAGTGTGCAAAAAAAATTCATAAATAAATATATATATATATATATACACATATACATATACTGTATATATTAAGCAGGAAGGGAGAGAGACATGTGGGGAGTGGTGCAATGCACTGGCTATGGGGTGGCAGTTTTCCGGGAGACATTCTGGGGGCTGTGTTGCTGCCCTATTTTCAGGTGGCTGTCTTCTCTGAGGGAAGAGATTGCCCATCTCCATACCAAAATGGCAAGGAGTAGGGAAGCCTCCCCCACCCAAGAAACACCAGTGCCACCACCGCTGCCTCAGAGGTTGCCAAGAAAGAGGAGCGGTTGGACCACAGCAGGCCCAAGAAGGGTGAGGGTGGTGGAACAGAGGTGCATTCCTCCAGTTGTACCTCTCCACAATTCATATGTCATTCTGGTGGAGCGTGCTTCCCCTAAGGAGGCACCTGCAGTGGAGACCAAGGAGGATGTTGGGAACCTCCACAAGGGAGACCCTCAGGAGGGTGGCAAGGGACACCAAGGGGGAAGGAAGCAGCTCCTGGTGGGGGACTCAGTTGTTAGGGGGTGGAACTAGGAAAGGGAGGTAATGTGCCTGCCTGGTGCCATGACTTGGAGGGATAGGAAGCAAATCCTCAGGATCGTGGGAGCAGCATCAGGGGAGAGGGAGCTAGAGATCATTGTCCACCTTGAGACAAATGACCTAGCTGGGCATGGGATCAGAGCAGCACAGGAGGAGTTTTGGAGTTGGGGAAGGGCCTTAGACAGGTAGCATGCATGGTAACCTTCTCGGAGGTGCTGCCTGTCTATGGCATGGGTGAGGCTAGGGTACTCTGCACTGTACAGTTCAATGAATGGTTGAAAGACTGGTGCAGAGCACAGGGTTTTGACTTCATTGAGGACTGGGCGTCCAACTGGAATGATGCAGGCCTATACTGGCGCGATAGTCTCCATCTGTCCAGGAAGGGACCCAGGCTCCTAGGTGATAGGTTTAAATGCTTCATTGGCAAGCTTTTAAACTAGTCAAGGGGAGGCACTGATATGAAGCAGGATATTCCAAGCTCCCCCCCCCCACAAAACAGGGTAGTTTATTTATTTTTATTTATTTTAGTTGTTTAACCAGGTATAGCACACTAAGCTGAAAGCTTTTTTACAGGAGTGATCTGGGAGCACAAGGAGGTTAAGTGACTTGCTCAGGGTCACACAGTATGCAAGTGGAAGCTGTGGGATTCAAACCCAGGTCTGGTCTGCTGGATGTCACCGGATTTGCAGCTCAGAGCCTTAGACCACTGCGCTATACTGCCTCCTTAGTTAGCGAGGTAAACACCAAGGTACAGAGGCAATAGAGAATAGGACAGGGGTAAATGGAGAAAAAGACAAAGGCAGTAAGGGCAGGGATAGGGCAAAAAAGGGCAAGGCTATCATAAAATGGAGGGCAGTGAGTACCAGTGCCCTTAGTCTGGGTAACAAGCTTCCTGAGCTAGTGGCCATGATGGAAGCAGGACACTTGGATATCGTGGCAGTCACAGAAACATGGTACATGGAGAACTATGACTGGGATGTCAACATACAAGGTACACAATATACAGGAGGGACAGGGAGGGTAAAAGAGGAGGAGGAGTAGCTCTCTACGTAAGGGAAGGGATCAAAGCAATGTAACTAAAGGGTAAACAGGAAGGATAAGAGGCACTGTGGATCACCTTGGAGACAGGTAGTGGCACCACAATCTGCACAGGGGTTGTATACGGACCCCTGTCTCAGGGGGAAGAAATGGACAAAGAAATGATAGAATGCATCCTCAGAATGGCAGAAAAGGGGGAGATATCATTGATGGGAGACCTGAATATGTCAGATGTTAACTGGAGTACATTTACTGCAGCCACATCAAAGAGTAAAGTCATTCTCAATGCACTACAGGGGGCATGCCTCAGAGAGCTAGTGCTGGAACCCACTCTGCAGGGAGCAGTCTTTGACCCAGTACTCTCACACAGGGATAGAGAGAGGATCACAGATTTAGAAGTGGGTAGCCATCTGGGAACAAGTGACCACCACACAGTGTGGGTCACGATAAACACAATCATGGCGTCAAGCCACACAAAAACGAAGGTACTGGACTTTAGAAGGGTTGACTTCAGCAAAATGGGGGAGTCCCTAAGGAATGCACTAGCAAATGAGCAGAACGGAGGGGGTGTGTGAGGTGTGGGAATTGAAAGGAGGATGCTTGTTCACAGATGGAGATAATCCAGAAATAAATGTATTAACAAAATGAAAATACAAAGCCGAACTTTCAAGTGAAAAGAAAATGAGACAAAAATGCAAAAATAAAATAAGATTGTCTTTCAGTAGCACTAGAATAGGCTAGAGTACTACACTCCTTGAGGTCAGCACAGGTCTGCACCTCTCAGACTATCTGACCATTTGATTTAGGCACTCTGAACTTATACAGGACAGGGGTCAGGTGGCAACCTAGCTCCACCCCTGTATTCTACATCAGATTATATTTCTTTATTTACACATCATTTTTAATATTCAAAGCAGTAATACACCTTTAAATCTATATAATGACCCATATACCATCATACAAGAAAATTACTTAAGTGTCGAAGGGTTTAAATCTTATCTCTGACATTGGAAAGTACCACCCCTTCCAAAACAACATAAAAACATACAGAGTATGGCCGGCCGGCTCTTAGATAGCTGCTGCAGAAGAAGGAGGATCGATTCCAACGTGGAGAAAAGTAAGAAATCCCTCGTTTCACCTTTTACCCTAAAACAGTCTAAAAATGCTATCATTCGGCTCCGGCAAGCATGACGACTTGCAAACAAGCCTTTTTAGCAGAGAAAACTCTCCGCTGTGCAATTTACGGAAATAATAGTCCTCACGACCGTGCGCACATTCGCGAAGGTAAAAAAAAACTAGCGCTAATGTGCGTACAGTCAGGCAGGGGCTCTTGTTAAAAGGACACAACGTGAGGAAGGAGGGGAAGGTTTTAAACTCAACTGCATTTATGTAAAACAAACAAACCCTCTGAAAAATGAAAAAAACGGCTAAATAGCCTAACTTTCACAGTTTAAAGGCGTCTTACAATAAGCTTCAGAGAGATATTTCTCCAAAGGAACCACATCAACAACATAACAGAGGTATTTATAATAAACTCATACATGAATGGTAGTTAACTTACCCCCATTAATTTATAAGGGTATCACAGAGGAGGTTCAGAATCTTTTCTTATGCATTGTCGTTGAACCGCTAAATATTTGCATATCCTGGGGGGGGGGTCAAACCCTGAATACATCAGAACCCAAATTGGAGAAATGAGAGAGAGAAATAAATATATATATATATATATATATATAGGTGGCCATCCTATATAAAGTGAGAGGAAAAATAGAAGAAGAAAGAGGGAAAGATAAAGTGCTGTTGCAACAGACTTAAAAAAAAAAATTTTGAGGTCTGATATCCAAGGTTTGAACTTTACACTCCTCCCTCTTTAAGAGGAAACCAATGTTTTTCAAACTATTTTTCATTGGTTTCCTATGACTAAAAAAAAAAAAAAATACCAGATCTTCCTTAGGATATAAAGGAAGATGGAGCTTTAGCCCAACCACTCCCAAAGCTCCACTCCGGAGTCCCAAATACTAATAGTTCTCCTTTATTTCAAACCAGAAAGGAATATTATTCATAATTTTCATTTACTCCGGAGCCCGGTACAATATTCTTTTCTGCTCCATAACGTGATAAATAATCAGCATTAGCATGTTTTTTTCCTGATCTATGTTGGATCTCAAATTTATACAGTTGGAGAGCTAAATACCACCGCATAATGCGGGGGTTTTTATCCTTCATTGTGTTTAGCCAACATAAGGGGTTATGATCTGTTAAAAGTAGAAATGGTCTACCCCATAAATAAAATTTCAAGGCATTTATTGCCCAACGAATCGCTATACATTCTTTCTCTATTGTTGAGTATTTAGTTTCTCTGAGATGCAATTTCCTACTAATAAATATAATTGGGTGTTCGTCTTCTCCATCCATTTGTGAGAGGACGGCCCCAATTCCATTATTAGAGGCATCTGTATGTACTATGAATGTTTTTTGAAAATCAGGACTGTATAGTATTGGATATGAACAAAGTTTGGCCTTTAGTGTGTTAAAGGCTATGTTACAGTGTTCATTCCAAAAAACCTTTTCCGGTCTATTCTTTTTTGTCAGGTCTATCAAGGGACTAGCAATATCTGCAAAATTGGCTATAAAACGACGATAACAGGCTAGTCCTAAAAAAAGACTTGACTTGTTTCTTAGTCTGTGGCTGAGGACTGTTAGCAATCGCCTCAATTTTGCTTATGTCAGGTTTTACCTCTCCTTGTCCAATTATAAAACCTAAATATCTAGTCTCCTGCATACCTATAGAACATTTACTTGGGTTTATGGTCAGCCCTGCATCAGCTATGACTGACAAAACATTTTGTAGATGAATTACATGATTTTCCCAGGATGTACTAAAAATGAGTACATCATCTAAATATGCTGCGCTGTATTCTGTATGTGGCTGCAACAATTGGTCCATACATCTCTGAAATGTAGCTGGGGCTCCGTTTAGTCCAAACGGCATTTTGGTGAATTGAAATAGCCCAATTGGTGTACTGAACGCTGTTTTTCTTGGGATTCGGCATCAAAGGAATTTGCCAGTATCCTTTGGAGATCCAAAGTACTAATATATTGAGCATTACCTAACGGTCTATAATATCATCGATTCTGGGCATGGGGTACCATCGAATCTAGATATATTATTCAATTCACGAAAATCAAACACACCCTTACCCTCCTTCTTTTTATTTACAACAACCACAGGGAAGTTCCATGGGCTTTAGAAGGAATAATGACCCCCATCTGTTGCATTTTAACAATTCCTTTTTACCTCCTCCTCAAACTTTCAGGTATCCTGTAGGGTTTATGTCTGATGGGTTTTGTGTCGGTTACTTCTATATGATGTTCAATTCCTTCCACTACACCAGGGGTTGTTGTAAACGTATTTTGAAAAGTATGTAATAATTTCCTTATGTCTTGTTTTTGTTCCGTATTCAAGTTGTCATTGATAAATATATTTTTGTTATTGTCTTGACTTTCCAAACGATCATAAGCGAGATCCAACTCGCTTTTAATTATTTCAGGGTATACAAAAAGGGCTGGGGAATTTCTTTCACGCCATAATTTTAATAAATCCGCATGATATATTTTCAACTGTTGTTTTTTTTCAGGACAAATGATTTCATAATTTACCAGACCCACTTGTCTATGAACACTATAGGGCCCTTGTCACTTTATTAGTAATTTATTCTCTGTACAAGGTAATAACAGTAAAACCCTGTCACCTGGTTGAAATGTTTTAGTTCCCACTCCCCGATCATAATATCTTTTCTGGGTTAATTGATGTTCTTCATTAACCTGCTGAGCCATTCTGGCATATTTCATTAATCTTTGACGTAATGTAGAGACATAGTCCAAAATGGAGACCGGGATTGTATCTACTTTAGACCCTTCCCAGTTTTCTTTAATTACATCTATATCGCCCCTTGGATTCTTCTCAAAAAGAAGCTCAAAGGGAGAAAATCCCGTTGAGGCTTGAGGGACTTCACAATAGGCAAACATTAAATATGGGAGGTATTTATCCCAATATTTACCTTCATCAGTGACAAATTTTTTTAACATCTGTTTGAGGGTTTTGTTAAAACGTTCTACCAACCCGTCAGATTGGGGATGGTATGGAGACATAAATAAAGAGTGTACTCCTAAAGCCTGATAAAGACGCTGTAAAAGTTGAGAACAAAAATTGCTACCTCTATCAGTTAGTATTTCTTTAGGTATACCCATTCTGGAGAATATTTTAATCAATTCATCTGCTACTTTCTCTGCTGTAACCGTCCGCATAGGTATTGCCTCAGGGTATTTTGAAAAATAATCACAAATGACTAAAATAAAATGGCCTCCCTTGGTACTTTTAGGCAGAGGACCCACTATATCCATCACAATCCGAGTGAATGGAGTTTCCACTAGAGACAACGGCTGTAGGGGTACCTTATCTTTTTTTAAGTACAGGTCTTACCTTTTGACATTGTGCACATGACCTACAATATTCTGCCACTTGATCGTATACCTGGCCAAAAAATCTGTACAATTTCTGCAAAGTCGCTCTTTCCCTTGGTGGCCAGCTATGAGGTATATCATGTGCAAGTGTCAATAATTGTTCTCTATAAGCAGTAGGTACCAGTAATTGTAAAACGGTTTCCCCAGTTTTCATGTTCAAACATTTCCTATACAGTAAACCTTTTTCAATCACAAACTTCTGGTTAGGACTTTGTTCTTTACCTACTTGCAAAAAATAAGGTTTTAGAGACTCATCCTGCATTTGAAATACCCTGAAATTAGTTTGCAACCCTATATTTTTAAAGTCCACTGTATTTGTAGAGTCCTTTTGCAAGTGTTGCCACACCTGTTTTTCTTGTCTTTTCTGACTTTTTGTTTTCCTTGTCTTTCCTGGAAGTTCGAATAGGCTATCCTCAAATGGGAAGGAGTGATGGAGTTCAGTGTTTTTTTTCTCTTGCGCTCTGGTAGTCATTGCATCTAGCTTATTAGCATTGGCAAGTAACTGAGGAAAATCTGGGTGATCATGTCCCAATATAACCGATACTGGTAATTGTGGAACCACTCCAACTTCCATGTTTCGGGTGTTTGATTGCACCTGTATCTCTACTTGTTGTACAGGATACATATGGGTGTCCCCATGTATACAGGTTACTTCAGTTCTCGTGGTTCCAGGTATTGTAGATATCATACAGGCTTTAACTAATGTCTGTCGACTACCAGAGTCTAATAATGCAATCATTTCTTTACCACTCACTGTAACCGGTATAAAGTACTGCCCCCAATTGGCTAAGGCTAGGTGTGTAGGATCAGTTTTCTTTTTTTTACAAAACCTTGTGATATGCCCTTTGCCTTGACAGTTATGACATATCACTTCATTAAGGGGAGTTTTAAGAGCACTAACAGGTTTAATAGGTCCACTAGGTGAGGATGTAGTAAACGAAGAAGGTCTTACCATAGGATGTGGTGTATTATTTCCGGAGAGACTTTTAGGTCGATTAGGCTGGGCAGTTAGATAGTCTTCTGCTAATTGTACAGCCTTCTTGGCTGTCTCCGGGCGATGTTCCCGTACCCACTTCTGAACATCCTGAGGTAAAATCCGTATAAATTGCTCCAACACAACAGCTTCCAACATTTGTTCTTTTGTGTTAGTGGTAGGCTGTAACCACTTAGTGCACAAGTCATTAAGCCTGGTGAATGCTTCTTGTGGGGTATCCGAAAGTTGGAATTTTAGGGCTCGAAATCTCTGTCTATAGGTCTCTAGACAGATATATTTTAATATTGCTTCTTTGACAGCATCATAATTGTCACTCATAGCGCCCTCCACCCTGCCATAAGCCAGTTGAGCTTTCCCCATCAAGTAAGGAGCAAGGCAGATTACCCACTGGTCCCTAGGCCACTGACAGGCCCTGGCTATGCATTCAAATGTAGTTAGATATGTCTCTATGTCATCCGTGTCACTTAACTTAGTCATTTTTATGTCCTTAGGAATATCCCCTGCTGGTAGGGAAGGTGGTCTACTGACACTAAGCGCCTGAATAGCCCTTAAGGTGTCGGCCCACCTTGCTTCATTCCTTCGCATTTCTTTGTCTCTTTGTTTCTCCATGGCTATCTGTTGCATACACAGCCATTGCCACAAATCCTGCGAGTCACCAGTAGGGGGTCCTTTCTCCAGCTCTTCATCTTCCCCATCCGAGACATCACCATCTTCTTTCGGCTTTGCAACTTCGTCTAACATCAGGAGTCCGGTCTGTAGAGGTAACCTGATTTCTCCACATCGTTCTGGTCAACACACCAATATGCACCTCCTGGGACATCCACAAAACCACGACCTCCTCAGATACTTATAGCAGTATTCTTTGAATCCCACCACTGCCACCACGTGTGAGGTGTGGGAATTGAAAGGAGGACGCTTGTTCACAGATGGAGATAATCCAGAAATAAATTTATTAACAAAATGAAAATACAAAGCCGAACTTTCAAGCGAAAAGAAAATGAGACAAAAATGCAAAAATAAAATAAGATTGTCTTTCAGTAGCACTAGAATAGGCTAGAGTACTACACTCCTTGAGGTCAGCACAGGTCTGCACCTCTCAGACTATCTGACCATTTGATTTAGGCACTCTGAACTTATACAGGACAGGGGTCAGGTGGCAACCTAGCTCCACCCCTGTATTCTACATCAGATTATATTTCTTTATTTACACATCATTTTTAATATTCAAAGCAGTAATACACCTTTAAATCTATATAATGACCCATATACCATCATACAAGAAAATTACTTAAGTGTCGAAGGGTTTAAATCTTATCTCTGACGTTGGAAAGTACCACCCCTTCCAAAACAACATAAAAACATACCGAGTATGGCCAGCCGGCTCTTAGGTAGCTGCTGCAGAAGAAGGAGGATCGATTCCAACGTGGAGAAAAGTAAGAAATCCCTTGTTTCACCTTTTACCCCAAAACAGTCTAAAAATGCTATCATTCAGCTCTGGCAAGCATGACGACTTGCAAACAAGCCTTTTTAGCACAGAAAACTCTCCGCTGTGCAATTTACGGAAATAACAGTCCTCACGACCGTGCGCACATTCGCGAAGGTAAAAAAAAACTAGCGTTAATGTGCGTACAGTCGGGCAGGGGCTCTTGTTAAAAGGACACAACGTGAGGAAGGAGGAGGGTTTTAAACTCAACTGCATTTATGTAAAACAAACAAACCCTCTGAAAAAAAAAAAAAAATGGCTAAATAGCGCTTAACTTTCACAGTTTAAAGAGCGTCTTACAATAAGCTTCCAGAGAGATATTTCTTCAAAAGGAACCCTCATCAACAACATAACAGAGGTATTTATAATAAACTCATACATGAATGGTAGTTAACTTACCCCCATTAATTTATATAAGGGTATCACAGAGGAGGTTCAGAATCTTTTCTTATGCATTGTCGTTGAACCGCTAAATATTTGCATATCCTGGGGGGTCAAACCCTGAATACATCAGAACCCAAATTGGAGAAATGAGAGAAAGAGAGAAATAAATAAATATATATAAAGGTGGCCATCCTATATAAAGTGAGAGGAAAAATAGAAGAAGAAAGAGGGAAAGATAAAGGGCTGTTGCAACAGACTTAAAAAAAAAACAAATTTTGAGGTCTGATATCCAAGGTTTGAACTTTACAGGGTGGAAGAACAACAAGGAAAAATCAAAACTGTCATCATAGAGGCAACAAGCCCTCGTGTGAAGGGAATAAAGAAAACAAAACGAAGTCAAAAACCACTATGGCTCTCAAAAGAGGTGGTAAGGAAGGTTAGGGAGAAAAAGATAGCATTCAGGAAGTATAAGGAATCACAGTAGGAGCAGGACAGAGAACTGTACCAGTTAAAGCAGAGGGAAGTAGGGAAGGCAGTCAGCATAGCAAAGGCCCAAACTGAGGAAATGATAGTCAGCTCAGTTAAGAAGTGGGCTAAAACCTTTTATAGATACATTAAAGAGCACAGAAAGACCAAGGGAGAGATAGTGAGGCTTAATAAAGTGGAGGGGAGGTGGGCAGAGAGCGACAGTGAAAAGACAGAGATATTGAATGAATACTTTTGCTCAGTATTCACAAAAGAAGAAGAAGAAGAAGGAGGGAAGGTACTTAAACCAAACAATAGAATCACTCTGGATAGGGGGGTTGATACCAGTCCATTCACAGAAGAAAGGGTTTTGAAAGAACACTTAAAACTCAAGGTGGACAAAGCTATGGGACCTGATGGGATTCACCCCAGAATTCTAAAAGAGCTAAGGGGAGATCTAGTGATACCACTGACTACACTTATTAACAAATCATGGGAGGATGGTGCGGTACCTGAGGACTGGAGGAAGACGGATGTGATCCCAATTCATAAGAGTGGGAGTAAGGCAGAGGCAGGAAACTACAGACCTGTTAGTTTGACCTCAGTGGTAGGGAAAATGATGGAATAACTTCTGAAAGAAAGAACTGTAGAGTACCTATAGTCCAGCAGGTCACAAGACCCAAGGCAGCATGGATTCACAGTGGGAAGGTCATGTCAGACGAATCTAATAGATTTCTTTGATTGGGTGACTGAAGTAGTAAACCAGGGAGGGATTGTAGATATGTCCTACTTAGACTATAGCAAGGCATTTGACACAGTCCCACAGAAAATATTAATAAACAAGTTAGCTAGCCTGGGAGTGGGTCCCAGGGTGGTAGTCTGGGTAACAAATTGGCTGGACAACAGGACACAGAGGGTAATAGTAAATGGAGCACACTCTGGAGAAAAGGGAGTTACTAGTAGGGTTACCACAAGGTTCAGTACTGGGACCGGTATTCTTTAATGTCTTTATAGGTGACATTGCATAGGGGCTAGAAGGGAAAGTATGCCTCTTTGCAGATAACACAAAGATCTGCAACAGGGCTGATACACAAGGAGGAGCAGAAAGGATGAAAAGGGACTTTGCAAGGTTGGAGCAATGGTTAAGAGTATGGCAGCTTAGTTTCAATGCAAAGAAGTGCAAAGTAATGCAGATGGGAAACAAAAACCGAGAGGAAGAGTACACGATGGGGGGTGTTAACAACAACAAAAATGGAAAGGGACCTGGGGGTACTCATATAAGATGACCTTAAGGTAGGCAAGCAATGTGAGAAGGTAGTAAGGAGGGCTGGGGGATTCTGGGATGCATGGGGAGAGACATCACCAGTAGAAAGCAGGAAGTTGTTAGCCCTCTGTACAGACAGTTGATGAGACCCCATCTGGAGTACTGCGCGCAGTTCTGGAGACCCCGGCTCTGCAAGGACATAGGATGGAGGCAGTCCAGAATAGGGCAACCAAAATGGTGCAGGGTCTGCAACAGAAGCCATATGAAGAGAGACTAAAAGAGCCTAATATGTGTACCCTTGAGGAAAGTAAGGAGAGGTGAGACATTATAGAAATCTTCAAGTACCTTAAGGGAATCAACAACATCCAAGAGGGTAGCATATTTCAGAAAAAGAGATGCGCACGAACAAGGGGGCACAATCTAAAGATAGAGAGGGGATGGCTCAGGGGCAATGTGAGAAGTATTTTTTCATGGAGAGGGTTGTGGATGCATGGGATAGCTTTTCTGAGGAGGTTGTGGGGTCAAAAACAGTGAGAAAATTCAAGAATGCATGGGACCAACATAAGGCAATTACAGTGGGGGGGTAGGAGGGGGGTGAAGAGGAAATAGGCTGCTGCTTAACTAGGATCTGCAGCTTATCCAATAGGTAGGGAAATGGGCAGACTAGGCGGGTCAAGCGGTCCTTATCTGACAACAAAGTCTATGTTTCTATGCAATAGCAGGCAGGACTTGGCATATGCTGTATAAACCACAGAAGGGGGAAGGTGGGAAGGTGAGCTGTGGCCCTATGGAGGAGATCTACTTTTGATGTAACTAACTGAACTGTCTTCTTTGAGGAAATCACCTTCACAGAGCCACACTTTTTGGAACAATTTTCAAGCAGTGTGAAAGGCATGGTGGGAGTCAAGCATCATGACAGAGAGCTATATGACCCCATGACAGAAAATCTTGGAGGACAGCAAGACCAAAGCCAGACCATGTATGGGAGACAATATTCCAAACTGTAGTGCTTAGTGAAAGTGTGGACAGAACACCATGTAGTGGCAGAGCATACTGTAGGTCAGATGCCAAAACATTATAAAGACAAATCACAGAAATGACTATTCCACACCTGTACAGCCACAGGCAGGATAAGGAAGCTCCATTCTGGGAGGAAGGAAGAAAGACAACCATTTGGAAAGGCATTATTTAAAAACTGGAGCCTACTATCGTGGGGAAAAATGAAACAAAATGCTGAGAGAACTTCCTGCAGTCTTTAGTGTGATCCAAATAGAAACAGATGACTCTATGGACATCCAACAAATGTGACAAAACCTCCCTTCTGTTTTTTGAGTAAGAAAAATACACAGGAAGATGACTGGCCTGATTCAGAGTGAAATCAGAAACCGTACTCGGAAGAAAATGAGGATGGCTGCATAGAGATACTCTAGCGGGGGAAAGGTATGTAGGCTCCGCTATGGAAGCCTGAAGCTCAACTCTCCGGGCAGAGGTAATAGCTGCCAAGAACAAAGTCTTCCATTACAGAAAGTGCATGTCCTCCATCCACAGGAAAGACAGGGAAGGAGGAAGAGGAGGGGGGTTTCCCTAAATGTTATTGAGGGAATGAAGGCCACAGGTTCACCCATGATGGTGTGTGGGCAGTGTGGGTAAGGTAACTTAAGGTGCAAGGAATGTGTCACCCGGCATTAGTGCGAGTAACATTACAGCACCAGAAAGTTACCTTGCCCACACACCGCCTCAAAGAGTTAGGTTTGTGGGAGCCACCCCCAAAAAAAATAATAACAACCTCTGGTGCAGGTATGCCATGGAGAGCAGAGAAAATGTGGGGACACCCAACGGGGTGAGAGTGCGGGACGATCTAAAATTCAGATTCCCCCTGTTACTCAAACCCTTGTTGTGGCGTCCACATTACGGTGCCCTAACAATGAGATAACAAGGCCCCAAGAGAAGAAACACTGGGCACTGAGACCGAGTCACTGTGGGTCCTGATCGAGTCTGAAGTTGAAAGAAAAGTGAAACTGGGGGTGGTCTATAGGCCACTGAGCCAGTGTGGTTGGTGAGGTGAAGAACTAGAAAGTGAAATCAGGAAAGCAACAAAGCAGAGGAAGCCGATAATGATGCAAGACTTCAATCTACCGGATATACTTTAGATTAGAGTATCCTTAAAGATAGCAGAAGAAGTTAATCCCTCCTGGAAGCATTCCAGGATGCTTCTTGGAATAGAAGGTCAGAGAACCAACTAAGGAACAGGCAACCCTGAACCTAGGGGTGTCAAACTGCAATTACATCAGGGACACCAGCACTGCTGTGTCCCTAAGCAACAGCAACCCGCTTATAGTATGGTTTAGGTTAGAAATGGGAAAGGAGCACCTGAACACCAAAACTCGGGTTCTTGACTTTAGACTGGCAGACTTTAGCACCATATGGAAAAGCTCAGAGTACACCTGGCTAGGCTCAAAGGGGTAAAGGGGTGGAAGCAAAGTGGGACATTATTAGGGATAGGCTTTAGGACATCACCAGCTCTTGTTTTAAACTGGTAGGAAAGTAAAAAAGGCAATATGGTTCTCAAGGGAGGTAAAAAAGCACTGAAGCAGAAATGGGCAGCTTACACAAAACTAAAGGGAGTGAGAAGGAAGAGGACAGGGATGACTACCTTGTAAAGCTGAAGGCAGCAAGCAAAGTGGTAAAGAGAGAACTAAGGCTCATCCAGAGTTGAAAATAGTGGATGGTGTCAAGGAAAGGGACAATACCTTCTTTCATTATATGAGGGAGGAAAGGCAGATGAAAGAAAGCATTGTCAGGCTGAAGAGAGGGAAGGAATGGGTGCAGGACAGTATGAGTAAAGCAGAAATAGTGAAGAAATTCTTTTTTCAGTGTTTACCACGGAGAAGGAGAGGCCACTATACCAGGGGATGGTAGGTGGGGTGGGGTGAAGTGTGATGAAAATGTTGCTATAGAGCAGGTTATTAAAGGACTACTGGCAGTGAAGGTAGATAAAATTACAGATCCAGATGGGATGTAACCTAGGGTGCTGAAGGAGTGAAGGAGATGGCATAGGTATTGGCAGCACCCTTGGCTCACTTGTACAATGACTGCTAAGAAACCAGCGAGGTGTCCAGGGAATGGACAACAGCAGACTTGGTACCTTTTTCATAAAAGCAGGGCCAGGGATAAGCCTGAGAACTATAGGCCAGTCAACTTGACTTCTATAATTGGCAAACTAATGGAAACCACACTGAAGGAAAGGCTTGTGGAATTTCTTGAGTCTAATGGGCTACAGGACAAACGGCAGCACAGCACTTTATCAAAAAGGCCATGGCAAACTAATTTGATAGACTTCTTTGACTACGTCATGAAGGCTGTGAATAGGGAACAGGCAGTAGGCATACTGTAGCTGGCCTTTAGCAAGGACCCCAACTCTCCTTTTACTATCTTCTAACATGAGGGAGATTTGGTACTACGGGGGGGGGGGGACTGGAATGTTTGCTACATGATAAAAGGCATAATATGAATGTTTATGGGTATTAGACTTGTATAGATGCTAATTAAATTATGAGGACTAATACCAAAATTTAGAAAAAATTCAACTTTTTTTTTACTATTTTTATAAACTGTAATGAAGTTTTCCATGTTGATATTTAAAAAGTAAGTTGATATAATTTGTTGTTCTGGAAAAAGTACATTGACATTTACTTTATATAAAAAAAAAACCACCTGTGTCATGATTTATATATCGACATAGGTAGAGAAAATCACCCATTTCTATATCAAATCTTCCTTGTGCCCACTGCATGCCTGGTCCTATTTTATATAGGGCCATTTGCATGTTGCCCTCATTGGCTCTGCCTTCAACTTGGCTTTCTGCCACCAGTCTGATCATTCCTTTCAGGGTGCCTCAGTTGGTTCCTGACTCTATTGCTTGCTCTACAGGTTTGTGGCTCACAATGGCTGCATTGCCTGGCTTTGTTCCAATGATGGTTTGCTGTTTGGGATAGGGTCGCCATTTGTTAATGTCCCTCTTCTTGCTGGTCATTGTCTGGTTTTGGCTCATTGATGTTCCCTATGCTTCTTCGGGTGCTATTGTTGGCTTTCCCTTCGGCTGTGGTTTGACTGTTCTGCAAATCCTTTGGGGTCATTGCCCTTGGTCTCTGGCATCTGGCTGGGCCCCCCATGATCGTGGGGTCTGTGGCTCTTAGGCCTGGTCACATGGCTTTGTCCCACCACTTGTTTCATGTTTGGCTGCCACCTAGCTTCACCTCAGTGACCTTCTTTGTTGACAGGTTTACCATTGATGTGGTTTGTTTTTGGGGCCTGGCTCTGTCATTATCCCTTGTTTACACCTGATCTCTGTGTCTATACACTGACCGTGGTGTATGTCAGCCATCAGTTGGGGCTTCTGGGTGTCTTGCTCCCATGCCTCTTATGCACTCTTGGGGTTGCCCTATTATGGTTCTGTTCTTCTTGGCCTATGGAACATTGGTCAGTATGTTGGTTGCTCCTATGCCTTCTTGCTGGCCTTCCTCCCATTATCTGGGGTACTGCTTGGACATCGTTCCAGAAGTGTGGCTCACTAAAGGAAAATATTCTTGAAGAAGATAGAACAGTTACTTGCCAGTAACAGTATATCTTCAAAGGAATCTCCTCCAGTGAGCCACTGAGCACCCTAACACCTTTCCTCTGGTGGGCTGTAGTGTGGGTTGTGGGCATCATCATTTCATCCTGTTTACCATGTACTAGATTTTCTTTGCTAGATCATCATTACTCCCTTGTGGGGCTTTAACATGCTTATCTTTGCCATTCAGTCATGCATAATATAATTTCTTTGTCTTCATCAGACAGGCAGAATGGAGAAGATCTGGGGCCACCCACGTTATATAGGCACAGATGATGCATGTCATTGTGGACAACCTGCTAAGCAAAAGATTCTGGATAGGTCCAACACCAATGGTGTCTATGATCCAGAGGTGTAGCTCACTGGAGGAGATTCCCTTGAAGATCTAATGTTACTGGTAAGTAAGTGTTGTTTCCTCTGCTAGATGCTGAAGCAGAGGGAACCAGAATTGTCTGGGCCAGAATGGAACTGCTGGAATCAATGTTGCATACTCCACCTGATGCTTGATCAACACCTGCTAAAGCAGAGGGATCAGTAGAAAAGCATACAAGAACCTCCCTTTCCTGAAGAGGAAGAGTGCATCACGTCGGAAAATTCCTGACCCCGGAGCAAGCAAGTACAGTATGTAGCAGTTCTGCATTGTGTGGAGATACAAAAAGGTCTGAGACGGTCCACCAGAACGTTTAGAAACATAACAGTTAAGAACACATTGTGGCTTAGAGCCCAATTCCACACTTTCATTGTTTCTCTGTATAGAGAGTAGGAGTGGGTACCTGCATTGGTGAGGTAGTGCCTCACATAAATATCCATTTGTGTGAGAATGGGATGGCCCCGGATGTGTCCAGTGAATGCCTGGAGGCCAAGAAGAACAGACTTCATCTCCAAAACATTGATGTGGTAAGCCACTGTTGTTGTACCTCCCAATCCCTTGTACCTTTTGTATGCTAATGTAGTGCTTTGTTGTTGTGCTCTTTTCTCCTGTAACCTCCTGGGTCAAACCTGAAAAAAAGACAGTTCCTGTCTAGTGCATCCACCCAGTTAACAAAAACTAAATAAATAAAGTGCATTAGAGAGGGGACCAGAGATCCTGTGTCTGAAGGGCCGCCAGATGGGTCCCCCAGCTGGACCCCAGAATGTCTGTTGTAAGGATGCTCAGAGATGTCAGGTGTTAAAAATGGGGCCTCAGTGAGATTTAAATGATCCTGCCTTCAGAGGAAGACACAATGAAGTGCAGTCATGACTAGAACTAGGTGTTCAAGGTCAAACTCCTGTGCCCGCTGAACCAAAAACATACACTGAGAGATGCGCATGTGGGGGTGAACCAGTGGAACTGTCATGATGAAGACTGTCAACACACCTTTAACCATCTGTTGTGGTTTTGAACTCTTTGTCTCTCAATTTATATTCAATAAAAGAAGAATACTGGGAAAAAGTATATTGGATTACCTGAATTGCTTATTGTCTCCACATTCTGAGTGAGGTGAAGTAGGCATCTGGCTGAGATGGAAGAGCTGGAGGCAACCAGTCATGCTTGTGTCACTGGAGAATCAGAATGGTCCTCTGGAAGGAACACACAAACCATGGTCATTTCCAGGACAGTAACTACAGTATATATTGTAGGCTGGTGGGGGACCAGAACTGATTTGGGTTCATTCACCAGTACGATGAGCTGTACAAAAGGCCAGCATGTGCAAAAGAGGGTCTGAAGTATGGCATTCTGGGACAGGGTCATCAGAAGTCAATTGTCCAGGTATGGAAACATATACAGGCCTTTTCTCTGGAGAGCTGCAGCCACCATTGCTAAGAATTTGGTGAAGACCCACAGTGCTGAAGATAAGACAAAAGGCAAGACACAAAACTGGTAGTACTCACCCTCCAGCATAAATCAGAGATACTTTCAATGGTAGTGGCAGACCCTGATATAAAGTACAGTTAAGTAAGAACTTACCGTAACAGTAGATCTTCGAGAACAGCTCTTGCAACAGGTTACACCAGTAGGACTGAAGCCAGCAGGCGCCAGGACCCCACAGACATTTTCTAGCTAGCAGTCTTCAGCGGGGACCACCTCCGATGACGGTCCCGCCCCCGACGTCGGGCATAGTACATAAGGAGGCGGTCCCCCCATAAACCTCCATTCTCCCGCCGGAGACTCCTGGCCGCAGGATGACATCAGAAGGGGAGACCGAGGATTCGCCATCAGATGGCAAAACAAGTAAAAAGGAATGTCCCATCAAATGAGATGGGTGCTTGACTTCGACCTACCTCCAACAGGGATGGTGGGAGGGAAGGTACCTGCTGCAAGAGCTGTTCTCGAAGATCTACTGTTACTGTAAGTTCTGACGTAACTGTACTACCTTACTTTGAGATACAGCTCTTGCAGCAGGTTACACCATTAGGACTGATTTCCAAGCAGTAATGGCAAACATGCACCATCGGGAGAAGTAAAGGTAGGGACCTCGAGATAACTCCAGCCTCGGACAGAAGACCCTGAAGGACAGCTAGACCGAACCCCGCTCTTTGCCTCGATGCAATGTCCAGACTATAATGCCTGATAAAGGTATGCACAGAGCGCCAAGTAGCTGCAGCACAAATAGCTGAGGTGGAGATGTTCTTCAACGCCGCAAAGGAAGTAGCCACCCCTCTAGTGGAATGACCCTTGACCGCGCCCGGTAAGGGTTTATTGCGCTTCTCATAACAGAAAGTAATGCACTGGATGAGCCACCTAGATAGTGACTGTTTAGAGACAGGAGCTCCCGTCATCCTGTGGGCAAAGGAGACGAAAAGTTGGTCCGTCTTTCGGTGCTGTTTGGTTCTGGTCAGGTAGTATATGAGGTGCCTGTGCACATCTAAGGTGTGCAGAATGGCTTCTCCTCGATTAGAGTATTTCGGAAAATACACTGGTAGATCGATGTCCTGATTAAGGGTGAGAGCTGAGACCACCTTGGGCAGAAATTTTGGGTTAATCCTTAGGGATACCCTGTCCTGGTGGAAAACCAAATAAGGCTCTTTGCACATTAGAGCGTGCATTTCCGAAATTCTTCTGGCTGAAGTAACTGCAACTAAAAACAACATTTTCCAAGAGAGAAAACAGCTCACAATCCGCAGCTGGTTCAAAAGGTGGCAGCGTGGGCTGCTACAGGACAAAGGGTAAGTCCCATGGAGGGACTGGATCCTTAATTGGAGGCCTAAGGTGGAGGACGCCCCTCAAAAAGGCATGTGTCGTGTCCAGCTGGGCCACCGTCCGATGGCCCACGGGGGCATGGTAGACTGAAATGGCACAAAGGTGCACTTTAATCGAGGAGTAAGCCAGTCCGGAGTGAAAAAAGGAAAGTAGGTAGTCCAGTACCAGCTTTTCTGGACAGTCTAACGGTGGAAAGCCGCATGCTTGAGCCCACAAGCAGAACCTATGCCATTTCATGGCATAAGTTGCGTGGGTAGCCAGTTTTCTGGCAGCAGAGAGCACGTCTGCCACTTCTTCCAAGACCCCGTATCGCATCATGGCTATGTCTCTAGGAGCCAAGCGTGCAGGGTCAATGAACGTAGGTCAGGATGGACTAAGGAACCCACCTCCTGAGACAGTAGATAGGAGCTGATTGGCAAAGGCACTGGAGGTTCCCAGGATAGCTGGTGCAAGAGAGGGAACCAGATCTGTCTGGGCCAGAAGGGTGTGATCAGAATGAGCGTCGCTTGCTCCCTGCAAAGTTTTAAAAGAACTCTTTGGATCAATGGGAAAGGAGGAAAGGCATAGAGGAGTCTGCCTGCCCAAGAGAGGGACAACGCATCTCACCAGAAAACACCAGGCCCTGGATCTAGCAAGCAAAAATTGGGCAGTTTTGCGTTGGATGGGGATGTGAAAAGGTCTAATTCTGGAGTACACCATCTGTGAAACAGATCCTCTGCCACCTCCTGCAGAAGTTGCCATTCATGGACTCTGGCCTGAGAGTGGCTCAGGCTGTCTGTGATGATGTTGTCCACTCTGGGAACATGAACTGCAATCAGTGCCGTGTTGCAAGACCCAATCCCACACTCTCATTGCCTCCCTGCAAAGTGGGTAGAAGTGGGTGCCTCCTTGTTTGTTGAGGTAATACATCACTGCAGAATTGTCCGTTTGTAACAGAAGTGTACCTGGTGGAATCTCTGACTGGAAGGCCTGCAGAGCGTAAAGGACTGCCCTCATTTCTAGGATGTTGATGTGGAGATGAGACTCCTGGGCTGTCCACAGGCCCTGAGACCAAACACCATCGAGGTGTGCTCCCCACCCGAGCCCTGAGGTGTCTGTGGAGAAAGTCACAGTCGGGGATGGCACTATGAAGGGAACTCCCACCAAGAGGTTCCCTGGATGTAGCTACCATTGCCAATCTCGAATTACGGTTTTCGTGATTCGGATTGGATGCTGCAGATGGTCTTGCTTTTGGTCCCATTGTACCCGTAACATCCACTGGGTTACCCGCATGTGGAGATGGGCTAGCAGGACTGTTACAATGGCCTCAGCCATGTGTCTGAGCAGGCAAAGGACCAGTCTGGCTGGGACAGTCTTCTTCGCCGACAACTCCCTGATGAGGGATCTGATGTGTTCTGCTCTGTCCGTGGGAAGGAAAGCTTTTCCTCTGACGGTGTCCAGGACTGCTCCGATAAACTGCAGCTTCTGGGATGGAACCAGGCGTGACTTCTCGTAGTTGATGAAAATGCCCCGAGATTGAAACAGAGACTGGTTGCAGTGGATGGCAGCCATCAAGGCCTCCATGGAGGGCACCATGAGAAGCCAGTCATCCAGGTATGGGAACATGTAGTGGCCCTGTCTCCGCACAGACGCGGCTATGACCGCCATGCACTTCATGAACACACAAGGTGCCGATGACAGCCCAAAGGGAAGAGCTCAGAACTGATAATGGTGCCCTGAAACTCGAAGCGCAGGAACCTCCGGTGCACCTGAGCAATGGGAATGTTCAGGTAGGCATCCTGCATGTCCTAAGATGCCAGAAAGGTGCCCTGCTTCAGCATGGGAATTAGGCTCCGGAGGGTCACCATGCGGAAGTGTTTGTAAGCGACCAAAAGGTTGAGATCGCTGAGGTCCAGTACTGGATGGAAGTCCCCTGTTTTCTTTGGAACCAGGAAGAAGTGAGAATAGTACCCTAGTCCTCTCTGGTTCTCTGGAACGTGCTCTAAGGCTTCCTTTCCCAGAAATGCGAGCACTTCCTGCTGTATGAGCAGGGCATGCTGACCTGAATAACGGGAAAGCAGGGGAGGTCTTGTAGGTGGGCTGCCTACAAACTCTATGTAATGACCTTTTTTGACCAGCTGCAGAACCCACCTGTTGGTGGTGATTGATTGCCACCCTGGAAAGTGGCGTGCGATGCGAACCCTGACTTTCTTTTCCGATTGATCCTGAGGAAGGGCAGGGGTCGGGAAGGAGTCATGCTGTGGCAGCATTTGAACCTGCAGGCTGGGCCGACTTTGAGAATCATTGGCCTCTGCCTGGGGATGACTTGGCCTGGGCCTTGTATGAGAAAGTGCCCCTCTGCTGCTGACCGGAACATTGCTGTTGCCTTTGTAGCCAGCCACGGAAACGGCTCTGGTTCCTATGAAAGGAACTAGGCCGAGACCTGTACATAGCTTGTACAGATTGGACTGCTTTCCCTGCGTCCTGGAGTTTAGTGATTACTCTTTCAGAGGCTTCACCAAACAGGACCTTGCCATTATAAGGGACATCTAAGATGTTTTTCTGGACGTCCGGGGTAAATCCGGAGACACGGAGCCAAGAGTGTCTCCAGAGACAAACGCCTGAGGCTGCGGCTCTGGCTGAAGAGTCCGCAGAATCATATGCGGCTCTGAGCACTTGGGTCCCCACATCTGAACCCGTGCGGAGGAGGTTCAAGAGCTCCTCCTTGTGTTTGCCATCGGGCATCTTCTCAACCAGGTCCTGACCCTGTTCCCACAGGGCATTCTGGAACTGAACCATATGGGTCAGATAGTTCAGTGACCTGATGGCACAAGTAGCAGCCGCATACTTGCGCCTTCCCAGGACGTCCAATTGCTTGGATTCCTGGTCCGGTGGCTGGGTGCTCAAATGCTGAGGTCTCTGAGACTGGTCATGTGAAGCAGTGATGACCAGAGAATCAGCCAGAGGGTGGCTTGCCAAATACTGGTCCTCCTTAGGGGCCTTGTATAGGCAGTCAGCCTTCTTTGGCACCGCAGGAGAGGAATGCGGATATTTTCACGCAGCCTTGGTGACGTCCATGAAGGTATCCACCAAGGGCGGCACTACCACAGGCTTTGGGTCTTTTTGCCAAAGATAGCGGGCAAGGCGTTGTCGTTCAGGGTCAAGCTCCTCAGCATCCCATCCCATGTTCTCCTGGATGTGCCTCATGATCTCAGCAAAGGAGGGATCATCCAGAGGAAACCTGGGTAGGTCGTGTGGGTCAGGAGAGGGAATGCTGAGAGGAGAAGGTGATTTGGAACACTCTGAAGTATCCGACCTAGAATCCTCCCCCGACGGAGTGTACGGCATTGTTTGGGTCTCTTGGGACTGGGTGACCCTGAGGGGGATCTGGAGGGAGGCCTTATCCTGTCTGAAGATCTACCCCTAGGAGGTGGTGTCTGCTCCTTGGGGGATGGAGGTCATCCTATGGGCCCCTTATGTGGAGGAAGGGGCGTAGGTGGTGAACGAGTAGGTGGAGGAGGAGTAGCAGGTGTAGCAGGAGGAGGACGTCCGGGGACCACATCTTTCTTGATGGTGTCTCACCAGAAGGTAAAATCCTTTACCTCTGTAAGATTCATATCCAACGACGGGCCTGGCGCCAGTGGCCTGTCGCTGGGGTCAGGTTCCCAGGGGTCTCCTGCTCTGGGGAAGGTTCCCTTGGGAGCCCGGCATCTCCGGTGTCGCCTGCCTGGTCTTCGGGCTGTGTGGCATCCTCTTCGGTGAAGTCCCTCTGACCGGCGTCCGTCGGCAACGGGGGTGCGGTCTTCTTCTCCGGGGTAGCCGATGTTGGTCCCCTGGCTGACATCTTCGGAGGTGAACGCCTGGCCGTTGACGGGTGTCTGGGTGTCATTGGCTCCTGTGAGTGCCGTTGGTGTTTGGCTGACGTCGGGTCCGACGTCCATTTGAGAGATGTCAGGTCTTACGTTTTGTGGGGCGCCGGATCCGGACCTTGGGGTGGCTGGGAGACTGACCTGGTGTCGGTGTCCCAGCGACAGGAGGAAGATTTATGGCACTCACCCGACTTCGACGAGGCCTTGGAAGGTGTAGAGGAGGCCGAGGGCCTCAAAGTCTTCAGAGGCTGGAGAGAGGAAGAACCGCTAGAAGACCTGACCTGAACCAGGGGAGGTTGTGACAAAGCCCTCGAGGGAGAGCGGTCCGATTTGGAGCCAGAGCTTCAGGAGTCTGAGACCCTTGTGGGAGACCTGGACCTCGCCTTTTCCCGGTGCTTGTCCCAGTGTTTATGGGATTTGCTTGAAGGCTCTCCCCGGGAGGAAGTTCCTGGTCCTTGCTTTTCAGTTTCTCTTCCAGCAAAAATGCTTGAAGTGCCTTCTGGTGGCGGATCCTGGTGCGGCTGTTAAAACCCTGGCAAAAAGGAGCAGACCTTGGTGTTGTGGTCCGGGCCTAGGCAGCGCACGCAGGCCAAATGGGGATCCTTGAAGGGGATCTGTTTGCCGCAGGCACACTTCGTGTGGTGACCCTCTAAGGATGGAGTTGGAGAGGACATCAGTTGCTCAAATCCAAAAAGAAGATGAAAATCGTAGTAGTTCTGCAGTCGTTGCCCACTAGACAGGAGACAGAGAGGCCGATACTGGTGAGTCGACGGTGGGAAAAGAACTGAGGATTATGGGGGGACCGCCTCCTTATGTACTACGCTCGATGTCAGGGGCGAGACCGACGTCGGAGGCAGTCCCTGCTGAAGACTGCTAGCTAGAAAATTTTCGTGGGGTCCTGGCACCTGCCGGCTTCGGTCCTAATGGTGTAACCTGCTGCAAGACCTGTATCTCGAAGTAAGATAGGTAGAATCCTTCATATCCAGGGTGCACGGATGTGGCTTTGAACTCTTTGTCTCTCAATTTACTTTCAGTACAAGAAGAATACTGGGAAAAATTACCTTGGGATTACCTGAATTGCTTATTGTCTCTGCACTCTAAGTGTGGTAAATTGTGGTCTATTGACAGGACAGTGCCTGACGACAATGTCTGTACACCACTAAGAGTAGGAGAGCCAGACCCTGATCTTGGTGTCATGATGATGGTTGGGGGAGAGCAGGAACTGAGACTGCAGCCATTGCCTGGGTAGACTTACCCACAGTACCTGATCTATGAGGTGACTGGGAAAGAGAGAAAGAAGCAGGCAGCCAGTTCTTGGAGTGCTAAGTAAGGTGCCTATCAGATGACATGTATTTTGAGGATTTTATTTCCTTTTGTTTTACTGAGACAACTGCTGAGGTGACAGCATAGCTGTCAACCAGAGATAACAGTGGCCTGTCAAAGCAGAATCCAACAAATATGATAGTAATGTCCATGCAAGAGACAGTGACAAACACTGAGTACCCTCCATCTTTTGGAGGAAAGCTTCAAGTGTCTTCCAACAGCGTCTCCTCACAGCCTGGTAAAGCCTTGGCAAATGGTGTACTTCTTCACACCATGCCAGAGGCCCAAGCTATAAACACAGATGAAATCTACATCATCCTTGAATATCTTCATGCTGTAACAACAGAAGCGAAGGAGTGGCTCCTTCAATTGTGGAATACTATGATAAAATAAAAGAGGCATTATAAAAGAAAATCTGAAAAATCAACAACAGCATTTCTGTGCAGATCCAGTGATTGGTTGATAGGAGAAAAACTGCAGCAATATGGGGCTGCTCATTTTATATAGGCAGCGTCAATGTACTTCAGTGTGGGTGGCCCAAGCAGGCAACGGTTTCAGAGTAGTGTTAATGCCTCTGGCTCACAGTTCTTAAGGTGTGGCTATATGGAGGGAGATGTGATGTCCTTAGAGTTCTGGAAGAACAAGACATTACTGTAGTGTAACCAGTGGCCTCATATTGAAGATTCTGTTTGGTTGGCATCCTCTTAAAAGAACCCAGACCTCCAGAACATATGACTGCTCATGTAAACCTGTCTTGAAAGAGAACTTACCAAAAAACAACTTTCTAAGAAGCACCCCTAAAATGGACACCTGCATGAAAGTATGCTTACCATTAAACCTTCAGCTCAGTTTATGATATCTGCAGCAGTGTTTCCTAGCAAACGGACTGTAAATCAATAAAGGACTGCTACTATGCCATTACACGCAGTGCATGCTACTCCATCCCTAAACATCCATTCAGCATACTTTGTGGTGAGTTACTTAAAAATGTCACCCACTGCAAAAGCTACCTTAGCTTAACCATTGAGCTCCACATCATCTATTCTGCCCATACTAAATAAGTGATCACTACTCTTTATTGCATGCTGGTACCATGCTATTGTGTCAATGACTGCTACTCCCCAAGAAAAAGGAGATGCATAATAAGAGTAAATGCTCCTACCATTCCTTGACTGTAGAGATGTTGTATTTGGAACTAAAGCCCAAGAATCAAAAATGTACACACTGTACAACGTAGTGGTTTTGTGTTAAGCTGCCCTTCCCTAACCTCTCCCTTTTCAAGTGCCTGCAGTTAGGTTGGCCCTCCCTAGAAACACCGAATTTGCCAGCAAATAAGGACCGCTTGGCCCACCTAGTCTGCCCATTTTCCCTGCCTATAGTGTCACTGCAGATCCTACTTGACCTCGAGCCCATTCACCCCCCCTTTCCCTAAGATTTCCTTATTCCTATCCCATGCATTCTTGAACCCTACCACTGTTTTCAAACGCACCACCTCTGCTGGAAGACTGTTTCAGGAATCCACTTCTTCAGTGAAGGGGTATTTCCTCACATCTCTCCAGAATCTTCCCTCCAGCTTCTTATTACGCCCCCTTGTCCTTGAGCGCCTTTTTCCTCTGAAAAATATTTACCTCTTGTATCTTGTTTATCCTGATGGGGTATTTAAAGGTTTCTGTCACATCCCCCACCTCTCTCCACTCTCCCATGGTGTACATATTTAAGTCCTTTAATCTCTCCTCATGGGGCTTGTGATGCAAACCCTGCAACATTTTAGTTGCCCTCCTCTGGTCTGCTTTCACTCTGTGTCCTTTTGAGATATGGTCTCCAGAACTGGACACAGTACTCTAGGTGAGATCTTACTAGTAATATATACATAGTGAACAGCACCTCCCTCTTTCTGCTGCTGATACCCTCCCTATGCACCCGAGCATCCCACTTGCCCTACCAACTGCCTTGTCGCACTGCCTGGCCATCTTTAGGTCACCCTATATAAAGAACTCCCGGTCTCTTTATTGCTTGGTGGTCATCAGTACCATCACCTCCATTTTGTACTTTGCACCTGGGTTTCTGCGCTCCAAGTGCATATTTTGCACTTTTTCACATTGAAACCCAGCTGCCATACCCTTGACCACTCAAATTTTCTCAGAGTGCAGCTAATTCTTTCCACGCACCCCTGAGTTTCAACTGTCACAGAGTTTGATGTCATCGAAAAAGAGGCAGACCTTCCCTTCCAGCTTCTCTGCAATGTCCAGAGGGGGTATTGCTAAGCTTAATGGAGAAAAGGGAGCATGTGAGGAGGAGGACCCTGTAAAGGCATCTATTCTAAATAGATACTTTTGCGCAGTATTTACTGAAGAGAAGGTAGGGCAGGGCCCACAGCTCAGCATCATGGACACAGTGGGGAGGGAGGTGAGCACTACTCCTTCACAAAAGAAAGGGTCCTACAAGAGCTTTCTAAGCTCAGGGTGGATAAGGCAATGGGACCTGATGGCATACATCCCAGGGTACTTAAGGAGCTAAAGGAGGAACTAGCAGAGCCATTAGCAGAATTGTTTAGTGAGTCTCTGAGCACAGGAGAGGTCCCAGAAGACTGGAGAAGGGCTCATGTGATCCCGCTCCACAAGAGTGGTAGCAGGGAGGAGGCGGGGAACTACAGACCGGTCAGTCTTACCTCAGTAGTGGGCAAGATTATGGAGGCACTCCTTAAGGAAAGGATAGTGCAACACCTGGAATCCATAGGGACACAGGATCCAAGACAGCATGGGTTTACAAAAGGAAGGTCCTGTCAAACTAATCTCATAGATTTCTTTGACTGGGTAACCAGAGTGGTGGACCAAGGGAGAGCAGTTGATGTCGCCTACCTTGACTTCAGCAAAGCTTTTGACACTGTTCCACATAGAAGATTGATAAATAAGCTGGGTAAGCTCGGGGTGGGTCAGAAGTTGGTCAACTGGGTGGTAAACTGGTTGACAGACAGAAAACAGAGAGTGGTGGTAAATGGTATACAGTCAGAAGAGATGCAAGTCACAAGTGGGGTACCTCAGGGATCAGCCCTGGGGCCAGTCCTCTTCAACATCTTCATTAGTGACCTTGCAGATGGACTAGAGGGTAAGGCTTGTCTGTTTGCAGATGACACCAAGATCTGCAACACAGTAGATGATCCAGATGGGGTGGGCAGAATGAGAAGAGATCTGGATAAACTAGCAGAATGGTCAGAAGAGTGGCAACTGGGATTTAATGCAAAGAAGTGCAAAATCATGCACATAGGGAAGAGAAACCCTGAAGCCACCTATAGACTGGGAGGAGTTGCTAGCAGTCACAAAGGAAGAAAGAGACTTGGGCATCATCATCACTGATGACCTAAAATCATCCAAGCAGACCTCTAAAGCAGTAGGTAAGGCTAGGGGTGTTAGGGTGTATTAGTAGGGTATCACAAGTCGTAAGAGGGAGGTAATAATCCTCTGTACAAGACACTGGTTAGGCCCCATCTGGAGTACTGCATGCAGTATTGGAGGCCACACCTTCACAGGACATTAACCAAATTGAGGCAGTCCAGAAGGAAACCAAAATGGTGCAGGGACTGCATCAGAAGACATATGAGGACAGATTAATGGAGCTCAATATGTATACCTGAGTAAAGGAGGGAGAGAGTGATATGATCGAGGCATTCAAACACCTTAAGGGCATAAACAAGGTGAAAGAGTCTAACATGTTTAAATATAAGAAAAATAGCAGGACAAGAGGACACAGCATGAGATTAGAGGGGGGCCGATTAAGGGGGAATGTGAGGAAATTCTTTTTCACAGAAAGGGTGGTGGATGCATGGAATGGCTTACCACAAGAAGTGGTGGCTATGAATACAGTGCAGGGCTTCAAACAGGCATGGGATAGGCATAAGGGAGCAATACAAATGACTATGAATAGATAGACCACTGACAGAGCAAAGGCCTATGGCACATTTATAAGGTAGAAAAAGAAATGGGCAGACTGGATGGGCCTTGAGGTCCTTATCTGCCGTCAACTTCTATGTTTCTATGTTTCTATGTCACTTATGAAGACATTAAAGAGGACTGGTCCCCTCACTGATCCCTGAGGCACCCTACTGGTCACCCTCCCTTCCTCTGAATGAACTCTGTTAATCACCACCTTCTGTCACCTATCCCTTAACCAATTTCTTATCCAGTTTACCACTTTTGGAACCACTCCTAAGCTACGCTGCTTGCTTAATAGTCTCTTATGTGGAACAGCTTACTGAAAACTAGGTAGGCCATGTCCACCACTGCACCCTGTAGTTCGTTGATTATTCAGTCAAAAAATTCTTATCAGATTCATATGACATGAATCCCCCCCCCAGTGAATCCATGCTTTCTCAGGTCTTATAACCCATTGGATTCAAGATATTCCACAATCTGTTCTTTCAGGAATGATTCCATTAACTTTCCCATCACTGAAGTCAGGCTGACTGGCCTGTAATTGCCAGCCTCTTCCCCATTACCACGTTTGTGAAGTGGGACTACATGTGCCCATCTTCAGTCCTTTGGAACCACTCCTTTTTCAAATTAGCTGTTAAATAGGGCCATCAAAGGTGCAGCCAGTACCTCCCTGAGCTCCCTCAATACCCTTGGGTGGACTCCATCTGGCCCTATTGCTTTGTACACTTTCAGATTTGCGAGTCCCTTTAGAACTTTCTTCTCCGAAAATGGACTAGTGTCCACCTCCCTTCCTTCAATGCTGTTGTTATATTTTTGTGGCTCTTCCCCCTCTTTCCTCTGAGAACACTGAACAAAAGTATTTGTTCAAGATATCTGCCTTTTCCTAGTCTCTTCCTCTGCACAGTTCCCGCTTTCCTTCTTAGCCTTACAATCCCACCCCTGGTCTTCCTTTTTTCACTTCTATATCTAAGAAATGTCTTGTCCCCTTTTGTTACTGCCTTGGCTAGTCTCTCTTCAGTCTGTGCCTTTTTATTTATTTAATTTTTATTGACCAGGAATGGAGGACTAGACAATTCTGCCTCTTTTCAGCCTTGTCCCAGGAGAGGGGGATACAGATAGATGCCAATTGACATTGAACCAGATTAAGCTGTTTGTAATATTTGCAGTGAATGGGGGAAATTTGGCCAGGACACCGGGGACAATCCCCATCTCCATTCAAGAAGTGCCATGGGATCTTTAACATCTCTGCACTCCTTACTGCTCTGCTTGCTTCCCTCTGTTTTCTGATACACCTCACTATCCTCCTCACACTGCATCTCCTTGTACCATCTGGGGAAGGGGAGGGAGGCCAGGGACACTGGTGTAAGGGTAAAACCAGAACCCTTCAACAATCGATGCAGACATGATAGGCCATGTGGTCTCCTTCTGCTGGTTGTGTTCTTATGTTCTGAATGCTACATTACCTTCTTAGCTTTTACCTTTTCCACCACCTCTTCATAGAACCATAGCAGTCTATTTTTTCTCTTTTGTTTGCTCCTTTGCTTGATACAGAGGTTTGTTGCCTTCACTATGGCCCTTTTTAGTTTCCCCCCCGTGTTCCTCTACCGCACTCAGTTCATCCCCTCAACCAGGTCATCCCTGAGGAATTCACCAATCTTTATTAAATCTGCCATCCAGAAGTCCAGAACCCTCATCCTTGTGTGGTTCAATGCTACAGCCATCTTTATAATGAACTACACTGTACGGTGATTACTGGTTCCCAGGTGGCCCCCCCACCTTGATGTCGGCAACACTGTCCCTGTTGGTGAGTACCAGGTCCAGTACTGCACCATCACAAATGGGTTCACTAACTAGTTGCCTGAGGAATGTCCCCTGAAGAGATTCCAAGATTTACCTGCTTCTAGACTGAATTCCCTCATTGGCAGCACCTCTCCCTTTTCTGCAGGCTTGCCAATGGCTTCCATCAGTGCCTTATCTAACTCCTCCCCATGTGGTGGAGGTCTGTAGAGCACACCAGTTTAAATAGAGGCTCCATTCAGAGTCTCTAGGGTGACCCACAGGACCTCTGCGCCCCCCCCCATTCCCTGTCACTTTAATGCACTGCCTCACATGAAGTACTACACCTCCTCCTTTCCTTCCTACCCTGTCCTTCTTGAACAGAGTATAGCCTGGTACAACCATGTTCCAGTCATGATTTTCAGTGCACTGTACTTGGTAATAGCTACAATATCCAGGTTGACCTCTGCCATTGTTGCCTCTAGATCTGGAATCTTACTTCCTAGACTTCTAGCACTTGCACACGTGGCTTTCCAGGTTTTGTTACCACTCCATTTGTTACCCCCTTTTTCCTTTTTCCTTTGCCTCTTCTCCCCCTTTTTTGTAATGCACCTGCTCCCATCCACTTTTATTTTTTCCACCTCGCTTCCAGTATTAATTAATTTTACTCTCTACTTCAGCCTGTGGGGAACAGGCAGTTTCTGCCACCCTGATCTCTTCTGCCACCCTCCTCAACTAGTTTAAATGTTTATCAAAGTAACATTTAAACCATCCACTGAGGACTATTGTTCCCCCTCTGAGATGGGTGCAGGCCATCACCACTGTATAGGCCCTTATCCTCCCAGGTGGGTTTCCAGTCCCCAGTGTAGCTGACCTCTCCTCTCTGGATGATTCTTTTAGCCATAAGGTGAAGCTCCTGGGGTGGAGATCCCTTTCCTCCCCATCATTGACAGGCAGCAAAAGTCACTGAGCGCGCTACCTAAGACCCCTCCCCAGCTCCCTAAACTCCCCTGCACTGTCCTAGGCCTTTCCCTAGCAAAGACATTATTCCCCACATGGACAGTAACATCCAGCTCTGCCTCCCATCCTGCTGCTGTAATGATCCATAGGATCCACTTCCCTAGGCTGTGGCACCGCACAGGCACCTAACCTCCCTCTCCCCTCCCTTTCTTAGTCCCAAATCTCTTCCCCTCAAAACTGATTCATCAGAAGTGTTTTCTTCCTCATATGGGATCCTCTTCTACCCTCCTTGGGGTCTACACTATGTAGGAGCCCCACATCCTGCCTGGTCTGTACCTTAGGTGCGTCTTCCTGGCAGTCCCACCTTGCCAGAGTGGCATAGGAATTGCATAGAGGTACCGGTTGAGGAATGTGTCTTTGACCCGCAACCTCCACACTTTCTGAGCCCACCTTATTTCAGCAGCCCCTCCTGTCTGGCATCATCTTGAGGCAATGGTGGCAGACGTGGTGTCCCATGGGTGGGGAAAAAGGTTACCTGATTCCCAGCTAGCTCGACCTGGATTCTAGCAACCTCCTCCCTCAACCCAGAGAGGTGCATGCAGATGGGGCGGCATCATGAAGCAAGCACATCCTCCATACTGCTTCTTGGTGCTAAATATTGGTTTAACAAACTCCTGAACTACCTCAGTAGTCCCATGCATGGTGCTCACTGCTTGGTGATGTGAAAAACCTCTGTGGGATCTTGAATTTCAGTGACACTAGAAATAAATCTGCAGGTATAACAGTGGGTTCTATTACAGGCTGTGGTACTGGTAGGAAAGAACTGTTCCTATTATTCAGGCTGCTACATACCTGGAGATTTTGAAGGTTGCATGATCTGTAGTAGGAGACAATAGGTGGCCCTGTAAAGGCAGCTTCAATATTAGGGTTAGTTTGTAGAACAGAAAAGTTCCTAGTGATGGTCCTACGAAGAGAAGGGGTCATAGAATGGAATGGATGCACCGTGGAATGCATAGTTGTTTCTGCATGAGAGTACCCCTCCTCCAATAAGGGTCAAGGTTACAAGGCATATTACTAACATGGGAGAGTGCTCTGCTCACTATTCCTTCTGTGTAACCCCTGTTAATAAAAAAAAAAGGTGCATAATTTGAGCCTTCTCAGAAAAATCATCTTCGATACATAACTTGCCAAACCTAAGACACTGAGAATATAACAAACCATTCTTAACAAGTTTGGGATGCAGCTGTGGAGGAGAAAGCTGTGCAATACACCAATGTCTTCAAACCAGAGTTTTGTACTGACAATTTGAAATCTGGAACAAGCTGCATGGAAGAGGATACTCAACAGTGTACTGAACTGAAGGATGGTATGTGGTAAACTTGTCTAAGAAGATATGGGACATTGGAGAAGGAGGTGGTCCCCACACAACCATCTGTGTAGCATTTGTAGAGGTCAAGCACATTCCCTGTGAAGGGGAGAAAGAACTGTTCCTCAACCCAACCAACCAACAGAATGGCAAAGTTGGGACCCATCCTGGTACCCATGGCAGCTCCACTGACCTACTGAAATTGAGCACAATGGGTGTGCTGCAACCCCTCTGTTACTGAAAGAAAAATCATTAGGCTACGAACAAGTTCAGCTATTCGGGTTAATGTGTGTGTGGATGGCTGCTGGAATTCCCACTTACTCAAAAAAATGCTGCAAAGCTGTCAGACCATCATTGTAGGGGATCACTGTGTAAAGAGATTTGATACCCATGGTAAAGATTAGTTGATAGGAGCCACTAAATCTGAACCTGTCAAATAACTGGAGATCATGGTTAGTGTCTTAAATGTAGGAGGGCAGGGATACAATGAGTATTCTCATGAGGCTGCCCAGAAGTGCTGAGATATAGGATGCAGGGCAGAAGCAGGCAGACACTATAGAGCATCCAGGGTTACCTGTTTTGTGGATTCTGGAAAAACGACAGAACCTAGATGACAGAGGATGAGAGTTCTTTGATTTTAACAGCAGATGTGGTGGTTGTGGTGACCTCTGTCTGATAGTTGGCCATGGGGCCCAGTGGAAGAGGAGAAAAAAAATGTGGTGTCCGAGGGTTGCTGTTTGGCTTCAGTTATGTACATAGCTCCTTACACCTCACCATGACAGTTCCCGCATTATTGTCTGGTTTAATAGCAATGTCACTCCTGTGTTGCAGAGATCTGAGGGCTGCAAATTCACCAACTATCAAGTTAGGGTTATAGAGGCTGCAATGAAAATTGATGATAGTGGTGTCTCTTACACTGGTTAACAAAATGATCTACAGCAGCAAAACATCCAGGAAGTGGGGTCCACACACTGTGTCAGGGATTGTGTTGTTTATTCTGGTAATATCATCATCAGATGCAGGGAGGAGTCTCATTAAAAAAAATGAGCTATAAGGTGTATTCTGCGATAGAAGCACTGCAGATCAACTTGAATCAGAGGTACATCAAGATGTCTAGATGTGGGTAAAAAAATAAAGACCATTGTTGAGGAGAGATCGCTCATTTTGTATTGGGGGAGATCTGAAGGAATGCAAATTACCAAACTCTCTACCTTATCTAGGAGGGGCTCTTCTTGGTTGCTGATTTGATGGGAGACTAGTGTTTGGCAAAGTTGGTGTCCTTGAGGAACTGAAAGAGAGTGCAGTTATGCTGATTGTTTTGTTTGTTACCTCCAAATCTGCTTTTCCCCAAGACACAATTTGTAAATGAGATTGCTGGTTGTCTCTATATGTTTTCTTGGTAACATCATTTTAATAAATAAACTAGAAAAGGGTGTATTTATTCCTTAATGGAACATCTTCTAGTATCTTGCAACTATGAACATTATATACAGTTCAACCTTGTTTATCCGACCTGCTTAAGGGACATCTGATATGGTCAGATAACTGGGTGGTTGGATAAATGGGATTCCGATAGATGGATTGTTATAAACAATCTACACACTCAGGAAGACACTTGAACAGTCGTATAAATTTCAGTCCTTTATTAAATGTGCAAATGTGCTAAATACAGTACCAAACTTAATTAGAACAGTACAAGGTGCATGATTTAAAAAAAAATATTTTTCAAAGGAGTGGAATCAGCTTTTAAAATCATCATTAATTGACTTCTGTTTCAGAGCATCATGCTGCTTCCTAGCTGCGCACTGCTTTAGACTCCGGAGTAGCATGATTTGGATAGGGTCACAGTCCGGCTGTGCTTCCTGGTACAGAATTAATTTTTCCAGGTGCTGCACTGCCTCAGCATGAGTTGGCAGAATCTGAGACTCTTCTGTCTCCTATTCATTATCGTTGGGTTCCTCGTCTGGTTCTGATTGTGATCGGGTCACCATTTCCACGAGATCAGGGAGGTCAGCTTGCTTAGGGAGTTTCCATTAATTACATGTCAATGACTGCAATTTGACAGCCACTGACAGTTTGACAGCCGTAGAATTCAGAAGCAAAATTGAACTAACAGGTGAAACATGACAGGGAAGCTGTAATATTGGGGAACACTGGCTGGGTTCGCTAGATAGGAAGGTTTGGTATTTCGGAGGGTCAGGGTTTGACTGTAGCTGTAATCTTACATCATACAGGTATATAATTTTTATATTTTCTCAACCTTCAATCTTATTGTTGATTTAATATGTTGGGAAAGACAGCAAGACATAAAACATTTTTAAACGTTATGTTTTAATATATCTCGCTATACGGTAGATATATGAACATACTGTATATACTTAGCTGACTCCAAGCTCTCGGTACTAGCTCAAACAGTTACAGAGTTATTCCATTTTGAAGAAATTGTCTTTTGAAAGTTGTGACTTTGGAATTGTTAGGGCTAGAAATGAAAGCTTTGAGTCAGAGCAACATAGAAGGATCATAATTCAGTTTTCATGAATTGATACATGTATATAAATGTCGATATACAGTATGGCAGTTGTAACGTGATATACTGATACGTCATCCTAGCCAACTTTAAGCTTTCATTTCTTAAAGAATTATGTTTTCTGGCTTGACAGTTCAAAGTTATCACATTTTAATACAATTATCCTTAAATGTCTAACTCTGGAGGAGGTCACATGTGCACCAGAAGGAAATAGCTGCCTAACTTTACAGCTCTTGGCCAGTGCCCCAGCAATCTGCCTCCATCCACATATTGCTAGCTAGTTCAAGGGGAAAAATACACATCCTTTAGCAGAGCTACTGCATGTCAAATGACTAGACTGCTTCAAAGGACTGCACAAAAAAGAAAAAAGGACCTCCACTCTGAGGCAGATAAACAAGTTTCCCTGCTTGAAAAAAAATCATGGCAAACGTGGAGTTGACTGGACAGACTGTCTCTGAAACCCAGGTGTTGATCACCACTCTTACTAGCCAGGTTGAAACCGCTGAGAATCAGACTGTGGACCTAGGGACTGTGCAAGCTGCAACAGACAATTGCCTGCAAGCTGCTGAAACTTAGATTGACTGGATTACGCAGAAAGTTGAGGATATAGAAGGCCGCAACCATTGGAAAAATCTGTGACTCCTGGGTCTCAAAAAGGGCTGGAAGGGTCCGATCCTGTTATGTATCTGAGGCAACAGCTCCGGGTATGGCTGGGATTCGCACCTACAGCGTACAATTTTGAACTTGATTGAGCATAATCAGGAGGCAGTATAGTGCAGTGGTTTAAGTCTCTGAGCTAACAAACCTGGAGACCTGGGTTTGAATCCCACAGCCCCCATTTGCATACTGTGTGACCCTGAGCAAACTGCTTAACTTCCCTGTACTCCCAGGTCACACCTGTAAACAAGCTTCAGTTTAGTGTCTCTCTCCTGGTAAAAATAAATAGATAAAAGCACACTGGGCCTGCCACAACCCTTAATGCAGCTTTGATTAAAGCTCCAGCAATTTAGCTGTTTAACTTTGTTATACCCTCTGCTGGCTGAAGTGTTCTAGCACCTTGTACCACAGGAAAGTACAGTTACATAAGATCTTACCATAACAGTAGATCTTCGAGAGAGGCTCTTGCAGTAGGTAATTACATATAGGACTGATGCCGGCCGGTGGCAGGACCCCACGGAAAAATTTCTAGCTAGCAGTCCCTGGCGAGGGACCGCACCCACGTCAGGTGACCGGTGTCATATGACGTCAGTATAAAGGGGCAGTCCCGGATGCCCGCCTTCCAGTTCTTTCCCACCACAGGCCCGGACGAGAGAGAAGCAGATGGTTACATTCCTGGAAAAGGAGCTGAAAAAGCCTAGGGGGATGGAGGGCGGGAAGGTATTACCTACTGCAAGAGCCTCTCTCGAAGATCTACTGTTACGGTAAGTTCTTATGTAACTGTACTATCTTACTTCGAGAGGGCGCTTGCAGTAGGTAATTACATATAGGACTGAATCCCAAGCAGTCTGGAACAAATAAAAGGCACTGGGAGGAGGAAACTACTCCAGAAAGTAGCACTAGCCTTGCAAGCCTCAAGACAGGAGGCCTTGCAAAACAGCCAGCCCGAAGCCTGTTCTACGGCGAGAGGCAATGTCCAAACTGTAGTGTTTCAAAAAGGTATGGACGGAAGTCCAGGTGGTGGCAGCGCATATGTCTGCCGCAGACATATTCTTGAAACAAGCCGCAGAGGCCGCTACTCCTCTTGTGGAGTGGCCTCTAACCTGACCCGGAAGGGTATTGTTGTACTTGTCATAACAGGGATGCAATGAGCCAACCACTTCGACAGGCATTGCTTGGAAACAGCATTGCCTTCCCTTTTGTGACCAAAAGAGACGAACAACTGATCAGTCTTTCTGAGATCCTTTGTCCTGTTGGTGTAGTATCTCAGAATCCGGTGAACATCCATGGTATGGAGTAAATATTCCCCTTGATTAGAGTACTGCGTAAAAAAGGCAGGTAGCTCTATGGACTGATTTAAGGTAGACTCTGCTACTACTTTAGGTAGAAACTTAGGATTCGTGTGAAGAGCAACTCATTCTTTGTGAAAAATCAAATGGGGGATTTTACACATAAGGGCCTGGAGCTCAGAAATTCTTCGAGCCGAAGTAATGGCCACCAAGAAGAGCGTCTTCCACGAAAGAAACTTCAGATCTGCAGAAGCTGCAGGTTCAAAGGGAGGGAGAGTAAGTTTCTCGAGAACAAAATTTAAGTCCCAAGGGGGAGCAGGGGTACGGATGGGGGCCTTAGATGAAGGACCCCTCTGAGAAAGGTCTTAGAGACCTCCAGTTGGGTGAAAGCTTTACCTGCGAAGGGAACATGGTAGGCTGAGATAGCTGCCATGTGAACCTTCAAGGAGGAATGGCTGAGACCCAGGTCGAAGAGATGATGTAAGTACAGCAGCAGAAAAGCCACTGAACAGGAGAAAGGCTCCATGTTCTTGGAGGCTGCCCAAATAGAGAATCTCTTCCACTTCATGGCATAAGTGGACCTGGTGGAGGGTTTTCTAGCCTCCACTAAGATCTCCGCCACTTTTGGAGAGACACCAAAATGGGATTGGGCTAGGTCTGCAGGAGCCATGCATGTAGTTGAAGGGATTTGAGGCCTGGGTGGACCAGGGTCCCCTGATCCTGGGTCAGCAAACCTCAAGATAGAGGAAGAGGAGGAACCTCTGAATATTGTTGTAGAAGAGAGAACCAGATTTGCCTGGGCCAGAAAGGAGCGATCAGAATCATTCTCGCTCCTTTTGTGGTTAGTTTCTGCAATACTCGTGGGATCAGAGGAACTGGGGGAACAGCATAGACGAATCTGTCCTTCCAGTCTAGAAACAGAGCGTCGCTCCAGAAAGCGCCTCGTTCTGGAATGAGCGAGCAAAAGGTGGGAAGTTTTGCGTTTTGGGGAGAGGCGAACAGGTCTACCTGCAGAGTCCCCCAAAGCTGAAAGATATCATCTAGCACCCCTTGGTCCAATTCCCACTCGTGTGCCAGAGCAGAGGAGCGACTTAGCTTGTCTGCCAGAGTATTGTTGACTCCTGGAACATGAATCGCCGTGAGGTGAAGGTCGTGTTGAGTTGCCCAATCCCAAACCCTCATTGCTTCCCTGCATAGAGGGTAGGAACGAGTTCCTCCCTGTTTGTTGATGTACCACACTATGCACATGTTGTCCGTCTGGATGGCTAAGTGGCCGGGAAGAATGTATTGGTGAAGGGCTTGGAGAGCTTATAGCACAGCTCAAAGCTCGAGCACGATGATGTGGAGAGCTTGTTCCAGTCTGGACCATAAGCCCTGGGTCAGACGAGGGCCTAGGTGGGCTCCCCAACCTTCACCTGATGCGTCTGTAGTCAGAGTCTGGGAGGGGGGAGGATGAAAGAAGGGGAACCCCTGAAACAGATTCTCTCGAACCATCCACCATTGTAAGTCTCGTACCATTGGCGATGAGATCAGAACGAATTGATCTAGGTCATCTACAAGTTGATCCCACTGGGAGCGAAGAATCCACTGAGAGATCCTCATGTGGAGTTGAGCTCGGGGAACTGTTGGAATAGCGGCCGCCATGAGCCCCAGAAGACGGAGGATCGACCTTGCCGGGACCCTCCTGCGTTCCGATAGCAGGGAAATCTGGGATTGAAGAGAGGCCGCCCTGTCTGGAGGCAGGAAGGCCTTGCTCACCGTTGTATCGAGGATAGCCCCGATGAACTGTAGCCTCTGGGAAGGGTCTATATGAGACTTGGAATGGTTGATGGTAATACCCAGGCAAGTGAAAACCTGCTGGGTGAGGGAGAGAAAGTGCAGGAGTTCCTCCCTGGACGAGGCCGCCAGGAGCCAGTCATCCAGGTAAGGGAACACCTGTACTCCCATTGTACGCAGGTGGGCTGCTACCACAGCCAGGCATTTGGTAAATACTCGGGGTGCCGAGGATAGACCAAAGGGGAGCACCTTGAATTGGTAGTGGTCCCCCTGAAACACAAAACGAAGATACTTGCAGTGAGAAAGGCGAATGGGAATGTGCAGATAGGCATCCTGCATATCCAGTGCACAAAGCCACTGACCCGGTCGAAGGAGGGGCAGAAGGCTCTGCAGAGAGAGCATCCTGAACCTTTTGTATTCTACATAACGATTTAGGGAACTGAGATCCAGAATGGGTCTGAGATTTCCCGTCTTCTTTGGGACCATGAAGAAATTGGAATAGTAACCCGTCCCTTGAAGATGAGGGGGGATGGGTTCTATCGCCTGCTTTGTGAGAAGAGACGAGATTTCTTCCCGTACCAAAGGAAGGTGTTCCCTTGAATAGGACGACTTCAGAGGGGGGTGGCGGGGTGGTTACTGAAGAAACTCTATGGAGTGTCCTTCCGCTATAAGCTGGAGCACCCAAGAATCCATAGTTATCCTCTCCCATCCCGGCAGGTGGAGGAAAAACCTCCCTCCCACAGGTTCCTCCGGGGGGTCCAGAGGCGGTGGGAGAGGAAAGGAGTCAGGTGGTGTGGGACAGCGCCGCAGCTAAGGCACCCGCTGCTTTTTTGGGTGGATGGGGCCTGGCAGCTGCGGGGGCCCGACGTCTAGTGGCCCACCTTCCCTGGGGTTTCGCTTGTGGCTGACTCCATCTGCGAAAGGGACGGCGCTGCTGGTGTTGGGGACGGTACATGGAATCCACTGATTTCAGAGCCGTCCCCTTCTCTTGCAAGTCGGTGATGATGTCTTTGACATCTCCGCTGAAAAGCACCGACCCCCTGAAAGGTGCCTCCTGAAAAGCGGACTGCACCTCCGGAACCAAACCTGACACACGGAGCCAGCCATGACGCCGTAGACTCAAGGCGAAAGTGGAGCTCTGCCCGGCAGTGTCCACTGCATCGTACGTCGCCCGCAAAATGTGGCGACTGGCCGAACGAGCAGAACGGACGAGGTCGGCTAACTCCTGTTTGACTTGGGAGTCAGGTAAGGAGTCCAGCTTGGATTCCGCCTGGGTAAGGATGGCCTTCTGGTAATCCCCCATATAGGTGACGTAATTCAGGGCCCGAATTCCCAGTGTGGAGGAGGCGTAGATCTTTCTTCCATACTGGTCCAGGAGGCGAGATTCCTTATCCGGAGGAGACGAGCTCAGATGTTTTGGATGTGCCGACTGGCCGTGAGCGGCGCTAATCACGACTGAGTCAGCACGAGGGTGAGAGTCAAGGTAGTCTACACCCTCGGGAGCCTGGTATAGCCTGTTAGACTTCCTGGGAAGTGGTGCTAACGCCGATGGTTGTTTCCAAATCATGGTAACAACGTGGGCGTGAGGCTCGATCCAGGGTGGCACTAAAGTTGGAGCTGTCATGGGCAGATCCAGATGTTCAGCGAGTTTAAGTCGCTGAGGATCTGGTTCCAGAGAGTGCCACTGGTGGACTTCCTGGATTTTTCTAAGCAACTCTGTGAAAGATGGATCCTCCGTAGAAGACTTCGGAGGTGTCCTCGGCCAGGGCTTAGTCAGAGAGCGGGACTCGTCGTCTCTCATGGAGCATCCCTCGGAAGAGTCCGAGGAATCCAAGAGGGAAGAAGAAGAGGAAGAATAAGACTCCCTTATGCGGCTGGGGGAGGAATGGGTTCTTTGGGAGGTACCCGTAAACGCGTGACCTGCCCCTCTCTGGATCCAGAGGGAAGAGCCCTGGAGTCCGGATGCGGTGAGGGAGTGTGCCGTCTCGGACGTACGGGGGCCGGTGGCAGCACCGTCGTCGTAAGGTGGCTCTCTACCTCCTTGGTGAGTTGAGCCTTGGCCTTGGCCCACCAAGAGGCCAGAGTCTCCTGCAGATCCACTGGTGGCCGTGGGGGCGGTGGAGGTGGAGAAGGAGGGGGGAAAAGCGTATGGGTTGTACCCATAAGGTGAGTATCCGAAACCCGGCTGTGGGAAACCCGGGGCCGGAAGGACCGGTGTCGGGTACTGTGGCGCTGGATACTGCGGTCCCGGGTACGACGGCGTCGGATAAGATGGCGGGTACCCGGGGAGCTGCCGGAGCAGATGGCCCGGTCGGCGGCCTCATGGGGGGGGTCCACATTAGGGGGCCCGGAGGGCCCAACGGAAGGGGAATATCCCCTGCCGGCGTCAGAGGGACCGGCGTCAGAGGAGGGTCTGACGGAGGAGGAAGATCCCCCGCATCACCCAGGGATGGAGGAGAGAAATCCCAGGGCTCAGGCTGGGGTGACTCAGGCTCCCCAGACGGCAGCGAAGGCTGCGGGGAACCGGGTACGACGGACGTGGGAGGGTCCGTCGTCGGTTCCGTCGCCTGGCGCACGTCGGAGGAGCCAACGTGTGGCTTAGGGGTGAGTTCCGGCGGGCGCCGGAGGAGCCGGCGTCTGGCTTATGGGAGCCCTCACCGGAGGCGGGCCAAGGGGGAGGGACGACCCGGTCTGGGGGGGAAGTGGTCATGCGCCACCCCGAAGGCTCGGGCATCTTATCGACCCTCTCCATGCGGACGTCAGAGGAGCTGACATCCGACTTAGAGGAGTCGCCCACGCCAGTAGGCCGCAAGCCAGTGGCCGAACCGGGGGCGGAGGCCTCCATTCTCCTGGAGGCACCCGCAAGGCCTGAGCCAGACGGGCAGGCCGACGCCTCCTCCAAACCCTTGGAGGCGGCCGAATGGTCCCCCGGGGGGGACGTTACCTTGTCTGCGTCTCCAGTGGGAGACGCGGTAGAGGAGGACTTCTCCCGGTGCCTCTCCTTGTCCTTCTTTTTCCGATGTCCTTCGGCGGAAGTGGATGCCTGCCTCAACTTTTTCAACTCTTTTTCCAAAGAAGACATCTTTTTCTTGAGGAGATGGGCTTCCAGGGACTGCTGGTGCCATTTTCGGGTAGCCGCGTTGAAGTTGAGGCAATGCTGGCACTTCTCGACCGGGTGATCTGGGCCTAGGCAGAAAAGGCACAGGGAATGGCCTTCCTTGTGTGGCAGTTGAGCGCCACACTAGTCGCACTTGTTTTTGTGCTCGGACGGGTAGGGACGCATATACACTGACGATATACCTGACGACTGAAAAAGAATAACTATTTTTCGGTAAAACCCGACGAAGGCAGGAGCTGACGAGGCAGACTTTGCTGAGGCACTGCACGAAGCTAACGGAGGGAAGAACTCGAAGGCGGGTGTCCGGGACCGCCCCTTTATACCGACGTCATATGACACTGGTCACCTGACATGGGGGCGGTCCCTCGCCAGGGACTGCTAGCTAGAAATTTTTCCGTGTGGTACTGCTGCCGGCCGGCGTCAGTCTTATATGTAATTACCTACTGCAAGAGCCCTCTCGAAGTAAGATGGTGTGTTTGCTGAGGGGTGGCTGGACTCTCTCTGTCTGGTCAGCTGTAGTTCCATGAGAGCATGTGCCAACTGGCAACATTTACTTTTTTTTTTATTTCGTATACTTCATTCAAATTTTCTTTAGCAAACATACAGCATAACAATACATTTTTACAGCTACAAATACCTTACAATACATGCCAAGTTATATGTCTCAAATTGAGAAAAAATATAGATGGCTTTGCATGGCCATATGCAAAGCAAGCTGCAGGTTTATGACAATGCATGTGATGATGCAACTGCTGTGGGATTAGCCTGCAGGCCTATGGCAATGTGTGTGATGATGCAATTGCTTTGCGATCAGCTGGCAGGCCTACTTGCGTAGTCCGCTTAATGCCCTTTGCCATGTGTGTCATAATGCAGCTGCTTCATTAGTGGCCCATGGTGGAGCCAGTACAAGCAAGAAAGGATTGGCTGATCCTAGGAGAGGCCAAGAGCTCTGATACCCCGAGGCTGAAAAGCCTACTATAGGTCTTCAATTTGAAATCAATCAACTTCTAAATAGGAAGGCCGAAATAGCCATTCTTTGACTCAGGCATACCTTCTGGGAGGGAGGAGACAACGGGGGCAAAGTGCTTGCCTATCAAATCCGTAAACAGCAAGCTAGTAGATATATCCCTGGGCTGAAGAACACACAAGGGGTACTGGGTACTTCCCGAAGGACATTAATTCTACTATGTCTTCTTTCTATAAATCGCTATATACCACCACACACACAGGACCAAAAAGAGATACTCAATTTTTTTTTTAGATGCTCTACAACTTTCCAAGCTGCACAAACAACAGGAGCAATGCCTGGACCTTCCAATCACTAGTGAGGAAGTGGCAGTAGCCATTCGGGATCTGAAGAAGGGGACATCTCCAGGTAGTGATGGCTACACTGCAGATTTTTACCAGGCATTAGCCTCGGTTGTTCTACCTCTCTTAACTCAGGTATTCCAGGAGATTGAAATTAAGGGTACCTTACCTCCATCTATGCATGAGGCAACCATTGTTGTTATTCTCGAAAAGGGTAAAGACCCCACCAACCCTGGAAGTTACTGCCCGGTATCACTTATTCATTTAGACAGCAAACTGTACACCAAAATTCAAGCTACTAGACTCAGTCCTCTACTCCCTGGTCTTATACACCCATCCCAAGTGGGCTTTGTACCTGGACATCACAGCTCAGACCACCTGAGAACCCTTATGAGTTTATTGCCAATTTCAAAGACAATCCCTACACCGGTAGCTGCCATTGCTGTAGACTTCAAAAAAGCATTCGACTCAGTTGAATGGGGATATCTACACATGGTCTTAAAGCAATTTGGCCTGGGAGAAAAGTTTCTAGTTAGGATACAAGCTATATATGAGAGCTCCTCGGCCAGAGTTAATACAAATTCGGTACTTTCTCCCCCATTTGCACTAGGAAGAGGTAGAGGCAAGGCTGCTTCCTTTTGTTCATACTGGCAGTTGAACCCCTGGTGACTGCAATCCGTAGTCACCCTGATATACAGGGTTTGAAAATGGGAAGTATAACCTACACAACCTTTATGTATGCTGACGATCTCCTTCTTTTAGAGAATGTCCACCACGCCATCTCCCCCCCCCCCGCTTAGTCTCTTAACAGCCTTCTTTAGTTACTCAGGCCTATGACTGAACCAGAACAAAACTGAGGTACTCCCTCTTAACTCCCACTGCTTACAGCAACTGGTGGAGGCAGACGATCTCTGATGGGCTCCCAACGGCCTTACATACTTGGGTATTAATTTGACTCCATCTTTGGAGGATATACGACAGGCTAATATACAGCCCCCTCTCTTCTCCATTAAGACAGATTTTGACAGATGGAGATTATTAAAACTCACTTTAGCAGGGAAAATTGCAGCCGTAAAAATGGTAACAGCCCCTAAACTCTTTTACCTTCTTATGCACTTGCCTATCCCTTTGCCTAAACACTGGCACCAGCCCATAGATAAATTATTTGGAGACTTCCTATGGGAAGGTTCTAAACCTATATTCAGTCAGTCCAAACTTAGATCTCACTGGAAGCAAGGAGGCTGGAATCTTCCGTGGCCAGAGGGATACCGACGGGCTTTCCTGCTAGCCCAGACGGTTAAGTGGACATGTCCACTCTGCTTTCTCCACAATGGATACAACTTGAAATGGACATTATGGGAATCATTCACCCTTCCTTCCTTTTCGTACAAAGGCTTAGTCCCCAAACTGGCTCACGGAATATGTCAAATGCAGACCCTACCTCACCTACAGTGGTCGCATTCAGAGCTAATTGGTTTAATACACATCTGAAAATGAAAATGGATCCTATCCCTCTCTCCCAGGTGCCTCTCTGGCAAAACCCCGCTATCACCATAGGAAGTTCTAAGGTAAGATGGAAAAAAATGGGCCGATCTGGACATTTCCAAAATGGGAGATATACTGACCCCTAGCCATAAAGCTCTTCATACATTCCAATCTCTGAGGCAGATGTGGGGCATGCTGCATTCTGATTTTGGAGATACCTCCAACTTAGAGATGCTATTCGACTTCTGTTACCCCCTGACTTGATATATGACAAACCACCCAGCCTTCACTCATCGATACTGCACCCTCAGGGACTGGCAGGTCGGCTATACACCAATATAAGAGACACTCTCCCTTCCCAATCAGATGATGCTAGATGTAAATGGGAGAAGATGCTGCAAATCCACATTTTACCTGAGGCTTGGGACAAGGGCTGGAAGGACACACACAGCTGGTTTAAAGATGCCAAGTCCAGATTAATTCATGGTATAGAACCCCTGCTATCCTCTATAAAGCCAAACTACTATGGTCTGATAACTGTTGGAGATGCCAGTTACCAGGGGGAGATTTACTGCATATTCTATGGTCCTGTACAAGGATCCAACCTATATGGCAGGAAATACAGAAGGTAGCCTCAAAGGTGATGCATCAACAGATTTCTCTTAGCCCTCTTTTTTATCTTTTGGGGATAAGTAGTGATATACCGAAGTTACCCCCACAACAATATAGATGGCTAGCGATGCTTACTCTGCAAACTAAGAGATCTAGTCTTTGTAAATGGAATCCCCTCTGGTCCCCACAGTAACAAATAATGACATCCCTTACAGCCCTGGCAAAGCTAGACAGAATTCCCACCTTCAAACATCTCAAATGTCTGCATTTATACTCTGCTGGGCACCCTATCTTAATTACCTTAAAGGTGTCCATCCACAGACAGGCATAGGACGAACCATCTGTGGGATATGAGTTGATTGACTGGGAATGTTAGCAGTTGACCTAGTATTGTGCAAAGTGGTTATTGTTCCCTCTCCCCCCCCCTTCCCTCAGTGGGAATCTGGCTCGATAAGGACACCATGCTATCAACAGGTTAAACTAGCATATGGTACTTCTACTATAATGTATTTAAGTTAAGAACTTAAGCTTTGGGATTCATTTGTTTTTTGTCCCAGGTTATACCTGGGACCACATCAAGGACCTATCAAAGAGGCTTAAAGCACGCTTGGGTTTCTTCTTTAGAAATAGGACCCTCTTTTCTCTCGTGACCTGTAAAAGACTTGTCCAAGAACATTCCTTCCCTTGCTTGACTATGAAGACATTATCTTTATCTCCTCCCCAACCTTGAGCCTATCTAAACTGGATGTACTCTATCACTGTGCTCTTCGCTTCATTACTAACTCTGTGTACAGGACCCACCACTGTGATCTTTATGCAGCAGTTGGGTGGACCTCTCTTGCCACCAGACGCCTCCTGTATGTTGGCATTTGGACCCTCAAATTACTACTCCACAAACTGCTTATTTAATGTCTCTCATACACATCTCGCATAGCGCCTACTCTCTAAGGAAATCCGACCTTATCCTACTAGATGTTCCCAGGACACATACCACAGCTGGCCAAAGAGCTGTCTCATACGCCCTCCCAAACATTTGGAACCAGCTACAAGCCACGCTGAAGCTAACCAGCACCGCATCAATTAACTCCTACAAAACACTAGCTATCTCTAAATTAAAGACATATGTAAGTGCTACTAGGCCCCCAACGCCAATTCAACTTCCTAGGACCTCTACTTAGTAAGCTGAAATGTGTTGCATAATCTAGGGCAAGGTTAAAGCTGGAAGTTATTGCATATATAGCATAAGGATTTCTATTGTGTATACCTCTTGTATTAAATATTTTTTCTTTGTTGTTCTACATTTTATATCTCCTGTCTATGTAATTGCGAACTGTATGTGTATGTGCCTCAGGACCTCCTTGTGAATGAGCCTGCTCAATGGAGTCTTTCCTGCAATAAACTTGAAACAATACCCAGATTTTGCACAGCATATACACACTTGGTCCAATTTTTCTCCTGAAGCTGTGAAAAGGACTGAATGGGACAGTCTAAATCTATAGAATCAGGCTGGTGTGTTTATGTCCAGCAAAGCTGATTGACTGGGAAGGACTCGTACATTGGTGAGTACGATAATCTGTCACTTACTCGGAAGTAGAATAAGGACAAAACAGTGTACTCTTTCCCTAGCTCTCCCCTTCCCCAGTTCAGTACCCTTTCCTTAATTCATCAAACTTTAGTCGGTGTACAATTTCAGTGGTTACAAGAGTGATAGCAACCTGCTTACAACCGGATATCGGACTGTTTTTCCTAACTTGATATCTGACCTTTCCTCCTGTGTACTGTATGTATCGTTAAATGTCTGTAAACCTTCTGAGAGAATAATTAATGCCTGTATTACTCCCTAACCCTCTCTTTTCCAAACTTTATATTCCCCCCCACACCTGTCCTTTTCCTCCCTCTTTTACCCAGCTACATTTTCCATCCCTATGCTTCATGGAAGTTTGTACATGTGCATTGCTAGCTGAATGATTAATTATATGGAACAGAATCTCTGGATGTATACTGTATCTTGTACACCTTTTATCTGAAAATAAAAAATTCTCAACAAACAAAAAAAAACAAAAGCCTCCTATAACCAAAAAATGCATTGAGATACTTTATCTTTGCCAAGGGCCCCAAACAGGATAAGCTGAGCCATGCGTGTCTGTTAATGCCAAATCCAACTGTCAAACATGCTGCAATGTCAGGGGCATCACAAGCTGAGTGGACAAAATGTCTACTAGCTGCAGCTCCTGCCTTGGCAATAAACAGTAAGTCTCATTGCAGAGGTCCTAAAGGGAGCTCAAGCAGCCAAACATAAACTTGTTCCCAGAGGGGCTGTTAATAGTTGGCAGTGTAGGTTTGGTAACCCACTACTCACAAGTTCCTGTGGTGCTGGTGAAGGCTTTCCTGCCAAAGGCATCCAGTTGCCTAGACTCTAGTGTGGGTGGGCACAGGTCCTATTTATGACAGGAACTGTGACAACTCTGGCAAGAGCTGCGAGTTTCTTGAGGCACACTTGGGCTTGGGACAGGTAGGCAGGGTCTGAAGCCATGGTGATATAATGGTGATTAACTTCCAGAGGTACTGCTGGGGTAGCAAATGGCTGCTTCTATACTGCCATCACAGCATCTGAGATGTCTGGAGCAGGAGGAACTGAGATAGTTTCTGGGAAATCAGCCTGGAATTGAAAATGTGATTATCTGGGTTTAGCCACCTATTCCATTGGCCAGTGTATGGCTTTGTGTATGACCACCACAAATTGTTGGAACAAAATGTCCTTTACTGTACTGGGGTGGTTGCAATGCATCACTTCACCATTCCTTGGAAGTGGAGAGGGAGGAAGATGTGGCAGGTCCTGGAGAAGTTTGAGGATGAGGCCGAGGGTCCGTATCCCTGAACCAGTATTGAACTTCATTTAGCCAGGCAGAAAACAGGTGGTCTACGTAAAATACTGGTGGTCGAAGATGTGAGGCTACCTACCTCAGAGGGGTGGCCAAAGGATGCCAAGAGTGGTTTTCTGTACCCGGGGTGGGAAACCAAATGGGTAATCCTACAAAACAGGACTGCTATAAAGCTGTGTACTCACAGGAAGGAAGCTTGAAAACATTGCAGGGGGCCATGCAAATGGAATGTCTGGCATGCCCTTGCTAGCTGCCACACAACGTGCACTACAGTAGCAGATTGGTAGCCTGACTGACAGCTGATTCAGATGAAAGGAATGATGGGCTAACTGGGAGAGCACGAGATGCTGTACACATTGAAATTAATACTGCATGGTGGTGCTAACCTACATGGCGCTGTTCAGAAAGTCAGTGCCAACAAACATGGTGCAGACAAGCACTGTGCCATGGAATGAGTGGATGCCAACTACACAGCACCTTAGTGGCAGCTGTAATTGAAAGTGCAGAGGAAGGCATTGCACCAGGCTGCCCAGCTGACAGGTGAGATGAAGGAGCCACACCCAAAGATGACAGCTCTGAAACAAGAGTCCTCACTTTTAGCACGATCCACAATGTGAAATGTCTAGAGGAGACAGCAACCGACCAGTATGGGTCAGATTTATTCATTCATATTTTATTTAGTATAGCATACTTCTCATTTCAACTCAAAGCACTTTACATAAAAATTTCTAAAAACATTTAAAATACATAACATAAAGATAAATAATTCACTCTTATTTATCATTTAAAACACTGGAATAATTCAGAGAGAGAGAAAGCCTGCTTGAATAAAAATGTTTTAAGCTCCCATTTAAATTCATCCACTGTGGGGATACCTCACATGTGACGAGGAAGAGAGTGCCATAGGGTTGGGGCTGCAACGGAAAAAGCACGGTCACCCGAAGTTTTAAGAAAAAGCCTAGGAACCTCTAACAATCCCTTGTGTGTGGCGGGAAGGGCGATAGGGTCATAGGAGGTCTTGCAGGTAGCCAGACCCCTGACCGTGCAAGGCTTTATATGTCTGTAAACCAACCCTGCCACCTAAGTGGCAGCCAGTGCAGAGAGTGCAGCACAGGTGTAATATGACACGATCTAGGTAGACCAGTCAACAACCTGGCTGCTACATTCTTCACTAACCGCAGGTGGTGAAGATCCACCCCTGACAGCCCCAGGTACAGGGCATTGCAGTAATCAATGCGCAAAGTCACAAAGGCATGAACTAGTACTGGCAGATCACCCTGGAGTATCAGATGTTTGATCCCGGTGATGTTTCTCAGATGGTAAAATGAGGTCTGGACCATGGCCAACACCTGTGATTTAAGTGTCAGACTGCAGTCCAAAACTTCAAGGTTCTTTACCCGATCAGAGGTGAGGAACTGGGAGTCCCCTAGCCTTAGCCCTGAGACACGACCAGATTGCACCCCTCGTCCCCGGGCATCCAGATTCCAGCACCAGTACTTCAGCCCTGTCCGGATTCAACCTCAGCCAGTTGGCCCTCATCCAGTCTTGGATCTCAGCAAGGCAGCAATTAAATACGGTGACCGTCTCCTGCTGCTCGGGTGCAAAAGACATGCATAGTTGAGTATCATCTGCAATGTCCCCTAGTGGTAGCATACACACCACGAACAACATGGGTGACAAAACGGAACCCTGAAGGATCCCATATGGCAGGGGGCAAGAGTGCTGAAGAAAAAATTCCAGGCACCACATGCTGCATCCTGCCAGTGAGGAAAGATTTAAACCAGTTTAGGACTATACAAGCCAGTCCACAACAAATCCACAGGCACTCCATTAGCACTCCATGGTCCATGGTGTCAAACGCTGCCAAGAGATCACGGAGAAAAAGGATGGAACATCTTCCTCAATCCCTTGCCACCAGGAGAAGCTTTAGCACCCGAACCAGGGCAGTCTCAGTATTGTGCCTTTTCCTGAAACCTGACTGGAGAGGATCATATATGTCATTCCAGTTGAATGGCCACCACCTTCTTAATAACCTTGCCAACAAAGGGGAGGTTAGAGATAGGTCTGTAGCTTGCCAGGAAGTCTGGGTCCAGTGAAGGTTTTTTCAAGGGTGGCCTTACAACCGCCTCCTTCAAGGGCCCAGGAAAGACCCATCACTAAGGAACACCAGACTATCCTGGCTAGGACTGGGCCAATGACATAAACATACCCCACTAGGAGGCGTGTTGGTCCTGGATCCAAACTACACTAGGTTGACCATAGTTCCCTGACAACCTTCACAACGTCTGCAACAGCCAACTGGTCGAAGGCAGACCAGACAGACTGAATGCCTGCGACTTCAGGCCCATCACCGCAAGCCCCATTAAAGGGTACTGACTGGATTTCTGAACTGATGGAGGCCATCTTATCAGCAAAGAACACAGCGAACTCCTCATACCTCAATTGTGAAAAAGCTCCACTGGACTGAAGACAGGCTGGATTACACAGCCTATCGACAGTATGAAAGAGCTGAGCCAGTCTGTTAGTTCTTGCAGCAATCTCTTTGGATAGGAACTCAGCCTTCTTACAGGAGATTGCTGATTGATAGTCTCTGTAATGAGCCATCAATATAAGCTTATACTCCTTCAAATCTGTCCTCCACCAGCACTGTTCCGCCCTTTGACCCCTTATCCTCATCTCCCTGAAAATCCCATCAAACCAAGGGGATCTCCAGTGTGGGGTGAGGGGTCGAACACGGACAGGTGTGCTAGAGTTGAGGCCTCGGTAATAACCCTATTGTAGGTCAGGACCAGCTCCTCGCACGCACTCATTAGACCTGATAGATCTAGCACTGCCATCAGACCCTGTGGGGTCAAACCCCTTTAAGGGCAGTACTGTACCATCTCCATAGGGGAAGGTCTATTGGGGGGGGGCAGGGCCTCGAACAAGAACCTATTTTTTTATTTTAATTTTGGTAACCGGAGAAGACCACTGAGACAATTACAGTCCCTTTTTCAGGGTCGACCTGAGTAAGATAACAAAACAAGTGCAAATTAATTACAGCAAATTCAGAAAGAGACAGATTATAGGAGCAACAGGAAGACATATATCAATTAACAGATCTAAGGACATAAAGAGAAGTATGCTTTGTCACATAACATTAGGCAAAAAAGGAAAAGAATTATTTACACATTAGTGAATATACAATGCATAACTATGTACAAGTGATGGCACCATTAGCAAACACTGCAAGCAAACAGGTATATAGGTGAAGGGGAGTCAGATATCAGGTATAGAAGTTTAGGCAGAGAGAAAGGGAGATGAGAGCGACTAGGGGATCGGAAAAAGAAAAAAAGGGGTATATGGTTCTCCGAAGCTCCAAGAGATGTTCAACCTGCAATCTCAGGGGTGAACAGTCAACAGGTAACAACAGAAGCAAGTGCATTTTGCCGAGGTGGCAAGAAAGGCAGGTAGATTGGACTGGAACAAAGGAAGTGAGGTGCAGGACCGGACCGAGGGGGGCAGGGAGTTCTAGTCGGCTACTGCCGCAAAGGAGAAGGACTTACGTGTGACAGCTAGCCACAGATTAGGTTTTAGGAGAAGAGGGAGGGAGGCTGATCAGAGGGCTCAAGGAGCTAGTCTTCGGCGGATAATCTCACTAAAGCAAAGGGGGGGTGAATTTGTGGACAAGCTTGTGCATGAAGCTCAAGGTGGAGAGCCTCAATTTTAATTCATAAGGCAACCATCCAAACGAAGAGAATACATCACAGTGGTGGAGGCGGGAGTTGGCCCCTAAGGCAAACCTTCCCACACTATGGTACGCTTGCACAAGGAGACATAGAAGATGTATTGGTACAGAGCAATAAGGGAGCCCCATAAGTAAGGAGGGGAAGAAGTGATGAAGAGGCGATCTTGAGGCAAGAGGTAGAGGTGAGGAAAGGGCGGAAGCAATAAAGAAGCCCCAGCTTCTGATTCAGAGTCTTAATTAGGGTGGAGTCATGGGCAATGAGGGAAAGAGAGGGATCCAGGGAAATACCCAGATATTTGAAGGTATTGACTGCCTCCAGAACATCCCTATTAAGGAAAGTAATACAGAGAGGGGAGAGGGAGTGGAAGGTGGAAGGTAGATGAGGGAAGAGCATATCTTTTGTCTTTTTTGAATTGAGGACAAGCTGATTACGCCTGAACCATCCCTCAAGGTCTTCAAAGTCACATGTGAACTCCCTGTCTATCTGAGCAACATCAGGAGAAGAGCGGTAGATGACAGTATCATCTGCATAAAGATGCACAGCCCCTCCACAATTGCTGGGTAACTCATTGAAGAAAAGTGAGAACAACAAAGGGCCCAATATGGAGCCCTGTGGGACCCCATGCGTTATAGGTTTGAATTCCGAGATAGAGCCAGCCCACTTAACCCTTTGAGAATGGGAGGAGAGATAGCTGTGGACCCAGTGAAGGGCACTGGAGTCAAGACCAATATCCTGAAGCTGCTGGAGCAGAAGACCATGATTGACCAGGCTGAATGCTTTTGTAAGGTCGACAAAGATGGTGCCAGTGGCAGAACTTTGGTCCATGGCTTGTTAAATATCCGAGGTTACCTCTAGCAAGGTTGTGATGGTGCTGTGGTTCTTTCTGAAACCATGTTGGAAAGGTGAAGGCAGATTATGATGATCCAGATAATCCCAAAGATAATTGTAAATAATGCACTCCTGTATTTTGGCCAAGGGGCAAAGGATGGAGATCGATCTAAAGTTTTTGACAACAGACTTGGGTCCTCCTTTGTGCACCGGTTCAACAACAGCTACCTTCCATTTGTTGGGATGGTACTAGTTAGGAATGACCAATTAAATAAGGCTTGAACAGAGTGAGCAAGGGCAGGAGCTCCCATCTTGAGAAATTTAAGCTCAAGGGTGTTGTGACCTGGGGAGCTCTCGGCCTTCAAGTTTGTAAGAAGCCTCTGGACCTCATTGTGGGTGGCCAGTTTCAAGTGAAAAGAAGGTTGAGTTCCAACGCCTTCTGCAGGGGAAGGGACTGAGGGGGCACCAGGAGAATTATGGAATTGCAAGGTATATTTGTGTAGATCCGTAAAACAGTCATTAAATCCAGAGGCAATGGGGGGGGGGGGTTAGTGATGGCGATGCCCTGGGCAGAGATGGAGCTCGGGAGTTTGGCAGTCTTCCCTTTCACCAATGCATTAATCTGCCTCCAGAACTCCTTAGGTTTACAGAGGTGTTCTGCTTGAAGTGATTTGAAATGGGGGAGTTTGGCTTTATGAAGGGAGTTTTTGCATTTGTTTCGGAGTTGCCTATAGATTTGCCAATCTTGGGGCAAACCACTTTTTTGGTAGGATCGCCCGGCCCAGTCCCAGGAGGACATAAGGGTCCTTAGATCCTTACTGAGCCATGGGGCCTTAATACCTTTGGATCTGCATTTTTTTAGTGGGGCATGGCTATTGACAATCCGAGTGAAGGTAGAAACAAAAAAATCCAGGGCTTGATTGATATCTGGGAGAGTCATAATAGAGCTCCAGTTAGTATTGTTGATGGAGGCAATGAAGTTATTGATATCTAGCCTGGACATATCACATATACGGTGATTTTAGGAGGGGGGTTAGGGCAATTATTCCTCCATATGCAGAAAGTGGTCCGACCAAATGACTGGCTCCACCATAAGGTCAGAGACCTCCATTCCCAGCACAAAGACAAGGTCCAATGAGTGGCCGTGTACATGGGTTGCAGAGGTAACAACCTGTGTCAGGCCCAACGAACACATTAGTTGGAGGAAGTCTTGACCAAACTGTGAGAGTTCGACATCGACCCAGGCATTGAATCCATCTGGGCGACTCCAACACCAGTTCAACGACAAAGTAAGTGACTTCCAGCAAGAATTCCCTCCTATCCCCTGGAGGACAGTAGATGAGAAAGATCTTGCAACCTACACCTGCAAACCCTTGCAAGGACACACATTCAAAGGACCTCACTGTTCCCACCGGGAAGGCTGTGAGGTTCAGGTCTGACTTAAAACAAATTGCCACACCCCCGCCCCTATGATCCTTTCTCGGGCAGTGTACCACGAAATACCCAGCCGGAATGGCTGATTCCAATACTGGACCGGCATTTTTATCCAGCCAGGTCTCGGTATGCAAGCCAGATCAGATGCCGCAACAAGACTGGCAATAATTGCCATCTTGTTCTTAATAGATCTGGCATTGCATAACACCACCTGAGAAGGATAGGTAGATGAGGCTGGATCTGGAGAACAGACTGGTATTCTCCAGCATATTTCCTAGAAAGGGGGAGGGAGAGACTGGTGAGTCCGAAAGTACTATGGGCTGATCTGCGACAACCTGCAGACAGAATGATGCAGGCACTGAAGACATCAAAAACTGGAATGGCACCAATTAACCAAGCCTTTTGTTCCCTAAAATGTTGGACATTGCTTCTTTGTTTTCTGTAGAGGTACATATGGGATATGTCACATCAGCTGATATTTGGGGATCATAGTCTTGGCTCCCATGGGGTCCCAGTGTCTGTGATACCAAGACCAAAGAGTGGGGCTCTATGGAGAAGACGGACTCCGTAAGGATTCTAGAAAGATCTGTTTCTCTATTAGCTAGGCAGAGATTAATTTGGGCAAGTTTTTGCCATTAATGAGGATTGTCTAAATGAACTGTGCCTCAGGCGAACTCTCCTAGTTAGTTGTCCTATATCACAGGACAACACATTTGATCACAAATCTAATTGCAAGAGCCACCATTGCATCCTTTATTCTTCACTGAAATGGACTTCTCTAGTCACCAGAAGACTAAAAACACTTTTTCTGTGGACTTTCAGAGTTATGAAAGGGCATTTACCATGTTGTATAACCTCCTCCTTTAAACCATTTAAGTGTCAACATTCCTTGAGAAGCTCTTCCTTGATCTCTTTGGAAGCCCTGGGTTCCATAAAAGCAACATAAATCATTTATTTAGATGCAAGGTGCCTTTTAATTTTGAAAAGGCTACAGCAATCATTAAAAGTAAACAAAGAAGTTAGGAAGTGTTCTAAAACATTGTTGCATTAAACCCCACTGATTTTAAGTGCAATTAGCTAGCTTTTCAATACTGGTTACCTTAACAATAAAACCCTAACATAGGATAAATTATAGCTCTTTGTAACTATGTTATTCCTTTTGAACTGTAGTTTGTAACCTTGACTGAAGCTTATCTCAGGACTTCATACAAATGAATCTTGCTTAGTGGAACACTTTGTGGATAAACTGAATTGAAATTATTTTACAATAATTGTTAACTTTTATTTAACTCCCGCACTTGTCCACCAGCACCATTGTTATTTGGGCCCTACAATGGACCATTCTGCCTGCCAGACTCACACCTCACTGCCACCAAAGTATCCTTCCAGACTTCCAGTGCCCCAATATCTTCACGAGGCCTGCTTGTCCCTGCCAGGGCCTCTTCTTAGTGAAGGACTGCATATCTCCTTGCTTCCACCTTGTTGTCTGAGTTGTCCCCTGGCCTACAAGAGAAACTGCTGCTTCTCAGCAGTGGTGATGCTTCTTGGAAGGGCCTTTAATGGTAAACCTGAGGGTTAATTAGCATTGGAGGATCTAGGTCATCATCTGGTGCACTGGTGTGGTATTTCCACTGCTTTTCTCCCCACCCACTCATTCTGTTCAATCAGGTCTGAAGATATTTACCCATTTTAGAGTATTTGTTTATTTAGTTTACGATTTATTCTTTATTATTCCTACCTCATGCCTTTTAACTCCTGCTCACTTTGATGATCACCCACTCATATTGCCCCTTCTGAAAACTTACTCCTCCAGGCACCACCAGACCAGATCCTCTCATGGCTTACCCCTTCAGTGGGGCCTGGATAGCAAAGCTTTTTTCTTGCCACCTTCCCTGAAACAACTGCTAGTTCTGGGGGCAAGTGAGAGAAGGGCCCCCGTGTTTGGTGGCACTGAGGTGGGTGGATACAGCTGACATCATCCACTGCAGTGGAGTGTTTAACCCTGGTTAAACCCTCTTACCATCAATCATGCGTAGGGGATCAACAGTATGCCATCCTACAGCTGGGGTATGGCCAATATTTTGTGGTCCCCCGCAAGGTCAATGCCAACTTCAACCCAGACAAAGGTGACCCAGTAGCGGTTGATACTGTTCCTTCCCCCTCAGGACCAGTTTGTGATGACTTTACATCCTGTCCTGCTCCCAACTGTCCTGGGCATGAATGTCTATAATAAGACTTTATCCTAGGTCTCCAGGACCGGACACACTCCAGGGTTAATAAAAACTCAGGGAGGTGCTAGCTGCCCCACTGATGGCTTTGTTCAACAGCTCATGAAGAACAGGCATGTTGTGGAGGACTGGAGAAGGGCTGAAATCCCTCTGCATAAGAGCGGCAGCAGAAAGAATGCTAGCAACTATAGGCCTGTCCATCTTACTTCATGATGGGGAAATTAACTGAAACCCTACTTAAAGAAAGAGTGGTAGAGCATCTTGACACCAACAGGCTACAAGATCACAGGCAGCATGGATACATTGGGGGGGGGGGGGAATCATGCCAAACTAATCTGATCGATTTCTTTGACTGGGTGACCAGTGATAAAGATCAGGGTAGGGAAGTGGTCATGGCCTATTTGGACTTAGCAAGGCCTTTAACACTGTGCCACACAGAAGGCTGATAAAGATGGTCACTTGCCTAGGAGTGGGATCCAAAGTAGTGAATTGGGGTAGGAACTAGCCAAGGGGTGAAATGGAATAAGGCAGGAAGACATAGTCTGCTCACCCTACACACACACACACACACACACACACACACACACACACACACACACACCTCACTTACTTACAGGGTCAGCAGTAGGAATCATAAGGGTGAGAAGTCCCAAAAGGAACAAACACAAACTGGTAACCAAGAGGGAGAGGGAGAGGGGAAAGAGGAAAAAAATAGTGGAGAAAACAGAGGAGGGCACAGGGCAAGATGGGGGAGAGGTGGCAGTACAAAATGAAGAGCCATGTGTGCAAATGCTCGAAGTCTGGGCAACAAGATGGCAGATCCAGAGGCCACCATGGCAGCAACAGACCTGGACATAGTAGCAATTACAGAGACCCGGTGCACTGAAAACCAGGACTGGGATGTAGCCATACCAGGGTAGGCTCAATTCAGGAGGGACAGGGTATGAAAAAAAACGAGGTGGGGTAGCTCTTTACGTGAGGGAAAACATAAAAGCCATGGAAATACAGAGGAAACAGGGATAAGCGGAGGTACCATGGGTCACCCTGGAGACAGGGAAGGGGGGCGCTATACGTATAGGGATAATCTACAGACCTCCAGCACAGGGGGAAGAAGGGGATAAGGATATGATAGTAGTACCTAAACTCTTCACTAAAAGGTCTGCACATATTTTTAGTATCATGGTCCCGAAACTCGGGAATAAACTCCCCTCCAACATTAGGGATCCTTATTCTAAACCCTCGCCAGTCTCTGCTTTAAAGAATCATCTGCTTTCCAATATTCAGTCACATGAATGTTTTGATTGTGGTAATTTATTACTGTTTGTTGTATATTTGAAGCTTGTGTGGAAACAAATGAACAATTGCTTGAAATTGCATTGTAATAATGTTTTTTATGTATTTGTATATTTGTACTTGTGTAATAAGGTCACCACTGTGAATGAGCACAAGCTCAATGGTTATACCTAAATAAAGAACAACAACATAAGAGAAATCCAAGGGATGGCTAACAAGGGGGAGGTAGTGCTAGTGGGGCACTTCAATCTACCAAATGTGGACTGGAGCCTCCCTACTGCAACAACAGTCAGAAGTAGGGAACTCCTAGATTCTCTGCAGGGGGTATTCCTCAGACAACTAGTTAAAGAACCTACTCATGGGGGTGGCAATACTGGACCTGGTACTGTCAAATGGGGACAGTGTCACTGACGTCACAGTGGGAAGCCACCTGGGGACCAGTGATCCTCGTACAGTGTGGTTCAATATAAGGACTGGATCAGGATCAAATCAAACTAAAATGAGGGTCCTGGACTTCAGGAGGGCCAGTTTCAAGAAAATGGGAGAGTGCCTTGAGGAAGCTCTAGCAGGGATAGGGAAATGGGTGGGGTAGAGGAACAATGGGCAAAAATAGAAATTTAAATGCCATTAAATTTTCTTTCTCTGACTGCTGGTCTCCGGGCTCATTACTTCTGGGAGGTCCTTCCTGGAACCATGTGACAGGCAGGAGGTAGACAGACTTCTGCAGGAAGGGGGTATCCTCCCAGTGATTTCCTCCAGACTTCAGTACTTCAATAGCCTTTGTCTTCTGAAGAAACACATAACTTGGAACAAACACAAGAAAGATTGGTGTAACTTGCGGCCAGAGGCCAACATTCATCATTCTGAGGGATGGAGCCCGGAGACCAGCAGTCGGAGAAAGAAAATTTACAGGTATTTAAATTTCTATTTCTCTCTCTCCTAAAGCTGGTCTCCGGGCTCATCACTTCTGGGATATACTAAAGCAGTACATCCCTCCACTGGGTGGGAAGAAAGTTTATAGTCCCATATGGGTCCACCACTGCCTGGAGGACCCTGCGGCCAAAGGACGCCTCCGCCGAGGTGGTGACATCCAACTTGTAAAATTTTGCAAACATATGTATGGATGACCATGTGGCCACTCTACATAAGTCTGCCGGGGAAGCTTCTCTGAAGTCTGCCCAGGATGCAGCTATCACTCGGGTTGAGTGTGCTCGCACTGATCCCGACAGGTCAATCCCAGCCTTCTGGTCGGCCATGATGATGGTGGAACGAATTCACCTAGCAATACAGTCCTTTGATGCCTTCTTCCCATGTTTGGGCCTGAGGTAAGGATGAATAAGCTTGAAGTCTTATGGACAGAGTCAGATCTCTTGATGTAAATTTTGAGTGTTCTCCGTGGATCAAGAGTGTGAAATTCTCTCTCTCATTCTTGGGGTGAGGACAGAAAGAGAGAATGTTCAAGACTAGGTTGCAGTGAAAATGAGACATCACCTTAGGTAAGAAGGCCGGAGGCAGGATTCTCAAAGCTTTCAGAAGGTGCAAAACCTTGCCTAAGTCCCAAAACTTCCTCAGCTACGGAAAAAAAGGGGAGTTGGTTCCAAGTGCTATTCACAAAACCCTCCGCAGCTGCAGGAAAAACCACTATAGATTGTGGAAAAAAAGTGCAGCTGCAGAAGTCCCTCAGGACAAAAAGGTGTGAGATAAGTAAGGCACAACTCCTGAAAGGCTATTCAAAGCCAGTTTTTTTCTGCAGCTGAGGAAAGAATGCTACACACAGTGGAATGAGGTGTAACTCTCCCTCAGGACACTGCATTAGTGCCCCAGCAATTGGAATCAATTAAGGTGGCGGTGAGGCACAGGTAATAGCATCTCAGATAGTATAGCAGTGGCTGTTGGTACAGCAACAAATGCACACATTGCCATGATATGACAACAGGCAACAACCACCAGACCCAGTGCAGCCCATAATGGAACCCCACAGGCAGTAGAGCCTGGCCAGCCTGCAGCAAGTGTTACCCCCACAGGCCACAGGAACACCCCAGGGAGGGACAACCAGCAGTGACAGTAAGCCACTGTGGTACCATGGTATCGCTGGTACCTATGGTGATGCAGGGGTCCCAGTTGAGGGACTGGTTGCTGTCTCTCTGTGTGTGCTCTCAGCTTCATATTATGGCAGCAATGTTAAAGTCTGCTGCTTCAGCTACATAGATTTACTATCGCTGTGCCTCCTCAGCCATTTCCACAGCTGCGGATTTGCAGCATTTGCTGGATTCCCGCAGCTGCTGCAATTCCGCAGCTGCTGGACTTTTTGTAGAATTCCCTCAGCTGCGGGATTTTCTTTAAGAATATCATGCAACTGCATTTCCGCAGTGCTGCAAGCTTTTTTCCCCGCAGCTACGGAATTTTTGCTGTTCTTTGAGAATCCTGTCCCGGATCTGTCCACATGACTACAGAGTCTTGATAAAAAACAGTATAAGGTTCTTTGGATGACAGGGCTCCTATCTCACTGATGCATCGGGCTGAGGCAATTACAATGAGAAAAATGGCCTTCATAGTGAAATGAAGCAAGGATGCCTCCTTCAAGGGCTCTAAAGGTGGTTTGGTGAATGCTTCGAGTACTAGGTTGAGCTTCCAGGGAGGTACTACCGGTTTTATTGGCGGACGCTTCAAAGTTGCTGCCCTCAGAAATCATTGAATATAAGGAAAAGCTCCTAAGGATTCACATGAGTCTGCTAACAGTAGCGCCCCCCAAAGTAGACACCTGGACTCTTAAGGTAGTTGGTTGGAGGCCCTTGCTGAAACCCTCCTGAAGGAACTGAAGTATGGTAGGGAGAGACAAAGCGTCATCTGGTAAAGAGGAGTCTCGCAACCAGAACAGGAATTTTCTCCAAATCCTATAATAAACCCTGGAGGAGGAGGTTCGCCTGGATTGAATCATCATTTCTAAGACAGGTGCCGAGAAACCAAACTCCCTGAGAGTTTCCCGCTCAATCTCCATGCCGAGAGGGACAGATTGTGAGGACTTGGGTGCAACACCGGTCCCTGATGTAGTAGGTCTGGGCTTGCTTGGAATTCTATGGGAGACTGCAGAGACATTTGGACTAGTCGGGGAAACCACGGTTTGTGGGGCCAGCGTGGGGAGGCCAGAATTACCTCTGCTTGATCTTGGGCAATCTTGTGCGGTACCCTTGATATGATCGGAATTGGAGGAAAGGCATACAGGAGATCGGACTGACCCCAGTTGATGGAGAAGGCGTCCTGTGCTATGGCCTTCATGTCCTTGCTGAGAGAGCAGAATCTTGGAACTTTGCAGTTTTTTGGCAGGCAAAAAGATCTACCTGTGGGCAGCCCCACCACTCTGTGGTGAGCTAGAAGGTGCTGTTCTTGAGCTCCCACTCTCCTGGTAGGACGTCCTTTTGACTTAGCCAATCTGCTATGACATTTTCCTAGCCTGGTATGCATGCTGCCCTTAGACTTCCCAGGTTGTCTTCTGCCCACTGGAAGAGAAGAAGTGCCTCGCGCAGCATCCGAGACCTCTTTGTGCCGCCTTGGTGGTTAATGTATGCCATTGGCGTCCGATTGTCCGTGAGTATGAGAACATCCTGGTGGAAGAGTTGCATCTTGAACTGTTGCAGTGCCAGGCGGATTGCCCACATCTCCAGTACATTGATGCTGTAGAGGGACTCCACCCGAGACTACCTGCCCTGTGTTGAGAGCTGTTCAGAATGTGTTCCCCAGCCCAAGAGACTGGCATCGGTGGTGACTCTGATCTGGTGAGAGTGTCTCAGACTGAGACCCTTCATGATGTTGTTCTGCTGAGTCCACCATATCAGGGATTCCTTCACCTGGTGGGATATTTGAATCCTTTGGTTCATTGTGCCCCTTGATTGGAACCATTGTTGGTGGAGACCTGACTGGAGAGGTCACATGTGGACTAGTGCCCAGGGGACTGAGTCTGCCAGGGAGACCATTGTCCCTATGAGTTGCATGAAGGAGTGGGCCGGCAGAGAATGGGCTGCCTGGAATTTGAGGATGAGGGCCCTCAGTTCTTTGAATTTCAACTTTGTGGGAAACACTTTGTTTTGGATCATGTTGATATTCACCCCCAGATGGCTCAGAGACTGAAATGGTTCCAGAGAACACTTCTTTCGGTTGACCATGAACCCCAGAGAGGAGAGGCACCGTGTGATCTCTGTCACTGTCCGAACTGCTTGATCGTACCCCTGGGCTTTGATGGAAGTGTCGTCCAGGTATGGGAAGAGCTGGATCCCTTGCATTTGGAGGCGAGTAACCACTGTCACAAGGACTTTGGAGAAGACTCTGGGGGCTGTGGATAGGCCGAAGGGCAGCATCTTGAACTGAAAATGGTGACCTTCCACTTTGAATCTTAGAACTTGATGGTGTGCCTTCCTGATGGGAATGTGTAGATAGGCATCTTGTAACTCTACTGAGGCCAAAATGTCCCCCTGATGGATTTCTCGGATGACGGAGGACAGAGTCTCCATCTTGAAAGTTCTATGATGAATGAAGTCATTTAGAACTTGAGATCTAACACTGGTCGGAAGTGCCCTGAGCATTTTTGTACTATGAAGAATAGTGAGTACACCCCTCTGTTCCTTTCTAGAGTGGGGACTTGTTCAATCGCTGCTAACTGTATGAGATCTGTAATCACTTGCCAGGTCACCGCTCATTTTACTGGGTTGCTTGAGACTGGTGAGGGCACCATGTGGGGGCGGGGGGGCCAGGAATATAACTCAAAGTAAGCCTCACGGATTACGTCTAATACCCACTTGTCCATGGTGGTGTGGACCCATTCCTCAACAAAGTTGGAAAGCCTGCCCCCGACGCGAGGATGGGTCCATGAGTCCTCACTGTGATTTCTTGGAGACGCCCACGACATCTTGGGCACCTCCCCTGCCACCTCGGAAGCTGTGTTCGTTATGCGAGTTGAACCAACAGCATCTGCCTGGGGCTGTCTTGTTCTGCCCCCTGGAATAATTTTGGGCACGAAAATTCTGTCTGGAACCTGAGGTCCAGGGTTTATTCCTTCCCAGGGCTTGTGGCATTCGCACTTTTGCAGTTTCTCCAGATGCACTGACCGCCACTTTTAGAGCTGAGCCGAAGAGAAGGCCTCCTTCAAAAGGGGCCTTGACCAAATGCATCTTCAGGGAGGCATCTGCCTGCCAAGCTCACAGCCATAAGTTGCGTCGAGCCGAGATCTGATAGAATATAGCCCTTGCTGCACACCTGACTGCCTCCTCCGATACGTCAGCAGAATAGGCCGAAGCTAGTCCCATGAGCTGTAACTGCTGTAAAATGGGCTGGTTCTTCTCTGGCTCATCAGCAAGCTAGAATGCCAGATCAGTGGCCCAGGAGAGCATGGCTCTAGCAGAGTAGAGGTTAGCCTCAGCTGCCTTGAGGGAGGTTGCAGTGAACTGAAAGGCATTCTTTAGAGAAGTGTCTACTTTCCCATCCACCAGGTCCCACAGGGATGCTCCGCCTTCTGCTGAGATCACCGTCCTTTTCATGAGGTTTGAGACAAGAGGGTCTCTCCTAGGGCAGTCGAGCCATTTCTCCGCAGACTTCTTGTTGAATTTCAGGAGTTTGGTTAGGCAGCGAGAGACAGGGAAGGAACGCTCGGGTCCCTGCCATTCTTCCTTCAAGAGGTCCTCTATGGCTGGAGGGAGAGGAAAGGCGGTCACTGGCTTCAAAGATGACACTAGCCGGAATGCTGGCTTCACTCGCTTGGGCTTTGGAGGAAAGGGAGAGCTCAAGTGGATCTCCTCTGACACCTTTTTAATGAAAAAATCTAGATCTTCCAAATCAAAGTTTCTGGCTAGTGAGGCGTCTGAGTCCGAATCCAAGTTTTGGAGTTCCCCTTCTTCTAAGGATGTATAGTCGGACCCTGTGTGGGGACCTATCCCACCTGTGCTTCCCATGGGCTGCACCCCTCTGTCTGGAAGAACTTCTGGATCTGGGTCTGGGTCTCTCCCTCCTCCTATCGTGCCGAGAGGAAGGGGGGAGTTCTCGTCCGAGGATGGGGAAGGGGTGCGCTTGCGTGTGGCTTTCCTATGGGTTCTGGGCTCCCCAGACTGCTAAAGGACATCGAAACATGAGAAGTTGATGGCAAAGGCTCAATTCGGTTTCTCTATCAGATCTGGGGCCAGGGCCCCAGCCGAGTGGCGACGTCCTTCTAGGGTTGGGGGCTGGCCCTGACCCCTGAGCTGGTCTTCTGGATCCTGAGATTTTGAGGCAGATGCCTTGTTCGCCTCATCCCAAGCTGGCAAGGTTGCACTGTTGCATTTCACACACAGAGGCCCTGCGAAGGTGGCCAGCATGGGTGTTTTGCACTTGTGGCACTTTCTGCCCCTGGGGGGCCTGTCCTTAGTGGAGGCCATGACCCTTTGATATAAAGAATTTGAAGGGATCATTCAAAATCGCATGGCCAAGTGGGCTTAGTGGTATCCTGCTCCTTTAAGGCTTTTTGGTGTAGTCCCCTTTAAATTGCTGTGAGGGACTGTACATGGGGTAGGCCCCTTTAAGTCCTTGGTGCTTGTTGGGCTGCTTGAGCATAGGTACCCCCAAAATGCAGGATCCGTCGATGAGCTGAGGCCAGAATGCTCGCCGACGAGAAGGAGACTTGAATGCTCCCATTTGCCCCTGAAATGCACTGCCGCTGTAGTACTACTCTTCCCACGCTAAATTCGTGACATCAGAGAGCCTAAGAGGTAATGTGGCTCTCTGATCAGCAGTCGTGTCAATGGCCAGAGTGTCCTGTGGCCATCGATGAGAGGGAAGCTCCGGGTGCCCGTCATCGAGCTGAATCCTTCCTTTTGCTCATCGACGTGGCGGCTCCTGCTTCTGGCTGCGCCTGGGGACTTAATTATGTTCTGAAGTCCCAGGCATGCCGAAGTGCTTTAGCGATGCTCTGGGGGGGGGGAGGGTCTCAAGCACGGGAAGTGGTTGCAGTGAGGGAGCACAGGGAGCTCATCTGTCCAGCTTGCAAGGCTGAGACTGTGGTCCCTGCAGTAGTGCTCCGGAGTGCTAATAAGTATCCTTGCTGCAGAAAAAAGAGCAAAGACTCACCATTCTCTGGGTCTGTCACTCCTGCGACAGAGGTCCTGCAGAGCTCCTGCCACCAGACAGGCAGGAAGTAAACTGACATCAGGAGGAAATGGCTGGGAGGATACCCCTTCCTGCAGAAGTCTGCCTACCTCCTGCCTGTCATGTGGTTCCAGGAAGGACCTCCCAGAAGTGATGAACCTGTAGACCAGCTTTAGGAGAGAGAAATAAGGAATTAGCAGGGTAATTAGCACCATGCAGTTTAATGAATGGTTGAAAAAATGGTGCGGAGCACAGGGGTTTGGCTTCATTGGGGACTGGGGTTCCACCTGGAGGGACACCAGCCTATACTGGCAGGATGGTCTGCATCTGTCCAGGAAGGGAACAAGTCTTTTGAGCAATCGGTTTAAATGCTTCATTGGCAAGCTTTTAAACTAGTCAAAGGGGGAGGCACTGACAAGCAGCAGGAAAATCCCAGCCTCTCCCTACAAAACAGGGTACTAAATGAGAAAAAGACCGAGGTAAAACGGTCAGTGGGGGATGCTGCAACAGAAGGTAAAGCCATCAAAAAATGGAGAGCAATGAGTACCAATGCCCGCAGTCTGGGTAACAAGCTTCCTTAGTGGCCTTGATGGAGGAGGAACATCTGGATATCGTGGCAGTCACAGAAACATGGTACACACAAAACCATGACTGGGACGTAAACATAGCAGGATACACTATCTACAGGAGGGACAGGGAGGGTAAAAGAGGAGGAGGAGTAGCTCTTTACATAAGGGAAGGAATAAAAGCAATAGAACAAAAGGGTAAACAGGGAGGAGAAGAAGCACTGTGGGTAAATTTGGAGACAGGCAATGGCACCACAATCCGCACAGGGTTAGATACAGACCCCTGCTCAGGGGAGGAAATGGACAAGGAAATGATAGAAAGTATACTTAGAATGGCAGAAAAAGGAGATATTGCTGATGGGTGATCTGAATATGCCAGATGTTAACTGAGTGCAGCTGCCACTCAAGAGTGGAGTTATTCTAGATGCCCTACAGGGGCATGCCTTAGACAACTAGTACTGGAGCCCACTCGAGAGGGAGCAATATTAGACTTGATTCTCTCAAATGGAGATGGAGAGAGGATCACAGATGTAAAAGTGGGTAGCATCTGGGAACTAGTGACCATCGAACAGTATGGTTCACAATAAACACAGCAATAGAGTCAAGCCATACAAAGACAAAAGTACTGGACTTTAGGAGGGCTGACTTTGCCAAAATGGGTGAGTGCCTAAGGAATGCACTAGCAAATGGGCAGGAAGGAGGGTGGAAGAACAATGGGGAATAATAAAACTGCCATCACAGAGGTAACGAGCCTTTGTGTGAAGCAAATAAACAAAACAAAACGATGTAAGAAACCACTATGGTTCTCAAAGGAAGTGGCAGTGAAGGTTCAAGAGAAAGAAAGCATTCAGGAAGTACAAGGAATCACAGAAGGAGCAGGACAGAGAACTGTATCAGTTAAAGCAAAGGAGGCTGGGAAGGCAGTCAGAACAGCAAAGGCCCAAACCGAGGAAAGACAGCCAACTCAGTTAAGAAGGGGATAAAACCTTTATAGGTACATCAGGGAGCGAAGGAAGACCAAGGGAGGGATAGTGAGGCTAATAAAGGGGAGGGAGGGTGGGCAGAGGAGACTGTGAAAAGGCAGAGATACTAAACAAATATTTTTGCTCAGTATTTACAAATGAAGAGAGGAGGTACATAAAACAAACAGTAGAAACACTCTGGATACAGAAGTTGATACCAGTCCATTTACAGAAGAAAGGGTTCTGAAAGAACTCTTAAAACTGAAGGTGGACAAAGCAATGGGGCCTGATGGGATTCATCCCAGAATTCTAAAAGAACTAAGGGTAGAACTAGTGACACCACTGACTACCCTTTTAACAAATCATGGGAGGAGGGGTGGTACCAGAGGACTGGAGGAGGCAGATGTGATTCCCTTCACAAAAGTGGGAGCAAGGCAGAAGCAGGAAACTACAGACCTGTTAGTTTAACCTCAGTGATAGGGAAAATTATGGAATCACTTGAAGGAAAGAATTGTCAAGTATCTAGAGGCCAGAGGGCACAGGACCCTAGGCAGCATGGATTCACAGGGAAGGTCATGCCAGATGAATCTGATGATTTCTTTGACTGGGTGACCAAAGTAGTAGATCAGGGAGGGCTGTGGACATGGCCTACCTAGACTTTAGCAAGGCATTTGACACAGTCCCACACAAAAGATTAATATACAAGTTAGCCAGCCTGGGAGTGGGTCCCAAGATGACAGCCTGGGTAAAAGAATGGCTGGAGAATAGGACACAGAGGTAATAGTAAATGGAGTCCACTCAGAAGAAAGCAGGGTTACTAGTGGATCACAGGGTTCAGTATTAGGACGGTCCTCTTCAATGTCTTTATAAGCGACATTGCAGAAGGACTGGAAGAAAAGTATGTCTCTTTGCAGATGACACTAAGATCTGCAACAGAGTTGATGCACAGAGTGGGGTGGAAAGGATGAGAAGGGACTTGGCAAGGTTAGAGGAATGGTCAAATGTATGGCAGCTTAGTTTCAATGCTAAGAAGTGCAGGTAATGCACCTGGGAAACAAAACCCAGGGAAGAGTACACAATGGGGTGAGATACTAACAACAACAAAATGGAAAGGGACCTGAGGGTAGTCATATCAGATGACCTAAAGGTGGGCAAGCAATGTGAGAGGGCAGGAAGGAGGGCTGGGGGATACTGGGATGCAGAGGGAGAGGCATCACCAGTAGAAAACAGGAAATTATTATCCCTCTGTACAGACAGCTGGTGAGACCCCATCTGGAGTACTGTGTGCATTTCTTGAGACCCAATCTCCGCAAAGACATAGACAGGATGGAAGCTGTCCAGAGGAGGGCAACTAAAATGGTGCAGGGTCTGCACCGGAAGACATATGAAGAGAGACGAAAGGAGCTTAATATGTATAGCCTCGAGGAAAAGAGGGAGAGGGGGGACATGGTAGAAACGTTCAAGTACCTCAAGGGAATCAACAAAGTCCAAGAGGGTAGCATCTTTCAAAAAAAGAGGTGTGCAAGAACAAGAGGGCACAATTTGAAGATAGTGGGGGTGTCTCAGAGGTAATTTAAGGAAGTATTTTTTCACAGAGAGGGTTGTGGATGCATGGAACGGCCTTCCGGAGGAGGTTGTGGAGTCAAAATCAGTGGTGGAATTCAAGCATGCATGGGACAGTCATAAGGCAATTCTAGGGGGTGGGGGTAGGAAGAAGTAGGCTGCTGGTTAACTAGGATCTGCAGCTTATCCAGTAGGTAGGGAAATGGGCAGACTGGGTGGGCCAAGCGGTCGTTATCTGCCGTCAAATTCTATGTTTCTATGACCATTGAGAAGCTAACAAACCTATGTGTCAGACAGGTTAAAAAGAGCAAGAGAAAAAAAAAGAGCAAGAGAAAATAAGAGATCGCTATGGTTCTCCAAAGAAGTAGGAGAGAAAGTAAAGGAAAAAAAGCAAGCATTCAAAGGTACAAGTCAACACAGAAGGAAGAGGATAGGGAGGGTTATCAGGAGAAACAAAGAAAGGCAGGGAAAGCAATTAGGAGAGCAAAGGCACAAATGGAGGAGAACATTGTCAAGTCAGTAAAAAAGGGAGATAAAACATTCTTTAGGTGCATAAGTGAAAAGAAGAAGAACAAGGCAGGGATAGTACGACTGAAAGAGGGAAGGGGGAGGGGAGAGTGTGGAAGCAGACCAGAAAAACCCAGATATGCTGAACAAGGACTTTTGCTCAGTATTCACGAAGGAAGAGGTAGGTGATGGGCCACATACAGGGGAAAGGGGCATTAAGGGAAAAGAGGTGGACACTAGCCCTTTTACAGTGGAGAAAGTCTTCAGGGAACTAGCAAAACTAAAAGTAGACAAGGCAATGGGGCCAGATGGGGCTCACCCCAGGATACTGAAGTAACTAAGGGAGGAGCTGTCTGTGCTTCTGATGGCCCTGTTCAATCTATCACTGAATATGCGAGCATTTCCGGGGGACTGGAGGAGGGTGGATGAGGTCCCAATACACAAAAGTGGGAACAGGGAGGAGGCAGGAGACTACAGACCTGTAAGCCTAACATCAGTGGTGGGCAAGGTTATGGAAACACTACTAAAAGAAAGGATTTGGGAATACCTTATAACCAGTGGATTACAGGATCTGAGGCAGCATGAGTTCGCAAGGGGGAGATCTTGCCAAACACACCTGATCGAGTTCTTCAACTGAGTTACCAGGGAGGTAGATCAGGGAGGGAGGAGCGGTGGATGTGGTCTACCTGGATTTCAGTGCCTTAGCCTTCAACATCATTCCACACAGAAGACTGGTAAACAAGCTGGGCAGCCTGGAAGTGGGTGCAAAGGTAGTAAAATGGGTATGAAGTTAGCTTAGTAACAGGACTCAGAGGGTGGGGGTAAATGGGGTTCACTCGGAAGAAGGTACGGTAACCAGTGGGGTGCCTCAGGGGTCAGTACTGGGACCAGTCCTCTTCAATGTCTTTATTAGCGACTTCACAGAGGGGATGGAAGGGAAAGTATGTGTGTTCACAGATGACACAACAATCTGCAACAGAGTGGACATATCGGTGGGGGGGGGGGTTGAAAAAAAAAATGAGGGAAAATCTGAAAAAACTGGAAGACTGGTCAAGTGTTTGGCAACTAGGCTTCAACGCCAAAAAGTGCAAAATTATGCACATGGGGCACAGAAACCCAAGGGCAATGTAACATTTGGGGAGGGGAGTAAAAACCACAAACAAGAAAAGGAACTGGGCGTCATCATATCTGAAGACCTGAAGGTAGCAAAACTGTGTGATAAGGCAGTGGGAAAGGCTAGTAAATTGTTGGGGTGCACAGGGAGGGGTATCACTAGCAGAAAGAGGGAGGTAGTGTTACCCCTGTATAGATCGATGGTGAGTCCCTACTTGGAGTATTGTGTCCAGTACTGGAGGCCCCATCTCCGGAAAGACATAGATCGGGTGGAGGCGGTACAGAGAAGGGTAACCAAAATGGTGCATGGCCTACATCAGAAGCCCCACGAGGAAAGATTCAAGAAATTAAATATGTGCTCGCTAGAGGAAAGGAGGGAAAGGGAAGACATGATAGAAACATTCAAATACCTCAAAGGTATTAGTAAGGTACAGGAGGGTGGCATTTTGCACAGAAAGAGAAGCTCAAGGACAAGGTGGCATGCTATGATGCTGGAAGAGGTAGACTTAGGATGTGAGGAAATACTTCTTCACAGAAAGGGTGGTGGACATCTGGAACAGCCTCCCAGCAGAGGTGGTGGGTACGGAAACAGTAGCAGGATTCAAACATGCATGGGATAAACACGGGGACCTTAGTAACAAGGTGGGGGAAGGAAGACTGGAGATCAAATAGAATCTATGGTAGTATGGTAGGTAGGAACACTAGCGCAGACTAGGTGGGTCAAGAGGTCCTTTTCTGCTGACAGCTTCTATGTTTAGGAACTGGTTAGTGGATGGGAGGCAAAGGGTGGTTGTTAATGACACTCACTGTAAGGATGGAAGAGTGACCAGCAGGGTACCACAGGGCTTGGTACTGGGACCAGTCCTCTTCAGTGTCTTCATAGGGAACAATGCAGAAGAACTGGAAGGGAAGCTATGCTTTTTGCAGATGACAACAAAATCTGTAATAGGGTGTACACTTGGGAGGGGTGGAGAAAATGCCCAGGGATCTTGGGAAACTTCAGTAGTGGTCAAAGGTATGGCAGTTGAAGTTCAGTACCAAAAAGTGCAAAATCATACACCTAGAGCATAAGAACCCCAGTGCTGAGCATAGGATTGGGGGTACTGATCATCACTAGACAGAAAAGAGACCTTGGGGTTATCATATCAGAGGACTGCAAGGTGGCAGGGCAGTGTGACAAGGCAGGGTACTGGGTCAATACCACACAAAGACAGACAGCACAGTTTTGACCGCGCTGTGTGAGAGTGTATAGCTTTGCAGCGACAGGGGTAGAATAGCGGTAGGGAATTACCACTACCCCTGTTGCTGTTCACTTTTCTGGAAAGGGATCAAGTTGCCATGTGCTGGGTGCCTGGTCAAGTCACTCCCGTGGTGGAGTAGCTAAGGCACCAGCATATGGGGGAATGGGAGACCTAGGACTGTAGTTCAGTTCCCCCCAGGTAACCCTGTACTGCAATGTTTTGTGACTTTTTTTGGTTGAAAAAACTATCTTTTCTCCCTTCTTGAGTTACTCCCCATTCCGAAGTCCACCCCCCCTCCCCAGAGTTTGCTATTTTGGTTCTGGGTGTGTCTGTGCGGGGAGGGGGGCGCAAAGCCCCCTGCAAAAAAAATCAAGGAAGCCCGTTTTTTCTTCTAGGCGGAATGACTCCATGCCACAAGGCAGTGGGCAGGGCTAATGGGAAACTGGGGTGTACTGGAAAGGGTATCTCCAGCAGGAGAAGGGAAGTAGTGTTGCGGCTGTGTCACTTGGTGCGCGTACGACATACCCGTAAGCACTGCATCCAGTTTTGGAGACCACACCTCAGAAAGGACACAGACAGAGAGAAGGCAGTCCAGAGGAGAGCAACTAAAATGGTGTAGGGTTTGCATGAGAAGCCCTATGAGGAGTCTGAAGGATCTCAACATGTACACCCTGACCCTGGAAAAGACGGGGGAGAGAAAGAGAGAGAGAGAGAGAAAGGACATGATCAAGACTTACAAAAACCTCACAGGGGCGAAGAGACTACAGGTGGGGAGTCTTTTTCAAATGAGAAAGTGCACCAGAATTAGGGGGCATGCAATGAAGCTGGGGGGTGGGTCAGGAGAGATTTGAAAATATTTCTTCACTGAATGGGTGGTAGATGCTTGGAACAGACTGCCAGCGGAAGTGGTGGAGTTGAGAATGGTGGTGAGTTTCAAGCATGCATGGGATAAACGTAGGGGTATATTAGAAAGGAGGCAGGGAGGCAGTAGGGACGTTGGAGACCAGAACAGTTCTGCAGAGGCAGAATAGGCTGGGAACATCTGCATAGACAGGGTGGGCCAAGCGATCCTTTTCTGCCGACTAATTCTACGTTTCCCATGCATCGTGCCTGGAATTTGTGTTTGTTTCAATTCCTTTTGCCTGCTACGGTATTCCTTTTTTTCCACACAAAGTAGTAGTGCTACCACTTTCATGTTAATTGTTTTCTAATAACTTTTATTTAAAATTTAAATAAGATGCAAGAACTCGATACTGAAAAAATACAAAACAAAAGCCACATACTGCATTAATTAAAGCAATACTGTGTGGCAACTCATAAATACTGTTTAGCACATTGGCTAGAAATAAGAGTACAATTATGTACAAAACTTCAAACAAGCTTATATCCAATATTCCTGACAAAGGTTCTACGGTCTGACTTTGAGATCAACAAATGCTTGACGATAAACGTGACAAAGTATCAGCTTTTTAGCCAGCTTGGTTCATAACCCTAAATATGCTTATAAGAACAAATGAGTAATGGGTAATTGATATTTAGTTTCTCATGGGACCTAGGAAGAGTTCAAAATGTATCCACTATAGATACTGTATAAAGTCATATGTCATAATTCACAAAAAAATAACCTTGCCACATTATTGTTTTAAATATGGAACCATAATTGGAGGAAAAAAAGACACAAGTCTCTCCATGATTTCAACTCCCAGAAGCACTGGTCTATATTTGGACATAAACAAGATACATGAAAACACAGCACTTACCTTTTTTTAACCATTAAGCATAAGGAACTTACTTTTTAGTTGTTGCCTATTCATATACCCCTATAACTTAAAGGGCAGCGATTTCTACTAGGGCATAAAAGTTACAGGGAATATAGTACAGTGTGAGCACAATGCCATCGCACAAAGGAAATTTTACAGGCTGAACCTCTTTTTGCACTACTGTCCATTTTTATAGAAGGCTGACACCTCTGGATTTGCCGCAGTGCATTGTAAATTGAATACCATTTATCTTCTGTATTACTCTTATCCCAGTTCTTTACTACTGAGGGCCTTTGCATGAAAACAGGATTTAGAATTCATTTGCTCCTGCTTCTTATTTTCCACCTACATCATAATATTTTGCTTGTGATTTAACAATGTTACCACAGAAAGGATTGTAATGTCAGAAGCAAAGGATTAGTACATCAGGCTGAGAGTACGCAGCAGGAGAAAATGTCCTTAAGAATGAAAAAAGGGGGCAGAAAAATATGAAATACTAACTGCACTGTGTCTAAATACCATATTTCCCAAAGTTATTCCTTAGGAATCAACTGCATTTTAATTACATTTTAAAGTATATAGCAAATGCTAACACCTGTATAAAAACAGGAGTTTCAGTTTTATACTTTTTAAGTGCTTATGTCAGCACTGGATGATAACAAGGTGTGATGTAATCACTGAACATTTAGAAGCCCGCAACTGTTCAGAGCTTACGGCACCCCTAGTCAAGGGCCATATACTATGACAAAGATGATACACTCACACCCTACCAATTAAGGGTGAAACACTATTTCAGGTTTTAGGAGACCAATATAAACCATAAGACTAAATTTCAAGATCTGCCTGTAGTATTACACCCTTTCAGTATACTGCTGAGTGCATTTTCGTCCTTATACATTCTGCTTGAGTGCAATTTACTGTAGGATCATAAGAAAAATGTGAAATTTATTTTTATTTGTTATGAAAATGTGACTTGAGTACTCCCTTGTGCCACATCTTATAAATATTTTCTTTTAGTGTACAAAAAAAATAACTGCTCTCATTTCATTTTACTATTTACCAGAATGGTTCCTCTGCATCTTAATAAGTCCAGTGTATTATCAACACGTGTGCACAACAAAAGACCAAAAAAAGTATTTATCGAGTTTTGATAAGCGATTTGTCAGTTGTATTTTCCCAACAAACTAAGGAAGTAATGAAAGAGAAACTAAACATTAATTTTTTTTTCTTAACAGTAGCAGTTCATTAACTCTTGACTATGCACTTAAAATGGAAAACCTGGTACAGTAACCTGAATAACTGTTTTACATAAACATGAAACATTATGATCTTTTGAGATCCCTTCACACAACTGGAATGTTTTATATTTATAGTCTAGTACTGAACACAAACAGCATAACAGTCGTTAACTGAACAACATCTGAAACTGGAAATGCCACACAAATTGTGATATACATTTTATATATATCCTTAAACAATGGTCTAAATGTTTTTTCTGGTTTGTTTTTAACCACAGAGGAGTGATGTCAAACATCACAGTTATGCTGGTTCTCCTTGTGTTTACCCATGTCCAGGGTCCCTCCTGGATCTGAATGCACTTTTTTTATTCCAAGAAAGTGGAATGTAATGAGGAAAGATCAATGTATAAAAACGGAAAGGCATAAGAGTGATGCTCTCTTTCTTTAGCTTTGTAGCCATAAATATTTATACCCTACTGTGGATATACATTCCAAATTACCTGAGTTTAGACTTCAACAGAAGTACCTGAAGCTTGGCCATTGGGTGGGCACTGTGCAATTGTTGTGGCCATTTTATTTATTTATTTATTTATTTTTTGCATTGTATGTACTGTATTAAAGAAGTCAGAAACATAAACACCTGGATCATTTGTAAACATAAGCCTGAAGAAAGTACAGTATTTTCCATAGAACACACAACACAGCAAGACACACGTTTTCTATTTAGACAGGTATTGTTTTGATGTTGAGCTTATTTATACTGTAGAAGGTGAAACAGAACACAGGACATAGTACTAATCTGTTCAGACATACTGTACTATGAAATGCATAGTCTCCACTTAAAACACTCAATGATGGATGTGGCTTGCAAACATTATTTGCTTCTCACAAAGTTTCTGTTGATCAAGGATTCTGTACCTGCCAAGAACAGTGTTAAATACATTGAGATTCTACAAGTTGTTTTTTTCTCCTTTAATTGGATTTCTTTTGTTCAGAACGGATACTCCATACAGACATGGGAGCTCTACATCCACGTCCTACATCAAGGCAGAGGCCTGCTCTGCCCAAGACTAGATAATCACATAGCTCTGGGTAGAGGAGTGTTCTTCATGAAGAACATTCTGGGATGGCTGCTGTATTAGGGCTTCAACTGAATCCCCTGTGCTGGTGCTGAGTGACAAAGATGACAATGAGACCTGAGATGAGAGCTGCTCAACAGTCACGGTGCTCAGCGCTGTGCTTTGACTGATGTTCTGCCCAGAGTTTGAAGAATTCTTGAGCGTCAGGTCAGCAGAGGGTAGAAGCGGTCCCAGGAGCTTTACAGGACAGAAAGCTGACCCCGTAGGGATGAAATTAACCTTGTTTTTGTCAGGACATGAAAACAGAGGGGCTGAGATAGGTTGACGTGACCTGAAATAAACAAAAACAACATTGACATACAAAAAAAAAACAGCCTAAATGTTTACAAAATTACACATACACTTACTTGTCTGTACTCAGAATCCATGAAACACTCTTGCAATCTCCATAGGCTGAGACAACCCCCAAGCAGACAAACTTGTAGATGGTTACTAATTTGCTGTACTCTCAAATCCCCCATGTGAACTGTTCTGCTGGCGCAGGTTCATTCTACAGTCACACTTTGGCAGACTATATTGTGGGCAGTAGAACAACTGTTTGCTGTGACCCACACATGGTCTCTACCTAAAACCTTGAATCTCTTCCCCCCTCTAGTTTTAGATCTGTAAGGGGTACCTAAGTAAGCACATTATGCTGTCTGCATTTTGCAAAACAGAACACAGGGGGCTGTAGGTATCATATACTGTCGCACAGAGAGAGTTACCTCCAAATACGTGATTTAATACTGTTTTGCCACATTGAAAAATACGTAAAGAAACTGGATCACCCTTTGACTCTTCTGCTGTGATCTGACCATAAAATGGCACAGGTCTTCATACACAATGATGGCTATGAAGCTACAGATTTCTATCTGTCATACTATTTTTTTTCATGGTGCACTATTTGCACTATTCATGGTGCACTATTTGCACTATTGTATTGACTGTTATTTTCTCCATCTGTGGACTTCATCATACTAATTGACACCTAACTTGTGCAAGAGACTGTCTAATGTTATTGAAGAGGTTTCCAATGCAACAACTAAATCAGCCCAAATGTTGCAACAAACATGTTTGCTGCTTTACTAACATATTGAGTGCGTCTCAGGGTCACACAGTTTATAAAAATGACCTAACGTAGTTACATATTAACAGCTGCGGTAGTTGGAGATTTCCACTTGAGCAATACAAGCATTAATCAAGCCTTGATAAGCCTTATGGCTAATTCATAAAATGACAGTATTGGAAGAGGAGGACCATCAGAAGGGAAGGACCTGGGGGTAGTGGTAAGGGGAGGCATGAAACACACAGCACAGTGCTGTGAGGCAGCAGCTAAAGCAAACAGAATGCTGGGTTGCATAGCCAGGGGAATCACATCTTATTTATTTATTTAAAGGTTTTACCAGGGAGCCATGCTGAGAAACTACGGCTCAATTTCAGATGTGCCCTGGGGGTAGAGTAAAGGGAGTACAAACATAAAACACTCTTATGGCAATTTTACAAAACAACTATACAAGGCAGAAGTGCAGTACAGCATACAGAGTGAACAGTTCATTAGGCTGTAACAATGTGGTAAAGATTACAGTTGAGGCATACTGTACGACATATGACAATGGGGTGAGGTAACACTGCATAGGATTAAAACAACCCTTTACTGCTGGCTATCCAGAAATCGATAGCCAAGGGCTAACATTGGAGCAAATCTAGATGGGAGAGAAGTGAGTTTTGAGAAGGGAGTTGAGGCGCTGGCTGGGGGAGGTGTGCCAGATATCCGGGGGAAGTGAGTTCCAAAGTTTAGGCATGCGATACGAGAAAGCTGACTGGCCAGCTGAGGTGATCATGAGTGGAACGGACAGGATATGCGTGTCGCTTCTCCTGAGTGTATAACCTGGATTGGTATGGGCTAAGAGGGCGGAGGTGAGATAAGGAGGGAGGGACAGTGTCCAATATCTGGCCGTGATACTGGCACAGTGTGAGAGACGCCGGTCCTGCAGGGAGGGGAAGTTTAGGTTCCTGTATAAGACATAGTGATGAGTGGTTGGAGGACAGATAAGGGCAAAACAACAGAAGGAGTGGAAAAGGGAGTCCAGTCTGGTTAGGGTGGACTTAGGAGCGGCACTGTAGACTACATCAATGTAATCAAAGATAGGGAGGATCATCTTCAGCACAATTTCTCGGCCAGCCAGCAGAGGGGATGCATCCACGGTTATGGTACAATGCACCCAGCTTGGGGCAGAGCTTTTTGTGGATGGCATCGATGTGTGCGAAGAAATCAAGGAGCTAGTCCAGCTACACCCGAGATATTTGCAAGAGGTGCAAGCCTCTAAAGTAGTCCCATCGAGGGTGTGGAAGTAGGGGGAGGAGGAGAGCCTAGAAAGTCTCTGTCTCGTGCCGAATGTCATGGAGACAAGTTTTCTTGGTGTTGAGCAAGAGCTGATTTGAGCGGAACCAGCGCTGAACTGCATCGAAATCCTGCTGGAGTCTGGTTGCTACATGAGAGGTCGAGGGTCCGAATGTGTACAGCACTGTATCATCCGCATATATGTGAATGGATGTGTGGCAGACAGAGGGAGGTCATTTAGGAAGATGGAGAACAGAAGCGGACCAAGGACAGAGCCTTGGGGTACACCCGAGGTAACAGGGAGAGAGGCAGAGATGGTATTGCTAATTCTGACAGACTGGGATCTGCCTGACAAGTATGAGTGAAACCAACTGGTGGCCCCACTTGAGAGCCCTGCTTGGGAATGCCTGAAAAGAAGAAAGGAGTGGGAGACGATGTCGAAGACTTAAGCCAGATTGACAAAAATGGCTGAGGTGATGTGGCCCCTATCCATACCAGTGAGGATGGAGTTGGTGAGTCTTAGGAGGGAGGTGGTACTGAAGTGGGATTTCCTAAATGCAAAACGGGTAGGATGAGAAAAAAGAGATGGAGTCAAGATATGCAGAGAGTTGTGTGAGGACTAGGTGTTTTGGGATTTTAGCCAGAATAGGTAGGAGGAAACTCGGGCGGTAGTTTCCAGGGTTAGAGGGATCGCCTCCTTTCGGTAGATGGATGATAGTGGCGTGCTTCCATTCAGTTGGGGAGGCCACTAGTGAGAATGAGAGGTTGTAGAGGGAAGCCAGGAGGGTGGCGATGGCTGGAGCTGGTAAGCATAGGAGTATGGAATTCAGGCCTGTGGGGCATTTGCCCTTGTAAGGATTTAGGACGAATAGGGCATGGTAGACTTCTGCTGCAGAAATCTGATGGAAAACAAAAGAGGAACCAGCTAAAGGGGCTTGGTTGGGGTGGGAGGGAGGAGGGGAGTGTTTCCGTGTCTAGAGTGATGGAGGCCAAAACTGATGAGGTGCATTCTGTAAAGAATGAGGTGAATTGTGAGGCCACTTTGAGAGGGTCTGTGATAGTGGAGCTGCTTATGACTAGAGCAGGGGTTGGGGGCTGTGAAGGAGGAGAGAATAGAGAATTGACCTTCCAAAACTTTGTTGGCTGGCTAAAGTTGGCGTTGAAGGTGTCACGGAAGTAGCTTGCCTTTGCTCTGCTGATTCTTCTGGTGCAGGCAGTTCGTAGGGCTCGATACTTATAGAAACACAGAATTTGATGGCACATACGTACCGCTTGGCCCACCCAGTCTACCTATTTCCCTACCTAATGGATAAGCTGCAGATCCTAGTTAACCAACAGCCTACTTACTCCTACCCCCACCCCCTAGAATCGCCTTATGTCTGTCCCATGCATTCTTGAATTCCACCACCGTTTTTGACTCCACAACCTCCTCAGAAAGGCCGTTCCATGCATCTACAACCCTCTCCATGAAAAAATACTTCCTCGCATTACCGCTGAGCCGCCCCCCCCCATCTTCAAATTGTGACCCCTTGTTCTTGCACACCTCTTTTTCTGAAACATGCTACTCTCTTGGACTTTGTTGATTCCCTTGAGGTACTTCAAAGTTTCTATCATGTCTCCCCTCTCCCTCCTTTCCTCGAGGGTATACATATTAAGCTCCTTAAGTCTCTCTTCATATGTCTTCTGGTGCAGACTCAGCACCATTTTAGTTGCCCTCCTCTGGACTGCCTCCATCCTGTCTATGTCTTTGTGGAGACTTGGTCTCCAGAACTGCACGCAGTACTCCAGATGGGGTCTCAACAGCTGTTTGTACAGAGGGATAACAACTTCCTGTTTTCTACTGGTGATACCTCCCCCTATGCATCCCAGTATCCCCCCAGCCCTTCTTACTGCCATCTCACATTGCTTGCCCACCTTTAGGTCATCTGATATGACTACCCCCAGCTCCCTTTCCATTTGTGTTGTTGTTAGTATCTCACCCCCATTGTATTGTATTATTTATTGAAGGTCTAGGAATTGCAACCCTTTGAGTCAGAGACTCATCTGCAAAGGCTCCACGTTGTACATAAATGGGTTAGAACACATTATTGCATGGAATACACAATTTAGACACAACTCAAGCAAATAATGACAGTAACCTTCAGAAAGAAAGATAACAATTACACAGACAAGGAACGTCATCAATTGTGAAACAAAGGTGCATTAATGTTTTTCCAGGTTTCATACGCAGTCACAGTGGGAGTTTGACATAATGTAATTAAGTAGCTCATGTTTAAAAGGCCCAAGCCTGGGAATTGTTAAGACAGAGTCAGGGATTGAGTTCACCCAGAGTGGGGCCCTAAAGCAAAAGGACCTTTAGCCAGCAGTGGTATTAACAAAGGGGACAGGGAATGTGGTGGTGTCAAGAGTGTCTTGTGGAGTGAGTTGGGAGATTCTTTAGGAGGAGCTTTTGACAGCCTGGAGGGGTTAAGCCCAACTGGATTTTTTTGGCCATCAGGCAGGTCTGATAAACAAGTTGCCCTTGCAAGTTTAGCCACGAAGAGCGTAGATAGAGGTCACAGGTGTGTGTGAGACGATCACAACCTATGGCCAATCTGCAGGCTTTGTTTAGGGCACGTTTGATGCTAGACAGTGCTGTGTCAGAAGTGGCCCCATATATGATTATGCCGTAGTCTACCAGCGAAAGAATGGAGCTGGAGATAGCTAAGCAGATAGCCTCAGGAGGTAGACATAGTCTAAGCCTGTAGAGGAGACCAATTCTTTTATTAATTTCAGTGCAAGTTGACGCAATATGCTCACGATAGGTGAGGGTGGAGTCTAGGGTAACTCCAAGATATTTAAAGTTGGGAACTTGTTCCAGTGTGGAGCCCATCACATTGTGTATAGCTAATTTTGCAGAGCTGTGCTTGTGTTGTGGGTGGGCGAATAACATGACTTTCGTCTTTTTTGTGTTGAGTACAAGTTTGTGTGAGGACAGCCAGGCTTCAATTTGAGGAAAAGAGCCCTGCAAGGCTTCTTGAAGTTGAGGGGGGTCAGTGTGCCGACTGAAGATCACAGCATCATCAGCATAAAGAAGAAGACGCCCAGAGGAGGCCTGAGGTAATGAGTTCAGGTAGAGTGAGAAAAGGAGTGGTCCGAGGATAGACCCTTGCGGTGCACCAGATCTGACAGGTAGGTTAGGGGAGAGGGTGTTACTTATTATCACCTGTTGAGTGCGGTCAGAGAGATAACTGGAGAACCAACTAGTAGTTTCTTTTGAGACGCCAATGGAGAGGAGGAAGTTTATGAGCATGGTGTGATTGATGTTATCAAATGCCTTGGAGAGATCAATAAAGACTGTACCAGCCAGGTCTCCATGGTCAAGAGCGTCATGAACAAAGGAGGTGAGTTCCAGTAGGGCAGTGGTGATACTGTGAGCTTTCCTAAAACCGTGTTGTTGCATGCAGGTTAGTTGTCGTGCATCTAGATAGTTAGTGAGTTGATCAGCCACTATTTTCTCTAAGGCTTTTGAGAGTGGGGGGAGTATGGAGATGGGCCTGTAGTTACTAGTTGAGGTACGTGCACCATTTTTATGTACTGGTGTAATCCTTGCCTTTTTCCATAAAGATGGGAATTGTCCTAGGCATAGGGACATGTTGAAAATTTTAGTGAGAGGCACCAGACCATCATCAAAGGTTATTGATAGCAATTTTGCATCTAGTGAGTCGCCACTGTGTCTGGACTTTCCTAGGAACCTGGAAATATATGCACGGGCTTCACTTGTGGAGACAGTTTTGAGACGAAATGGTGGCACACTAGGGGGTGTCGGGAAATATCCTGCGTCAGTACTGAAAAAGTCTTGGGGGAGAATAATGCTTAGGTCAGAGAAAGACATATTGAAAGTTTCCGCTATTTTGCTGGGTTCTTTGGTAGGGATACCATCTAGGATAAGCATGTCAGGGGGAGGGAGGGGAGGGAGACTTTCCACTGAGTTCCTTTATATTTTCCCAGAACCTTTTTCCATCACCCCAGGTGGCAGAGAGTTTTATTTGGTAATAAGCTGCCTTTGCCTGCCGAATTTCCCAGGTGCAAGTATTTCTGGCAGCACGATAGCATTGCTGGTCAGCAGGCTGACCAGACTGAAGGGCTCTGCACCACAGGTCATCATGCACCTTCATTTTATCGAGCAGAGCCCATGTTACCCAAGGGGATGATTTGGACTTTTCGACCCATGTGACATAGGGAGCGAAGATGTCACAGGCAGATTGGAAGGAACTTATGAAAAAGGACAGAGCAGCATCAACTGATTTCAGATGATCAAGGGGGGGACCAGTCGAAATTTCGAAGTAGGTTTCTAAGGTGCTTGAGAGACCTCCTCTTCAGTTGGCGACACTTGGGAGTCCTAGGTGGTGGTGGTTTCCAGCTATTTGTCCAGAGACAAGTTACCGGGGAGTGATCACTGATGGAGTCTGACAGAACCTGGACATCCAGAATGTGTTCAGGATGGTTAGTAAGTATGAGGTCAAGAAGGGAGCTGTGACTCATATTTTTGTTCACTCTGGTGGGGGTGAGGACCATTTGGGACAGATTTTGGGCAGCAGCTTCATCCCTGAGTGGGGATATTTTAGGGGCAAGCCAGTTTGAGTTGAAATCTCCTAGGGCTATGACTTCTGAATTTTTTGGGAGGAGTTCAATTGTGTGTAGGATGGATGTGAAGACATCCCTTTGGTTACGAGGGGGTATGTATACGGACATTATGTAGAGGGATTTTTTCGGGTTTCCAATATCAACCCTGACAGAGACTGTGCACCTTCCGAAGGGCTTGTGGTAGCAATGTTTATACCATGTAGGTGCTCACGGATATAGAGAGCGCTACCCCTGCCCCGTTTATTTAGTCTATCCGACCTGAACAGTGTGTAACCAGGGACGCTTACAGCTGAGTCAGGGATATGCTGTGAATTCCATGTTTCAGTGACGGCTATTACATCAGGGCTGTGGAGGCAGACCCAGGCTTGAAATGAGTCAAGTTTATTTAGAAGACTACAAACATTAATGGTGGCCAGCCGCAGTCCCTTCATAGCAGCAGGTTTCCATGGGGTGTGGAGAGTGGGACCTGGATTAGGGTGGATATTTCCCACTAGTAACAAGAGAATGATTGCTGCCCTGGTTAGAGAAGTTTTTTTCATCTTTTTGGAGGGACGATGGGATGAGACAACATGTTGGGGTGTTTTATTGGAAATATGGGTACACATAAAGCAAAGTATTTCCTGATCATAAAGTAATGGGGTGATCATAGTTACAGAAGTGAGATGACATGGTATAAGAGGAGGGTAGGGGATATTGGACATTGTAATAGAAAAGGGAGTTTTTATTGGTCGGATTAACGCTGGTGGTAAAATTGGGGCAGAGGCAGTGGAAGCACTGGAGCTAGTAAGAAGAAGGCAGGGGGGAAGTGGATTTTGTGATAGGGTTAAAACGAGGAGGGCTACCCATAACACCGTTTTGTGGACAGAGAAAGATGATATAGTATTTATTTTAGACGTGTCGTCAGAGATTATAAGTATAACTTAGAGAATTTTCCCTTTTTTTTTTTTTTTAAACACACACTCACACCTTGAGGTAAAGCAAGCGGTAGTTAAGGAGCAGAGAGTGAGAGATAAGGAGTGGAAGCAAGCGGCAGCCCTCTAGTAGCAGGTCCTGATAACCTGCTAGTGGAGAAGTTGCCTTATAGGTTTTTTGGTCTCCACCAATTAGAAACTGCTCACCCTGACTATATAAGGAGAGCACGACCAAGGGTGGTGGTGGGGGTGGCAGGGCTTCAGCGATTGCAGGAGATAACATTCAGCGCAGAGGCGATCCCACTGTACCTGCTTCAACACCGGTCACTTTGACCCTCCAGCTGCCGAGTTAGTCACAGTATTTTTGTTTGGCTCTGGGGAGGGAGTCCGTTCCCTCGCGACCACCACACCCACGAGGGGAGCTTGTCTGCTTGTGTACTCTTCCCCTGGGTTTTTTGTTTCCCAGGTGATTTACTTTGCACTTTATATCATTGAATCTAAGCTGCTATATATTTGACCATTCCTCCAACCTTTCTAAGTTCCTTCTCATCCTTTCTACCCCACCTTGTGTATCAACTCTGTTGCAGATCTTTGTGTCGTCTGCAAAGAGACATACTTTTCCTTCCAGTCCCTCTGCAATGCCACTTATAAAGACATTGAAGAGGACCAGTCCTAGTACTGAACCCTGTGGTACCTCACTATTGACCCCCCCACCCCACGGTGGAGTGCGGAAGAGCCAGAGCCTTTGAAAGCCTTCCAGGCCTGAATGGTACATCTAGGAGGGAGGAGGTTATTCTGCCACTATACAGGTTACTGATGAGACCACACCTGGAGGACTGTGTCCAGTTCTGGTGCCCCTACCTTAAGAAAGATATCAAACTACTGGAGGCAGTACAGCGTAGAGCAACTAAATTCAATCAATCAATCAATCAATCAATCAAAATCTTTATTTATTCAGGCGAACATCACTGAGCAAGCTCATTTACAAGATGGACCTGAGTGGTCATACAAATGAGGATACAAGTATTATTACATAGACAAGAATAGCATAAATAGCAATACAATGGCATGAAATGATTATATACAACAATTTACATATATACAAGGAACAGTAGAACCATTTAGCCTGTAAAAAAAGGGGACAAAGGGTATAGCAGGCATAAAATATAAATTATAGGGTCTAACTAGTTTTTATGAGAATATAATAGGTGATTCGGAAGGTAGAAATTGAATTAATATAATGGACGGAAAAAGGAAGGTGGGTCAGGTAGGGTAGGGATTAGGCTTTATAAAAGCAATTGCAGAGCTCTGGAAAAGGGCGGAGAACAATCTTTTGAAAGATGCCAGAGGTAGTAGGCTATCTAGCTTCATGGATTTTGAGAGAGTTCCATGCAACTGCTAGGGTATAGCTGAAAGCAGCCCTCCCATACCGGTGCAGGCATTGGGGACCTTAATATGATGAGTTTACTGATCCTTAAGTGTATGGCCTAGTTGTAATTTGGGTAAAGCAATCAGTGATATAGGTAGGTAGTTTGCCTGTTAACGCTTTGAATATCCAGATAACAGCATTCCTATTTCTTCTGTGATGTAATGATGTCCAGTTGACTGCCATATAAAGGGAGCAATGATGGGTGCTGGAGGGAAGGTCAGTAATAAATCTTATGGACCTGTGATACAGGGTGTCCAGTTTATGTAAGAGATGATGTGAACAATGGCAGTAGAGAAAATCAGCATAATCAATGAGGGATAGGAATGAGGCCTGAATTAACCTTTTTTTGGAATCACTGTTTAGGTAATGTTTTATTCTAAAAAATAGTCCAAGCCTCTGTCTTAGCTTTTTAAGTAGCTCTTCAATATGGACAGAATAGTCAAGCCTGTTATCTATCCAGACTCCAAGGTATTTGAAGTTATCAACAAATTCAAGTTTCTCTCTAGTAAGGTGGATAAATGTAGGGTGGTGGATGCTGGGTAGTGGTAGAGCAACTCTTTGTGGCAAAGAACATAGCTTTTGTTTTTTTGCATTCAGAAGTAGTTTTTGTCAAGTAGATTGTGCTGCAGAATGGAGAATTCGGATTGTAACAGTTCACAGGCTTTGGAAGGTGAGGGATTGCTGACATATAATACAGTATCATCAGCAAACAGATGAATGTTAGATTGAGTGAGATTGGCATCAATATTGTTTATATAAATGGCAAGAGGATAGGCCAAGAATAGAGCCTTGTAGTACGTCCCTAGCAGTGGTTTTGAGGTGGATAGGTAATTTCCATTTTAACCAGTTGTGACCTATCTGAAAGGTAATCCTTAAACCAGTTGAGTGATAGGGAATCAGGCCTAGTGAGTTAAGGGAGGTGATTAATAAGTCATGATCCACTGTGTCAAAGGCTTTACTCAAATCCAGAAACACACACAGGTAATAATTTTTCTTGTCCAAGGTAGTCTGCCAATCGTTGGTTACCTTGGCTAAGGCAGTAATGGTGCTATGCTTTGATCTAAATCCAGATTGTGCAGAATTTAGAAGGTTATTGTTATCCAGATAGTCCCTTAACTGAGAGTTTACTAGTTTTCGAGCATCTTGGATAGTACTGGTAGGATGGAGATAGGTCTGTAATTGTTGAGATCCCTAGTATCACCAGATTTAAGTAATGGAACTACTTGAGCTGTTTTCCAAGTAGAGGGAATGGATCCAGTGGTTAGGGAAAGATTGAAGAGATGAGTGAGGGGGGCAGATAAGACATGTGAAGCAATTTTCAGGAAATAGGGATCCAGGGAGTCTGCACCTGCACTCTTAGTAGTGTCTAAATTAGAGAGGAGATCTTCCACTTCTTTCACGGATATTGGGATGAAGGAAAAGTTGAAGTGGCCATTTGTCCCACAGTAGTTTGCAGGTTCAAGGAAGATCTCAGGATATTTGCAGGTGATGAGTCAAATGCTAGGCCAGCTGTGGTGAAGTGAACATTGAAGGTATTTAAGATTTCTTGTTTATCTGTAATTTCTGTATCATTTAGTAGCAGTTTGGAGGTTAAGGCAGGAGTAGAATTTTGGCCCAGAAGTCCTTTATTGTACCCCAGAGTCTGGATGGGTTATTGTAGGAGGCATCCAATTCAGCTGTATAGTAGACAGTTTAGCAGTTCTTATTTTTTTTGAACATGAATTCCTTGCTTTTCTGAAATGTAGCCAATCTCTGGTGTCCTTTGTTTTTCTTGCCTTTTTCCACAGTTTGTCTCTGGTTCTCAAGGCTGCTTTAAGCTCAGAGGTGAACCAAGGGCAGGATTTTACCTTAGTTCTGATACTGGTGATAGGTGCATGAATATTGAGAGCATTAGTGATAATATCCTTTAAAGTCTGGAGAGCTGTTTCAACAGAAGTTGTAAGATAGAAATCTTGCCAATATATTGTATTACTCAGGTCATGGAGGTAACCTGAGATATTGAAATTCTTTTTTGACCTTTTGAGGACAAATTCTGCAGGATTTGGTGGTTTGAGTGTGGATCTTATGCCAGCTATAGGGTAATGGTCACTGACATCACTCAGCAGTACTCCTGCATGTGAATATAAGTGAGGCTTGTTTACCAACATAATATCCAGGAGTGAGCTGTTGCTAGAATTTCTTAGGTTGATCCTAGTTGGGTCTTTAATTAGCTGTGTGAATCCATAGGTGTCACAAAAGGTTATCAAAGGTGCAGATACATTAGATAGCCAGTTTAAATTCAAATCACCAAGGATGATGGTATCTTCAGGGCCTAGGTTGAGAATTGACCCTAGGTGAGAAAGCAGTTTAAGGCCTGCAGAGGGGGGCCTATAGCATCCAATCAGTTTAAATGAAGACGAATTAGGAAGGGATATTTTGATTGATAAACATTCAAATTCATTTGGCTCAGATGTGTTGATGAGGCAGGTTGCAGAGATGGTGTCCTCAATGTATATGGCCACCCCATCACCCCTGGAAGGGCGATCTGCTCTGAAGAGCTGATAGTTGGGAAGGTTTATAACACTGTCTTTTGTTGTAGGCCTGAGCCAAGATTCAGAGATGACCAGGAAATCTGGAAGAGTATGTGCCACCAAGCCTGTATTAAGATGAAACTTTTTAGGAGGCTGCAAGCATTGAAGTGTATGAAGCTTAGGCCTTTATGGAAGTCAGATCAGCAGGGGAAGATAAACTTACAATGGGGCCAGGATTAATCTCAATAGTGCCAATGCATAAAAGGAGGTAGAAGATTAATTTGAGTAGGGCACCAAGGGTTAGGGATAGAGAGTGATCAGCCGTTTCCTCTTAGTCCCTAGGTGCCCACTGTGTAGTGGAGATGGTCCTGTTCTATAGGTGTGTCTTTTATCATAACATAGGAGTCTGATGGACAGGCATAGTGGGTTATTATAAAGCCAGGATACATGTAAGGGGCTAGGGGAGTGCTGGATTGTTAGAGAGGCTTTATGTGGGATACCCCAGGGGTTGCAGTGTAAGAGTGGTTCAAAGTGAATAAGGAATAGATGGTTGTACATAGTGGATGGCAGTGGAGAGCAGAACATACTCATTAACTTATTCGTCATGACAGGGGGTATAATATGATTATCATAATGGATTGGGGGAGATGAGAGGCTAAGGAGCAAAAGGAAGCAAGTTAGCATTGTCCAGGGTAGGTATGGGTTAATAAAGAAGGGAAATAGATGTGGGCGTGGATTAGAGAAATGGCGGGAAAGAGTGTATAAATACAATCAACCAAGATCCAGTTGATCCAGGGCATGGGGGACAGAATATACGAGGAGAGACTGAGGGTGCTAAACATGTACTTTCTGAAAGACAGGAGAGAAAGAGGGGATATGATTGAGACCTTCAAGTGTCTGAAGGCATAAACAAGACCAGCATTGAGGGCATCTTTAATCTAAGGAAGGAGGGTACAATAAGGGGTCATGGCCTGAAACTGTCAGGGAGCAGATTCAGGAGGGAAATGAAAAGGCACTTCTTCACAGAAAGAGTGGTGAAGGGGTGGAATGAGTTGCCAGAGGAGGTGGTGGCGGCAAGGACAGTTACCAGTTTTAAGAGGGGTTGGGATGGGTTAAAGATGATGATTAGGACAACAGGAAACAAGGAGGGGATGGGGTACAGTGGGAGAGAGGGGGGTGTGAGTACAACTCCATAAGGAGTTGGGGGGGGCAGCTACTTGGTATAACTAGCTGTGCACTCGAGCAGACTTGACTGACGATTTTGGCCTGTATCTGCTGGCAGTTTCGTATGTTCATATGTTATGTCCTCAAAATGATATTCAAGAACACATATTCTGAGTCCATGTGAAGGGTAACTGGAAAACTAATCTCTAGTTCGCTAAAAACCCAACATAGAAACATAGAACATAGACTTTGATGGCAGATAAGGACCACTTGGCCACCTAGTCTGCCCATTTCCCTACCTACTGGATAAGCTGCAGATCCTAGTTAACCAACAGCCTATTTCTTCCTACCCCCCACAAGAACTGTCTTATGTCTGTCCCATGCATTCTTGAATTCACCCACTGTTTTTGACCCCAGGACCTCCTCAGGAAGGCCTTTCCATGTGTCCACCATCCTCTCTGTGAAAAAATACTTCCTCACACAGCCCCTGAGCTGTCCCCCCTTCTATCTTCAAACTGTGTCCCCCTGTTATTACCCGTCTCTTTTTCTGAAAGATGCCACCCTCTTGGACTTTTGCTGATTCCCTTGAGGTATTTAAAAGTTTCTATCATGTCCCCCCCTCTCCCTCCTTTCCTCAAGGGTACACATATTAAGCTCCTTTAGTCTCTCCTTGTATGGCTTCTGTTGCAGACCCTGCACCATTTTAGTTGCCCTCCTCTGGACTGCCTCCATCCTGTCTATGTCCTTGTGGAGATGCGGTCTCCAGAACTGGACGCAGTACTTCAGATGGTGTCTCACCAACTGTCTGTACAGAGGGATAACTTCCTGTTTTCTACTGGTGATACTTCTCCCTATACATCCCAGTATCCCCCCAGTCATCCCTGCTGCCTTCTCTCATTGCTTACTAACCTTTAGGTCATCTGATATTACTACTCCCAGGTCTCTTTCCATTTTTGTTGTTGTTACTACCTCCCCCTTATTGTGTACTCTTCCCCTGGGTTTTTGTTTTCTAGGTGCATTACTTTGCAATTCTTTGCATTGAACTCAAGCTGCCATACTTCTAACCATTCCTCCAACCTTGCCAAGTCCCTTTTCATCCTTTCCACCCCTCCTTGTGTATCGACCCTGTTGTAGATCTTGGTGTCGTCTGCAAAGAGGCATACTTTTCCTTTCAGTTCCTCTGTAATGCCACTTATAAAGACATTAAAAAGGACCAGACCCCGTACTGAACCCTGCGGTACCCCACTAATAACCCCCCTTTCTTCACAATGGACTCCGTTTACTATTACCTTCTGTGTCCTGTTGTCCAGCCAATGTTTTACCCAGACTACCACCCTGGAACCCACTCCCAGGCTGGCTAATTTGTTTATTAATCTTTTGTGTGGGACTGTGTCAAATGCCTTGCTAAAGTCTAGGTAGGCCATGTCCACAGCCCCTCCCTGGTCTACTACTTTGGTCACTCAGTCAAAGAAATCAATTAGATTCGTCTGACATGACCTTCCCGCTCTGAATCCATGCTGCCTTGGGTCCTGTGCCCCACTGACATCTACGTATTCAAAAATTCTTTCCTTCAGAAGTGATTCTACCATTTTCCCTACCACTGAGGTCAAACTGACAGGTCTGTAGGTTCCTGCCTCTGTCTTGCTCCCACTTTTGTGAAGGGGAATCACATCCACCTTCCTCCAGTCCTCAGGTACCACACCATAGAAACATAGAATTTGATGGCAGATAAGGACCGCTTGGCCCACCCAGTCTGCCCATTTCCCTACCTGATGGATAAGCTGCAGATCCTAGTTAACCAGCAGCCTACTTCTTCCTACCCCATCCCCTAGAATTGCCTTTATGACTGTCCCATGCATGCTTGAATTCCACCACTGTTTTTGACTCCACAACCTCCTCTGGAAGGCTGTTCCATACATCCACAACCCTCTCTGTGAAAAATACTTCCTAAATTACCTCTGAGCCGCCTCTCTATCTTCAAATTGTGCCCCTTGTTCTTGCACACCTCTTTTTGAAAGATGCTACCCTCTTGGACTTTGTTGATTCCTTGAGGTACTTGAAAGTTTCTATCATGTCCCCCTCTCCCTCCTTTCCTTGAGGCTACATATTAAGCTCCTTAAGTCTCTCTTCATATGTCTTCCGGTGCAGACCCTGCACCATTTTAGTTGCCCTCCTCTGGACAGCTTCCATCCTGTCTATGTCTTTGGGATTGGGTCTCCAGAACTGCACACAGTACTCCAGATGTGGTCTCACCAGCTGTCTGTACAGAGGGATAATAACTTGTTTTCTACTGGTGATGCCTCTCCCTATGCATCCCAGTATCCCCCAGCCCTCCTTGCTGCCCCTTCACATTGCTTGCCCACCTTTAGGTCATCTGATATGACTACCCCCAGGTCCCTTTCCATTTTGTTGTTGTTAGTATCTCACCCCATTGTGTACTCTTCCCTGGGTTTTGTTTCCCAGGTGCATTACCTGCATTTCTTAGCATTGAATCTAAGCTGCCATACATTTGACCATTCCTCTAACCTTGCCAAGTCCCTTCTCATCCTTTCCACCCCACCTTGTGCATCAACTCTGTTGCAGATCTTTGTGTCATCTGCAAAGAGACATACTTTCCTTCCAGTCCCTCTGCAATGTCGCTTATAAAGAGATTGAAGAGGACCGGTCCTAATACTGAACCCTCCGGTACCCCACTGCTAACCCCCCTTTTTTCCAGAGTGGACTCCATTTACTATCACTCTCTGTGTCCTATTTTCCAGCCAGTTCTTTATCCAGGCTGTCATCTTGGGACCCACTCCCAGGCTGGCTAACTTGGATATTAATCTTTTGTGTGGGACTGTGTCAAATGCCTTGCTAAAGTCTAGGTAGGCCATGTCCACAGCCCCTCCCTGATCAACTACTTTGGTCACCCAGTCAAAGAAATCTATCAGATTTGTCTGGCATGACCTTCCCGCTGTGAATCCATGCTGCCTTGGGTCCTGTGCCCCTCTGGCCTCTAGATACTCAACAATTCTTTCCTTCAGAAGTGATTCCATCATTTTCCCTACCACCGAGGTTAAACTAACAGGTCTGCAGTTTCCTGCTTCTGCCTTGCTCCCACTTTTGTGAAGGGGAATCACATCTGCTCTCCTCCAGTCCTCAGGTACCACCCCATCCTCCCATGATCTATTAAAAAGGGTAGTCCAGTGGTGTCACTAGTTCTCCCCTTAGTTCTTTTAGAATTCTGGGGTGAATCCCATCAGGCCCTACACTTTGTCCACCTTCAGTTTTAGGAGTTCTTTCAGAACCCTTTCTTCTGTGAAAAGACTGGAATCGACCCCCCTATCCAGAGTGCTTTTATTGACTGGATTAGGTACCTCCCGTCCTCTTCTTTTGTGAATACTGAGCAGAAGTATTCATTCAGTATCCCTGGTTTTTCACTGTCCCTCTCTGCCCACCCACCAACCCCTTTATTCAGCCTCACTATCCCTCCTTTTGTCTTTCTTCGCTCCCTAATGTACCTATAAAAGGATTTATCCCCTTCTTAACCGGAGTTGGCCATCTTTTCCTTGGTTTGGGCCTTTGCTATTCTGACTGCCTTCACCGCTTCCTTCTGCTTTAACTGATACAGTTCTCTGTCCTGCTCCTTCTATGTTTCATTATACTTCCTAAATGCTATCTTTTTCTTCTTAACCTTCCCCGCCACCTCTTTTAAGAACCATGGTGTTTTTTTCTTTCATTTTGATTTATTTGCTGCACACAAAGGCTTGTTGCCTCTGTGATGGCAGTTTTGATGTTTCCCCATTGTTGCTCCACCCCTCCTTCTTGCCCGTTTGCTAGTGCTTTTCTGAGGCACTCTCCCATTTTCACAAAGTCAGCCCTCCTGAAGTCCAGTACCCTCACTTTTGTATGGCTTGACTCTGCAGCTGAGTTCATCATGAACCACACTGTTTGGTGGTCACTTGTCCCCAGATGGCTATCCACTTCTAGATCTGAGATCTTCTCTCCGTCCCAATTTCAGAGTACCATGTTTAAGATTGCTCCCTCCCGAGTAGGTTCCAGCACTAGCTGACTGAGGCATGCCCCCTGTAGGGCATCGAGACTGTCACTGCTCTTGAATGTGGCTGCAGCAAAGGTGTTCCAGTTAACATGGTACATTCAGGTCCCCCATCAACAATATCTCCCCTTTTTCTGCCATCCTAAGGATGCCTTCTATAATTTTCTTGTCCATTTCCTCCCGAGACGGGGGTCTGTATATAACCCCTGTGCGGATTCTGGTGCCATTTCCAGTCTCCAGGGTGACCCACGGTGCCTCCTCTCCTTCCTGTTTACCCTTTTGTTCTGTTGTTTTGATCCCTTCCCTTACATAGAGAGCTACTCCTCCTCCTCTTCTACCCTCCCTGTCCCTCCTGTAGATTATGTACCCTGTTATGCTGACATCCCAGTCATGGTTCTCTGTGAACCATGTTTCTGTGACTGCCACAATATCCAGGCTTCCCTCATCCATGAAGGCCACCAGTTCAGGGATCTTGTTACCTAGACTATGGGCATTGGTACTCATTACCCTACATTTTTTTGATGGCCTTACTCATTTTGCCCCATCCCTGTCCTTACTGCCTTTGCCTTTTTCTCCATTTACCCCAGCCCTTCTCCCTATTGACATCTCTATCTTGGCGTTTACCTCACTAACTACCTTGATTTTTTTTTTGGTGGGGGGGTCTAGGATTTCAGTGCTCCTTTTCAGTGCCTCCCCCCTTGGCTAGTTTAAATGTTTGCCAATGAAGCATTTAAACCTATCACTTAGGATCCTGGTTCCCCTCCTGGACAGATGCAGACCATCGCACCAGTTAGAGGCCTGCATCCTTCCAGAAGACAGACTGGAGGACAGATTGGAGGAACAGGTATTATGCAATCATGTGATGTCCTCTTAATGACAAATACAAAATGGAGACAGCAAATTATTTAAATGGTGCAGCCTTAACGCAGTGTATGAAATTCTGGTATCATTTTATGTTTATGGGCACAGGTCACACAGTAGTTAAATGGTAGTAATTGTATTATGGCAGGGTAATTATTGGTATTGCCTGGTTACATGGTAATGACAATAGTTATCCTGTATGATACAGTTACTACCACATAACTAATGTGTCTTTTCTGTACAAAAGCAACAAGCTTGTGGTAAAAATGTCTCCCAAACATTGGATTTCCTGAATTTTCTCCTTGGGGAAAAAAAAATCACGATGTGAAATACACTCTATTATGGTAGATGACACTGCAACCACAGAGACAGACAGGACAGCAATATTTTTCAAATTTTTTGTGGAACTGGAAAAAATCTGGCTTGTAATTTACCTGATACATTGACCTCTTCTATCATAGATTCATCTAATAACCTGTTTAATTTGTCCAACAAGACAAAGAATCCTACTTTTTATTTTTGGGCTTTTGCTGAGGTACAAGGATATCTTACAAAAACTGAAACCAAGGCCAACAACTAACATCGATGAAACTGATTATCGATTTGTAAAGGCAGCCTTTGAACAAATCTCTGTTCTGTTGACAAACATTTTAAAATGTTCACTGTGGACAATTTCCAGTTAATTGGAGAAAAGCAGTCATCACTCCCATACAGTATGTACCGCAAGTCTGAGGATCAGCTAAGATTCAACAACTAACGTCCCATTTCTGTTAGGCTCACTGGAAAAGGTTACTGAATGAATAGCCTTTCATCAATTGTTGGAATACCATGCCAAATATGAAATCTTAATCTCACATCGGTATGGATTTAAGTCAGCTTCACCCAGTCAGCACAGGGGACTCTAGATTCAGGTCACTGTTTTGTATCTGTTTTTGTGGACCTCACCAAGGTCCCTGGTCTGGTGAACCATAGGCTGTAGTTGGCTTCTCTTGGTTCCCTTGAGATGTTGGCAGAAGTTATTTCTTAGTTTACCAATTACCTACATGACTGTATGCAGTTCACAACCATTGATAACATTCTGCCTCCTTCTATTCAACACATAGGAGACTGGTTGGGGAACCTGGAGGTGGGTAAGCAAGTGGTAACCTGGGTTAAAAACTGGTTAGGAGAAAGGGGCACAGAGTGGTAAACAGAGTTTGCGCTGAGGAAGGGAGGGTGACCAGCGGGGTACCTTACTGATCAGTGCTGGGACCGGCCCCTCTTCATTGTCTTTATAAGTGACATAGTGGAGGAACTGGAAGGAAAGGTCTGCCTCTTTGCTGATGGCACAAGATCTGCAACAGACTGGACACTCTGCGTGTGTGTGTAAAGAACGGGTAAGGATCTGAAAAGACTGGAGGAGTGGTCAAGGGTATGGCAGCTAGGCTTTAATTCAAAAAATTGCACTTGAGCCACAGTAGCCTGGGAATGGAGTAGAAAATGGGTGTAGAGATACTGACAAAGACCAAGCAAGAAAGAGACCTGGGGGTAATCATATTGGATGATCTAAAGGTGACCAGGCAGTGTGACAGGGCAGTCGGAAGGGCGAGTGGAATGCTGGGTTGCCTAGGAAGCGGTATCACCAGCAGGAAGAGGAAGGTGATGCTGCCCCTAAATAGATCACTGGTAAGACCTCACCTTGAGTACTGTGTCAAGCTCTGAACACCACATCTCAGGAAGGACATAGACAGAGTGGAGGTGGTCCAGAGTAGGGCTACAAAATGGTGCAGCGTCTGCATCAAAAGCCCTATGAGGACAGGCTTAGGGAGCTAGATATGTACACCCTGGACGAGAGGAGGGAGAAGAGGATGTGACAGAGACCTTTAAATACTTCACCAAGGTTAGTAAGGTTCAGGAGGGGGTATATTTCAGAGAAAAAAGTGCTCTAGAACAAGTGGTCATGCTATGAAGCCGGAGGGGGTAAATTCAGGAGGGATGTGAGGAAGTACTTCTTCACAGAAAAGATGGCGGATGCCTGAAACAGTCTTCCAGCAGTGGTGGTGGGGGTGAAAACAGTGGTGGGGTTCAAAAATGCCTGGAAAAGGCACAAGGGAATCATAGGGGTAAGGAAGGGAGGGAGGGGAAGAGATGGTGCTGTAGACCAGTGGCAGATCTGCAGCAAAACAGGAAGGTTAAATTGGGTTGACCCAGTGGCCCTTATCTGCCATCAGGTTCTACATTTCTATGTCTCCTTCTCTACCTATGGCGCTATGAATTCCCCAGGGATCAATACAGGGTCCTCTCCTATTCAGTCTTTTTCTCAACTCATTACCAACTGTATGCAACAGTGCCAGTTTTGCTTTATGCTGACGATGCTGCTGTATATACTACTGGATTAGACAGTCATGCTATCTCAACTAGTCCCTAGCACCATTTCTTTGCTATACATTCTTGGTTTAGAGGCCATAAACTAATTTTACTTCTAAGATAAAAACACTTTTTTGCAGTACAAAAAAGGAAAAAGTTTGAATCCCACTAATTTTGTATTGAGGTCATTGGACAAGAATGTGACTGAGTGGGTAATGGAGTTCAAGAAACTATGACTCACCCTTGACAGCATCTGAACTTATAAAGCACACATTTCACAACTGATTAAGAAAGACACAGCATTAAAGGGTTGGCATCCCCTACCATTTTTATTTATTTATTACCACTACAAGAAAACTATCGGAACAAAGATTTTTCTTTCATCACTGGATTATGGTTTGCTGTTTTATTTTTCTGTTGAGGGGGGCTTAGTCAAGGGTGAGGTTAATGTATCATAAAATAGCATGGTTTGCCACACAGTTGCCTTCTTGAACATATCACTGTTCCTGCTACCATTCTCGTGAAAAAAAAATCTGTATTAAATCTGCTACCATTATCGTTGACAAATGTGTTTCAGACAGTAAGTAATTACTGGAAAACTAGTTAAGTTAGCTATCCCAGTAGTGTGGAGGGCTGAGGTGCTGGCACCTTACCTCCTGCCACACCGGTGACCCGTGTTCAGTGGTGAACATGGGATGCTGGGGGCCAGCTCTACTCTCCCAGGGTGGGTGGACCGGCATTCCTGCTGAATGACTGCCATCAGGTGGAGGCCTGAAGGTAGTGCAGGACTGGGGCGCCAAGGAAGGGAAGGTGTTGCTGGACTCCGTAGCGTGCGCATGCTGACATGCATGCCCCAGCAATGGGTAAAGGGAGAAAAAAGAAAATGGTTGGTTTGGGCTACATGAAGCCCTGCCCGCCTCCATCCCGTGCCATCACCGGGTCTCTAGCCTAATTTGGATGTTTTCTCTGGGTGGGGAGAGAACGGCCCTCCCCTTACCAGCCCCTCCATGGGAGAACAATCTGTGGGGGATTCTGAGGCCCAGGATACAGGAGAGACGAGCTGCCAGGTGAGAGGAGGTGAGGATAGGGTTGAGCCTGCCTGTGCCAGCCAGAGAGGAAAAAAGCTATATGGAAAAAACCCTAGTTATTTTCACACAAAGTAACTTTAGCACAAACACAAGTGCCACCATGATTGCTAAATTTAGTTTAGTGCTAAGCCATCAGAGCAACATTCACTATGATAGAAAACGTGCTACTAGCACTTCGTGCAAATTAGTACCAACTTGATCGGTTACAGTTAATCTTAATGCAGTCCCTCAAATGTTTTCTGTGAAGGGCCAAAGGTCTTTGCTGTACAGATCCACAATGATGTTTAATAGAAACATAAACACATAGCCAATGATGGCAGAAAAGGACCAGAGGTCCATCCAGTCTGCCCAAGTTCCCTATAATCCCTGGAGCCTACTGTTTCTCCAGGGTACTAACCCTCTACGTCATCTCTTTATTCTCCTTCCTGGTCCTGTCGCCCCCAGTAACCACTATTCCCTTCATTATGTCCCAGCTCTGCTTGAATCCCCTGACTGTTTTTGCACCCACCACCTCAGCCGACAGACTGTTCCAAGGTTCCATCACCCTTTCCATAAAGTAGTACTTCCTCACATCCCTTCTGAACCTACCTCCTGTTAATTTCCATTTATAGTCAGAACTGGTGAATTAGTATTCAGGCCAAATAGTTCCCCACAGTTCATTTTGTTAATTTCTTTAAGGAATTTGAAGGTCTCTATCATATCTCCCCGCTCCCTTCTGGTCTCCAGTGAGTACATATTTAGTTGAGGCGCTCCTCATAGGATCTGCCCTGCTGGCCCTGAATCATTTCTGTTACTCTGAGCTGCACAGTCTCCAGTCTATCCTTAACCTTTCTGAGGCAAGGACTCCAGAACTGGGCTCAGTACTCTAGGTGAGGCCTCACCAGGGATTTGTAGAGGGGAAGCATTATCTCTTTTCTTCTGCTATAAGTACTCACCCCCGATACATCCCAGCATCCTGAGAGCCTTGCTATAGGTCTTGTTGCACTGACTCGATTGCTTAAATGAGTTGCTAATGATAACTTCCAGATCCCGTTCCTCAGCTGTAGTGTTAAGTCTCTCTCCTCCCACCTAGTACTTTGTCTTGGGCTTCTTTTTTCATAGATGCATCACCTTGCACTTTTTAGCACTGAATTTTAACTGCCAGACCTTTGACCACCACTCTAGCTATTGTAGGTCTCACTGCATTTCCCTTATTCCCTCGTCACTATCCACCCACCCACAGCTTTGTCTCATCTTTGAAGAGACACAACCTGCCCTGGTTTCCTTGTCCAATGTCACTAATGAACATGTTGACGAGGACTGGACCCAGGACTGATCCCTGTGGAATAGGCATGGCCTGGGTCTGCTGGAAGCCACAGCTGGACCCTTTTGCATAGCTTCTACCAGGGTGGTGGCTGTGAAACGAGCCACTGCCCTTACCTCCATGGTTTTGGATGTATGGTATGAAGGGACCTTAAGATCATTTTTTCACATTTGTAGGTCCCTCAAAGCAGATTCTACTTCAAAACCAAAAAGTTTCTTACCTCTAAAGGGAGCATTAAGAACCGACTGCTGGACATCCCAGGCAAAGTCAGCCACTCAAAGTCATGAATGGCAGCCTAGGAAGATGCCAGAAGCAGCTGCACAACTGCAGCATTAGAGGCCTCCTAATTCAACCTTAAAAGGTGCTTACCAGCCTTTGGACCATGGACAACAGTCTGCTGGACTTCACTTTTGGCTGATCCATCAGGCTGCTTGTCGGCTTTTGCAGCCACAGACTTCCACATGCTATTCTAATATTTAATCATATAAGCATCGTAGTTGACACGTCTTAGGCCAAAGGACACAGAAGCATATATCCTCTTGCCCATTACATTCAACTTCCTCAATTCTTTATCAGAGGGAAGGGAACTTATGTGTTTCAGAGCTTTAGAATCATCATGAGCATCCACAATAACCACAGAATCCGTTTCCACCTGTCTGGAATAATAAGGCTTACAAAATTGGGAGCAAAAATCCTCCATTCTCATTGGTTGTTACCTGTGCATCAAATCTGTTCGATGCACAGGTAAAAACAAGTTCAAAAACCAGATCCGCAGTACTAAAGAAATCACTCTACCATAGAACACTTAAGTTTTGAGACACCACCATTTTCCCCTTTCCTAAGCAAGGAAGCCCCAATTCAATAAAAGACCTCTAGCAGGCATATTCTGTATCTTTTTTTGTTTTTTAAACAGGACATTTTAGCACACTATTTAGCAAGCATTCACATTGTTCATGTTCTTACAGATGCCAATTGCGCTGCCACTCCCGTAGCATGTCTCCTCCCTCTCTCTCTGATATAGTTCCAGTCTCCACATATGGTTAAACAAATAAAAATGGTTATTTTTATTTTTGTTCATTTTAAAATCCAGCCACAAGTTATCATAAACTAGGTGGGGGTGGTCAAAAATACAGTCGCTCGTTAACGTTAATAATGCCATCACCGTGAGGGGAAGGTCTAAAGACAAGTATAGACGATTGGTCATTTACTTCAGCTGTCACACTGAATTGTGCTCTGGCCCTGATAGCTGTTAAAGAGAAGACATGTTCAGAAAATCATCTGCACTGTTATTATAACCCTTCTGTTGTCAAAAGTAGGTTTTACCACTTAAGGAATTTTGCTCAAAATAAACCCCCGATTCTGCCAGAAGACTTGGCATCACTAGTACATGTTTTTAGAGCATTACAATACTCCAGCCTGGCAGTCACATACTTCAGGGTGAATGGAGGGATCCTCTGCCAGCTGCAACTAATGCAGAATGCAGCAGCCAGGTTGCTGGCGGGCCTTCCGAGGTTCTGCCATGTGACCTCGGTCCTGCGTGATCTACACTGGCTGCTGGTCAGGTGGAGGATCATCCTCAAGGTGGGCTTGCTCACCTATAAGGCCCTGTACAGCTTGGGCCCTGGTTACCTGTCTGACCTCCTTACTCCGTCCGCCCTGGTATGTTCCCTCTGTTTCTCTACTGAGGGCCTCCTGGTGGTTCCAAGGGCCAGGCTTCAAGAAAACCTCGGGGGGATTGTTCCATCGAGGTGGCAGCCCGGCTCTTTGGAACTCACTGCCAAAATCTTTGAGGGAGGCCCCAATGGTGGAGGCATTTAAAGGGGGCCTGAAGACCTGCATTTTTAATAAAGCATTTGCTGATAGTTTTTAAATCTGATTTTATGTCTTTGTTTTATTGCTGAAATATTTTAGTTGATCCTGCTGTAACCTTGTTCCTATTGTAATGGCGCCCAAAGCCTCTGGGATTTGGTGCCAAAATATAAATAAAGCCTATCAATATCTATCTGTCTACTGTATCTATCTATCTATCTATCTATCTATCTATCTATCTGTCTGTCTGTCTTAACAATAATGAACATATTTTTTACCTTTTACAATATGTCTCTGTTTACTTCACTCTCCCTGAGTCCCGGTTTGCTTCTGCTGCAGTTCCCGTCCGCTGCTACTGTATTGTCAGTCATCATTTTAGAGTCATTTAAAAAAAAAATAAAGAAAGTTCGTTTCTCTCTCTCTCAAGTCTATTCCAGTTGAAAAAAAAAACACACCAATACACTGGGACATTGGGGGTGGTAGTGCTCCTGCATCACACTGGCAAAAAACAACACAACTGATGCCAGTAACGGGCCAACTTTTTTTTTTTTTTTTTTTTTTTTTTACAGAACATGCACAATGACGTAATTATCTAGTAGGTGAAAGGACTATTTTATCATAAATTTACATCAGCAAATGTGCTTTTCCTACATATAAATATGATTTTTCATAATATTAAAAGTAAAAAAAAGAAAAGTAGCCCATTTTATAAGTGCACTAAGACCCTCCGGGTTGTGCACTGAACAGATATTACTGCACTTCCAAGGGCTGTAGACACTCGGCCTGCAGCCTCACACCTCGCTAGGCCCCTGGATGTGCGGTAATATCTGTTCAATGCACACCCCATCATGTCTTAGTTCTTAATTCTCTTGGGGGGGGGGGCGGCGCAGGACACAGTTGGCAAAGCACTGGGCCTGTGCCATGCAGCCATAGTGGCTGCTGTTAGTTTTTGACAGAGGAGCATCTTGCTTTCACAGCAAGTAACAGCTGACTAGAACTACAGCTTTCTAACTGATAAATCACTTCTATCTCAGCAGGAATCAGTGCCTGCTTGGATTGAGCAAACAGATACTTTATTAGAAGCATGGGGTCTCATTTAAGTAAAAAAAAAAAAAAAAAAAAGAAAGTCACTGTGTGTTTCTCTGTTTGAGGAAGGGGGCTATATCAACTTAATTTGCTGAGTCAGGAGCAGAGGTGAGAAGCTAATTGGGGGTGTGGCTTAGGAGCTTAGGAGTACAAAAGCAGGTGTCTCCAATTACAGCTTCCTGCTGTTAGTTTTTGGCAGAAGAGAATTTTGCTTTCAGGGCAAGTAACAGCTGACTAGAACTACAGCTTTCTTACTAATTGCCATCTTTCCCACCCTAAGCCAGTTCTACTTTTATAGCCGCTGGATTTGACTGACAACAGGAGCTTCCTGTTTGGTAGTAGGAAGGGAAGGATCACTGAGACACATTAGTTTCATCAACCTTGAAGGAACCTAAAAAACAGCTCCCCCCCCCGGCTGTTGGTCTGAATCCAAGCAAGGAAGAAGGAGACTACTGAAGACTACAGGAAGTTCCTGTCCCAGGACAGGAAGGGCGAGAGTTGAAAGGGCACATAGGCAGTAGGAAAGTAGGTGTAAAAATACATAGAGGGAGAGGAGAGTAAGCATACAAGGCAACAGGAGAAGGGACACAAAATAAGTCAAGATGGGAGTGGTGCAGTGCAATGGCTGGGGGCAGCAGTGTTCAAGGAGACAATCTGGAGGCTGTGATGCTGCCCTATTTTGCAAGCCCCTCTCTGGACTGAGGGAGGAGGTTGCCTGTCTCCAGGTTAACCTGGCTAGGATTTGTGAAACCTCTTCTCCCACCCAGGGACCACCAGGGCCACCACCGCTACCTCAGAGGTTGTCAAGAAAGAGAAGCGGTTGGACCAAGGTGGGCTCAGGGAGAGAGAGGGTGGTGGAACAGAGGTGCATCCTTCCAGTTGTACCTCTCCACAATTCATATGCTGTTCTGGCAAAGAGTGGTTCCTCTATGGAGGCACCTACAGTGGAGACCAAAGAGGATGCTGGGACCTCCACAAAGGAGACCCACAGGAGGGTGGCACGAGACCCCACAGGGGAAGGAAACAACTCCTGGTGGGGGATTCAATCATTAAGGTGGTAGAAGTGGGGGAGAAAGGGGATAGGGAGGTAAAGGTGCCTGCCTGGTGCCATGGCTCGGAGGGACAGGAAGCGAATCCTCAGGATTGCAGGAGCTGCTGCACGATGGAGGGAACTGGATGTCATTGCCCACCTAGGGATAAATGACCTGGCTGTGAATGGGATCAGAGCAGTGCAAGAGGAGTCTGTAGAGTTGGGGAAGGGCCTTAGACAAGTAGCATGTACAGTAACCTTCTCGGAGGCGCTGCCTGTCTATGGCAAGGATGATGCTAGGGTATTCCGCACCATTGGATTCAATGAATGGTTGAACAACTGTGTGGAGCTCAGTGTTTTGGCTTCATTGGGGACTGGGGAGCCACCTGGTGGGATGCAGGCCTATACTGGTGTGATGGTCTGCATCTGTCCGGGGGTGGGAACCAGGATCCTAGGTGATAAGTTTAAATGCTTCATTGGCAAGCATTTAAACTAGCCAAGGGGGGAGGCACTGAAAAGGAGCTGGGAAATCCCAGCCTCCCCCCACAAAACACAGTAGTTAGAGAGGTAAACAACAAGGTAGAGACCTCAGAAGGTTACAGGACAGGGGTAAATGCAGAAAAAGGCAAGAAGGACAGGAATGGGGCTAAAAGGGATAAGGCCATCAAAAAATGGAGAATGATGAGTACCAATGCCCGCAGGCTGTGTAACAAGCTCCCTAAACTACTGGCCTTGATCTTGATGGAAGAGGGATGCCTGGATATTGTGGCAGTCACTGAAACATGGTACACAGAGAACCATGACTGGGATGTCAACATACCAGGATACACGATCTACAGGAGGGACAGGGTGGGTAGAAGGAGGAGGAGTAGCTCTCTATATAAGGGAAGGGATTACAGCAACAGAACTAAAGAGTAAACAGGAAGTTGATGAGTCAGTGTGGGTCACCCTGGAGAGAGGAAATGGCACCACAATCCCCATGGGGGTTGTATACAGACCCCCATCTCAGGGGGAGTAAATGGACAAGAAAATGATAGAAGACATCCTTAAAATGGCAGAAAAAGGGGACATATTGTTGATGGGGGACCTGAATATGCCAGATGTTAACTGGAGTACCTTTGCTGCAGGCACATCCAAGAGCAGGGTCATTCTTGATGCCCTACAGGGGGCATGCCTCAGACTGCAAGTGTTGAAACCCACTCGGGTGGGAGCAATCTTAGACCTGGTACTCTCAAATGGGGACGGAGAAAGAATCTCAGATTTAGAAGTGCGTAGCCATCTGAGAACAAGTGACCACAAAACAGCGTGGTTCACAATAAACACAGCCATAGAGTCAAGCCATACAAAAACTAGAGTCCTAGACTTTAGGAAGGCTGACTTTGGGAAAATGAGAGAGTGCCTCAGAAAAGCACTAGCAAACATGCAAGAAGGCGGGGTGGAGGAACAATGGGGAATAATCAAAACAGCCATCACACAGGCAACAATCCTTTGTGTGAAGCAAATCAACACAACAAAAAGAAGGGAAAAAAACACTATGGTTCTCAAAAGAGGTGTAAGGGAAGGTTAAGTAGAAAAGGACAGAATTCAGGAAATAAAGGGAAACATAGAAGGAGCAGGACAGAGAACTTTATCAGTTAAAGCAGAAGGAAGCAGGGAAGGCAGTCAGAATAGCAAAGGCACAAACTGAGGAAAAGATAGCCAACTCTGCTAAGAAGGGGGATAAAACCTTTTATAGGTGCATTAGGAAGAGAAGAAAGACCAAAGGAGGGATACAGAGACTTAATAAAGGGGAAGGAATGTGGGCAGAAAATGACAGTGAAAAAGCAGGGATACTGAACAAATATTTCTGCTCAGTATTTACAATGGAAGAGGAGGGGGTAAATACCAGTCCATTCACAGAAGAAAGGGTTTTGAAAGAACTCTTGAAACTGAGGGTGGACAAAGCCATGGGGCCTGATGGGATTCACCCCAGAATTCTTAAAGAACTAAGGGTAGAACTAGTAACGACACTGACTACTCTCTTTAACAAATCATGGGAGGATGGGGTGGTACTTGATGACTAGAGAAGGGTAGATGTGATTCCACTTCACAAAAGTGGGAGCAGAGCAGAGGCAGGAAACTACAGACCAGTTAGTTTTACCTCAGTGGTAAGGAAAATGATGGAATCACTTCCGAAGGAAAGAACTGTGGAGTACCTAGAGGCCAGTGGGGCTTAGGACCTAAGGCAGTATGGTTTCACAGCAGGAAGGTCATGTCAGATGAACTTAATAGATTTCTTTGACTGGGTGACCAAAGTAGTAGACCAGGGAGGGGCTGTGGATATGGCCTACCTAGATTTTAGCAAGGCATTTGACACAGTCTCACACAAAAGATTAATATACAAGTTAGCCAGCCTTGGTGTGGGTCCCAAGTTGGTAGCCTGGATAAAAAAACTGGCTGGACAACAGGATGCAAGGGCCAATGTGAGTCCACAGTGAAGGAGGGTAACTAGCAGTTACGCAGGAGTTATTCAGGATGGGTCCTCTTTAATGTCTTTAAAAGTGATATTGGAGAGCACCTGGAAGGAAAAGTATGTCTCTTTGCAGACGACACAAAGATCTGCAACAAGGTTAATACACAAGATGAGGTGGAAAGGATGAAAAGGGACTTGGCAAGGTAGGAGGAATGGTCAAATATATGGCAGCTCAGATTCAATGCAAAGAAGTGCAAGGTAATGCATCTAGGAAAGAAAACCCAGGGGAAGAGTACACAATGGGGGGTGAGATAATAACAACAAAAATCGAAAAAGACCTAGGAGTAATTATATCAGATGACCTAAAGGTGGGCAAGCAATGTGAACAGGCAGTAAGGAGGGCTGGGGGGATACTGGGATGCATAGGGAGAGGCATCAACAGTAGAAAACAGGAAGTTGTTATCCCTCTGTACAGACAGTTGTTGAGACCCCATCTTGAGTACTGCGTGCAATTCTGGAGACCCCATCTCCGCAAAGACACAGACAGAATGGAGGCTGTTTAGAGGAGGGCAACCAAAATGGTGCCGGGTCTGTACCAGAAGACATACGAGGAGAGACTAAAGCAGCTTAATATGTATACCCTTAAGTAAAGTAGGGAGAGGGGAACATGACAGAAACTTTCAAGTATCTCAAGGGAATTAAAGTACAAGAGGGTAGCATCTTTCAAAAAAAGAGATGTGCAAGAACAAGGGAGCACAATTTGAAGATAGTGGGAGGACGGCTCAGAGGTAATGTTAGAAAGTATTTTTTTACAGAGAGGGTTGTGGATGCATGGAACAGCCTTCTTAAGGAGGTTGTGGAGTCAGGAACAGTGAGAGAATTCAAGAATGCATGGGACAGACATAAGGCAATTCTAATGAGGGGTAGGAGGAAGTAAGCTGTTGAATAACTAGAATCTGCAGCTTATCCATCAGGTAAGGAAATGGGCAGACTAAGTGGGCCAAGCGGTCCTTATCTGCCGTCAAATTCTATGTTTCTATGTATCCTCCAAAGCAGGACAGATAGGAGGAATAATAACAGTAGGCAATGCAGAAACATCTAAAAATTCATAGAGGATCTTCTTGGAAGAATACTCCTCCTCTGCATTAAAGCCCAGCACTGACTGTATCTGCCATGGAAAAAAAACTGAAAAGAGGCATCCTCGGGAGGGGACCTAGGTACATAATGAACACTATCCTCACTACATGGGGAGAGGGTGTCATGCCTTCCTCATATTCTTCCTCTATTAAATCTGGATTATATTCCATCTCCTCCTCGACAATGAAAATAGGCAGTGGGTCAATGGTAGGAGGACAAGACCACACAGGAGGCATGGTGCACTGATGAAGGAATTCCCTGGCTAGGCTTAATAACCTGCATGGGGGCCAAAGGCAACAACGATGAAGGCAGTGATGGCAGACCAGGCAGTGGAGACAAGGTTAGCATCAATGGTGGAACTGGTGGCAGGAGCTGCTGCAATAGTGCACACATAGTCTTGAACAGACATTATGCGTTGATGGGCCCTGATGGGTACAAAAGAACTGATTCATCGATAGGACAGTGCCCAATGGCTGAATCATCTGTGACATCCCTGTTGGGGAATTAGAGCTAGTGCCAGACCCTCACCTTGGTGTCCAACAGTCAGGGAGCAGCAGAACCTGAGGACTTAGCATGGGTCCTGTCTTTGTTTGCAGATCTACCTCTGTTTTTGAGAGGGGACTGAGACCTGGTAGGAGAGGCATCTTTTTACGGTGCCGCTGCCTATCCTTGTCAGCATGGCAATATTTTCATAAAGGCAAATTCAGCAATAAATAATGTAGAGGAAAAATACTGAACAAGTGTGAACATAAGCTGAATTGTATCTAAATATTATGTTTTTAAAAAATCTTTAAGATGATGATAAGGTTGCAGAAAAAAGTGCAAAATGTCTGGCAATCCAAAATTATGGATGGTGAGTAATCAGTCTAACTGCACCAGTTCTCAGTTTACAAGGCAACTAGGTTTCATAGAAGTAACACACAAGTCAGCTGGTCTGTTGGTAGAGCTGTAGTGAAATCACTTGCAACGCCGGCAATGGTTGGGACTGAGCTCGAGTCAGTGGGCTGGCTGAGGATGGAGGACTGAGCATCCCAGAGGATGCTCCCTCCTTGGGGAGAGAATTCCCAGACTCCACTGCAATACTGCCACCTGGGTGACTAACCCACAGGCATGTGGGAGGATGCTGGCACTCTTTAGCCCTGAAGATCCATCTATCCCCCACCTCCCAGAAATGAAGCCTTCCTGTGAGGAGTTTGGGGTCGCTTCCCGTGGACCCCAACCTGGAGGGGTAAGGGCCACAGCACCACCACTGTCCTAGCATGCTTCACCAACCACATTTTCAGAAGGATGGCTGAAAGCAAACTCACGGCTGCCATTTTTGTGAATCTCACCAAGGCCTTCGACCTGGTGGACCATGACATCCTGCTAAGTAAATTGAGTGCACTGGGTGCTCCTCCACATCCCAGAGCTTAGTTTTGTGACTACCTCCCTGGACAAACTTAGGTAGTCTGCACAGGGGGTGCAATCTCCAGGGCCAGTGAAGTTAACACTGGGGTCTCCCAAGGATCCATACTGAGACCCATCTTGTTTTCACTGTTTGTCAACTCCCTTCCCAAGGATAGTATCACATGCAACTTGCTACTGTACGCCGATTACACTATCCTCTACCACAGTGCAAAGACCTTGGCAAAACTTTCATCCACACTCACGGGCAACTTTGGCAACACCCAGCAATAGTTCCTTGCCAACAGATCCTTGGTAAATGCCCAGAAGACTAAGGCCATGTTGTTCAAATCTCAACCCACACTGACTAGGTGGGCTGGCAACATCACCCTCTCTGCACATCCAATCCCCTGACAGCTCATTCTTTGAGTTAATGACTTCCGTCAAATACCTGAGTGTCACCCTCAACCCCACTGTGACTTTCTCCAATCACATTGGACTCACCGTCTAGCATGTGAACCAGGAACTAGCAGCTGGTTACATGGTCACAGATTTTATGACCCCAGAAGTCAGACCCACCACTGCCCAGGGCACCTTACTCTCCTTGCTGGACTACTGCTCTCACATCTACATGCAGACCTCATCCTCCAGCCTGTCCAAACTGAACACAGCCTACAACAGCATCTGTAGGTTTGCCCTCATGGCACCTTACTCCACACATCACTGTGCCCTCTACCAGGCCCTAGGATAGCTCCCTCCTCATGTCCGCCAGGACTACCTCCTAGGCTACGTAGTTGACAAATCCATCAGAAAAAAGGAGGTGTCTTCCCCTCTAACCCTACTTAGGACAAAGCCCTGCCATCGATGCCTCTGAATCTCCTCCAACCTACTATCAGAGTGCCCATGTCACCACATGTATAGGCCAGAAGGCCTTCTCCTAAGCTGTCCTGAATCTTTGGAATAGCCTATCTACTCCTCTACAGACCTGGGTTCACACACCCTATTTAAATCCCACCACAAGGCTTCCCTCACTGCTACCATCACCACAAATCAAATCAATCAAATCAAAATTTTATTTAAAGAGGGACTACAGTCAAAATTTCTGGCAACAATAAATTTCAGAATTTGGATCAGCATAGCCCCAATCAGCCTCACACCACGAATGAGAACTCTGCATTAGTTTGTTCAAAAGTTACAAGTCATTTTACAACCCTAAATTCACTGCCTGTTCAAAAAAGCCAGTTTCAGTGAATAGCTGCTGATGATGTCATCTCCAGAACTTGGAGTCTAGTCTTCCCAGTCAGCAAGCTTACAGAACCTGTTTCTTCAAACGTCGGAGCTCATGTGCAATAGTTTTCACAAGTAAAACAGGCAGCAACATTCAAAAACATTGCTATAAAAACTGCGTTTCAGGTTTTGTAAAAAAAAGTTGGCAAATGTGTATTTTTTTATTTATTTTGGTGCCTTTACGTTGTGGTCCTTTTCTCTAGGGTTGCTAAATGCTGAATCACAGCACACTGCAGTAAGGTTTAGTTTCAGTTTATTTTTTTATACTGGAATGGCATGTGAGCAAAATTTCCTGTTTTCACTGGTGAGGTTTGCACACTGAATAATTTTCTGATGTGGTGGAAGGCTGTGGTCATTCACACCTTTAAAACAATTATTCTACCTCCCTGTAAATGGGGGTGGGAGAGGTAATGATTGATGTTTTGAAACCTTAATGTGAGTTTCTATGCAGTAGTCAACCCAACCAACCTAGGGACAGATATTCAAAACTTTGCCCCAGGGCAACATTAGCACTGCACGTTTATCACAATTAGCCCAGAATAATTTGCATACCATATTCAAAGAATAGCCCCAGGGCTGAATGAGTTGAATATACCATGCAAATTAAGGTGTGCAAACAGGGCTGAGAGTGCAGAGCAACAATAGTCCAGCAAATAAAACAGCACTGAAGATAGCAACCGAGAGCAGTGCAAACTGCAACAGTGGCCCAGTGCACATAGAGGTGGAGTGAGGTAAGGCTGAACAATGTGGGAAACGTGTATGCTAGCACTAGCAAAACAGTGGAGCACAACAACAGCAAACAACAGTGCAGACCAAATACTGCAGAACCATATAACGGAACATTACAGTATTGCATTGCGCTAACATGCTTGCGTGGCGCTGACACGTTTGCCCGATGCAATCCTGTTTGCCAGCACTAAAGTTTGCTATATTCAAAACTGCAATGCAAATGAGCCAACTCAGGCAATCAATGGGCAAACAGACACATCAGCATCTCATTACAGCTTGCTTTGCATATGGATTGCTCAGCACTATAACATGGTGCACACAGCTCCACCTGTAGGTCTGACTGGAATTACAGCTGGGTAGCTACGTTTTGTTCTGTGCTCTCAGCTCCTCTTGTAGGTCCAACTGGTATTTACAGGTCGGTGGCCACATTCATTGTGTGCTTACAAGTCACAGAACATTAGATGCAGTCTTGGTTTGGACACAGATGCAAAGACTAATGTGACTCAGGGGAGTAGCACTATAGGAATGAGTGGCCATGCTGCATGCCAGAGGCACATTGTTGTTTCTGCCACAGTGTTTATCAGACGGTATAGTACCATAGTAGGCAATAGTGTGAGGTACACAACAATGCCTAAGGTTTGTCAGGCAACAGTGACTGGTGCTATCCACACAGTGACAAGCACAGCTTGAAAGTGTGGTCTGACAGTGGATACCACAGTCATACTGTTCTGTGACCCTCATGTGCTGCACCAGTGGCATGGGATCCCCACGCCCCATACGCATGGCTGTCCGTGTGTGCAGGGATCCCAGACAGGTGTAGGGTATGTGACTTGGTGGGGGTGGGGGGGGCACACATACCATCATACTGACACAATGTTTTCAGGAGCAGTCCCGTCAGTGGAATATGTGCACTGTGTGGATGGCCCCAGTCATGTGGCAGTACCTACCTGGCTACCTGTACTTCCTCCCCTCAACACCCTCCATTCCCCCAGTGCTGGACTGTGTTGGTATACCCCAATGGGGGAACTGGAGATGTGTGCTGCATGGACGCACTGCAATGGTGTCCACTGGGTACTGGGGCACCCACTAATGCCTGGCAGGGTTAGGACTGGTGCCAGTTGATGGCAACATAGGCAGTGTAGCATGTGTGTGTGGCGTGTCTCTGCCATGTATGTGTTCTGTTCATTATTTTTATCACCTTGTTCACCAGGTAAGCACACTGGGCCAAGGCCCAGTGTTACTAATGACCCGGAGACACTAACTGTGTGGCTGGGATGCAACGGTGTACAATAAAGACATACAATGCACAACAAAGCACAATACACAAATATCACATTAGGTACACATTACACTATATTACAATACCATACAAATAGTTTGTTGCGGCAAGTGGTGTTCTAGCTCAAACATTTACACGAGTGTTCACTTCGCAGCACTGTTGGAGCATTGCATGCCACAGTTTGTGTGCCTGGCATATGGAGAGGCCCAGGGTGGCTGTCCGCACACACTGCCTCCTTGGATGCATACATCCTTGTTCCCTGTTGCTGCTGTGTCCACGACCTCCATTCTGGGTTTGCCCAGCGCAGTAAGACCTCCTTTTTATGGTTTGTAATTTGCACTGCGCTGCATGTTGTGCAGCACTATACTTTTGAAAATACAGTTGCGCCTGTATGCATGTCCCTGCCCCTCACTTTGTGCCACATATACATCATCTCATAGCGTTGGTATTATCATGTTGTGTAGGCATTATTTGGCCTTTTGAATATAGCACTTCGGCACAAATGTGGTACAGTCAATTTGCGTCAGGCTCAAAGTTTTGAATTTCTGGCCCCTAGTGTTTTCTCCCTGATAGGCTATCACTTAACCTACATTCAGACTCATCTATGTTGTATTTCACATTAAAATGATAATTTTACCAGGGCTAACAGTCCCACCACTAGCAGGAGTTAACACATATTAGGCCCATGTTAAAGAGTACCTTTCATGATGGTCCAAAAAGTTACATATTGTAGTCATTATGTGCAGTAGTAGACCCGAAAGGGTGCGTGCATTTGTTATTTTTGGCGAAATTTACTCTGCCTTCCATAATTTGGATTTGCTTTTGAGCCCTACTGTAGACCTGCTGCACTTGTCTTTGCTGTTCAGCTGCTGGGATGGCATCACTGTAGGGCAGAGGAGTGACTCACACTGTGTAGTACAGTGCAGTCACAGCAATTTTGCAAGGGAAAACTACCAGTACTCAATGTCCACACTATGTTCCGCCTTCCACAATCCACCATGTTAGCAATGCATTATGCCAAAATCCAAATGCCTTGACAGCATGTTTGTTTTGTAAAATTTACTTTCTTCTGCCTCAGTTACTAAGCATGGGGACTGAGAGAAGATAAAGTTGCTGTCAGCATCTTTCCCAGTCCTTTTGAGTTTCATGTAAAAATTACCCCATTTTGTGAAAGGCAGGACATGAAACTTACAAGAACAGGAAACTGAGTTTCAACTGATAGGAAAAAGACGTCTTATAAAACAGAGCAATATTTTTTGAGAGATAGAGAGAGAGACTGAGATTTAGAGCACCTTTCCCAGTCTTTTTGACTTTCATGCATATATTACCCTTTCTTGCACTGATTCTGGAATTGCATTTCATTCATTTTGCAGAATGCAATAACTAACTGCAGAAGACAGTAATGAAATACAATTCCAGAATCCATGCAAGAAGAGGTAATTTATGCATGAAAGTCAAAAGGACTGGGAAATGTACTCTATAAAATGTATTATAAAGCAGACACTGACAAACAGCAGCAAAATTACCAACATATGCAATACTAGTAGCAATACAACTTCCTAGCAGACACAGTAGAGTAGCACTCCAAATAGTATCGGTAGCCTGGAGGTATGCTGACTCAGCATTCAGCAACCCTGGAGAAATGGACCACATCAAAAAGGCATTAACAATATTAATCTGTCAATTTTGTTCCAAAACCTGAAACATGCATTGTTTTTATAGAAATGTTTTTTGAATGTTGCTGCCTCTTTTACCTGTAAAAATCATTGCACATGATTTTTAAACTTTGGAGAAACAGGTCCTGCAAGCTTTGCTGACAGGGACGACTAGACTGTGAGTTCTGGAGATGACATCAGCAGCAGCTCTTCACTGAAACTGGCTTTTTTTTTTTTTTTGAACAGGTAGTGAAATCAGGGTTACAAAATAGCTCATAACTTTAAAATGAAGTAACACAGAAACCTAATTTTTGGTATGTGATTTATTGGGGGGTATACTTATTCTAATACTACAAAGTAGCACTTTTGGCCGGAATCCCTCTTTAACCAGGTGAAACACCATTGAATGAGACTCATTTACAAAGTGGGCCTGGTCAGCACCGCAACGCTGAGATATGTCAGCTAAGATAATACAAGACAAGGTAAAAAAAAAAAGTAATAGCAGTAATAACAACAGTGCAAATATACAAACTATTTACAGTATTTACAGAATATACATTTCGTATTTGCCTATGGTAACTGTGCCCTAAAGTAGTAAGGGGGAGAGGAGTTAGGTATGGTCAGGGATAGGTATGGTCAGGGATAACAACACATCAGCATATGGTAATGGGGGTCAGGGAAGGGATGGGAGGAGAAAGTAAGCAGTGGGGTAGAGATGGCAGTAGTAATAGCGGGATGCTGGTTGTGTTAACAGTAGTGTAGACAGGAGGGGGAGTAGGCAACAGCTCACCCCCCCCAAATGGTCGCCAGACCCCATCCAAGGGTGAGAATATGCTTTCTCCCCTCGTCTTGCTGGGAAAACCGGAGTGCCACAAAGACTGTGGTAATTGTTGCTTTTGGTATTTGACTCTGGAAATGGATGTTACAGCAATGATACATGCTGGGCAATGCTCTGCTACTTAAACTCTGTGCACTGTAATTGCTTGCACTATGGTCACTTTAATTTGCTCAATATGGTACCAGTTGTTTTGCCTCTATTGATGTTTCACTTATGTATTGTAACTACTGTTCCCTGTATCTTTTGTACCTGATTTTCTTTTTACCTTGTTTGTGCCATCTTTATGGCCCAGGTCGTGCCTGAAAAGGGTCCCTGTGATCAATGCACTCAAGCATTTCACAAATAAATAAATAAATAAATAAAAAGTACATGGTAAGAGGAGGTGAATAAGCGACTGAGAAAGACTGGGTAGGTTGAGGGGTCTCAGAGGCTGAAGGGGGCATCATGGTAATCCAAGGAGGAAAAAAAAAAGATAGTTACCCCCAAAAAAGGAGCAAAACACAAGTCAGTAAATCAAACCTAACTGCAGGATTTATCAAAACAGCTGAAGTTACGGTGATCGATTCACAAATCCCAGTGTTGGATTTCCTGATTGTGTGCTTTGTCCATGACTCGGACATTATCTTAACATAGTTTTGCAATAAATTTCTATAAAAAATGAAATGCCTTCTCCGCACTGGTATATTACACCCCCCCCCCACAAACTGTGACACCCTCTCCTAGTCCCATACCTTGCATTCCTTTGAGTCCAGTGGCACCCCCTCACCCAACAACATGCCAAGCATTCCCTGATGTCCAATGGCACCTCTCCCTCTTCCTTGCCAAACATTGCCTGGTGCTCAAGCCTTTCCTTACCCCACCCCATGCCAAGCACTCACTTGTGTCCACTGGAACCCACCTTCTTCACCTAGCCCCATTCCAAACGCTTCTTGTACCTAGTGGTATCCCTACCTTTCTTCATGCAAAGCACTCCCTGGTGTCCAGTGGAACCACCTCCCTCTTTCCATCCCATGCCAATCATTCCCTGGAATCCACTGGCGCACCCTCCCTCTCTCCAAGCTTAACATTCCCTGATATCCAGCAACATCTCTGCCCCATTCCAAGAACTTCCTGGTGTACAGTGGCACCCTACTCTTACCCCATCTGATGCCCAAACACTCTCTGGTGTCCAGTGGCTAACCCTGTGCCAAACATTCCCTGGAACCTAGTGGCACCTCTGCCTCTTCTCAGCCACTTCAGAGTAATCCATATTGTCTACTTGCATCCCCTTCACCACTCCACGACGATAATTTCCTTTTGCCCCGTAGTACCTCCTCATTTTAAGTGTCCCAGGTGTGTATAGAGGCAACCTTTATTCCATTTCATTGTCTCCCCCCCCCCCCAAAGAAGGGGACAAGTACAGATCCTTCTAACACATGCAGGTCTTCATCTAATGACTACCCACTTCAGCTTCATTAGCTAAATGCTTACAAAGTAAGCATTATAGTCTTTTTAGTAAAGCTGAAGTACGTACCAGGGATGGTCTCCTTGATAATCTTGTTAGTGTTAGTGTGGTTCAGTTACTAGCACATCTGCCTCTGGGCCAGAATGTCAAGGGTTCTAGTCCCACACTGAGACTTAGTTCATACCATAAGAAATGCTGGCACCCAAGTGAAGTACTGGGGGAATGCTACATTGTTGGGGTGTGCCATCCTCGGATGAAACATTAAACCAAAGTCCCGTCAGCTTCTCCGGTGGTTGATCAGGTGGACATTAAAGATCCCATGGCACTTCTCAAAAAGAGTAGGGGAATTTCCTTTTTGTCCTCGCCAAACTTTCCACATTCATAAAAATACCATCTACAGCTTAATGTGGTTCAATTTCAGTTGGTTTGCACTTGTGTAACCCTCCCCGGAAGAGGCTGAAAATAGCAGTATTGTCTAGACCTCCTTCCCGGTCAACAAAAGCTTAATAAATAATTAGTGGTTTGGGGAGGGGCTTCTGGTGCAGACCTCCATTTTCGGAATGGAGGGGCTGCTGGTATTACATCTTGTTGGGAGAGGAGTTTGGGAGCCCAGCTCTGGCACCAGGGATGGGCTCCTGGTGCTGGACTTTCCGTTTTTGGGAGGTAAACTCTACTGTATGTCTCAGTAATCTTACTGACACATTTTGCAAATTAATGCATAGGCAAGACTACAGTTATCACAGACAGTTATACATAATAACAGCAAATCATTCCACACATGTAATCAGATCTTTGTTTTGTACTGCTCATGCCTGGAACATCAGTTTCAAACCCAAATTTTTCAACTACCAACCAACTGGAAACAGGAAAACCAAAAGGCCCCACAGGGAGGTAAACACTATCAAATTTAATGTTCTTTAGTTTGCGCTGTGGAGTTAGGCATAAAAGAATATACAAACATATGAATAAGCCAGCAGATAAAGGCCTTACAGTCTATTAAGTCTGCTTGTGAGTGCAGGGTCCCTCACTGGTTACTGAGGGTCCTGGCCCCCATCTCTTTTCCTTCCCTCTACCCTTCTCGCTAACACCCACCCCTTTACTCTGTCCCATCCTCTTTTTTTTTTTTATAAAGTTTATTTGTAAAAAATAGGATTGTCACATTGAACATCTGCAATATAACAGCCATACATAGTTAATAAAATGGCAGCCATTAGGTATATCATAACATAACCCCTCTAACACCATGATACAGGGAAAATACTGTATACATCTTCTATGTAACAATTTTCATTGACATTCTCCTTATACTACTAAATCTCTTTATAATCATTCAGTATTTATAATAATTATTAGGACTACTTATATAAAAAGGAAAAGAGATCCAGACTGACCACCATGGGCCACAATTAGGATTACTCTTAAAAGTGATCAAGGGGATTCCCCAAGGTGGGGGGTTATTGAGCCTAGTGTTATGGGATAAAGCTAGCTAGGGTCTTCCTAGGAAACACAGAGCATCCATCAGTGCCATTTAAGTTCGAATTGTGAAGCACGTCCTCCACTGTGGCTGAGATCTGCTCCATTCTATACATAATTATATTTATTTATTTGCTTTTGGTAACCGGGTAAGTGCACTAGATTGAACTGCCTATTTTCAGGCACGACCCAGGAGAGTACAAATCAAGGAACAGGTAAAAACAAATACATATACAGTGTTGTACAATAGGAGATTCCAAACAGTTATACAGAGGTGCAAGTTACATAGTACATAGAGGAGGTACCTATCACACAGTATAATATGAACAAAACAGACAAAATGGCACAATTTATGGTTAATAATGTACAAAACATGACATTAACAATACTATGCCACATTTCAACCGTTGGCGTAGTTGGCTTACGCCAAAGTCAAGTAATGGCCTTTTTTACTGCCAGGATATATAAATTAAGCATTAAACTAGAAGATGTTTTGAGACCCTGCGGAGGGATAGCTAATAAGACCAATTTTGGGGTCAAAGGGCCTTCAAAATCCAATAACCTATTTATCCTGTCTTCAATCTGAAACCTGAAAAAAGTTATATTGGGGCATGACCAAAAAATATGTACATGGGTGGCCACTGGGTCACCACAATGTCTCCAACAGCTTCCTAAGTGTGGGGCAAAATTTTGTGCCAGTGTCGACGGTACATGGAAATATCTATTCTAACAGCACCATGCAAACGCCCGCCAATAAGGTGCCCCAGAGATCTTGATAGAGAGATCGGTTTACTTTAACCAAAGCTCATATGAAATATTCATTCCCAGCTCCCGATTCCATACCTTTAGAACTGTAGCTGAGGTAGCTCCCAAAAATTCTTGCAGTCCCTATATGTTCTACCAAATCTTTCGGGTACCTCGTGATCCCTTTAAAGCATCAAAAATCAATTTCAATAAGATAGGTAGTGGTTCTGGGAGTCTTACTTCTGAGAGGCCCTTTATGAGACAGAGAGGTGCGCACCTGCAGATACCTAAAATTCTCTTTATTTGTCAGAGTATTGTAATAGCAAATCTGCAAAAGGGTGCACTCCCCTGTGCATCTAAAAACTGAAACATATATATTAAGCCTAACAATTGCCATCTTTCAAAGGTATTATCAAATCGGGTTGGAAGAAATTCTGTTTCAGCTGCTAACTACTGGAGGTAGTAAAAAAGGCGGTGCTAGTTGAGGTTGAGTTCTTAAAGAGTACCATACCCGCAACATCGGTGCAGTAAACTGACTAAATTCGCGGAGGTTTGGGAGCTTCATAAGTGGAACAAAAAGCACTGTGAGTGGACCATGGAGATTGTTTAGAGTAAATTCTATATGTTTCCAGACTGAGGTATAATTAGGGTGTAAACAAAACAAAACTGTTCATAGATTAACTGCCCAGTATTACATAAGTAAATTCAGGAGATTTAACCCCCTTTAGATAAAGGTAAGCATGATATAGTACTTTCCATCTAATATGAGGCTGCCTCCTACCCCAGACAAATCAGGATAAGAGTCTGTTCCATGATGTAAAATAAAACTGGGACGGGGTTAAGGAGGGCGTTTGGAATAGGTAACGAAGGCAAGGTAAAATATTCATTTGAATCATGTCTATGTGGGAATAAAAGGATATTTGTGAGTGGGACCATACCTGCAAATCTCGTTCTATGTTGTTCGTTAAGGGTTCAAAATTTACGAATTCCAAATTATGGGAGATTTTGCAGTAAACAAATCTGTACTAACTGCAATATGTACCTCTATATGAGATAGCTTACAATTGTAAACAGTCAGACCAATTGCTGTTATTTCTTGCATTTGTTGTCTCTGTACTTGTGCACCCATACTCTGTAACTACCTTTCTGTGTTGTCCTCCTGTCAAGACGTGGAATCTTTGAAAAAGAGCATTTGCTCAAAGGCTATGTCCGAATGACAAAATAAATAAACAAAATGAATACCCAAGTATTTAATTTTGTTGCTTCACTATTTTGAAGGGAGAAGGGATTTCAGTGTCTATGAGGGGGCAAAATTTAAACGCAAGTATCTCAGTTTTAGTGGTATTCAACCTAAATCCGGATAGGTCATCAAATTTCTAAAGTAAATTCCACATTGCTGGAATAGATGTCTCCAGATTTAATAGTATCAAAAACACATTGTCTGCATATACTGTGATGACAATTTCAGGTTCCCCCCCCCCAAAAGGCACACCCTCAAAATACTGGGCTCATCGTATTGATATCACTAAGGGTTCTATATAGAAAGTGAATAATAGGGGGGAAAGTAGGATTGGAGATCACAGATCCATTAACTCTAAGATGTCCCATCCACTCTCGAAGCCAACCTCCGTCTTCGGGGAGACCACCTCTTCTGGCAACTCATTCCACTTGGCCAGCAGTTTCTCAGTGAAGAAGTGCCTCCTTATCTCTCTTCTGAATCTCCTTCCCCACAGCTTTAGGCAGTGCCCCCTGGTGGGCTTGTTCCCACTAAGGCAGAAGAGACTCTCAGTGCTTACCCTGTTGATATATTTAAGCTGCCTGAAGGTCTCAATCATGTCTCCCCTTGCCCTTATGTCCTCCAGGAAGTATATGCTGAGTTCTCTTAGTCTCTCCTCAGAAATGTTGCCCTGCTGGCCTGAGATCATTTTGTTTGCCCTTCTTTGGACAGTTTCCAGTAGACTGACATCCTTTTTTAGATAAGGGCACCAGTAATGCATACTGTACTCCAGGTGCAGCCTCACCAGTGATCTATACAGTGGCAGAATGTCCTCTGCCCTTCTGCTCGTTATCCCTTCGCTGTGCACCCTAGCACCTGGTTTGCTTTGGCTGCTGGTCTCTTGCAGTGTGCTGAGTACTTTAGGTCACTCTTGAAGATTACTCCCTGGTGTTTCTCCTTCTCAGACTTGAATACCTGCACACCTCCCAGCCAACATTTGATCTCTAAGTTCTCTGCCCCTAAGTGCATTACCCTGCACTGTTAAGCACAGAACCCCTGCTGCCACATGCTGAACCACCTAACTTAGCAAGGTGTTCCCTAATGTCCTGTTTCGCCTCCTCATGTCCACCCTCCCACTGAGATTTGTGTCACCCACAAACAGGCAGATCTGACCTTTCATTCTGCCTGCAATGTCACTAATGAAGATGTTAAACAACACGGGACCATGCACTGAACCCTGTGGGCCCCACTGGTTAGTGGCCTAGCCTCAGAGACCCCCCCGAATACCATCCTCTAACTTCTATTCTGCAGCCAATTTTTAACCCACTCAGCAAGCTCCCCCCCCCACCCCCATGTTCTCCAGCTTCCTGATTAATCTTGTATGAAGTACCGAGTCAAAAACCTTACTGAAATCCAGATACAGGATATCAACCAGTTGGCCCCTGTCCACTGTCTTGGTTACCCAGTCAAAGAAGTCAATGAGGTTAGTCTGGCAGAACCTCCCCTCCACAAACCCATGCTATCTCTTGTCTTGGAGACCATTATCTTCCAGAAAGCTTAACCAGTCTTTCCTTCAGCTCCCCCACTATTGAGGTCAGACTGACTTGCCTGTAACTCCCAGGGTCATCCCTCAGTCCACTTTTGTGGAGAGGCACCATATGTGCAGTCCTTCAGTCCCGGGGTACATTCCCCATCTCCAGAGAGGTGTTATACAGGTCTGCCAGGGGACCCACCAGTACTTCCGCCAGCTCCCAGAAAACCCTTAGATGCATGCCACCCAGCTCAGGAAATGTATCCACCTTCAGGGCTTTTAGACCTATATGCGCCCTATCTACTTGGATCACATCTGTGTCCCCACCTTCCCATTTCCCACCACTTTCCACTCTTGTGGCACTGGACCATCCTTCTGACTAGTGAATACTTGGGCTGGCAGTCTAGCATAGAGGTTAGAGTAATGAGCTGTGAATGAGCTTGGTACATCCAGCAGACCAGACCTGGGTTTGATTCTCACAACCTCCACTTGCATACTGTGTGACTCTGAGCAAGTCACTTAACCACCCAGCGCTCCCAGGTCACCCTGAAAACAGGCACTTGTGCCTAGTGGGCCTTACCCAATTACCAAAAACACAAAAAAAAATACATAAGTAATTCCACTTTCTCCTCTTTACCTTCTGCCCACCCCCTCCATTTTCAACCTATTATCCTGAAAAAAAGACAACAACGTTTTATTTTGCACTTTAAGTCCTTAACAGTAGTGGTTATTTAAAACATCTGCATGGAGTAAGAGATGGCCTTTTTAGGGTTGGATAACTACAGCATTAACAACAAACCGTTAACATTTTAGGCTGATTTGCCCACGGGTGAGTTATAGGAGGCCAACAACTGGGATTTAACATAAATAGTACCAGCAAACTAAATGAAGAAAGAAAGAAAGAAAGAGGGAGGGAAGGAAGGAAAAGGAAAGGAAAGGAAAGGAAAGGAAAGGAAGAAAGAAAGAAGTTTTAGTTGTAAAATGTCTTAGAGGCACCTGTGCCTGGTCTTCAAAGGGCCTGGCATGGCCCAAAGACCAAGTCCCTGCGTGCAACTCACTGATGGGAGGAAAAATCAGTACACTAGGGAAAATGCTGTTGTCAGCAATTTTTTGCACGCTCTTGGAATTTTCCAGTTTTTTGCACAGATTGCGCAAAACAATTTGGGCTGGCTGCCGTAATATGAGGAGAAGGTCAAAAAATGGCAATCTTTTCAAAAACTACACGCATGTGGCACAAATTTCAGTTTCACAAGGGCAACCTCCCTTGTGCAACTTTTTTGCTGCACGTGTGCAGTGTTTCCACTTTTGGAAAATCTGGCCCAAGGTCTATGGGGAGTGGGAAGTCATCTTTCTATAAACCTTCCTGTCATCCAGGCACAGGTCAGGAAGCATAGGAAAACCAGATGTAGTTTCAAAATATGCAAATAGTATTTTATTTTTCTCAATAACAGCAAAATAAAAAATTAAAATTATTCAGTATTACTATTTACAAAGGCAGTGCAAACAGAGAAAACAAAGTCCTTCTTCTGAGTGTTTTTTCTCTTAATTCCAAGTTTTAGTCTCTTAGTCTCTCACTCTCCTTGTCTCTCTAGCAAAAGCAATGCTGCTCTTTTTATAAGTCTTTGTCTGGGAACTCGTTGAGAGAGCCTGCAAGTCACAGAATGTTCTTGTAAATTTACAGAATGTTCTTGTCAGTTTTGTTCCTTGCAGGTGCACAAAAACAGTACATGATGTCCCAGAACTGACCTCTTGTTGACAACTCTGTAGAGGGCTTAAAAAATGCATCTCAGATTAATCCCTTGAGTTCCAAACAGCTTTTTGCAATCATTTCAACAGTATAACTATATACAGTTTTAAACAAAGGGATCCCAGTATCAGTGGCATTTCCACATAAAGATTCACATATATTTTTTATAACTGCAGATACTGTATACAAGGGGGAAGAAAGGACAGAAATAGCAAGGGAAGGCAGAGAGATAGTGAGAGGTGAAGAATTGTGAAACCGTCAGAGTGATCAGTTCCTATGTCTCACAAGAAAATTTAGTTGTGCAACCAGACAAAAAAGAGACAGAAAAGGAGAGGGCAGAACAGACTCTTGTGGTTAAACTCTTTCTGCATAACAAATGGGGCAGGGCCTTATTCAACCCTGTCACGCTTCCCTTACAAAAACGTAGAGTAAATAGAGCTGTTTCAGCTCATATTTAATATCACCTGCTGTGATTTTTTAACTTTTTTTCCATCAAGGTTTTTATGCCTACCTTTCTGCCCACACCCTTCTGCTCCCGCCCACCCAGCCCTGTCGCCTACCATCTCCAGGATTTACCTGTCTCTCTAAGTCTACCAAGAATTGCCCCCAGTGTCTGGGCCAGGGGAGGTAAACCCATCCTCCCTCCCTTCTCGTGGTGTCCACATCCAGATCAGGAGCCAGTGCCCACCAGTCAGTGGTGCAGGGCCTGAGACTGGTCAGGGCTTCATCCTGCCAGTGGGGTTCCCTTTCTGCATCTTCCTCCCTGACCCTACCAATCTACCCTGATGGCAGGCCATGTCCACAGCTGACCTTGCATGCAATGGCATCCCTCTGCGGAGGAGGCAGCTCCCTGGCTCAATGTAGGGGTCACCAGTACAGCAGAGCCTGATGTCATCCCTTACTGGATGACAGTGCTGTCGAGAGTCAGTGCCATCTCAGCCCTCCAGGTCACCCAACCGGTTTCCCAAGCTCACTTCTGAACTCAGGGCACTAGCCTGGGAGCCCATGGTGCAACCCACTGGGCCATCAGGCTGCCCCCTTTTTTGTAATTCTAACCCTACTTTCCTGATTACTAGAAACAGTTACATGAAAACTGGACTGTGGAGTCAGCAAAGAAAGAAATGCACTCAGAACACCAGGATGCTGTTCAAAATGGGGACACAGCAAGTTGTGAGCACGGGACAGACATAAGGGAACCCTAGCAACAGAAAAGAGAGGGTAAAAGCTGGAGATCAAGTACGATCTGTGGTATTATAGTAGTTAAGGAAAACAGGCAGGCCAAACAGTCCTTATCTGCTGTCAATTTCTATGTTTCTATGTCCTGGTTATCTTGCTGTGCAACACCTCGCCTGGGCTCTTAGCTATGGCGAAAATCGCCACCCCGCACAATTCGTCCCCAGATGAGTTTGTTTTATAATATTTATGCTGAGGGCCAATTGTCTGGAAATGAATTGTGCAGGATGCCAATTCACACCGGAGCTAAGACTCTGGGGTGAGTTGTCGGGCAGCAACATGAACAGCACGACTTGTCATGTAGCCATTCAAAATTCCGTTTTAAAGTGATACTGTCAACCACTTTTGCATCATGATATTTCTAGTTCAATACCTACATTTTATGATTGCTTACCTTCTCTAAAACTCACTGAAGTTGTTGGTTGTTTGATGTGCTTCCCTTCTTAGTAGAACACAAATACACGGTAATGATGCAATTATACCCCATCTTGTTTTGCTTCAAATCCTTCATTTACTCTTACTGCATTAATCCTGAACATAAGGAACACCCCTAAGCACTGCAGCCACCCATGATACAATAGTCTCCTCTCCTCTACTCCCACAGCATCATGAGTGGTTAGATTGTGTTACGGGTGTTCCCAAGTCCAGGAAAGACACAGTGGAAGTTTATCAAAGAATGTTAACAAATTCGTTTTTGTGTAGTAACACCAGCATTTTTTTTTTAATTTTAAAATGAAAAAAATTAATCCGAATCAAACTACCAGCTTTATCAGTAATCTCTACAGAACGTTGCCAATCATGTGTTTTTTAATCTAGGGACAATCTGAGGCCTCAAGGGGGGTGACAGTGTCCCTTTAGTAAGTAAGAGCAAGTAAGAAGGAGACTACTGAGGAATACAGGAACATCCTGTCCCAGAATAGGAAGAGCAAGAGCTTTAAGGGCACGGAGGCAGTAGGAAAGTAGGGAGAAAAAATAAATAAACAGAGAGAGGAAAGAGTAAGCATACAAAACAACAGTTGAGGGGTCACAAATAAGACATGATAGGAGTGGTGCAGTGCAGTGGCTATGGAGCGGCAGTCTTCCGAGAGATGTTTTGGAGGATGTGGTGTTGTCCCATATGCAGGCAACTCTCTGGGCTGAGGGAGGAGGTTGCTCGTCTCTAGGATTAGTTGGCCAGGATTTGGGGGCTCTCGTCTGCCACCCAGGGACCACCAGGGCCACTGCTGCTGCCTCAGAGGTTGCCAAGAAAGAGGTGCGGTTGGACCACAGTGGTCTCAGGGATGGTGAGGGTGGTGGAACAGTGGCGCATCCCTCCAGTTGTACCTCTCGAAAATTCATACGCCTTTCCGGCAGAGTGTGGTTCTTCTACGGAGACACCCGCAGTGGAGACCAAGGAGGATGCTGGGAACCTCCACAAAGGAGACTCACAGGAGGGTGGCATGGGACCCCACAGGGGAAGGAAACAACACCTGGTGGGGGGCTCCATTTTTAGGAGGGTAGAACTGGGGGAGGGAGGAGAGAGGGACGCAAGGTGCCTGCCTGGCGCCATGGCTTGGAGGGACAGGGAGCGAATCCTCAGGACTGCAGGAGCAGCTGCAGGGGGGAGGGAGTTGGATGTCATTGTCCAGCTAGGGACAAATGACCTGGCTGGAAAAGGCATCAGAGCAGTGCAGGAGGAGTTTGTGGAGTTGGGAGGGGCCTTAGACAAGTAGCACGCATGGTAACCTTCTCGGTTGTGCTGCCTGTCTATGGCATGAGTAAGGCTAGGGTGCTCTTCACCATGGGATTCAATCAATGGTTGAAAAACTGGTGCAGAGCTCAGGGTTTTGGCTTCATTGGGGACGGGGGGTCCACCTGGTGGGATGCAGACCTATACTGGCGCGATGGTCTGCATCTGTCCAAGAGGGGAACCAGGATCATAGGTGATAAGTTTAAATGCTTCATTGACAAGCATTTAAACTAGCCAAGGGAGGAGGCACCGAAAAGGAGCAGGGAAATCCTAGCGCCCTCCCAAAAAAAAAAAATCAAAAAAATCAGGGTAGTTAGTGAAGTAAACACCAAGATACAGAAGTCAATAGGGAGAAGGGCAAGGGTAAATCGAGAAAAAGGCAAAGCCAGTAAGGACAGGGATGGGGTAAAAAGGGGTAAGGCCATAAAAAAAATAGAGGGTAATGTGTACCAATACCTGTAGTCTAGGTAACAAGCCTCCTGAACTGGTGGCCTTGATGGAAGATGGATGCCTGGATATCGTGGCAGTCAGAGAAACATGGTACATAGAGAACCATCACTGGGACGTCAACATACCAGGGTACACAATCTACAGGAGGGACAGGGAAGGTAGAAGAGGAGAAGTAGCTCTCTACGTAAGAGAAGAGATCAAAGCAACGGAACTAAAGGGTAAACAGGGAGGAGAGGAGGCACTGTGAGTCACCCTGGAGACCAGAAATGGCACCACAATCCGCACAGGGGTTGTATACAGACCCCTGTCTCAGGGGGAGGAAATGGACAAGGAAATGATAGAAGGCACCCTTAGGATGGCAGAAAAAGGGGAGATATTGTTGATGGGGCACCTGAATATGCCAGATGTTAACTGGACCACCTTTGCTGCAGCCACATCCAAGAGCAGGGTCATTCTCGATGCACTACAGGGGACATGCCTCAGATAGCTAGTGTTGAAACCCACTCGGAAGGAGCAATCTTAGACCTGGAACTCAAATGGGGATGGAGAGAGGATCTCAGATCTAGACGTGGGTAGTCATCTGGGAACAAGTGACCACCAAACAGTGTGGTTCACGATAAACTCAGCTGCAGAGTCAAGTCATACAAATGTGAGGGTACTGGACTTTAGGAGGGCTGACCTTGTCAAAATGGGAGAGTGCCTCAGAAAAGCACTAGTAAACAGGCAAGAAGGAGGGGTGGAGGAACAATGGGGAAACATCAAAACTGCCATCACAGAGGCAACAAGCCTTTGTGTGAAGCAAATAAACAAATCAAAATGAAAGAAAAAAACACTATGGTTCTCAAAAGAGAAGGTGGGGAATGTTAGGAAGAAAAAGAAAGCATTAAGGAAGTATAAGGAAACACAGAAGAAGTAGGACAGAGAACTGTACCAGTTAAAACAAAAGGAAGCGGAGAAGGCAGTCAGAAATGAAAAGGCCCAAACCAAGGAAAAGATAGTCAACTCAGTTAAGAAGGGTGAAAAAACCTTTTATAGGTACATTAGGGAGCGAAGAAAGACCAAGGGAGGGATACAGAGACTTAATAAAGGGGAGGGAATGTGGGCAGAAGGTGACAGTGAAAAAGCAGGGGTACTGAACGAATATTTCTGCTCAGTATTCACAGTGGAAGAGGAGGGGGGAAGGGGTAAATACCAGTCCATTCACAGAAGAAAGGGTTTTGAAAGAACTCTTGAAACTGAGGGTGGACAAAGCCATGGGGCCTGATGGGATTCACCCCAGAATTCTTAAAGAACTAAGGGTAGAACTAGTAATGCCACTGACTACTCTCTTTAACAAATAAGGGATAAAACCTTTTATAGATGCATTAGGGAGCGAAGAAAGACCAAGGGAGGGATACAGAGACTTAATAAAGGAGAGGGTGGGTGGGCAGAGAGGGGCAGTGAAAAAGCAGGGATACTGAATGAATATTTCTGCTCAGTATTCAAAAAAGAAGAGGAGGGGGAGGTACCTAATCCAATCAATAGAAGCACCCTGGAGGGAGGGGGGGGGGTCGATATCAGTCCTTTTGCAGAAGAAAGGGTTCTGAAAGAACTCCTAAAACTGAAGGTGGACAAAGCAATGGGGCCTGACAGGATTCACCCCAGAATTCTAAAAGAACTAAAGGGAGAACTAGTGACACCCTGACTACCCAAATCATGGGAGGATGGTGTGGTTCCTAAGGACTGGAGGAGGGCGGATGTGATTCCCTTTCACAAAAGTGGGAGCAAAGCAGAGGCAGGAAACTACAGACCTGTTGGCTTGACCTCAGTGGTAGGGAAAATGATGGAATCACTTCTGAAAGAAAGTACTGTTGAGTACCTAGAGGCCAGCAGGGCACAGGACCCAAGACAGCAAGGATTCACAGCGGGAAGGTCATGTCAGACGAATCTAATAGATTTTTTGGACTGGGTGACCAAAGTAGCAGAACAGGGAGGTGCTGTGGACATGGCCTACCTAGACTTAGTAAGGCATTTGACACAGTCCCACACAAAAGATTAATAACCAAATTAGCCAGCCTGGGAGTGGGTCCCAGGGTGGTAGCCTGGGTAAAAAACTGGCTGGACAACTGGACACAGAGGGTAATAGTAAACGGAGTCCACTCCAAAGAAAGGGGGATTACTAGAGGGGTACTGCAGGGTTCAGTACTGGGTCCAGTCCTTTTTAATGTCTTTATAAGTGACATTGCTGAGGGAATGGAAGGAAAAGTATGACTCTTTGCAGACAACACAAAGCTCTGCAACAGGTTTGATACATAAGGAGATGCGTGGAAAGGATGAGAAGGGACTTGGCAAGGTTGGAAGAATGGTCTAAAGTATGGCAGCTTAGATTCAATGCAAAGAATTGCAAGGTAATGCACCTGGGAAACAAAAACCCAGGGGAAGAGTACACAATGGGGGGTGAGATACTGACAAGAACAAAAATGGAAAGGGACCTGGGGGTAGTCATATCAGGTGACCTAAAAGTAAGTAAGCAAGCAATGTGAGACGGCAGTAAGGATGGCTGGGGGGATACTGGGATGTGTAGGGAAAGGCATCAGCAGTAGAAAACAGGAAGTTGTTATCCCTCTGTACAGACAGTTGATGAGACCCCCATCTGGAGTACTGCATGCAGTTCTGGAGACCCCATCTCTGCAAGGACACAGACAGGATAGAGGCAGTTCAGAGGAGGGCAACTAAATGGTGCAGGGTCTGCAACAGAAGCTATATGAAGAGAGATTAAAGGAGCTTAATATGTATACCTTGAGGAAAGGAGGGAGGGGGAGATGATAGAAACTTTCAGGTACCTCAAGGGAATCAACAAAGTCCAAGAGGGTAGCAGCTTTCAGAAAAAGAGATGCACAAGAACAAGGGGACACAATTTTGAGCTGGGGGGGGGACGGCCAAGGGCAATGTGAGGAAATATTTTTTCACAGGGTGGTGGACGCATGGAACTGCCTTCCTGAGGAGGTCGTGGGGTCAAAAACAGTGGGGGAATTCAAGAATGCATGGGACAGAAATAAGGCAATTCTGGTGGGGGGTAAGAAGTAAGCTATTGGTTAACTAGGATCTGCAGCTTATCCAATAGGTAGGGAAAAGGGCAGACTGGGTTGGCCAAGCGGTCCTTATCTGCCATCAAAGTCTATGTTTCTCTGTTTTTTTTAATCCAGAAGGGAGAAGTAGGTAAACAGCAAATAATCCAAATCAATCCATACACAGTGGGCCCAAACAAACACCCCATCACAATGTGTTGCTGCGGAAATGACTATGCTGTCACAAGCAGAGGACTGGGGTGGCAGGTGTAAACAAACTGCAAAAGCAGAGGAAGTCTATGGGGACAGAGGTTTTATCATGTGAATGCCCTCTACCAAATACAGGCTGAACGGTGTCTGAATATTGCATTTTCATAGTGTTCCCTATGTTGTCATTACAGCCTTTTAGGAATGGAAGTAATCGTAATTTGGCTACATGGAGCTACCCGCCTGATCCCTTCCCTATCCTGGTGTGAGTGCTCATACCCCTCTTCTTCATTCCTTTGTGATTTAAGTTTGGAGAGCAACTCTATCTGGTTGCCTTTTTTAAGCTTACTTTTTATTACGGCTGTGGGTGGACCCTACAGCCATTTTGCTTTGTGCTCCTGAAAACAGTTGACCGTGGCACACTTCTGTTGGACTTTGGGAAGTACCATTCTGAATGTCCAACAGAGCTTCAAACACTCTGCCATGGCTGGTCGCTACGGAGTAACAGCCGCACTATTTTGGCTATTACTTCTGCATTCTGGGACAAGAACAGAGCATGCGTGCCTTGCGTGCATGCGCAGTTCCACCGGCACCACCATCTTGGGAATGGCAGAATGCCATTTACCACAACTACATATGTGCAAACGCCAAGCATGCACAGTTGCATTGCCGCCGCCATCTTGGAGATGGCACTCAGCGGTGCTCACTCTCCGGAGCTTTACAAGCTAGCCACAGCTGTACCGGCTCTGGCTAGAACTTGAACTTTACAGGTCTCGCTGGTTAAAATCAAAGGGCCCCCACCACCACACTGGGAAAGTGGAGCGGAGTCATGACTGCATCTGCAACAAATCAGCTAATGGGCAGTCTAACATAAAGTGTGAACACTAATCAGTGAAGGCAAAAAAAGAAAAAAAAAAAAATGCTCCCATCAATTCTACCCCAAGTATTTTAAATGCTTAATTTCCAGAGAAAATTCATAGTTATCCGGCTCATAATCTTTGCTCATGTCCATAGACACCTTGACAATGAGCTTCAGTTTTGTGGGTTTTTCTTTTTCCATTTTCAGCTATATAGAAATACATAAATATAAATAAATTCTGAAAACTACCACACAATAAAGTCAACACAGGAAGAACATAACTGTACCTGTGAAAGTGTTGGTGCCCCCCCCCCCATGACAGGCACTCCTAGGCATTCTCCTTTCCCTCTTTTTAAAGTCTACTGCAGTAGCACCCTTTTGTTTAAATCTATCCTATATTTCCTTTTCTACTTCAGTGGCTCGGCCACCCACTGAAGTATCTTCTGCCTATACTTTGAAGAAGAAGAAGAATCAGCATTTAAGGCGCTTTTCATACACAGTATCCCAAAGCGCTTTACAAGCAATGCTAGACTGGTAGTGAAGTGACTAAATGTGTGGTGGTGGCCATATCACACATCATCACCCACACACAGCCTGGATAATTGCATGAACCAGTTTATGTGAAGGGGAATGTTGGCCAGGACACCGGGAATGTTCCCTGCTCTTTGCTAAGAGTGCCCCGGGTTCTTTTACTTTCAACTGGACACCCACCAGGACAACACCAGGATGGGCAAAGGGGACCTCGGTTTATCGTCTCATCTGAAGTACAGCACACCCCAGCAGTACAGTACCCCCCAATACTGCACTCGGATGCCAGCGATTTTTAGGTGCAAGTCCAATCCCGATGTGGGACGAGAACCCATGACCTTCTGGTCCAGAGGCGGATGTGCTACCAACTGAGCCACGCTGACACCCTCTTTGTTTTCCTTTCTTCCTGCCCAGAATGCCTGCAAACTAAAAAGGTACTTCTTGTGCCTTGTATGGTAAAAATTAGATGTGCTCCTGTAATGTTGCACCATATTAGTGCTTTGGTGCTTGTAATTCATGCTGAGTGATCTGGTGCTCCGAGCCTAGACAACAGTTCGGTGCCCGGCGTGGTGTCCCGGTCTACAACTTGTTCACTCTGCAGTCCGGACTTAACTGTTCGATGGTACCTGTGAAGAAACGCCAGTAAGTGTGGCACTGTCTCTTGTGCTCCCCCCTTTGCAGAAGCAGCTCCTAGAGATATGTCCTGGTTCCCAATGTTAAGTTTCTGCTGTGGAACACGTAGGACGCACCTCACAACTGTGCGAGAGGAAAGATGTGCAAAATGCACTCTGCGAGTTGCAGGAGTGGAGCTTTCTTGCCATGTGTTGCAACTTGCAAAACAGCAAATGCCAGAAGTTGAAACTGCAGGCATACAGTTACTGTTTTACATGCTCGCGCTCTCGAGCAGCTTAGTTTGTTACCCTGACTGAAGCACTCAGCCACTGGCCCGCCCCCGAGCCCCCGGGTCAGCTGAGCACAGTTGAACTAAACAGGGTAATTAAGCAAGGAAACACAGAGCCGTTCTGTTAAAGATAGTAAAACGGCAGTTCTGAACAGGTTCAAAGTCAGCAGTTAAACACATCGTTTCCACTCACTCAGCAGCAGCTCAGTCCACCTCAGCGCGATGTTACAGCAATAGACGGCATACAGAGCAGCATCTTCCAATGCTTGCGAGCAGCTCAATTTATTACCCTGACTGAAGCACTCAGCCACTGGCCCGCCCCCGAGCCCCAAGGTCAGCTGAGCACAGTTGAACTATATACCCCACAAGGAGCACTGCATAGTGATGCTCACTGGGCCAGACATGTAGCTTGCAGTCTGAGTGGTGCACAGTGATGTGCAGTGTGCCAAACTGCAAGTGATCTGAATAAGCTCCTCCCCTTCTCCTACCATGTTGATTTCCCGACATCAGGTGCCCAATCTCGTTGTCAGGTAATCATACAAAAACTAGCCCCCCCCCCCACTGTCTAGCAACCATACTATCCTCCCCCTCATGCAAGTACAAAGTACCCTATCCTCCCAGCTCAATTATCACCCATACTCCACTCCAGCATCCACCTTTGAAGTAAAATCCAGCATTAACTGGTACACCACTCCCTCCACGTTGCCTGGCCACAGCCTACTACATTAAAAAAGAAACCTGCAAAAAAAACTAAGTCATGAAATGTGCTAATCCTGCATGTGCCTGGATTTAGGTTTTTTCTGTTATGCATAATTTGGCCATTTTGGGCCCACATTTTCAAGTTACCCCAGCTGCCTTTCCATCTAACAACTGCATAAGTGGCACCTTGTAAATATGACCTGAAATATATATTTTTTTTGGGGGGGGTGTCAATCTGACCTAAAATTTGGCAAAAATCTAGGTCCAGAAATGTGCGAACTGCACATACTGTACATGTGGATTTACATTAGGTTTTTCATTCATATGTTGTTCTTTTGGTCAAAACCTGTACATTTGTTTGACATTTTGGGCTGAAATTTTCAGGGTTTACAAGTCACCACCCCATCTCATGGCCACATGGGGTCACATTATAACTCCGACCAAAAATGTTTTTTTTTTTTTTTGGGGGGGGGGGGGTTGACCCCAATAATACATTTTGGGTCAGACTGGGGTGTTGATTTGGCCACCTTAAGAATTTGGGGCCAAAAATGGTGTAAAGTGCATATAGTACAGCCCTCTGCTGGCAACAGACACCCAGCAGCAAAGGAGACTAACACATCCCAAATAAGTTAGTGTTTAACACACAGCATGGCAAGCTAGGTGCTAAGAAGCCATTTGCGTGCCATTCTGTGGTTATTACACCCTTGCAGTTGTATACCCAGATACACTGTGCACAGCTTCAGCTGTTGTTCCCACCCTTACCAATCCCCATACATTAACATTGTAATTCCTGGTAGTCTAGTACTACCCCTCTCCCACCTTGATCTCTGTTGTAATATGTATATTAAACCTGGTAGTCTAGTGGTAACTCCCCCTCCTACCCTGATACCTGCTATAATATGCATACTTAACCTGATAATTTAGTGGTACCCACCTCAGGTCCCAATCTCCATTCTATTATATCATATCCCCCACCTCCCTCCCGTGCCCACCACTCAGTACCCACCACATTCTATTCCCAGTCCAACACCTGACTCACCCTAGCACAGCCCCTCCTAGACTGTAGGGAGAGTGGTGGATGGTGACCTGCACAGCCCTATCTCCCGCCATGTTAGCTGTAATGTGTAATAACAGGGACCAAACACGCACACACTGTAGAAAGATCTGTTATTATAGTACGTGCACACTCTGTCCCGGTCATTCAAAAAGTGGCCAGCTGACATGGCAAGAAGATGGTCTGTGCCAGCTGCCATACACTGCAATGTCCGCAGTCACGGACATGCTGTGCAAGAGTAAATTGAGTGCTGGTTGGTGAGTGAAGGGTGCTGAACAGCTGGCAGGTGGGTGGGGGGACTATGACAAAACTAAGGGCTTGTGGCAGGAGGGGGATACTACTAGGCTACAGTACCATGGTAAATATATATTCTGCACTACAGATCAGGGTGGTAAGGGGTTACCATTAGACTACCAGGGTAAATGCGTGTCAGCGTGGCTCAGTTGGTAGCACATCCGCCTCTGGACCAGAAGGTTGTGAGTTCTTGTCCCACACTGGGATTGGACCTGTACCTAAAAACGCTGGCACCCAAGTGCAATATTGGGGGGTGCTGTACTGATGGGGTGTGCCGTCCTTTGGATGAGACGTTAAACCGAGGTCCCTTCTACTTGTCCTGGTGGGTGTCCAGGTGGAAGTAAAAGAACACAGGGCATTCTTCACAAAGAGTAGGGGACATTCCAGGTATCCTGGCCAACATTCCCCTTCCCATAAAACTGGTTCTTGCAATTGTCCAGGCTGTGTGTGGGTGTTGATGAGTGACATGGCTGCCACTACACATTCTGTCACTTCACTACCAGTCTAACATTGCTTGTAAAGTGCTTTGGGGTACACTGTGTATGAACAAGTGCTATATAAATGATGATTCTTCTTCTTCTAAATATACAGATTACAACTGAGATCAGACTGGTGGGGACATTAGATCACCAGGGTTAACATACATACTACATTGGGGATCGGTGTGGAAAGGGGGTAGATGTCCTTGTATTGGCTGGTAGTAGTAGGGGGAGGAGTTGTGCACCACTGAACATGGTTATAAGAGCACGGTTTTGGAAGCAGACAACGTTGCCTTGGCAGCTTTTTAACATTTCCAGAATCCTCTAAATATACCCCTGCCCTGTATGCAAGATGTTTCCAAAATTTGCATGAATATAGCGGTGCATTTAGCACAATCACACTGTCCACCTTGTGCTGTGCTACAGGGAATTCTGAGCATGGCTCTTGCCCTGTTCAGATGTGCTGTATCAGGTAAGCACAGTGCTTTTTCAGTTAGGGCCATGCTAACCTTCCGAATATGGGGGCCCTTATGAAGAGAACATTGAGAAACAGTTCTGTGCATGTGCAAAACCTGCATTTTATTTTCTTGTTAATTTAAAAATGGCTTATTTTTCTTTAAAACCACCTTACAAAAGGATTCCCCTTGGGTAAAATTGTACAGCAAAACCACCTTAAAAAAGGATCCTCCATGGGTCCAATTTTACAGCAACTGTAACCCTATAACGCACAACAGGAGTGGGGGTACATAATGACAAAATACAATAGATATTATTATAGCTGATATGAACATATGAAAATAGCCACCAGAAAAAGGCCTTAAGGTCTATCTAGTCTGCTTGAATGTGCAGAACCCCAGTATCTACTAAGGAATTCACCTCCCTTTCCTGCTATCAACATCTCCCCACCCCCTTCAGTGTCCCCTCCTCCACCTTCCCCCTTTCCATGCAGGTTTCCCTTTTACCCTGTTCCATCTTCTCTTGAAGCTGTCCACAGTCTCCAAGCAGACAACTTCTGGCAACTGATTCCAACTTGCCACAATCCTTTCAGTGAAACGGTGCCTCCTCATTTCCCTCTTGAAGTGTCCCCCTACCAGTTAGAGGCAGTGTCCCTCAGTTGTTCTGTTTCCACTAAAGTGGAAGAGACTATCAGAGTTCACTTGTTTAAAACACTTAAGGTATTTAAAGGTTCAGTCATGTCACCCTACTCCCTTCTATCCTCCAGGGAGTACATGTTGAGGTCTCTAAGCTTTTCCTCATGTGACCTGCCTTGTTATCTCTGGATCATCTTGGTTGCCCTTCTCTGCATCATGTCCAGTACGCTGATGTCTTTCTTTAGGTTTGGGCTCCAATACTGCACATACGACCTAATCAATGACCTGTACAGTGGCAGGATGACCTCTGCCATCCTACTGGTATCAGATTTGCTTTGGCCGCTGCTCTCTTGCAGTTGTGCTGAGTGCTTCATATCACATCACTTGTGAGAATCACCCCGAAGTCTTTCTCTTCCACTGACTTGGCAACCTGCATGTCACCCAGCCAGTATGTAATTATTTGGGTTCTTATGCCCTCAATGCATTATCTTGCACTTTTTAGCATAGAATCCCAGCTGCCAAATACCTGCCCGTCTCTCTAGTTAGCCGGGGGGAAGGGTGGGAGGAAGGCTGAGGCACATATCAAGATATAGTCTCTGCTTAGTTTCATCTGTACAGTCAGGCCTCAGAGACATGAGATAGGAGACCCGAATAAACTGTTTATTCAGGTCCTCCCTAATGTCATGTTCTCCTTCTTCTTTGAAATTTATTAAACTTTATTAATTTTTTAGATGGAATTTAAACAGGACATAGTGCACTTGACCATACTAAACAACCCTTCAACCCCTTCCTCCACACCCTTCCCCCGCTAACATCCCTAAAGACCCGCCTCCTCCCTATGGAGTGTGCCAGTTAGTCATTAAAGAGGTTTAGTAGGTCCTACTTAATGTTATATCATAGAGCCATTGAGGAGCAAAGGAGATTACCCAGGAGTTACAGTCAAGTACAAGGCATATAGTTTACCCATTTGTATTTAAAAAGGTGGGGCTTATTGCAGATATTTGCAATCATATGTTCAGTCCTCAAGTAGAAGGATAGTTTGTGCAACCATTCCTTATGAGAAATAGAAGATTGGTCCATTCAGTGCTTGAGGACCAGCTTTTTAACAGCCATGGAGACCAGCAAAATGTGATATTTTCTTTCTTTCACCCTGATTGGGGACAGTTCCCCCAAAACACAAATTGAAGGAGTTAAAAATTATTCTAACCCAAGTAAGGGATTTATACATGATTTGATCTTAGCCCAAAGTGGAGCCACCTTCTCACAATCCCAAAATAAGTGTAGGAGGGTTCCTTCTGCTTTACCACATCTTGTACAAATTGGAGAAGTGAGGTGGCCCATCTTCTCCAGTTTGACTGGGGTATAGTACATGTTGTTTATTATTTGGTATTGGGTAAGTCTAAGTCTATCCTGTGTGTGATACCTATGTAAATCCTTCCAGATCTCCGCCCAGTTAAATGTATGATCAGGTATAAGACGTTCCCAGTCTTTAGAGCCTAAGTGTGATGAATATTGTGTCGAAAGGAGTAGCTTGTATAGGGATGCAAACCCATGGGGTTGGTTAGCCAGAATCTGAATCTGTTCCAATATATGTGACAGCCCCGAAGGATCCGGGGTGAGACTAAAGTGCCTCAGGAGCAGGTGCCTCAATTAGTACACTTTGAAAATGTGATAGGGTGGATTTGTAAATTGGTTAGTATCTCTTGGACCGAAAACAGTGAACCCGAGGGATATAATTCGGACACTTTGTGACCCTGTAATTGTGGCAACCAATCATGAGAGAGAGGACTCCCAACCCCATTTTCAAATTGGGGTTGGATAACAATGGTTGTGCGAGATCCTTAATAGGAGTCTATGGAGTGGGGTAAATAGTTGAGAAAGTACTGCTGCCGAAGTTCCTATTACAGTGTGTCTAAGGTGGGATGAAGGAGAAGCTCTGGCAGTAAAGAATATTGCATATGGAGATATATTAAGGGAGAATACGTTTAGCTCGATTTGTAACCAGATTGGGGTGTAGATCGTATTCTGGGGAATTAGTGGGCCGTGAGCTAATTTCCACATTTCTGAAGGTGACTTGCCCAGTAGTAGTAGTATAAAAAGTTGGGAGTCTAAGACCCTCCAGCTCTTTTGGGGGTATCAATTTAGCATATGATCTCCTGGGCATTTTGTCTGACCAAACAAATTTAGTGATAATTACATGAACACGCTTAAAAAAAAAGCCATAGGGAGCCCGATATTTAACATATTGAGCGGGTAGAAAAGTCTCGGAAGAATGTTCATTTTAACCATGTTGATCCTACCCCACAGTGATAGGGGGAGGCATTTCCGTCTTGGTAAGTCATGTTGGATAACCAAAATGAGATCATCTAGATTTAGCTTCTTCAAAAGAGCGGCATCTGTGGTCAAATAAATGCCCAGATATTTAAGGGATCGAGGTGATCAATGCATGCCAAAGCGAGAGAACTGTATGCTTTGAGTAAGATGGTTTAAGGAAAAAATCTCTGTCTTGTTGCGATTTAGTTTATAGTTGGAGAAGCGGCTATATTTCTCTGTTATTCAAAGAACTTCTTCAAGAGAGGTCACAGGGCTTGAGAGATGCAGAAGAATATCGTCCACATATACTGATAGGGTTGGGGATATATTACCAATCGGAATACCACGAATGTGCAGGGATGATTTTAGCTGCCTAAGTAGCGGTTCTAGATAAAGACTGAAGAGAAAGGGAGACAAGGGACAACCTTGTCTTGTGTCCGACTGGAGTGGGAAGCTCGAAGAAAGCACTCCGTTACAAAAGATTTTCACAGTAAGAGAAGAGTAAATTGCTTGGAGCCATTTGAGAAATAAGGGGGGGACCAAACTTCTTAAGGGTAGCCCAGAGGAACTCCCAGCCGACCCTGTCGAATGCCTTCTCAACATCCAGGGAAATCACAGACATGGGAGCATCTGCTGTTTTCACAGCATGGAAGATATGTGACAATTTGCGTAGATGATCTCAAGAGGACCTCCCTGGGACAAACCCAACCTGTTCTGGGCTGAGAAGAGGTGACCAAGAAATTCGGATCCTGGAGGCTAGGATTTTGGTCAGGATTTTAAATGTCACAATTTTGGTGAGAAATGGGATGGTAACTTGATGGCTACTTTGGGGATTTATCCGGTTTCAGCAGTAACACTATGGTGGCTTCAAGAAGAGAGGGGTCCAATGGGTTATCTGACAAGATCTATTGATAAAGACGGAGTAAAAGAGGCAAGATCTCCTTACTAAAACACTTGTAAAAGTTGAATGGAAATCCATCCGGGCCAGGGGATTTATCTACAGCGAGACTTTTAATGGCCTGTTCTACCTCTAGAAGCGTAATGGGAGAAGATAGAAGGTTCTGTTAGGCATCATCCATAATAGGAAGGGGTATTTTATATAAGTAATTCTCAATTTCTTGTTGAGACATTGGAGCGTCTCCTTTTTTGTTCAGACTGGCATAAAACTGTCCAAAGATTCGAACAATATGTCTGGGATGGGTCTGGACTGTGCCATCCTGATCCTTAATAGAGTGTATTATTCGAGAACTTTCCAGTTTCTTTAGGCGCAGAGCCAGTAAGCGTCCCGCCTTGTCCCTTTGTTCTATGTAGGAGTATTGAGTTTTAAGTGTAGCATATTCTGCCTTTTCCTGTAGTAAGAGAGAATAATCATTCCTTAGTGACAGTAGAGAGGTTAGGGAATCCGGTGAAGAAGAAGGGGACAAAGACTGTTCCAGAGTGCTTATTTGCTCAAGAACTAATTTAGCTTTAGCATCTCGCATACGTTTTCTCTTGGAGGCCACATGTATAAATTTGCCTCTTAAATAGCACTTTAGGGCACACCATATATGGCCAAATCTAGAAACAGTATTTTGGTTAGACTCTAGGAAGTCGTGTATTAGTGATTTGATCCTCCTGATGATAAAGTCATCTTTGAGGAGCTGCACGTTTAATCGCCATGTAGGGTAACGCTGCATATCCTGAGAAGGGAGGAGATGCAGCCAAACCACCGCATGGTCGGAAACTACAATTGGATCTACACCACCATCTAGGATTTTAGGTAACAGGAATAAACTGGTCAGTATGTAATCAATTCTGGATGATGTTGGGTGTACTGTGGAATGAAATGAGAAGGTCTTAGTGGACGGATTAAAAATTCTCCAGGGATCACATAAACCAAGCAATTCCCTGAAGTCACTAAGGGCTTGTTGAGCCAGAGACAAAGGACAGATACACTGGGATGATCGGTCTAAGTCCTGAGTAGGAGGAAGAATCCAGTCACCGCCCAAGACAAGGGGGGCTGGCAAGATGGGTGCAATTTTATCCGTCGGATTCATGAGAAAAGTGTGGTCCCCTCCAACAGGGCCATACCTACTTCCCAGTATAACCTCCTTTCTGTCCAGGAGATCCTTGACAAGCACGAATCTACCCTGTGAGTCAGAGATCGTCTGGTCAGCTTGGAATGTGATATTCTGCATGACTAAAATAGCTACCTCTCTACTCAAAGTGGAATCACCTGCTGAAAAAACTTGGCTGACCCCTTGTCTACGGAAGCAATGCGATTCCTGTGACAAGAGATGAGTTTCCTGAAGAAAAACAATCCGAGCCTTAATTACTCCTAGATGCTTGAAAAGTTGGTACTTCTTCAGTTGCTCCTTTGCCCCTCTTACATTCCAAGATACAATCTTGATTGATTGATTAGCCATTGTCTAGTTTGGCTGTAATTCGAGGTCTAGATCTGGTCCTATATTGGCAAACTCCGTCCCTCCCCCTCCTCATCCCATCGATTCTTTGAAAAACGTATACTGTAATAGGCCAGGAAAAAAAGGCTTATACAATGAAACATAACTTGAGAGAAATTTAAACAGGTCACCATAAAAATCTCTATTGTAAACCAATGCATGGTTAATAATAAAACAGTTTGAATTCTGTTTTCCAGGCCTCATGAAGACTCCTCCTTCTCTACAAACTATTCCCACCCTTCCTTCCTGAGTTTGAGCCTTAACAACATTATTAGTAATAACACTAGAAGCCTGATCTGAGAACATTGTTGATCTTATCTTAGCTGTCCTGTCCCCCCTCCCCCGAACCCCAGCAACTATTTATTTATTTAGTCAGAATTCGGAAAATACCTTTGAGTCAGAGACTCATTTACAAAGGTTCCACGTCACATTAATGGGACAAACAGTAATAAGGTAAATACAACGCAGGAAACAGTATAAGCTTGTTACACGGTAATAATGCCATTAAATACAGGTAAAGGCTCACAATCTGTAGAGACAATCTTAGACCAGATAGGCATGTGAGGCATTTATACCGAGATGCTTTCGAAAAATTGGTGTGAGGGATAAGGGGGGGGGAAGCCAGCCAGAGGCCATTGTCGTGGTAGGGGAGGAGCGAGTGACAGCAGGATCAATGGCAATCACAGCTGTTTAGGGACTGGAGATGCCCCTTAAGATGGGTTTTGAAGAAGCCGATAGCATTTTCGTTTGTGATGGAGCTAGGTAGGCCATTCATCCATGAGGAGGCCTTGTAGCTGAAGGATATTTGAAACTGGGAGGTTTGACAGTGGGGAACTGTGAGGAGTTTCTTGCTAGAGCTGCGGGTAACTTTTTGGGTTGTAGTCAGATAGATTAAAGAGGTAAGACCGGGGGACCAAGGGTGATTTTTTTTTTTGGCCATAAGGCAAGTGTGAAATTTGATCCTGTTGTCTAAGTTAAGCCAGTTTGTGCAGTTATATAGTGAGCAGGTATGATTACAACAGCCCTCCCTTTGCCCAGAATATTTATCCAACTTAGAGCTTATGGGTGAGGGACAAGTCGACCCACTTTAGCCCTCTGGTCAGCCCCATCCTTTGCCAGATCCATTTGCCCATATACAGTAAATCCTTTGATGACAGATTAAGCCATTTTATCATTAAGCTCCAAATTAGGAGCCTCAATACGGCTATCTTAGAAGGAAAAGGTGGCCAAGGGCAAACCCCCATATTAGTACGCCATGCAGACCCACCTTAGCTCGCATAACCAGGAGCTCCCTCACCCCCCCCCACTGCTTAGGTCCCCCCTCTCCACTTGCTCTCACATAATATAGCCCCCCCTTAAGGCAGTTTCTCTCTGTCCTGCTTGGTGTAATTTAAAGATGGCCCCAATGAGAAATGACCGTACCTGCACAAATACCTGCATCTCCATCAAATGCTTGACGTGGCCTGGAAGATCAATCTGACTGACCCGACAGTCAACCCATGCGAAGTAAAGTGAGACGCATGTCGCATTTGGTTAGATTCCTGGATCTGAACCCTCCGACCACTGACTGGCTATTGAGCGGAGTGAAAGCTTGGGTACACAGGCCCTAAGGGACTGACAAAATAACTGCCGATTTGTTTAAAGAAATAGTACTGCCGGAATAAGTAAGGCTTAGCTCCTCTTTGGTAGGGCGTTTCCTGAAATAACACTAGGTGGAGCACATCAAGGGGAAACAGATTATAGCAAGCAAAACTTGTGATTCGGGTATTGTAAATCTTGCCCTGGGGCCCTATTACCTCCCACTTGCTTGTATTCCATTTGTACTCTACATAGGAGCCCAATACAGACTCTATCCCCTTTTCCCTTTCTTATAAAGCAACGATGATCAGTGGCAAAACATTATCAGCTTCAAAAACATTGTACTTGCAGAGTAGTAGGAACGAAAATCAAGTCCACCTTCCGAGGATGTGGAAGTCTCGGGGGAGATGAAGCCTGTGGGACCAAAAGCTGCCTTGAGTAAGTAATTCCCCCTGAAACTGAAACCACACAAATTGTTCCTTCCAGGAGCTTGAAACATGTTGTGTCACTGCAAGGCAGGGGACCGAGGCCTGACAGTGCCAGGGGACCAGAACATCCATCCCCCCCCTCCCGAGGAAAAGTCTACTAATCAAAGGTAATACACTCAAACCAAGCAAACTTGACATTGATTTTAACAAAACATGTAAACGGTGAGTAGCTTACGCCCTGTAAAATTAAAGCATTGCCCCCTTCATTGGTCACAAAAGTCAGCAGACTTTAAAAAGATCTGGAAGCTTGGTCGCCAACTATGCCGAGGCCTGCACAGGTGTGTCATAGGAGACCCATTTGCCATTCAGGGAAACTTGTAGTCGTGCGGAGTAAACCATCTTGAAGTGTATTCCAGCAACAATTAGTTTACTCACGGTGGGATGAAAGGCCGCTCTCTTCTGCCGTGTTTCATATGGCAAGTCCTGGGTGATTCACAACTTGGAGCCCTCCCAGGTTATTACTTGCAGCTCTCTTACTTTGGTGAGGACATGCTGTTTCTCTATAAAACTTAGGAATGTGAGAATTATTGGCCGGGGATGGGGTGGCTCCTGGTTGAGGTCTTGGTCGGAGAGCTGTGGTCACATTCTATTTGATATGTTGGGCTCAGTGGGGATGGACCCACAATTTTTGCTAAGAACTTATGGAGGAACGCAATGATATTAGGACCCTCCTCTGCTTTAGGTAAACCCACTGTAAGTATATTGTTGCGTCTGCTCCTCCCTTCAAGGTCCTCGGTCTTTAACTGTAACTTTTGGATTTGCTGTTTAAGGAGCACAACCTCAGGCTCCATTTTCTCCCTTCAGTGCTCCAAGGAAATAGAACAGGCTTCCGAGTCCCCCACTCTGCGGTTCAGATCCACCAGGTCCCCTCGGATTGATTTTAGCTCCGAGGAGATCTCAGACAGGGTCTCTCTAAATGGTTGCAGCTCTTGCAGAAAGCAGTCTTCAGTTAGTGGAACCGCAGATGTTGATGCTGAATTGGCTTTATTGGCCGCAGCTCCCTGGGCCTTAGATTTCTTAGGCAGCTTCTCTGGCGAGGGAGGCGGCGTGTGTTTGAGCAGGGCCTGACGCGTATCCACATCCATCGCGGTTCACAGGACCAATAGTGATGAAAATACTCTTCCAACGAATCTTGCAGGTAGGTACCAATGCTAGCTGACTTTATTTCAGATTTTAGTTGCTCAGATATCTAAATATAAGCAGTGATGGGAGGTAGAGGACAGGAGCTCCCAGCTCTTGTTGCTGCTAAGCTGCCCACATCACGTGATCTCAGGTCTCCCCTTCTTCCGTATCCACTCTCTCACAGAGCTTTATGCTGTCTGCAAAGCAGCATATTTTGCTTTTCATACCATCTGCAATATTGCTGATGACAATGTTGAGTAACACTGGGCTAAGCATGGAGCATTGTGGGACCCTGAAAGTGACTGCACTAGCATCCGAGACCCCCCCCCCCGGCGACCACCACCTTCTGGTTTCCATCTTGTAGCCAGTGTTTTATCCACCTAGCTAGTTTCATTCCTACCCTTAAGTCCTCCAGCTTCCTAATCAAGCTCCTGTGGGGAACAGTGTCAAAGACCTTGCTGAAATCCAGGTAGAGTATTTTTTTTGAGAATATATGTTTACTGAATTTTTACCATTCTACTGTAACAACAAGAAGTACAATACATTTTTTCAACAGTGTGTCCACTGCTTGGCCTTTGTCCACTGTACTTGTCACCCAATCAAAGAAATCAATTAAGCTGGTCTGGCAGGACTGCCCTGACATGAACCCATGCTGCCTATTGTCATGGAGTCAATTTTCATTCAGAAAGTTTAACCAGTCTTTCCTTCAGAATGGTTTCTATGAGTTTCCCCACTATCGAGGTCAGACTTACCGGCCGATACCTACCAGGGTCATCCCTCGGCCCACTCTAATGTAGCAGCACTACATGTGCTGTTCTCCAGTCTGGTGGAGCCACTCCTGATTCAAGAGAGGTGTTAAACAGGTATGCCAGAGGGCCCACCAGCATGTCCACTAATTCCCTCAAAACCCTTGGGTGTTTGCCATCTGGACCTTGGGACTTATCCACCTTCAGGGCCTTTAAACTCTTTCTCATCCTATCAATGTGTATCTCTCCATCTGTGGCTCCTCCCCCCCTTCTTTCCTTGAGGGACTGTGGGCTGTCCCCCTACTTCGTGAAAACTTAGCCTTTTCCACACTACCCTCCACCCACTCCTCCTCCTTCTTCAGCCTGACTATCTTGTCTTTGATCTCTCTCTTCTCCCTGATGTACTGGAAGGCCTTCTCAGCCAGCTGCGGTTCCTTCTTGGTCTTGGACAATCATACTGCCTTGCTCGCCTCCTTTGCTTTGCTGCTGTATTCCTCCCTGTTCTCATTCCTCTGGGTGCTTCTGTATCTTCTGAAGGCTGCCCTTTCCGCTCTGTACTGCCTCAGCAACCTCCCTGTCAAATCAGCTAGGCTTCTTGGCTCTGGCTTTTTTGTTCTTCAATCTGTAACATTCAGCAGTGGTCGCCAATAGCCCTTTCTTGATGATGGCCCATTTCTGGTCCACCTTTTTCTTTACTGATCCCAGCAAGGTGCTCATCCAGAATTCCCCCCATCCTTCCGTAGTCTGCCGTCCTGATTTCCAACACCCTTGTCCTGGTTCCAGTCCTCTCTTTGCCCATGTCCAGATGAAACCACACAGAGTTGTGGTTACTTCCTGCCAGTGGTGCTTCCACTTTCACCTCCTGGACATGCGCACCATTCATCAGAACCAGGTCCAGTATAGCCCTCTCCCTGGTGGGTTCCAGGACACGCTGTGTCAGAAACCCACTCTGGATTGCCTCAAGCAGCACCTGAGTCCTGTTACAGCTTGAAGCAGGGATCCTCCAATCCACTCAAGGTAGACTGAAGTTCCCCATTATCACTACCTACGCCCTGCAGGCCACTGCCACAATTTTGGGACACCAGCTCCCTGTCCAAATCTTCCTCCTGGTTCAGCAGCCTATATATTACTCCTGTCCTTAGCTTCCTTCCTTTCGATGACTGCATCTGCACTCACATCGACTCTGTCCTTTCTACAGCCTCCTCCTCCTCCCCCCTAGTGCAAGTGATTCCTTCCTTTATGTACAGAGCCCTGTCCTCTCTATCTACACACCCATTTCTTCTATGCAGCTTATGTCCCTGGAAGGAGAGATTCCAGTCATAGTTTGGCAGGGCCCATATCTCTGTGATGGCAGCCATGTTCATCTGCCCCTCTGCCATTATTGAGTGTTGATGACAACTGTAATAAAAAATATCGCACTGCTACTGCTTTCATAATGGATATCTTGAAGGCAAGAACTGTATCATAACAATGGTACACTGAAACAACCAGACAGCAACTTACACTATGATGATTATCATCAGCACTATGATCTAACTGATCATGACATCCCTAGTAACTAAGACCAGTAAATCGCCTTCTGCTTGATTGGTAACTTATGACACATGTAACCAATCAGGCACCAGGGTTTGTGATGTAATAATGGGTGAGGTCACATGATGATGATGTAGTGGGAGGAATATTTATTTATTTATTTGTACATCGGTTTACCACCTTTGAGCCAGAGGCTCTTTTCCAAAGGTACCACGTCACATTGAGGACAGACAGAAAATACATTTTGGTTACATCATAAGTACAAGGGTAGCATGAATACACGGCAGAAGTAAAATACTCAGAGAAAGCTGGGATAGGCAACCAGTTTGATAGCAGGACATCAGTTGATAGGGGCTATTTGGAGCAGCCTATTACATGGGTGTCAGCCCAGCAGGACCATGACCTGGGGAAGCCATGTCTTGGGGCTGGGGGGTTGGGAGGGTAGTAGAGTGGTCAGCGTGAGGTCGGAAGGTTTTGGCAGGAGCAGGGTGGGGTTGTATATTCACATAAGAGGGAAGGCAGAGATTTGTGTGAGGTGGCATTGAGGATGGGGGGGGGCGCGATCCACAGTTTAGGACAGCATAAGTAGTAGATATGTTTGCCTGCAGGTAAAGCAATGCTTTTTTTTACATCACTACTAATACTGTAGGTAGAAAATCAACTAATGATTAACTGGCTATGGTTTCAGTTCAACCAGCTGTTCCTGAACGCCAAAAAGACAGTCTCCATGTCCTTCAGCATTAGGCAGAGGCTATCTAAACTCCAATCCCCCCTTCCCCGCCTGCCACACCCTGGATGGCACACCTATTGAAAATGTCACTACCTTTAGATAGCTTGGGGTCTGGTTCAACCTCCATCTGGACTTTTCAGCACATGTGCATGCAATCCAAAAGAAGCTATACCCCAAGCTTGTTGCTTTATACAGGAACAAGGATTGCATTTCACAAACTGCACGCCGTGCAATAGTGCAGAAATGAACCTCCCCACCTCTGACTATGCTGACATAGTCTACAGTGCCACAGCTAAAACCACCCTGGCCAGACTGGACACCCTCTTCAAATCCTTTTGTTGCTTTGTTCTATCCTGCCCCCCTCGCATTCATCACTGTGACCTATATAAAGCCCTATCACTCCCTTCCCTGGAGTCCAGGTAGCTATCCCATACTGTCACTTTCACTGCCAAATTCTGGACTGGAAATCTCCCCTCCTACCTTTTTTCCTCCATATGTGCTTCCTCCCAATGCACTTACTCCCTCCCTCCGTAACGTTGACCTAAAATCCTTAGTGATCCCCACCGATCTACTACCATTGGTCAATCCACCTTCTCTTTCCACTGTCCTAAACTGTGGATCACCCTCCCCCAACCGCAATGCCACCTCATACAAATCTCTCTCCCCTCCCTCTTATGTGAATATACAACCCCACCCTGCTCCTGCCAAAACCTTCCGACCTCACGCTGACCACTCTACTACCCCCCCCCCAACATCCAGCCCCAGGACATGGCTTCTCCAGGTCATGGTCCTGCTGGGCCGACACCCATATAATAGGCTGCTCCAAATAGCCCCTATCAACTGATGTCCTTCTATCAAACTGGTTGCCTATCCCAGCTTTCTCTGAGTATTTTACTTCTGCCGTGTATTCATGCTACCCTTGTACTTATGATGTAAATATTTGTGTAATTTGGATGTATTTGATGACATGTATTGTCTGCTATGTACACTTGATTTATCACTTATTTTCAATGTATTTATGCGACTGTGTACTTGTACTACTCCCCTTCCCCCCAGGACGCATTTGGAAATGAGCTATACTGCTCAGTATGCCTTCCTGGTGAAACGAATAAATAAATAATGAGCACATAAAAAAGAATAACACTTCAGAAATAAAAAGTAATCAGGCACAACTTCTAAACATTATTAACATTTTCTGTCTGCTAGTTTTGGGGCTACTGGCTCTTTAAAGACTCCACTCCTATACTGCTTCAAATCAGTGGCATTTGGACAGAACTGCGTATGCTTCCTTACTTTTATTACCATGCTTAACAGTACATTAGATAGTATAGAAGGAACCCATTTTTTTCTTCAACAGTAAACATATGGGTTGTTAAATTATCAAACCAGCTCTAACTTGTATATATCCATCTATACACTACAGACAAGGAATTGGGACTGAAGAATGTAGGTCAGTATCTTTGAACACTGTTGTAATGCTTGGGAGGAAAGTATAGTTGGAGATAAGATCTTTCCCCCCTTTTTAAAAGGCTTTCTAAAATGGCAGTCACTCCTGAAAGTTCATCAGCTGGAATACTGTATTCATCTGCAGTTGACCGGGCTCAGTTAAAAAAAAAATATTTTGCTGTTTTGCAGACACCAGCTGACATAAAAAGCATTACTTACGACATTTCCTCAAAGACCTTCACTCGCTCACATCCCTCTGGGGGCTCTCGTTTGAACATGTAGCTGTTGTTGGGTTTGGGAGATGAAGCATACTTGGGTAATGGTGAGCTACTCCCACTGTCTGAAAATTTAAAGCAGCAGATTATGGGAGACTGTTAATGCTTCTGACTTTATTAAATCAGCCGTCCCCCCAAAAAAACAACAGGCAGCTATTTAGAAATGTTCAATTGCTATGGTTACATCTGTCCTACAATAAAGCATCCTTTATTGGTTAGCTATTACCAATACTCTTGCATAACACATAAAAGCTTCAATGCAGCAGTAATCTACCATACAGCCAGGCAGCTGAATAATACAAGCATATTTCAGACCAGAACACAAAAGCAAAGTTCTAACACAGCAGCCGCTCTTATTATCTTCTTTGAAAATATGAATGCGGAGAGCACAGTGTTTTAACACATGCAGGAAAAAACGGAAGTGTTTATTATACTGTAATACAAAACTATTGCTGGCGTTCGCTTTGCAGGGAAACTTTAAAAATATTGCTTTCACACACCCACACAAGTGTTTTTTTTTTTCACATCACTAAAGAGTTCTATAATTGAAAGCATCTGTATCCTTTTTAAGCAAAACTGAATAACTTGCACTTTGTATTTAAGTAGCTTATATGCCTCGCAGCCGAGTTCTTATTTTAAAGAACCCTTCTCAGTCTCCATGAGCTACCCAATGCAGTGACTTTCCAAATGAAATAAAAAATGGAAGTAACCATTAACATACTGTGTTCTTCCATGCACAGCCACAGCACTTACATTTACAACTATTTTAGAAAGCAAGGAGATTGGACTTCAGATGCTATCGTTTTCCTTTGTGCCATTCTACCTACATGCCCTCTTGTGCAAATGAAGTACTGCAAGAACGTTTTCATATAGTCCAATGATAGAAGAGTGCTGCCAGCAATGATATATGGTAAGCAGCAGTGTAGTGTGGTACCACTGACAGGTAAACTACCTGAGCATATATTTCCCAGATTATTCATTTGACTATTTATAAAAAAATATTCTTTTGGCCTTTATTTGCTTTTCTTACTGATGACAAAGTAATTCTCTTATACCACATATTCTTTGCAAAAAAACTGCGTTAATGCACCAGTTAGGGTAACTTAATGTCACATAAGTAGGGAAATGTGGCATTAAGGTTTCCAACCCTAACAACCCCCAACCCCAAGCAGCAAAAGGAAAAAACATTACGGTTTTGGGTCTCTTCAGTCTCAGTGAATCAGTGGTGGGGTCTTCCTTGAGGGTTTTCAACCCTAATGCCCACCCATTCTGTGAGCAAATAATATCACACATGATCTCCTTTCTTCACGCAGGACCCATAGGGGGGAGGCGCGAGCATTAGGGTTGACAACCCCCAAGGAAGACCCCACCACTGATCTGCCAAGACTCCGGAGACCCAAAGCCCTAATGTTTTTTCCTTTTGCTGCTTGGGGGTGGGGGAGGGGGGCATTAGGATCGGAAACCATAATGCCACATTTCCCTACTTTTGTGGCATTAAGTTACCCTAACTGGTGCGTTAACGTAGTTTTTTTGCAAAGAATTTCCTTACATTTTGAGACACTATAATAATATCTTCATTTCCCTCTGGGAGCACAGAACCAGCCGGGCCTGTGCTCCCGTCCCTTCATAGATGCGTACATGTGTGTTGCCGTGGAAGTGAAGGGTCCTCCAGGCCTGCGCTAACATTTCAGCCAAAACAGCAACCAAATTGTCAGCATAGCCTTATTACCTCACGTCATGAATGTCGTGCTGAGAATTTTCAAATCCTCCTCGAAATGTCATTCTGCACCACAGGTGAGAAAACACATTTTGGCCAGGATTTGAAAAATGACAGCTGTCACGTTCATGAGGCGATGTAAAAAAATGGCTATGTTGACAGTTTGAGGTGAAAATATTTAACATTACCAAAGTTAGGAGCGAGTGTAGTAAAATTTCAACACATGCACATAACTTTGATATTTTTACATATTTTGACTCCAAATATTTTCAATACAGCCTTCTTATGACTCTACCTCATAAACAAGGGTGGTGAAAAATTTCAAATCCTGCCTGAAAGGTGATTTCGCCAAGTGACCACAAAATTGCCTTTTGGGCCAGATTTGCGAAATTCCACTACCATTGTTCATGAGTTGGGGTCCTCAAAAGGCCATGTTGAAAATTTGCTGTAAGCATATGCAAAAATGGCTAAGTTATGCATCAAAGTGGGAGGTGGGGGTCAGATTGGTGGCAGACTTTTTTTTTTTTTTTTTTTTTTTTTTTGCAGGTTAGGCAGTATAGCGCAGTGGTCTAAGGCTCTGAGCTGCAAATCTGGTGACATCCAGCAGACCAGACCTGGGTTTGAATCCCACAGCTTCCACTTGCATACTGTGTGACCCTGAGCAAGTCACTTAACCTCCTTGTGCTCCCAGGTCGCTCCTGTAAAAAAGCTTTCAGCTTAGTGTGCTATACCTGGTTAAACAACTAAATAAAAAAAAAAAAGAGAAGAAAAAAGCCATTGAGGGATGGGTTTCTCCATTTCAGACCAGGACAGCAATCTGAGGGTGGGACATGCCTCTAGACACCAGGGAAATAGGTGGGGGAGTGCCACTAGACACCAGGGAAATACAGAACAATGACGGGGATGGTGACCAGAGGGTTGGGGTGCCATTAAACACCAGGAAACTATCAAATCATTCCAAGGAGGGTGGGGGTGCCACTAAACACCAGGAAAATATAAATAAATTACAGGGACAGGGTGCCACTAGACACCAGGGAAAGATAAGACAATGATGGGGACAACAATCAGAGGGTGGGGGGTGCCACTAGACAACATGGAAAGATAAGACAAAGATGGGGACAATGATCGGAGGGTGGGGGGGACACCACTGGACACCAGGAAAATATAAATAAATTATGGGGATGGCGATCGGAGGGTTGGGGCGGTGCCACTAGACACCAGGGATATAAAAATAAATTATAGAGACAGCAATCGGAGGGTGGGGGGTGCCACTAGACACCAGGGAAAGATAAGACAATGAAGGGGATGGTGACTGGAGGGCATGGGGTGCCACTAGGCACCAGGGAAAGTCTAAGCAAATACAGGGATGGTGAGTGGAGTGTGGGGGGTGCCATCAGACACCGGGGAAAGTAAAGTCAAATATGGGGATGGTGATCGGAGGGTTGGGAGGTGCCACTAGGCAAAGTGAAAGCAAATACAGGGACAGTGATAGGAGGTTGAGGGGCGCCACTAGACACCAGAGAAATGGCAACTCACTGCTCTCACTGCAAGCTGCAACACGAGTTCCAGCTGCAGCTGCAGAAGTCATTAAAGTCCTGCTGTTCTCATACAGAGAATGTGGGTGAACGGCTCCTGTCGCTAAGCTGGGCACCCTAGATTTTGGATGCCCCAAAAACGTATTACTGGCAAAGTTTTTAAAAAGGTTCAGGTGGTTTTTTTTGTTTTTTTTTAATATATAATTTGATTGTACTTTTACGGTTTATAAGTTTAAAACAGTAAAAAGAAAATGGTGGCCATCCCAAGTGTTTTTTTTTTTTTTCCACCATGGAAAGTAAATCATGCAAATAACCACTCACGATGTGTTTTTTACTTTCGCGATTGGTATTTCTCTGCACATGAATAGTAAATCATGACCTGTTAACTCTTGCAAACTTTTTTTTTTTATCGATTGAACTGTTTGATTTATCGATCAAACTTGAACACTATCCCAAAAATCGTTATAATTCAAAAATTGTATAATATTTTTTCACTAAACCATCCAAAGGCACACCCTTGGCACAGGTCCCATCATCCCTGAACATTTCATGAAGAAATTCTATACCATCTAGGCTGTAGGTGAGAGCAAAAATACCCAATGTTAAGTATGGGGGGGACGTAGATTTTTTTTCACTTTTTGACCCTCCATACAAGATGCCATCATGAAACTGTTCACATCTTTAGACTCTGACAGCCTGACCACGCATTCCAAATTCTGTGCTAATTCATCAAATGACGGCAAAGTTATGAGGGACATTGAACTGCAAACTCAGCCCTAACCATAGGGGTGATACTGTGCCTCTATAATTTGTATTTTATCGCAGCAGGCCACACTTGTTTGCAGGAGGGCAGTACAACACAGACTGACAGTGGTTAGATGCATGACAGTTTGGTTTTCATCAATAGCATTTACCAAGATAAAATGTAATTTCTCTTGGCCTACAACACACTTTGTCTTGCACCACTGTTAATTATACAACAATATGGCTTGAAACATTCGCAAAGCTTTGCAGGTGTTAATTCTACTAAGTGCTATGCATGCGTGTTCTGATGCAGCATTCAGCACAGCAGGGTAGTGGAAAATGTCTTGGCAAGGTTAAACGTACTGTACATATCAAGTAGTTTTAAGTGGAACTGTAACTTAATATTTAATGCAATTACAATTTACAGTGAAACTATCACAATAAGCTCTTAACTTGGTTGGCAGCAAGTGCTCATTCAAGCCAAAACTGCCTCTATGTTCTCTGGCAGCAGGAAATGTTTGCTAAGCTGTCTGAACCTCTGTATTACAACGGTAGACAGGAGTACCCTAAACGCTGAATCACAGTATAGATATATAGGATTTATTCTTGACTAATCCCTTGACTTCTCTTCCCATGGCCAGGCTTTTGTCTCTAAATGTTACAGAAAACTTGGAGCACTCTACAGGGTGAATGACTGCCTTTCCCAAGGTATGCAGAAATGCCTGAGTATATTATCTTACGCATAACTGACAATGGTGATATCACATACGCCACCACTCCAAAATGTCACCTCTCTAAATTGGATGCCCTGTTTACTCCCTCTGTTGCCCTCACTGGACACACCACAGTAATCTGAATGACTGGCTGAAGTGGCTCGTTCTTAGCTGCAGGTACCCACAGCATCTTGCCCTATACGGGTGTAAATAATGGCTTAATAACATTCCCAGCTGTTTTAAACAAACTGCTGCTCCTTCCAAACTTCAGGCACAGCCTGCATTTCCATATAGTTACCCAGTTCCTCATTCCCAGGTGCAAAAAAAAAAAAAAAAAGACTGGTCAGCTAGCCATATGCTATAGACTGCCACAGTTATAGAACAATGTAGCCTCACATGTTTGTCCGCCTACCAGTGTCCCCTCCACTAAAAAGTTCCTTAAAATTCTTCTTACATCCCACTGTGACTGCACCCGACTGATCCTTTGTGAATGCCTCTGAATTGTTACTGTTATACATTTTTGCATATTCTTTACCCCTTGGTGTTTTTCTCCCTATAGAGCTGTTTGACCTACGAGATGCCACCTGAACCTTCTTATTTGGATCTTGCACTGTTGGCAACCCCTCAGCCCTGTCACCTCCTCCTTCCCCACCCCCACTGTTGTAGCCAGAGGGGATCCACATGGAGCAGGGCCCAATGGTGACAGTAACCATTATTATTATTTTTTTTTAACTTTATACATTTTTATGTTATGCAGCAAGTGACATATCACATTATAAATAGCAGGTATGCAGAGCTACATAACTGATGTACAGGCAAGAAAATATGGACACCTATTAACTGTAATATGAACGGCCATACAATTCTAAGGGAAAGTCAAGACAGTTAATAAATCAGGATACAAGTCCAGCATGGTAATCACATAGAAAATGGCACTCTCACCACTGTAGGGAGCCTCACAGGAAATCTGCCATCATTTCATGCCCCTCGTAGATTGGGAGAGGTTGGAAGGCTGGGTGGTTTGGTAGGTAGAAACAGTCAAATTTTAAGATGGTCTGGGCTCAGTTAAGGTGCCTGACAAGCCTACGCTCTGTGGCACTCCACTTCTGCCACACAGGGAAACAGCGAAGTAGGAGTTCAGTTTTTATTTCTACAAACTGAGCAGTACGTACAAACATACCTTAATGCAGGGTCATCTCACCCACCCGACCTCGAAGAACTATCAATCAGCACAGAAACTGAACAGGGAACAACAAACATGAACAGCAAAATGTATTAACGTGAACAAGCACATCACCTCAGCAGTATTGCCCACACTATTAAGGGTAGCTACCCTAGAAGTGGCTTATTAGATAGGACCATAAAAAGGCAAAACAATCAACTTCAGTCCACAGTCTATTTCACCCCTCATCTTGCTCAGTCTCTGAGATTGCCAACTGCTTTCTGAATGAAAACACACTGCTGCAGCTCGAGACATAAATAAGTTGCACAATACCATAGGAACACTATACAAGAATGACAGGGTTGCATGGCGGCACACCCATTGCTGATGCCAAAATGTTAGGGCGTGTCCTTAGCGTGTGTTCCTTAGCAAGCATGGTCCATATCTGAGCTAGTGGAGGCTAGCCGTTTGCTGCAGGGCTCTGTATTTTCACAGCCTTGGCCACACAGCTAATTTGGTTTAACAGCTTTCGAATGACAGCCCTTCTGTGTGAATTTGTAACGTTTCCCCAGTGTCCTGCTTTGGAGACCAGTATCTGAGCTTGCACTGCTTTTGATGGAATACATGCTAGTTACTGGATATGGTTATGACCAATATATTTAAATAAAATTAAACAGCTAATTTTTCATGGAATATGTGACTGGCATTGAATCTTTGGGAAACTGCAACTATCTATTCAGTATACTGTTAGTTTATCTGCAAAGACCAGAGCACAGTCTGGGTCAGAAAACACATACGTCTTGGTGCTATGGAAAATCTAAAGTCTCACTGAGAACAGCAGTTGTGCAGTCACTCAGTGTTCTTGCAGTAATTTTTTAATTACCTGCAGTTCCTTTTTCCCTGCCCTCAGTCTGCACTGAAATGGCAGGGAAAAAAGCAATCTGGATGCCCTCCCAAAGGATATCCCCTCCAATTCTGGCCACGCAGACTACTGGAATGCAGGCCTCTGCCCAAGACAGTGCTGCTATGGCCGTGAGTGGTCACTGTGTGTTGGCACCATGTGGCGATCTAGCTTGCTGAGGGATGACAAATGCACACAGTCTGGAGCCAGAAGGTAAGAGTTTAAGGTTTAAAAATGAGCTTAGTGTCTGCTGCCAGGAAATCCCATTTCCTAGCATGTCTGGGTGGATAGCCTATGATCCCGATGTTAGCTTGGTACTGCGCGTTCTCAAGCATCTTCACTTTGTATCAAAGGAACTGAAGGTCTTTTGTAAAGGCTGTATTTCTCTCTTTTTGTCTGTCCATCTCACCTGATAACGTTTTTAACTGTGCTGGTGTTTGTGACAGGGCTGAATAAGCCCTTGTACCATTTGTTATGCAGAAAGAGTTTACATGCAAGGGTCTGTTCTATCCTCTCCTTCTCGGTCTCGTCTGCCTGGTTGCACAACAAAATGTTCTCATGAGACCTAGGAACGGATCACTCTGATGGTCTTGCGATTCTCTACCTCTTGCTATCTCTCTGCCTTCCCTTGCTATTTCTGTCTTTTCTTCCCCCCTTGCATATTTGTGGTTATAAAAATATATGTGAATCTGTATGTGAAAGTGGAATCCTTTGGTTTGAAATGTACTGTATATAGTTATACTGTTGAAATGATTACAAAAAGCTATCTGGAACTCAGGGGGTTAACCTGAGATGCTAGTTTGCAAAATCTCTCCAGAGCTGTCAACAAGAGGTCAGTTCTGGGTCACTATGTTTTTTTTTGCTACACCTGCAAGAAACTGACAAGAACATTTTAGGAAAAACAGGATATCTGCTAACGAGTGGAGGTTGCAGAGACTTTTAAGAGCCTAGGTGCACTCTTGAGTCAGCATATAGATGGGAAAGAACATCCTATTCTATACACAAGTAGGAAACTGCACGACAGAGAGAAAAGGTACTCCACCATTGAAAAGGAATGCTTTGCGGCAAAGTCTGCCATGGAGTCCTTAAGTTTTACTTACTAGGTGCTAACTTTGTACTTGTAACAGATCACAATCCTCTCTGCTGGCTTAACCAAATGAAGGATAAAAATAAGAATCACACGGTGGTACCTGGCACTACAGCCATTTAAATTTAAAGTGATGCACAAATCTGGGAAAAGAGAATGGCAATGCTGATTTTAATTTCTGTCAAGATATGGATCAGGAATTGAGAATTCCGAAGGCTGAAAAAAATGTGAGTTGAAACTTCTCTGTTTGCTATGCTGCATATGCACTAAACTGTAAAGGCTGGGGGGGGGGCGCTGTGGAGCCCCGAGCACCGAGCAGCAACTTTCATCAGCTCACAGAAGGCAAGGCTGAATCTGCCTAAATCCTCCAATTTGGAGCCTCTGAATTTTAATTTAGACAATACCAGTGGAATCAGTGACCCAAAATTAACAAAATGGGCAATCCTAAAAAAGAAAAGAGGCCTGGAGGAGTTGGGAAAACCAAATCTACAGGTGGAGCAGGGAGTTCAGAAGCGGCCATGTTGTCTGAGGCCAGGTCTGAATTGGGAGAAACAATTGCTACCCTGGGACACAAGCTGTAGACCCTAATAGCCTCAATGTCCACCCTTAGTCAAAAGGTGGATGATTTTAGCAGCAGGGTACTTATCTTGGAAACCGCAGTGGATGGCCTAAAAATCAAATCTCCAGGACGTCCGCAAGCAAGCCGACACTTCCTCTGGTGCATCCGCCCTGCTAATAAAAGAAAGTCAGCATTTGAAAGCCAGGCTGGAGGCCCCTCGAAAATCAGGCAAGGGTGGCTAACGTTAAGATTGTTGGACTCCCCAAGGGTACAGAGGGAGATCACCCGACCCTCTCCATCAAGGAATGGCTCACTGAAAAACTTTCACCAGAGCCTTTAGAACTGGACTGGGGCATACAAAACAGCTACAGAGTCAACCCCCGTGGCTGTGCAAAGAATCAATATGCCCCTCGTACTCTGTTGTTGGTCACTCTGGGAGTTGCAGCCTGTGACAGAATCCTTCGATTTGCCCAGAAAGCAGCCCCTATACATCAAGAGGACCAACAAGTTCACATACTGTGTTCCCGGACATTAGCTATGCGACAAGACAACTTTGCAAAAAATTCAAAGGGGTTAAGCGACCATTACGAGACCTAGGAGTGCCACATAAAATAAGTTTTCCCACCCGGCTTCAGATCATGTACAACAGTAAAACCTACATTTTCTTGGATACCATTGAAGCAGGCAAGTGGGTGGACCAGAGGGCTGCTGAATCCAGGAGGCGCACAGAAGTCTTGGATGACGAGGATGTCAAGGTATTTACTTGAGTGCCCCCCCCCGACTACAGAACACCGAACAAATTTTCTCAAAAGGGGTAACAGTTCAAATAACTTTAAAACAGTTCATCTCATGTTGATTTGAGGTAGTTTCAAGTAGCTTACCTTCAGAACTGTTGAAATTGTTTAGAGACTTTTTGATTTTTAGGACCAAAGAGTTTGATATGGTACTTTATCACCAGTTAGAAATTGAGCATTATGAAGAAACTTAAGATTTATAGAGGTGTTCTCTTTCTGTTTTGTTGGGTTTTTTTTTTAGGAGGGAGATGGGTGGAATTGCTTTCACCTCATAGTTTATAGATCCTGAGCTGCTATTTTTCTAATATATGAAGTATTTTACATCAGGCTTTATCACATGGCACCAAATGTCCTTTCCTTGGGACAAGGCTTAATTGGACTGGAATTGCTGGACAATTTAATTACATCCGGATAGCCATGTTGCTCATGGGTTTATTAATCAGCAAATAATGTTGCATTATTTAATGTTTGCATAAAATGTAGGATCCGCCTAATGTGGTACCTCTGTATGGTAGATGCATAGATATACTTTGATTAAGGATAGGGGGAATTTTATTTATCCTCCCATTGGGTGAAAATAACAAGTCTGCTGGAGTGTCTGCCATATGTATTATTCATGTCTTGTATATGGAAAAAAATGAAAAAAAAAGAAAGTATAAAAAAAAAAAATAAACTGTAAAGGTTATAAGCTAATGTTAGATGGGAATTTAATATAACATTTTGGAAACTCATTTTTGTAAACCAGGTTCCCTCTTAAAGAGGGGGGGGTATGTGACAGGGTTGAATAAGGTATGTGGAGGGGTTGTGGGATAACAGATAGACCGAACTTCAAGTTCAACACACAATCTGTTTATGATGTTTATTCAAAATGCAAAAGATAACCTTCAGCAATGGCATATCCCTTCTTCAGTACATCAGTTTGTAGCAACAGACTATGCAAGTCTTTCCTCTACACTTAGCCAGCACCTACTGACTCACTGATCTCTGATCTAACTTAACTCTTGAGATTTAGCCTCCCCTATGCAGGCCTTGTTTGCTTGGGTGGTGGGGCTCAAATTAAAAAATACTTTGACTAGTGCACAGCAAATGGGCTCACAGCTAGTGTTTTCCCAAGCTCCTTCAAAAATGTTGTTGCTGTTCTATTTCTCTAAGTTTCTGGGCAATAACGCAAAACAAAAAAAAAAGTGAAACCACATTCCAACCTAACCATGCTACCAGAAATCAGGGTTATTCATCTGTAACTATAGTTCTAGGAGTGGTTCACATCCACACTTTGGCGGTCTTCCTTTCCCTTTAATTTCTGCTGTAATGTCTTCAAACTAAGCTCCTCCCACCCACCCACCTGGCTGGTATCCTTCTTGGCTTTGCCCCATGACATGAGAGCTTCCTTTCCGCTGGAAGAGTCAGGTCTGCCCCTTTGCAGCTCCTGTGTGCAGTGTAGGACAATTTTCCTAGTCTGTTTTCAGGCACCTTTTTGTTGATTCATTTACCACAGGGAGCACGATGACCCGTTACCCAGTTCTGAGTGCAAGCGGTGCGCTGGTTGTCCCCACGCTGGTTGTCCCCAGTTCATGCCACACCTTGACCTTCATGCCTCGTGCGTTTCTTGCCTCAGGGTTCAGCACAGTCCACAGGCTTATGGCCTGTCCCTGCAGCCGCTGCCATTTAAAGACCGTTTCATCTGCCTTTTTTTGGGCCGCCCAGTTGCGCTAGACCAGCCAGTCTGGTACTTGAATGCCCATGGGGCCATTCCGGCAGCAGCGGGGCTCAGAGTTGCAACTTGCTGCACTTAAAGTGATGGCGACCCAGGTCTTGCCGGGCGCTGCTTCAGTTCTTGTGTTGCCTCCAGTGGTCTTGGGAGCTTCACGGTGTCGGTTCCTTCCTACCCGTGGGGGGAGAGGCTCTTCCCGGGGGTCCATTCTAACCAGGTCCTCATCTTCTATGAGGTTCCGTCGTGGGCTGTGGGACTGGGAACAAATTTGTTCCTCCCACTTCTCCAGCTCTGCATCTGGCTCAATGGCTGTTAAGCCATCCACTACAGCTGACCCTCCTGGCTCCTGGAGTTCCTGCACAGTCACAGGCCCCTCGGTGTCTCTTTTGGGCTTGATGGCTGAAACACAGGCTATCTGCTTGGCTGAGAGTTTTCTGGCTCAGCTGGCCCAATTTCAGAGGTCGAGCTTGTCTCATCTTTTCGGACTCCAGTCTTCTCTGCCTTCCTGCAGGGCCGGTTGTACCAGCTGTCTCTGCTACCTCCCTTTGGAAGCTTGTTCCCTCAGGGGTCCCATGGGCTCAGGTCTGTGCTTTGTACATGGTTCCACTCCCTGTGTCTCCTCCCTGATGACTCTATCATCACTGGTTGATACCACAGTGGAGGGCTCGGTCCCATTCGGGTTCGAGATCTCAGGTACTTTGGTACTCCTGAACTTGGCTGTCCACTCGGAAGTACAGTCTATGCTTCTCCCTCTCTGGGCAGAGGTAGGCTCCACTGCAGCTTGCGGCATCATTAGGAGGTACTAATGTGGCCCAGTGGCTCCTTTGCCATGGTTGTTCTGCTCCATAGGAGCCAGCGCTTCCCCGGTCAGTGCCACTGGGGGCGTTTTGGCTTTGCCCTGGCTGCGCTGACACTGGCTTCTCTTTTCATCCAGGAGCACCCCCCCCACCCAGGCCTCGCTCGGGCTCCGTCCCAGGCTGCTGACCACTTTTGACCTCCCAGGCCGGCTGTCCATAAAGACTTTCTGTCTAGTTGAGCCCCCAGTGAACCTCAGGAGCCTGGGTTGAGGGCAATATTGGCGGAGCCCCCAAATTCTGGGTCCTCCTCCATGCTTGCTCTTGGGCTCCGGGCTTGCTCCGGAGACCATTGACAGGTGACATCCTCGGTGGCAGGAACCATTGTTGGTTCAGCTCAGGCGCTTCGGCAGGGTCCAGCTTATTGTCTGGTACTGTTGGGCTGTATAGTTTGCAACTCTGCAGGGCCCAACGGGCCCCTTCCCAGGCCATCCTTCTGCCAAAGGACTGGGGGGCTATGTTTCAGTTTTCAGTGGACAGGCTCTGTTGAGGGACCAGGCGGCTTCACTGGTGTCTGCCAGCTTCTCCCTCAGTCTCCAGTGGGCATGCTTCCCTGTCCAGCTGGCCTTCTTACCCATGTCTCATGGGTCTTTGGACCAGGTACTCCCCTGCCTCCCTGTGGATCTGCGGGTGGCAGCACTGACCACCCCCACCTGAGAAGTACTGACAACCACAGCAGCCCTCTCTACTAATTATACAGCCTAAGGTGACATTCTGGTGGCTGAAAGTGTGTCCCAACCACATGGGCTCCACTGCACAGGAGTAAGCTGCAGTGTACCACAGGAGAAGGCAGAAGTCTGAACCGGATCCTACAGAGGTGAGTAGCATGTGTGAGGGACAGCTGGGGACATGATAGCAAAGTGAATGGGGAGTAGTGGAAGACCCGTTGTGCGGCAAAGGAAGAATAAAGAAGACATTTTATCAATTATTTAGTTTTCCATTCCAGTATTGTCAGTAAGCTAGCCATATGCCAATGTGTTTTTACATTTTGTTCTCTTTCTGTGTTGTTCCACTATGTCATTTTGCTAGTCATTTACTGATGGGTAATAATACATGCTCAACTACCAAGGACCAACACATTCCAAAGCAATGACATCATTATAAAACTTACGGGAAACACAACAGAAAAGGTCATTACTCAATCCTCCTTAGAAAGTTAGGAAGGGACAGGACACACCTGTGACTGCTGTACTTCCCTGCGCCTAACGGGTTACTTACACTTTAAACAAAGGGCTGGATGGTGTGTATGTTACAGGACCAGGGAGTGGTGACCAAGGAAAGGGGACCACTTGATGACAGGGACATGCAGTACCCTTAATAGGCGGGGATCGGCAGGGGGAGGTTTGGACACTGGGCACCTAGGGATCCCTACATGTTTAGGTGACCAGCGGTCAGTGGGGGGGGACCACTAGGCACCAGGGATCACTACGTTGGGAACGGGGATGGTGATTGGGGGGGACCACTAGGCACAAGGGATTACTATGCTGGGCACCATGATGGTCATCGGGGGGGTGGACCGCTAGGCACCAGAGATATGCTCCCGCATATACGGGCTGGCATCTGAGGGGATGCCATGGACCACAGAGGAGCGCATGTGCTCCCCACCAGACAACTGGGTTATTTGCTGCAACACCTCCGGCAGCCACTAAGGTTGCATAGAGTAAGAGGGTCTTCCTTTGGCAGTATTTGCACTGTGCAAACGGACTGTGCTAATCCCTTTTGTACAGCGTAAAGTCACTGAATATAAGGTTGCACAGATATTCATGTCCACACCCCTCCCTTTGTCCATATGCATACATTATGTTTTGCACAGGTGCTAAACCTGTTTGCTGGTGCAAAAGCCCCTTTTGAATATCGCATTACAGCGTTAAACCTGATTTGCACTGGCAAACAGCAGTTGGCGCCTGCCCACACTTTTCAATATCAGGCCCCAGGTATCTTATCTGCCTATTCTAGCTATTTTTTACAGTGTGCTATTAGTAGTATTTTAAAAGAGTACCAACATTCACAGTATTCCACTGTGTTTCCAAAACACCTTATGAACCACAACTGACTTCACATTTACTGTGGTATCACAGTCTGCAGTCATGGAAAAAACTGTGGAGTCATATTCGCTAATGCACAATAAGGCCAGAAAAATATTCACCAAAGCTTTTTTGTAGTCTTCCTAGACATGTTGACAATAATGCATTGTATGCTTTGAGATGCACAACTAGCTTTTATGAAATTTATTCTCTTGTAAACCGTGCTATCCAAAAAGACATTTATGAACATGCTATACATACTGAAGCGAACACTTGATTTTCAATGTTCATTCTGTCTTCTAGTTGTGAAATGTTACTTTATTTTTCTGTTTATGTGAGAGATAAACAAAGTGGGAAAAAGGAAGTGTACAGGAACAAGAAAGAACAGCCTCCAAACCAAGGTAAAATATTGCATCATTATTCCCAGAATAGCTGCAAATTGCAGAACTAAGATTTTGGTATCATCTGAAGCACTGAGAAGTCAAATGACTTGTCCAAGGTCAACAGTTAGTTATTGGCTATAGTGAGATTTAAACCTCGAGTTCTTGATTCACAGTGCTGTGTTATAACCTACGACCTAAACTAGTTTCTCCAAATGTCACCCGTTAAGGTATCCTGTCAAAACCATGTCTTACAAAAAAGCGTGGTGAAAACCGCTCCGTCTGAATTGCAGAAGAAGGAAAAGCAAACTATACAAAACAGCGCTTTGTGATCTTGACGTGAAACCTTAAAGTTTGATTTTGATGCCTGTTTTTCACAATAAAGCTGGATTTCATGGGTTTGATTTAACCTTTTTTTTGTTAAAGGTTTTGTGTAAAGGAGTTGCAGAATATGCGACTGTCTATGGTTGCATGTTCTGGGATATTGTTTCCTTGATGCGTTTTTTTCCTCATCTCTGTTTTACACCAGCGTGCTTCTTCCTTTCAGGTTACTGATAGAGCTGTTATTTGCTGCACTGTCTTTGTTTTCACGGTCTTGACATGGAACCATCAGCTAAACTCAATAAAATGTTAAACCTGATATACAGTATTTTGTTCTAATGCTTACTATGCTGTGCATTGTATTTTCTTGGTTTTATTAATCTGGCTCCACTGCTACACTCAGTAAGGTATTCTTTTTACCCTGAAAAAGACATTGTGTGGACTAATAGCACCAAAGAGAAATGAAGCCTGAAAAAAGAATCAAGGCATGGAGCAGGAGTATCTGTCATGAAAAACAATTAACTTAAAGCATTTGAAAACTGTAAAATATAAACACCAGTGGAATTGGAAAATCACGAAAGAAAAATTGCAAGATGACTGAAATCATCTTGCCCTCGGGCAGCGGTCACGATCCAGCCATAGCACCTCTATGGTACAAGGAGTCTGATCCACCTACCCCCCAAAGAGAGAGATAAGGTGCCACTTGCCCCCTCGGGCAGCGGTCACGATCCAGCCACAGCACCTCTATGGTGCAAGGAGTCTGATCCACCTACCCGCCAAAGAGATAGATAAGGTGCCACTTGCCCCCTCGGGCAGCAGTAACGATCCAGCCTTAGCACCTCTATGGTGCAAGGAGCCTGATCCACCCACCCAAAGAGATAGATAAGGTGCCACTTGCCCCCTCGGGCAGTGGTCACGATCCAGCCATAGCACCTCTATGGTGCAAGGAGCCTGATCCACCTACCCCCCAAAGAGATAGATAAGGTGCCACTTGCCCCCTCGGGCAGCGGTCTCGATCCGGCCATAGCACCTCTACGGTGTAAGAAGCCTGATCCACCTACCCCCCAAAGAGACAGATAATGTGCTACTTGCCCCCTCGGGCAGCGGTCACGATCCAGCCATAGCACCTCTACGGTGCAAGGAGCCTGATCCACCTACCCCTCCAAAGAGACAGATAAGGTACAACGCTTGAAAAATTGCCACAATTTCTCTGGGCTGTGTGAATGCTGAACTGGATCATCACTTGCAATTTGCTGTTTTCAATTTCAGCGCCTTCTTAGGGTAGCGCTATTGGCTCCACGCCTGTGTAGAACTCCCTGATTGGCTGATCTCACTCACCTGAGACAGGAGCACCCGAGACGTGTGGCTTAATGTAAGCCTGCATCCCTGTACTTGGCTTCTAATTTATATATTTTAATTTAGCCTGTTCTGCTCGGCCTGTGTAAAGTAACTTACCATTCCCCCCCGCTGCAGTTTCTCTCCAACTGTATGTGCGCTGATTCAGTCCTAGCTCTGCAAACTTCCCCTTGATTTTTCCCCCAATTAAGCTTTCACTCTGTACACTGCCTTGAACTGAGTTTGTAAAAATGTTTTACTGGTTTTGTTAATACATATTTTTTTAATCCTATTTAAGACTGTACTGGGTTTACATGCTTACTGCTATGGACTTCATTAGAAAATTCAGTGAATTGTAAAATCTGTGTAGCCTCTGTCTTGAGCCTAAGGCTCCTGCCCTTGACTTTCATTCTTAATCATCTTCCTTTGTCCCCCTGTCCTCCTCTGTCTCTGTTCTGTCTCTCCTGCATTCCCCCATCAGTCTGTTCTTTTGTGCTTGTTTTGGATTCCCGAGTTAGCCGGCACCTTGCGTCTGTCTGAGACTGCCCCCGACTTGTCTTTCAAGTTGGTGCTCAGCTCTATTTGTGCGTCTCTGTTTAGACCCCCCCCATCTGCTCCTATTTAATCTGCTGTCTCCTTCCTTACAGGTGCCACTTGCCCCCTCGGGCAGCGGTCACGATCCAGCCATAGCACCTCTATGGTGCAAGGAGCCTGATCCACCTACCCCCAAAGAGATAGATAAGGTACGACGCTTGAAAAATTGCGATTTCTCTGGGCTGTGTGAACGCTGAACCGGATCATCACTTGCAATTTGCTGTTTTCAATTTCAGCGCCTTCTCAGGGTAGCACTATTGGCTCCATGCCTGTGTAGAGCTCCCTGATTGGCTGGTCTCACTCACCTGAGACAGGAGCACCCGAGACGTGTGGCTTAACGTAAGCCTGCATCCCCGTACTCGGCTTCTAATTTATATATTTTAATTTAGCCTGTTCTGCTTGGCCTGTGTAAAGTAACTTACCATTCCCACCCCTGCTGCAGTTTCTCTCCAACTGTATGTGCACTGATTCAGTGCTAGCTCTACAAACCTCCCCTTGATTTTTCGTTCCACCCCTTCCCCTCCCATGTCTCCTTTAAATGCACACAGTCTCCGCCCACTCCTATCTGATGTTTCAATTTACCGGTTACTTACTGTCAACAACTGCAATTCCTACCATCCCCTTTTTGCAACTAAGCCGTCTAGCAGCTTTATCTCATTCTGTCTTGCTAAGGCATACCATTTTGGTACTTTAGGCTTGCTTATTGCTGACTAGCATATCCTGTCTTGCTAACGCACTGTTTTACTTGAAAAGTGTACTACAAATGACTGAACTGTGACTGATTTGCCAAAAAACTGTGTTTATTGTCTAAAAATGCTCTCAGCAACCAAGTGTTACAGCCCCTTCAAGACTTTGTAGCTCTCTCCAGACTGCAAGGCGCCAAGGAAATTGTAGGCTTTTCAGTTGCTAATTGAGCTGTTTTCGCTCAAACTGCTAGCCTTTGTGTTGCTCCACTATTAATTCAAGCTCCTCTCTTCTTTCTCTAGCTGCGAACCCGCTAGGGATCCCAACCCAGACGCCATCCATGTGGACTGTGGACACCGGGAGGTCGGCGCTTCCAAAGCCACCGCCTGAGACCTCCTCATCGGACTCCATCGCTGGAGAGGTACGGCAAAGCCGCAATATTTCGCCCACCCGCTCATCCCCCCTCCTGTGTGCTATTATGCAGACCCGTTAGCACCGCCCACTCCCATCCCTGATGAATCTCCTGCCTTCTCTTTCTTACTAAAACAATTTGTTACTGCCATGGTTCCGCCAAGGGAATACTGCAACCAGCAGCCGGCGAGCTAACCTTGTTATCAAAATTCCCTCATTTACCCAACAACTGCAATTATGGCAGCCTCGTGGCAATTCCTCCTCCTGACTGCACTGTGTATCATACCCCTTACTGGTTTATTATCCAAAAAATTTGAAGACTGGGGATACACCACATCTTCATCCTGAAGCCTGCTCACCCAATCTGACTCTACACATCACATGTTATGCCAAGGCTCCTTGCCAACTGATCCAGGTGGACTACCTTCCTCGAAGAGCAACTATAGCAGGTTTGTCTACGCCTCCTTCCTTATCTCTAATTAATTTGAGTTACTCCCACTGGCATTACACAGCCAGAGTATTAGCCTCAGTGTCCTTAGGCTTGCATAAATTAAAAAACAAAGCTTGGCACCCCGGTTCCTCCTCCATGCCAAACTGGAAAAAGCCTTGAACTCATTGCCTTTCACTTGAATCCCTGAAAAAAATTGCGAGTCCTCCTCTTACTCTGCTCTGGCAATGTTGAGCTTAATCCAGGGCCCATAAATAAACGTACCTCCCCTTCTGAATCACTATCTCTTAAAGGTATTAGTTTTATGCACATTAACGTGTGCAGCCTGCTGAAAAAATTCACCCTTATCCAGGCTTGGACCGCCCATACAATGCCAGATGTGCTTGTTATCTCAGAATCCTGGCTTCAGCCCTCTATGCCAAATAGCGTGATTAATATACCTAACTACCAGATCTTTAGATGCGATAGGCAAGCAAGAAGAGGTGGGGCTGCCATCCACATCAAAGATAGATTTGTGGCATCAACACTTAATTCTAACTCACTGGTAGTGGGATTTGAGTGCCTGGACATAAAAATCGACCTATCCCCATCGTTAGCACTCCGAGTCATAGGATGCTATAGACCACCATCTGCTGGTACTCAGCTCTTGTCCTATCTTACAACTATCTTGAACACTAGCCCCCTGGAAACAATTACCCTCAGGAAACTAAACTACGATTGGCTGTCGGAAGCCAGTCACCTGCTTAAATCTTTCTGCGACTCCCTTGGTTTCACACTACTCAACAGAGAGCCCACCCGTATCAACAAAAAGAATACAGCCAAAAGTACCCTTCTGGATGTCCTGCTTGTGAATAAACCCCATTCCTTCTCCCACGCTGGAACCGTTGACGTGGATATTAGTGACCATTGCCTAATAGCTGGAGTTTGAGCAGCAAACAAAGTGCCAACTATGGCCAAATTCTCCACCAAAAGGCCAACCAGGTCATTCGACCCAAAGGCATACCTACTTGACCTAAAAAACTCCCCTTTGTGGCAGAGTTTTTACCTTGCTAAAACAGTGGAAACTGCATATTCTATACTACATGAAATTGTTACCTACGCCATGAATCTACATGCGCCTCTGTCAAAAATACGCATAAAGGCTAGGAAATGCCATTGGTTCACTCAAGATCTCAAGGCTGCACTACTGTCCAAGGATAAACTCTGGGAAACTGCCCGCAAATCTCAAAAAGAGAAAGACTGGTGCCTCTTTAGAACAGCCAGAAATCGCTGCACCAAACTGATTAGGGAAGCTAAAGCCTGCTATTACCAAACAGAACTAGATACTGCAGCCAATTGTCCCTCCAAATTCTGGGTCACAATCAAAGAACTGGTGGAAGCCATGTCACAAAATATGCTCCCTACAAAAATGACCTCTGACAATACAGTAATCAGTGACATAGAAAGAGATACTGCAGGCATTCAACACGCACTTCGCTACAGCAGGCTTAGCCTTCGATAAATCGCTTGCATGTAGCCTGCGCACCCAACTTGGCATGACCCCACCAAATGTTGGCTCTGTTAGTCAACATTTCTCATTCTCATCGGTTTCCCTCAAGGAAGTGGAAGACTTGATTCTCCACCTGGACACTAAGAAAAGTGCCGGCGCAGATGCACTTGAACCATACTTCCTAAAGATAGCATGCCATGTATTGGCAGTGCCTATTACTCATTTATTCAACCTGTCCCTAACACAAGGTACCCTTCCTCAAATATGGAAGATCGCACACGTTATCCCGCTATTTAAATCTGGAGACCCTTGTGACCTTAATAACTATAGGCCAATTTCTCTCCTACCCACAAAAATAGTAAATGGCCAACTAAGATCCTTAATCGACAGAGAAAATTTACTAAACCCCCTTCAATCCGGATTCAAAGCCAACCATAGTACAGTCTCGGCATTAGCTAAAGTAACCAATGACTGGCAACTGGAGTTGGAGTATAAAAAGTCAGTATGTGCTGTGTTTCTTGACCTCAGCAAAGCATTCGACACAGTCGACCATGACCTGTTCCTCGACTCGCTAAAAACACTAGGATTGGATGCTACTTCTCTAAACTGGTTCTCTGAATATCTGACAGATACCAGCAGGTGAAAGTGGATGGCGAACTATCTGCCATAAAACTCTTACAAAGAGGTGTCCCTCAGGCATCCATATTAGGTCTCCTCCTCTTCGCAGTGTATATCAACAACATTGATGAGGGAATCAAGGATGCAAGTATTCACTTATTCGCGGATGACACATTGCTGTACCTGAGTCGTCCCACACCAAAAGAAGCTTGTACCGACCTACAAAAAGATTTCAACCTCCTGCAACTCCAACTAATCAATAAAAAACTGCTATTAAACGCTAAGAAAACTAAAGCCATGTTATTTTTCCCAGCAAACTACACAAGCGCTACTGACTCCCTCCCCCCAATAACCACGATGCTGGGAGAGTGCTTAAAGTACGTTCCAAAATTCAGATATCCTGGGGTCTGGATCGACTGTAAACTCTCCTTCACTGACCACCAGGAAGACTTGCTGAAAAAATTAAGGCAAAGACTTGGCCTTTTTTACAGGATAAGAAGACTTCTTACAGCAGACACAAAGAAATGACTAGTCCAAGCCACGTTCCTGTCCTTAATTGACTACGCATACTTCATATACAGTAGCTGTGCGGCTTCCTATCTTCGAAAAATTGGATACGGCTCTACGAGCTATATGCTTCATTACTGACCTCCTCTTCTCTACCCATCATTGCGCACTATATGCCGACACGGGCTGGACCTCACTTCACTATAGGCGCAACTTTAATGCAGCACTCTGGACACTTGGAGCCCTCAGTGGCAAACTCCCTCAATACATCGTCAACTGTCTGTCTCCGATTGTGCCCAGGAATTATTCCCTTAGAAGCTGCTCACAACTCTTGCTAAAATATACCCAGGGCACTCACACGGGTCGTGAGAGCCACCTTTGGATTTACACTCCCATCAATATGGAATAAAACCCCAAAAATACTTAAGGTGAAAATCCCAGTAAGTACCCTTTTGTTTAAAAGGCTTTACTGTGATGGCATTACGGAAATTTGCAAATGCTTTACTAGACACTAACTAACCTCCCTCTCTCAAACGGTGGCCCGCGAACGGCGGCTCCCCACCTGAAATGTGTGCCTCTGCCTCTAGCATGCCCACCAACAGATCCACAGGATTTATTGCCGAACTCCCATATCTTATTCTTTGATGCTCTGAAAAGCTGCAGCCTGATTCTAGCACATGCTACCGCACTTGGGGATAATTAACGTCTTTCGCCCAAAAAAATATTCGGTCTCTCGTCCATCCAACAATTCCCTCTGCCCCAACCTCCAGGACCCTCCCAGTTATGCCCCTGCTACTATATTCCTCCTCTTGCACTTAGTACAATTGCAGCTTTTCTCCTCCATATGTCGCCGCATTTTGGGGCAACAATCACTTCATCGCCTTTCGTATGGTCCTCCGCCCTCCCAATCCCTCACTCTGCTCTAACAATTGGGTCCTCTTTACTTGCGCCCCTATTCCCCACCTCTCCCTACATTATGCGCTTGATATCTTCTATCTGGTATGCCTACCCTCTCCCTAACATTTCCCACTACAAAATGCACAGTTTTGGGGCTTGGATCCAGCACAAGTTCATTATCCATGACTCCTTGTAGTTCTATGTTCAATGTATATTACCTGTAAATGCACATTTTTACTATAATAGCAGCTATTTTTACTGTTTGCACTATTGTAACTTGTCTTTCTGTATTATTACTGTAGGACCACCTTGTAAATGAGCTTGCTCAATGGTGCCCACCTGGATAAATAAAGATATTGATTGATTGATTGATGTTTTAATTTAGAAATGAGAATATGTCATGGAAATTAATTATGAATGGAAACAAAATATCAAAATGTAATGGGAAACTAAAAATGAGAAAAGGATAAAACAATAAAATGAGTATGGGGACACGATATGAAAGGTACCAATTAAGCCTCACACAATTTCCTCTACAAAATAAAAAAGTGCAAGAAACAAGGATAACTGGTACTAGCAGTATCTCCTTCTCCCACTGTCCACTGATCTCCTACCAATGATGGGTCATCTTCTGCTGCATCTCAGTCAGTGATCCCTATAAAGAGTAGTACCATCACCAGTAAGAGGGCACACAGTACCTTTAGTAGCAGTATTGGGTAGAAAGGAGGATTCCCTGACACTACTACCAAAAAATAATAAGCCACAGTGGCAGTGAATGAGAAATACAGAATAATTAACATGGGACACTGGAACATAGAAATACAGAATCTACTGGCAGATAAGAACCGCTTGGCCCACTAGTCAGCCCATTTTTCCCTGCCTATGGTATGACCACAGATCCTACTTGATCTTCGGCTCATGCACTCACACACCCACTTCCCTTTCCCTAACATTCCTTTATGTCTATAAAGTATATTCTTGAATGCCATCACTGTTTTTGGCCCCACCACCTCTGTTGGAAGACTGTTACAGGAATCCACTACTCTTTCTGTGAAGTACTTTCTCACATCTCTCCTTAACACACCTCTCCAGCTTCTTAACATGCCCCTTTGTTCCTGGGCACCTTTTTTTATGGAAAATACTTCCCCTCCTGTACCTTATTTACCCCCGTGAGATATTTAAAGCTCTCTATCATAACCCCCCTCTCTCTCCTCTTTTCCAGGGTGTACAGATTTAGGTCCTTAAATCTCTCCTCATAGGGCTTCTGATGTGGATCCTGCACCATTTTAGTTGTCCTCTTCTGGACTGACTCCCACTCTGTCTATGTCCTTCTGGAAATGTGATCTCCACAACTGGACACAGTACTCTAGGTGGGATCTTACTAACAATCTAAACAGAGGCAATACCGTCTCCCTCTTTCTTCTGGTGATACCTCTCCCTATGCACCCGAGTACCCACTACCCCTCCCAACTGCCTTGTCACACTGCCTGGCCACCTTTAGGTCATTCGATAAGATCCTCCCCAGGTCTCTTTTCTGCTTACTGGTCTTCAATACCACTCCTCCCATTTTGTACTCTGCCCCTGGGTTTCTGTGCCCCAAGTGCATTACTTTGCACTTTTTTGCATTGAAACCCAGCTGCCATACCCTTGACTACTCCTTGAATTTTCTCAAGTCACTGCTCATCCTTTCTACACACACCCCTTCCCCTGGAGTGTCCACCCTACTGCAGATTTTGGTGTAATCTGAAAAGGGGCAGACCTTCCCTTCCAGCTCCTCTACAATGTCACTTATAAAGATGACCGGTCCCAGCACTGATCCCTGAGACACCCCGCTGATTATCCTTCCTTCCTCTGAGTGAACTCCATTTACCACCAACCTCTGTTCCTTATCCCCTAACCAATTTCTTACCCAGTTTATCACCTGTAGGCCCACTCCTAAGCTACCCAGCTTGCTTACTAGCCTCCTATGTGGACCAGTGTCAAAAGCCTTTTGAAATCTATGTAGGTCATGTCCACTGCTCCATCCTGATCTAATTCCTTGGTTACCCAGTCAAAGAAAGTGATCACATTTGTTTGACATGGCTTCCGCCCTGTGAATCCATGCTGCCTCAGGTCTTGTAACCAACTGGATTCAAGGTATTCCATAATCCTTTCCTTCAGCAGTGACTCCATTAATTTCCCACCACCAAGTCAGGCTGACTGACCAATAATTGCCATTCCTCTTCCCTGCTACCACTTTTGTGAAGTGGCACTACATCTGCCCTCCTCCAGTCCTCCAGAACCACTTCTGTTTCCAATGAGCTGTTAAACAGACCTGTCAGAAGTACAATCTATACCTCACTGAGCTCCCTCAATACCCCTGGATGCACCCCATCTGGCCCCACTTCTTTGTCCACTTTCAGATTAGAGATGCCCTTCAGGACACTGTCCTTTGAAAACAGACTAGTGTCCACCTCCTTCCCTCCAATGATCCTGTTACTTGTTTGTGCCCCCTTCCCTTATCCTTCCTCTGCAAACACTGAACAAAAGTATTTGTTCCGGATGTGTGTCTTTTCTTAGTCCCCCAATGCACAGTCCCCTTCCCCTTTCCCTTTTTAATCTTATGATCCTACTCCTGGTCTTTCTCCTCTCACTCACGTACCTAAACAATGTATTGACCCCATTGTCACCCTCTGGGCTATTTTCTCTTTAGTTTGTGCCTTTGTGTTTCTTATTGCTTTCCCTGCTTCCCCCGATATATGTCTCCCTATGCTCCTCCCTCTGTGTCTCCTTATGGCTTCTGAATACCATCCTTTTAACTTTTACCTTTTCTGCCACCTCTTTCGAGAACCACAGCAATCTCTTTTTTCTTTTGCTTTTGTTCACTTACTTGAACCAAACAGCTCTGTTCTGCCACCAAGGGTTCTGTTGACATCACTCTACGGTGACAGCCAGGGCTCGAAATAACTGGCTGTCTGCCTGTCTCAGACAGCCAGTTTTCATTGGGGACAGCTGTTTTTGAAAGTGTGCCTGTCTCTTGGACAGGCAGTTTACTTTTCCATTGAGATGGTATTTGCTAGCGCTAGGACCCTGTAGAATACGTGAAGGTGGCAGCGGGGAAGAGACGATGAGGACGTCAGGGATGTTGAGACATCGGAAGCAACGTACTGCCGCCTGCCCTGCCCACCACTATCACTGTGAGTCTCATTGTCTGTATCACCTGACTGCATGATCCAGACATGGTGGCGGGTGGGAACAGCCATCCCCAAGTAATGGTAGAATGTCAACCGCACATGCGCGATCATCATAGCACACACACACGTTCTTGTTATTTTGTGTGGTGTGTGCGCTCTGAAAACGTCGGGAGTGGGAGAGTGAGTTGTCAGAAACTGTAAGTACTACATTCATTTTTCAAAGCCCTACAAATAAAAAAAAAGAACATTTTCAGTGCACTTGCTTGGGGAAATAAAAGTAGCAAAAAAAAAAAAAAAGGAAAGAAACAAGAAGACAGGTCTGAGCCTGCTGCCTTAAGGCTATGGTGTCAGCTCTCATGAGGGCAGCAATGGGGACTGAACAGAGTAGATACTGATACTGTGTGCAGGCAGGGATTAATAATTAATAAAAAAAAAAAAAAATCAGATAAGACAGATCTGTCTGCCTTTAGGGGTGACGTGTGTGTTCTCGGGGAGAGGAGGGGGACTGAATAAAGTCTGATTTAACAAATATCTGACCAGTGTTTTGGTGTCAGAATTTGCCTTAACCCAAACAACTCTTTACAGGACTTGTGGTGATTTGGGGAACAGAGTTAAGGCAGGGCTACAGTGTGGACTCTGCAAGTGGAGGGGACTGAGCAAACAGTCCTTCAGTGTTTGGGGGTAAAAGCCTTAATCTAAATAGACCTTACAGGACTCTTGGGGGGGCTCAGTTAAGGCAGGGATACAGTGTGGTTCTGCAAGTGGATGGGAGAGGAGGGGTCTAAACAAAGTTTGTGCTTCAGCAAACACCCTTAAGTGAATTTTAGGGGTTAAAAGCATTAGCCTAAACAGTCCTTTACATGACTATTAGGGTAAAAAAGTACTCAAAGGTAAGGCAGGCTACAGTGGAGCTCTGCAAGTGCAGGTTGAGGGACTGAAAAAGTTTGTGGGGAGACAGAATAAAGTCTGCTGTAGCAGTCATCTCTCTGCTCTAGTGTTTTGGGGGCAAAAAGCTCTTATTGTTTTCTCTTCACATACCGTTTTCTGTCAGATATTTTTAAAAAAATCACTTTATAGAAATGTGGACAGGTAGAACTTTCATGGGACAGGCAAAATTTACACCTCACCTGTCCCTTGGACAGGCATCTCAAAAAAATTATTTCTAGCCCTGGTGACAGCACAGCTTGTGTGGTTCTGCAGTGCCACCCCACCAAACCCAAGTCGAAGAATTATCCAAAGGTGGTAAACAGAGCCGTTTAACAAAATTCCCTGTTTTTATTTTATATAATAGATGGTTAGCCCATTTTGCAACTTAGATGGATGGACCGGCAGCAGACCTTGACACTGCCTGCATACCACAAAAAAGTTCGCCTATCTGAAGTTGCATGTTTTAAACACACAGTTGAAAAAAATGAAAACACCCTGCTTTCTTCTTGTAATTCACCCTGATAGAAATAACTGTAAAAATGCATAAAAGTACTTGTCAAAATGATCCAGTCACGAGTGGGAAATCACTATACTTCCGCTGCATAAAACAGTAATGCTCATTCGGCTATAAACACTGGAAGCTTGAGGATATATTGCTTGTCGTTTGACAATTTTGACAAGTACTTTTTTCCCACATAGATTTTTCTCCCAGCCAGCAGCTTGTCTTACTACGGGGATGTACCCTGTTCACAGGGATATACATCGACCACATTGGGGGTCCCTGGCCATCATATAGCGATCTACGTTTTTTTTTCCTCCCATCTCCCCTGGAGTGGGCGATGCCTCTGCCGGCTACACACACACACACACACACACTTACAGCTTTCCCTGCTGCAGAGGCAAGCTCCTGGCCTAACCGCAGGGGTCACTGTGGTGGTGGAACCTGCCCTCAACCTCTGAGTGGCAGCTGTCTTGGCCTGGCCTGTCTCATGCAGCGACACCTCAGGTTTGCTCTCGAACCCTGGTTGTTGGTAGGGCGGCCTTGACAAGTACTTTTACCAACATTAAAATTATTCTGATCCAGATATCACACTGACAGATTGGGCCACAATTAGCTGGAAGCAAGGTGGATTTTTTAAAAGGTTTATGTGAAACAAGTGATGGGGAGGGGCGTTTTCATGGAGCTGGGGACAGCGTTGTCGGGTAATTTGCCTTTTCTATGCAGGCACTTTCCCTGCTGTCCATGGAAACCCTTTCTTCACATTCCCAAAATGTCACTTTTCACAATACTATGTGAAGAACTACTTTCTGAAAACACTAGCAAAACAGGCTAAATATCTATTAATGTGAGTTATAAAATGGGTGGAAAGAATGCTGACTCCTGATTGGCCAAGAGGTACTTTCAGCTGGCTTGTTATCTCAAAACAACAGCATGGTTGAAAGCAACTCAGTAAAAATATGTTTAAAAAAATACATCCAATTTACTTAAAATTACCCATTTCATAATTTTATCTATTTAAAGGTTTTACCAGGAAGGCATACTGAGCAGACTACTGCTCAATTTCAGATGCACCCTGGGAGAGGTGGAAGAGTGAATAATATGCAAAGGTTACATATATACAGTGCCTTCAGAAAGTATTCACCCCCCCTTGGATTTTGCCACATTTTGATGTGTTACTACCAGAATTTTCAATGCATTGAAATGATTTCTTTCCCCCTTGATTCACACAGCATACTCAACAATTTAAAGGGGCAAAAATATTTATATTGTGTAACAAAAATTTATAAAACATTAAAAACTGAAATATCTTGTTTACTTAAGTATTCACCCCCCTGAGTCAATACTTTGTAGAAGCGCCTTTGGCAGCAATTACAGCTTTGAGTCTTTTTAGGGTATGTCTGTATCAGCTTTGCACATCTGGATTTGGGGATTTTCGGCCATTCTTCCTTGCACATTTGCTCAAGCTCTGTCAAGTTGGATGGGGAGCATCGGTGAACTGCAATCTTTAAGTCTTTCCACAGATTCTCAATAGGATTCAAGGGTGGGCTTTGGCTGGGCCACTCAAGGACATTCACCTTCTTGTTCTGAAGCCACTCCAGTGTTGCTTTGGCTGTATGCTTGGGGTCGTTGTCCTGTTGGAACGTAAATCTTCGCCCCAGTCCAAGGTCTATTGCAGACTGATGCAGGTTCTCCTCAAGGATGTGCCTGTATTTGGCTCCATTCATTGTTCCCTCTATCCTGACAAGTGCCCCAGTCCCTGCCGCTGAAAAGCATCCCCATAACATGATGCTGCCACCACCATGCTTCATGGTAGGGATGGTGTTACACGGGTGATGAGCTGTGTTCGGTTTGCGCCAGGCATAGCGCTTTGCATTCAAGCCAAAGAGTTCAATTTTTGTTTCATCAGACCAGAGAATCTTTTGCCACATGGTCTCAGAGTCTGCAACGTGCCTTCTTGCAAACTCCAGGCATGCTATTATGTGGCCTTTTCTCAGGAGTGGCTTCTGTCTAGCCACTCTCCCATAGAGGGCTACATCTGTGAAGTGCTGCAGAAATTGTTGTCCTCTGGACAGGTTCTCCCATCTCAGCTATGGAACTCTGTAGTTCTGTCAGGGTGGTCATTGGGTTCTTGGTCACTTCCCTGACCAAGGTCCTTCTTGCCCGGTTGCTCAGTTTGGGAGGACGGCCTGCTCTAGGAAGAGTCTGGGTGGTTCCAAATCTTTCCATTTCCTAATGATGGACTTGACTGTGCTCCTGGGAACTTTCAACACCCCTAGAAATGTTTTTATACCCCTCCCCAGATCTATGCCTCCTCACAATTCTATCACGGAGTTCTATGGCAGCTCCTTGGTCTTCATGGTAGAGTTTCTGCTCTGACATACACTGTCAACAGTGGGACCTTATATAGACAGGTGTATTTCCTCTGAAATCATGTCAACCATTTGAACTGACCACAGGTGGACTCCATTCAAGTTTTAGAGTGATCTCACAAGGAAATTGGATGCACCTGAGCTCAATTTGGAGTGTCATAGCAAAGGGGGTGAATACTTATCAAATCAAGACATTTCAGGGTTTTTATTTTAAATTACATGTACAAAAAAATCCAGAAGTTTCATTCCACTTTGACATTATACAGTAATTTGTGTAGATACGTGACAAAACAATCCCATATAAATGTATTTTAATTTGAGTTTGCAACAACACAAAATGTGACAAAATCCAAGGGGGTGAATACTTTCTGAAGGCACTGTACATGTTTACAAGAGCACAACTACATACACATTACAGTATTACATACAAGAGTACACAAGATGGTGGTAGGATGTACAGTTCATATGACAGTAGCAAAGACACATAATAACATACCATACAGTGTAGGGTAGAAACTATCAGGGCAAGATTAGACTGAGCTGTGCATCGTAAGGGTCCCCCCCCATGCCAGGAGTACCTGGGTCCCTAGACAGGGGTTCACAAAGCGCAAGAGCAGTTAGGGGAGAAGTGTTTATTGAGGAGTGATTTGAGGTGTTTACTTGGGGGGCACACCAGATTGTCGAGGGAAGAGAGCTATAGAGTTTGTGCAAGCGGTACACAAAGGCAGACTGGCCTGTCGAGGTTGATGTGAGAGGAGTAGATAGTATCTGTGAGTCGTTGCTCCTTAGTGCGTAGCCCTGGTTGGCGGGAGCCAAGAGGACAGAGGAAACTGTGTCCACAATTTGGCTGTGAGGCTGGCACAGTGGGAGTGATGCCAGTCCTGCAACGAGAGGAGATCTACGCTATGGTATAGGACACAGTGGTGAGTGTTTGGGGGACAGTCAAGGGCGAAGCGGCAGAAGGAGTGGAAAAGTGGGTCCAGCCTGGCTAAGGTGGACTTAGGGGCGGCACTGTAGACTACATCCCCATAGTCAAAGATAGGGAGAATCATCTTCTGCACTATTTCACGGTGAGCTGGTAATGGGATGCATCCATGGTTACGGTACAGTGCGCCTAGTTTAGGGTGCAACTTTTTATGGATGGCATCGATATGTGCAGAGAAGTCTAGGAGCTCCTCAATGCAGACCCCTAGATATCTGCAGGAGGTGCAATTCTTCAGGAAAGTCCCATCCAGGATGTGGAAAGAGGGGTTGGAGGATAGCCTTGAGAGTCTCTGCCTTGTGCCGAAGGTCATTGAGATGGTTTTCTTGGCATTAAGAAAGAGCTGATGTGAGCAAAACCAGCACTGAACTGCGTTGAAGTCCTGCTGGAGTCTGGTTGCTACATCTGATGATGTGGGACGGATGTGTACATAACTGTATCATCCACATACATGTGAATGGATGTGTGAGGGCAAGCAGAAGGCAGGTCACTGAGGAAGACAGAGAACAGAAGTCGGCCAAGGACTGAGCCTTGCGGAACACCAGAGGTGACCAGGAGGGAGGTAGAGGTAGCGTTGCCTATTCTGACGGATTGGGATCTGCCTGTCAGATAGGACCAGAACCAGCTGGTAGCCGCTCTTGAAAGCCCTGCAAGCGACAGCTTGGATAGTAGAAGGGAGTGGGAGACAGTGTTGAATGCTTTGGCCAGATCAACAAAAATGGCTGAGGTTATATAGCCTCTATCCATGCCAGTGAGGATAGAATCCGTGAGTCTTAGGAGAGAGGTGGTTGTGGAGTGGAACTTCCTAAAGCCAGACTGGAAAGGTGTGAAAAAAGAGGAAGAATCAAGATAAGAGGAGAGTTGTGTGAGAGCTAGGTGTAACCCCCCTGCAAATGGGGGTTCCCAAAAGACTTCCAGGAGCTTGCTTGAATGCTCCAAGCCTGAATGGTGTTTGGCATTTAAGCCATTTATCAGTGAGTGTTTTTAGAGCCTCTGGTACTGTCTCTTTAAGAGCTGTCTGCTTGCAGACATAATTAGTTTGTATGGGGGGACTGTGTGCTTCTCTGAGTACCACTCAAGCTGCTGCCAATTCACTTCATTTTGCAGTCACTAGAAGTGCAAAGGAACCTATCTGAAAGATGTAACTGTTTGCCAGAAATTATTTAGAGTAATAATGAAATTACAGTTTGTCTAACCTGCTTTCTTTGCAGTCAGAACTGTGTCTGCTAGTTCCCCATTCTAGTTTTGAACTGCTGAACTGGACCAATCAGTGTGGGTAAGCTAGCTCTAAAATGGTGCCTTGGACCGAATCAGAACTTGGACTCATAATCTGAGCCAGCCACAAGAGGATTATGGGCAGTGACTCTGGGAGATGTAGTTTAGACTTCAGTGCCTTTTGGACCAACAGCAGCAGTCTATTGTAGTGACAGCCAATCCAGTCAAGAACTGGGAGGAACTCAAGAAGTGCCCAGTTTTGTCGGTTGGAGTTTCAGTTGAGCTTTGGCAGTGAAGAAGGAAGGAGCCTGTGCTTTTTCAGTGTGCAGTTTTAGTCAAAAAACATGTGTAAGGCCCAGAGTTCCGGTCTGCAGCTTGTGTAACAGCTTGTTAGGACTGAATCCGTCCTGTGAAAAGAATCAAAGGATCTCTGAAGAGTAGAAACCAGGCTCACCCTGTAGAAGACTGGAGGAATTGCTGAAAATTGCACTCTGTCTGTCAGGAACTGAATCTGCTGTGTGTTCTCCTGGGTATTGTGCAGTAATTGCGATCGGGATACAGATGCAGCCTGCCTGGTATAATGCTTTCTTTTATATGGATGTGTGAAGAGGTTTGTGTACCTCAAGTGAGCCCTACTGACATTGAAGGACCCTATCTTATTTGGAGTCGTGAGTACTAATTCAGAGTCGCTCCTGTTGAATTCCACATTAAATCCAAATGGAATTACTGTACTGCTGACTGTTTAATTCTCCTTTTCTCTGTGTGAAAGGGCCCTACCAGCTGCCACGGTTTGGACTAGCCACTAGGGCTTGGGTACCCAGGGACAGTAACTGATAGGGATAGGCCTGTGCACAGAGCCATAAGTAGATTATTAGAGTGATAAGCTAATTAACCTGATTTCCCCTGTCCTTGTTATATCCCCTAAATAAATCAGAGCTGCTTGTTTCAGCAAAGTTATACTGCCTGAGGTATTTGTCTATGTTAAAGTACTGTACTGTGATTGTTGCACTGTATCTCATTTCACAGGAGGTCCCAGTGCCGGAACCAGACCTGGGGGTAAGTGTATACTGTGAAGGTAATTCTGATATATTGTGTGGGCCACTAGTGGGAAGAAGGGGTTGCAGTGTCCCAGAGGGCTGTGACCAAGTTAGTTTAACTATTGCAAACCCTGACCTCTGGGTGGAGGCACCCACCATTGGATCCAGGCCCTCAACCTGTTAGTGGCAAATAAGGCAGGGGTAGTAGCCCTGGGATAGCGCCATCTGGGGTTACATCTTGGAGGCTCACCGCTGGGATTGTGTGTCCTCTAGTGGCCATATTCCGAACCACTGTTAAGAAAAAAATGGGTACCCGACAGAAGTGGCGTGCACGGCTGGTGGAGTGGTGTACTGGGGAGGAGATCGACCCCCAAATGCTATCTTATCCTGGACATCCCCTGGGTATCAATACGGACACTGTGCAGGAGTACTTTCCAAGGTGGAAGGTTTACAAAACCCTGTGGTGGTGGGTCGGCATGCTAATCTGCTCACCCACACTTTCCTGGCCCTAGTAGAGTTTAAGGATCCACAGATAGCTCCAAAGTGCCACAGACCATTACCCAGAGGAGCCCTCACTGCTTGGAGAGTGATAACTAAAGACAGTAAAGACCGAGAGAATCAGCCCCACCACTATCTGAAACTTTTGAGGAGAAATTTGCTGAATGGTTGCTGGGAGAGGAAAACTGTGGAGGACTTGAAGAAACTATTCTTGCCACCTGGGGTGTTCCTCCCCAACACCCTCTCCTGCTCCAGTGCCCGTAATGGTGGCCAGACCAATGCAGACTCCTATTTCTGCACCTGCCATTAGTCACGACTCTTACGAAGGTTTAGGATCTTCTCTGGCACCTCCCACCCCCAAGGGAGGATGACTGGGAGACCTGGATGAACTATGTTGCCCCAAGTGCTAGAATGGCAATGCTCGGAAGGCGGCGAAGAGGGTTAGTGAGAGCCTCCGAGGTCCTGCCCTGGCTACCATCCGTGCTAAGCGGGCCAGTAACCCTGAAGTGACTGCACAGGCCTATCTTGAGGCCTTGGAGAATGTATGGGAGCCCAGATTCTGATGAGGACCTATGGTGGAGAGTAAGAAATGCACAACAGTACCAAGGGAGTTGTTGTCTGTGTATGTCTCTCGGCTGGAAAAATTGTTGCAAGAATGCCTCAGAAAGGGTAGTTTGCCAGCGATTGAACTGGACCGAACCAGACTGGACAGAATCCTTAAGTCTGCCCCTTCTCAGAACTGCTGTTGCTTCAATTCGCTAAGCAAATCGACTGGAATCCCCACCCTCCTATGATGAGTTAATGAGAGAAATTGAGGAGTTGAGAAAAGGCGACCTCGGGAGGGACCTGCACAACAGCTGTGGCTATGACCAGTGACTGAGGTGACCCATCAAGTGAAGTTCAGGGCAGAGGTTGACAGTCAATGAGTGCTCTGACAAGGAAAAGATATGCCACAATGGGCGAACTGTTGAGAGAGATCCAGGAATTCAAAAACAGTCCCTTTATGAAGGCCAGCCTGCAAGTACAGGCCCTGACCTATATCCGACTGCATCTGCTATGGGGTGGGGGTACCCACCCATGTATCTCCTGCTGATAACAGCTCCAAACTCAATTCCTTGACCATGGAAGTGGAGAAACTGACGAGATGTCTCCAAATGCTTCACGACAGAGATGGCACCCAGGTTTCCAGTTAGTAATACCCCGCCCTGGCTCCCAGTGTGGCGCCTCGGCCAGCTCAAACTCCAGAAAGTATGTTTTGCTATAATTGTGGGAAAGATGGGCACATGAAAGAGAATGCCAGTCCCAAAAGACACTGACAAAGTTGCATATTAGGCTACAAGGAGAGCTTGGAGAAGAAATCAGTGGTTAAGAGGTGCGACATGATCCCAGTGAGGGCACCAAAAATGCTAATTCACGTCCTTTTGTGGCAAGGTCAGTTGCCCAGGCCCCCACTACCGCCTCTCCAGACTGGTCCAGAATAGTGGGTCCCTCCATGGAGACCACTGTAAAGGTGAATGGAGTGTCTACAAGAGCTGTATTAGACAGTGGCTCCCAAGTGACAATTATGTTCCAGGATTGGTATCAGAAGCATTTGTCAGACGTACCCTTACAACCATTAGAAGGACTGCATGTATGGGGGTTAAGTGAGAAGGCCTACCCTATTCCGGGTATATCCAATTTGGCTGTCTTTCCCCACCTCCGTGGCTGGAGTGGCGAACAAGTAGAGACCCGCCTAGTGTGTCCCCCACTGGACTGTATGATGGTGTCCCTTTGTTGATTGGAACAAATGCTCATATGTTGGAAGGCTGGCACAGTTGTGTTATGAAAACAGGGTCAAAGACTAGTAGAGCTTTAAGAGTTCGGCTTTAATTAAGAAGGCCTATGAGGCACAGAGAGATGCTGAAAAACAGAACCAGAGGAACCGGTGAATTGTATGGAAGAAGGATCCTGAGTCTCTGATCCTGGCGCCAAATGCCCAGTGTACCTTACAGGGAGAGGTCCGTATCAGAAAGGATGTTAAGAATAAAATATTAATGTTGGATGCACCAGGCGATGGAAAATTGCCAGAGGGACTGCTGGTCAAGCCTAGTATTTTGCCCGCTAGAGCCCATGCTTATGCCAGAAGGGTAATGGTCCAAGTTCATAATGTGTCTGAAAGAGACATTCGAGTAAACAGAGGTTGCATCCTGGCTAATGTGCATTGTGCAGACACTGCAGTGCTACCCAGCAGCAAGAGTTCAAGGAAGAATGACAGAGTAACGCCTGACTTGTTTGATTTCGGACTCCCGCTGCCAGCTGAATGGAAAGTGAAGATCAGTGAGAAGCTTGCCCAGAGAGACCAGGTGTTTTCTTTAAAGGAATGGGATGTAGGATGCGTGCAAGGAGCTGAGCACAATATCCGGCTGCATGACGAAAAGACCATTTGTGAGAGGTCTCGACGCCTGGCACCTGCTGACATAGATGATGTGAGACGGCATCTGCAAGAGATGTTAGCTGCTGGTGTATACAAGAATCCAGAAGCCCTTATGCTTCCCCATTGTGGTAGTGAGGAAAAAATGGAACAGTAAGGATGTGTGTGGATTATCGCACCTTAACAGCGGACTATCCTGATCAGTACACAATGCCCGCATTCAGGATGCTTTGGACTGCCTAAGCGGGGCAAGTGGTTCTCTGTGCTGGATCTCATGATGGGTACTACCAGATCCCGATGGCCCCAGAGGACACGTGAGAGAGCGGCCTTTATCTGTCACGGCAGCCACCTTAGTTCATGAGGATGCCTCAAGGGTTTCAGGTGCCCAGCCACTTTTCAACGATTGATGGAGCGTGCAGTGGGGACATGAACTTACTAAGTGCCTGGTATACCTAGATGATGTTATTGTGTTTGGCAGCTCACTGGAGGAACATGAGAGCAGATTATTTAAGGTATTGGACCGACTGGAGGACTTTGGCCTTAAACTGTCTATTGATAAGTGTCAATTCTTTCAAACATCAGTAAAGTATGTGGGACACATAGTATCCACCGAGGAATAGAGACCGACACCAAGTAAAGTTGAGGCCTTGACCACCTGGCCACAGCCCAAAAATCTAAAACTGCAAAGATTCCTGGGATTCTGTGGTTATTATCAGTCGCTTCATCAAGGACTATTCAAGAGTGATCCGCCTTTACTTAACCTTACTCAAGGGTATCCCCAACCCACAAAAATACCAAAAGTCAAGCGTCCTCAAGACTGAAAGAGTGTATTTTCATCCAGTGAAGTATTTGGGGCCGCTGGACTCTGATGTGAGACTGCTTTTCATGAGATCATATATCAACTTACCCATGCTCCAGTGCTGGCCTATGCCGATCCAAGAAAACCTTCACGTCCTGCACACTGGATGCTAGCTTGCAAGGGTTGGGGCTGTGTTGTACCAAGAGCCGCGAGAATGGCCTGAGACCAGTGGCCTTTGCCAGTAGAAGCCTGACCCCATCCGAAAGAACTATCCTGTACATAAGTTAGAGTTCCTAGCTTTGAAGTGGGCTATTGTTGACCAATTCCATGAGTACTTGTATGGGGCTAAAATACTAGTAAAACTGACAATAATCCTTTGACCTATGTGCAGACCTCAGCTAAGTTGGATGCCACTGGCCATAGGTGGCTTTCTGCATTATCTACATATGACTATGCTTCGAATACCGAGCAGGTCTGAACCACATAGATGCTGATGCTCTCTCCGGAGGCCTGTTCCCCAGAATGATAGGGTCCGATTGGCAGAACCTGACATTCGGGCACTCTGCCGAAGTTTGACAGGGAGGAACAAATGTCCACGGACGCAGTGGACTGCATGGTGGATTGCTTGGAGCCTCTGAGAATTGCATACCTGCTGCTTATTGCCACTTTTCTGCAATAGACATTGGTGCACTGCCTCAGCTGGACAATGACAGTATTCGTGGGCTCAATCCGCGATCCCATGATCAAAGCAGCTTTAGAAGCCCTCTATGCAGGAAAGATGTGTCCAAATTACGCTCCACTGATTTGAGAACTGCACTGTTATACAAAGAAGGTCCTAAGTTGAAACTGATCAATAAACTGTTATACAGAAAACAGTAGACAGAGGGGACAAGTAGACAAACAACAACTAGTGCTGCCAGCTGCCTTTCGAGACTCAGTACAGAGGTCCTTGCACAACCACATGGGGCACCTTGGTATAGACAGAACACTTGACTTGGTGAGATCCAGATTCTATTGGCCTAAGATGGGGGCTGATGTGGAGCAACACATTGAACTTGTAGTCGCTAACCTGGAGAGCTTTGCCCCAGAGGGCTGCCCCTTGTTAACATCACCACCAGTGCACCCATGGAGCTGGTCTGTATTGATTTTCTGAGTTTGGAGTCAGATCAAAGAAATATCAGTAATGTGCTGGTGGTCACTGACCATTTCACGAGATATGCCCAAGCTTTCCCCACAAAGACCAGAAAGCATCCACTGTGGCCAAAGTACTTGTAGAAAACTTTTTGTTCACTATGGGGCTCCACAAAGAATCCATTCTGATCAGGGAGAGACTTTGAAGTCGTCTGATCAAGAGATGCTTTCTCTGTGGGAGAGAAAGTCCAGAACCACTCCTTACCACCCCAGGGGACCACAGCCTGAGCGTTTCAACGCACTTTGCTAGATATACTAGGCACCCTGCACCCAAAGGACAAGCCTAGATGGAGCCAACAAATTAGCACCCTGGTACATGCTTATAACTGCACCAAAAAGTGATGCCACTGGATTCTCCCCTACGCCTGATGTTTGGAAGAAAGCTCGACTACCAGTAGATGTGTGTTTTGGGGTCTCTCTGATGGGGTTCAAGCTGACAACTATTTACAGTATGTGCAAAAGTTAAAGGCCCAGCTAACTCATGTACCAACTGGCTCAAACCATGGCTGCACAAAGAAATCTGGCCAACAAGAAAGGTATGATAAAAGGTGAAAGCACAGGAACTCCAGGAGGGAGATCGGGTATTGCTAAGAAATCTGGGACTGCATGGCAAGCACAAGATTGCTGATAGATGGCACCATCTCCCTCACATTGTAGTGGGCAAACTAGATGATCTGCCAGTGTACAAAGTAAGGCCTGAGAATAATTCAAAGATGTAAAACAATGCATAGAAATCATTTACTGCCCATTGGACAAATCTTAATTGAGTCTGAGCCCCTAGAAGATGCCCCTCTGGACCAGTGACTAGAGCTGCTGCTAAGAAAAGATCAAGAAAGTCTGCACCTACAGAAGCAAAGTTAAAGTGTTCCCTCCACAAGTCCCAGTTGAGCATGACTGTCAGTCCATATCGGAAGAAAGTGAGAGTGACTTTGAATACTATCCTTCTTACGAACTGAGTCAATGTTTGGGCAATCCCTAGTCAATACTGGAGACAAAGCTGGGCCTTCTGGACTGTCTAAGCCCCCAGTTTCATCCCTGGAGCCAATGCTCCCAGAAAGTGAAGTGCAAAGCATCAGATCAGATGAAATGGAATCATTGTGCATGGTTGAACTGTTTGAGCTTTCAGGGAGGAAAATGATAGATTGGGGCAGACTGGTGATACACCGAACAAGAAGAGTATTTTGAGTGCCCTGACAGTCCACTGCCAGTGTCCGAAAGCTCTCCATGCAGCCAAATGTTGTGGACTCAGAAACTGTAACTCCTGGAGCTGAAAGTCCCCAAGTTCTAGCCTCTCTACCCCCATGGAGACTCCCCTGACAAGTGAGGACAATGCTGAAAATGAGGCTCAGAGTGCAGAGACTATAACAGTTCCCCTGAAGACTAACTGGTCGAGCTGTAAAGCCTGTGGTGCACCTCAGTTATGATTCACTTGGGAGGCCTGTGGACTTGCCTCTCAATGTTGTCCATAAAGGAGTGTATGTGTCCCGAGCTCATTGCCCAAACTGAGCATCAGTGCTAACTCAAGTTACTTGTGTTGCCCTCTAAGTATGGTGCCCTTGCCCCATCCAGCCCCAAGGTAACTGATGAGGAAGGCCCCTCTCTTCAGGTTTCATGTACAGAGGTAATAACTTGAGTTATGGTACAATGTGTATGTAATACTGTGTAAAGAGTGACGTACTGCAATGTTTCAGAAATGTGTTCTTGGTAAAATGATATATTGACTGATGATTACATATGCGAGCCTAATGCAAATGTATATGGTTGCAGTTGAAACTTATGGGGAATTACTTGCTTGGCGTGGACGCAAAGCTTTCCAGGCAGGAAGGTGTAACCCCTGCAAATGGGGTTCCAAAAGACTTCCAGGAGCTTGCTTGAATGCTCCAAGCCTGAATGGTGTTTGGCATTTAAGCCATTTATCAGTGAGTGTTTTAGAGCCTCTGGTACTGTCTCTTTAAGAACTGTCTGCTTGCAGACATAATTGATTGTATGGGGACTGTGCTTCTCTGAGTACCACTCAAGCTGCTGCCAATTCACTTCATTTTTGCAGTCACTAGGAGTGCAAAGGAACCTATCTGAAAGATGTAACTGTTTGCCAGGAATTATTTAGAGTAATAATGAAATTACAGTTTGTCTAACCTGCTTTCTTTGCAGTCAGAACTGTGTCTGCTAGTTCCCCATTCTAGTTTTGAACTGCTGAACTGGACCAATCAGTGTGGGGTAAGCTAGCTCTAAAATGGTGCCTTGGACGAATCAGAACTTGGACTCATAATCTGAGCCAGCCACAAGAGGATTGTATGGGCAGTGACTCTGGGAGATGTAGTTTAGACTTCAGTGCCTTTTGGACCAACAGCAGCAGTCTATTGTGAGTGACAGCCAATCCAGTCAAGAACTGGGAGGAACTCAAAGGAAGTGCCGGTTTTGTCGGTTGGAGTTTCAGTTGAGCTTTGGCAGTGAAGAAGGAAGGAGCCTGTGCTTTTCAGTGTGCAGTTTAGTCAAAAAGCGTGTGTAAGGCCCAGAGTTCCGGTCTGCAGCTTGTGTAACAGCTTGTTAGGACTGAATCCGTCCTGTGAAAAGAATCAAAGGATCTCTGAAGAGTAGAAACCAGGCTCACCCTGTAGAAGACTGGAGGAATTGCTGAAATTGCACTCTGTCTGTCAGGAACTGAATCTGCTGTGTGTTCTCCTGGGTATTGTGCAGTAATTGCGATCGGGATACAGATGCAGCCTGCCTGGTATAGTGCTTTCTTTTATATGGATGTGTGAAGAGGTTTGTGTACCTCAAGTGAGCCCTGCTGACATTGAGGACCCTATCTTATTTGGAGGTCGTGAGTACTAATTCAGGGTCGCTCCCTGTTGAATTGCCACATTAAATCCAAATGGAATTACTGTACTGCTGACTGTTTAATTCTCCTTTTCTCTGTGTGAAAGGGCCCTACCAGCTGCCACGGTTTGGACTAGCCACTAGGGCTTGGGTACCCAGGGACAGTAACTGATAGGATAGGCCTGTGCACAGAGCCATAAATGAATTATTAGAGTGATAAGCTAATTAACCTGATTTCCCCTGTCCTTGTTATATCCCCTAAATAAATCAGAGCTGCTTGTTCCAGCAAAGTTATACTGCCTGAGGTATTTGTCTATGTTAAAGTACTGTACTGTGATTGTTGCACTGTATCTCATTTCACAGGAGGTCCCAGTGCGGAACCAGACCTGGGGGTAAGTGTATACTGTGAAGGTAATTCTGATATATTGTGGGCCACTAGTGGGAAGAAAGGGGGGTTGCAGTGTCCCAGAGGGCTGTGACCAAGTTAGTTTAACTACTGCAAACCCTGACCTCTGGGTGGAGGCACCCGCCATTGGATCCAGGCCCCTCAACCTGTTAGTGGCAAATCAGGCAGGGGTAGTAGCCCCTGGGATAGCGCCATCTAGGGGTTACATAGGTGTTCCTGGATTTTAGCCAGGATAGGAAGTAGGGAAACTGGATGGTAATTTCTGGGGACAGAGGGGTCTCCACCTTTGGGGAGGAGGATGACTATAGCGTGCTTCCACTCGTTGGGGGTAGTGGCTAGGGAGAATGAGAGGTTGTAGAGAGAGGCCAGGGGGCCAGCGATGGTTGGGGCAGATATCTATAACAGCTTTGAGTCCAGGCCTGTAGAGCATTTGCCCTTGGTGGGATTGAAAGTGAGTAGGGCTTTGTAGACTTCAGCCGGGGAGGTCTGACGGAAGGTGAAGGCAGAGCCAGCTATGGGCGTTATGGGTGTGTGGCTTGGTGTAGGGGGGGTTTGGGGATCTGGAGTGAGGGAGGCCAGAAGGGACACAGTGCACTCCGTAAAGAAGGAGTTAAAGTGAGAGGCCACTTCGGAAGGGTCACTGATCATGTAGTTGCCTATGTTGAGGGCAGGGGTGAGAGGCTGAGATGGAGGGGTTAAGAGAGATTTAACCACCTTCCAGAATTTAGAAGGATGGCTTAAGTTGGTGTGGAAGGTGACGCTGAAGTACTTAGCCTTTCCCCTGCAAATCTGTCTGGTGCAGGCATTACACAGAGCACGGTACTTCTGCTTGTCTGTCTGAGAGCTGGAGACTTTGAAGCCTTCCAAGCCATATCCCTGTCTTTGAGGAGTGACATAATGTCTCTTGTAATCCATGGTAGGTGGGTGCCCCTCACTCGAGTACCTCTGAGGGGTGCATGTGTGTCCCTGATAGTGGAGAACCTTGCCTTAAAAAATTCCCCAGCTGAGTCAACAGAAGTGGCCCTGGGGATATAGGACCAATCAGTGTTGGCGAGATTGTGTAGGAGAGATGAGAGGTTTAAGGATTTGAATGATCTGGTAAATATGGTCCGGGGGGGAGGGTGCCTTATATCGATGGATTTTCCTAACTCAGTAGATCATGTGGTGGTTGCTTAGGGAGTCTGGCAGCAGTCCTGAGGCAATTATATGATGGGGATGTAAGGTAAGGGACCAGTCCAGGAGAGAGTGGTGAGTGGAGATGTGGTTTAGGCAAGTGAGCTCAGTGATTAGTTGAGTCAAGTTTAGTTCTGCTACCAGGTTCTGTAGCTTGGAGCTACTACTTGACAACCAGTTTTGGTTAAAGTCAACAAGGATACATAACTCGCCTCCAAAGGCCAGTGTGGTGAGGGTGCTTATGTGTTCAGAAATGGCCATCGTAGATGCTGCTGGGGAGCAGTAGAAATCTGCTATAAATATGGGGCAGGTGTGAGCGAGGGAGAGTTTAATTAGTAAGGCATCAATGTTAGTCGTGGGACTAGTGTGAATTGTATCGAGGCGTTGATAAACATGGCAATGCCACCACCTCTTTTGGTCCCTGGGTGGTCATGGCGGATGACAGAGTAGCCAGGTATAGAGAGTTCTGCATCCTGGATGTACAGTTTCAGCTGGGTTTCAGTAATAATTAATATATCAGGTTTCATGGCTAGAACAACTGGTTGCAGCAGGCTAATTTTGTTAATGATGATGCAGATATTTAGGTGCATGAGCTTGAGTCCATGGGGCAATGTGAGTGGCGAGGGGGGAGAGTTGGGCAGTGGGGGTGGAGGTTGTGCCGGGGTTGCGTTCAATGTCCCCGGGCAACATCAGCAGCAGGGTAAGTAGGTGTTTCCAATTATGTAAGGCACTTAGGTGTTTACGCAGAGAGTACAAAGGCAGTTTATAGGCTGCTATGGTTGCTTGGGTATTGAACTTCAGGGCTAATAAGCCTGCATGGAAGGCTGGAGGGAGGACAGATGATCCAGCTAACAATTTGGGGTGAAAAACGGCCTGGTATGGGTGGACAATTGAGGTTGGGGAGGGTGTAGAGGGGGAGGCAAGGGTGGGAGGACCTGGCAGACAGGGCTAAGCCTCAGGGAAGGGGGGGGGTAGTGACGCTAGCGGTGCAAGGCTAAGAATAGCAAGTATGCCTGCTAGCCACACTGTGGGACCCTGGCTTTTTAAATTTATGCGGTCCCTAGTGGCGGGAGCTGATAACCAGCAAGTGATAAAGTGGACTGATAGGCTTAAAATAGCACATGTCCACCCCTATATAATAGTCGACCAAAGACAGGCTTAAAATAGCACATGTCCACCCCTATATAATAGTCGACCAAAGATGGTGGTGGGGGTGGTGGGGAGCTGACCCAAAGCGTTGGCTGGGCCAGCTGTTAGCTTTTGAACCTCAGGCCCAGTCAGTGTTTCAGATATTGGGTGTTTCACGCCTCGCTGCGTACCTGCTGTAGTGGATTCCAGGTTGGCTTTCCTGTTTGCAGCTTGCGGGGGGAGGGCTGAGTCTCAGCTGGCCCTCACAACCGCACCGACGGAGCTGTGGAGAAGAACAGAACAACGCACATTAATACAGGTACAGAGGAAGGGAGGAGCTTGATCAGGGGAAGGGCTGGTGCAAATGGAGTCAGAAAGGGGATCTGTGGGCACGGGCTAAACAATTTAACATTTCTGCCAGCAGTAATTACTTTCGGCTGATTGAAATGATTTTCGGGCTGACCAGTAAATTAAATTAATTATGGGAAGCTCAGCAGACTAGGAGTACAAACAGCCTAGACTCGGGGCAAAAAAATTACTTTGGGAATAGTTGCACAATACAAAATCGGTAACTCCCCTAGAACTGCACCCTAGAAGTGGTAGACCGAATTACTGTAAGCTAAAATTAAACTCCACAACACAGGGGAACACCACCGGCCCCAGGAGCTGAAAATTAAGTAAAGGACACTGTGGTTTTAACTCCCGACTTCATTAACTGAGCAAAATACCCCATGTGCTTCTGCAGCTAGAAAATATTAATACACAGTGTTGTGGAGCAATTCAGTCCCTGAGAGCACAACAGAAAAGCTAGCTGAAGTTAGAGGCAATTGTAAATGCAGTACTTATAAAATACAACAGAAAACTAACTAAAAATATAGATGCAATTGTAAAAGAAGTAGCTTTAAGTCCATGTTAAACCTATGACAGAACACATTTCAGAAGGCACAGTTTGAATCTGGCGCCAAAAATAACAGTCAGCTTTTGAACCTCAGGTCGAGTCAGCGTTTCAGATGTTGGGCATTTCACGCCTCGCCACATACCTGCTGTAGTGGATTCCGGGTCAGATTTCCTGTTTACAGTTTAAGGGGGAGGGCCAAATCCCACCTTGCCCTCACGACTGCACTGATGGAGCTGCTGTAGTGGATTCTGGGTTGGCTTTCCTGTTTGCAGCTTGAGGGGGAGGGCTGAGTCCCACTTGGCCCTCACAATCACACCACCGGAGCGCTGTAGTGGATTCCAGGTCGGCTTTCCTGTTTGTAGCCTGAGGGGGAAGGCAGAGTCCCACCTGGCCCTCACAACCGCAACGATGGAGCTGCTGTAGTGGATTCTGGGTCACTTTCCTGTTTGCAGCTTGGGGGGGAAGGCAGAGTCCCACCTGGCCCTCATGACCTCACCGATGGAGCTGCTGTAGTGGATTCTGGGTCGGCTTTCCTGTTTGCAACTTAATAACTGCATTACATAATTGCAGTAAGGCATGACAGGGGTTGCATTATGGTGGGATAAAGGTCATTCTCGGGTGGTGGAAGCACTCATCTTCACCTTTTGCTTCAACCCACCCGAGGCAGGCCATTATCCTATCATAACACACCCCCTGTCATGCATTGTTGCTTAAATAAGTCACAGGCACTATACTTGGGACCTGATCTATAATGCCCTCCGTGGTTGCACAAGGCTTTGAAACGTTGGTGAATACCTCATCCTCCTCATGCGAGGAGCAACTTTACAGCCCTCCATGCATCTGCAGTTTGAAGTCATAACTGTCAATTTCCAAGGACAGCACGAGGTTCACAGGTGACTGCTGTGGATCTTGGCACATGCCAGGTTAGACCTCAGGCATCCCAGGTGTTTTCTTGCTCCCTTGTGGGGCCAGGGTACTGGAACATGTGTAGGTGTTGATCTGGCCTTAAGGGTTCAGTTAGGGGGGACCACAGGAAGGGTCCAAGCGGAGTATACCCTCATGGAGTGCTCTCTATGGCTCTCAGGCCTGAAAGGATTTTCTGAAGAGGGGTGCTGATCAAGACTCTGGGGGCAACCTCAAGGAAGAATTGTGACCATCCAGGCTACATGGGATGGAGGTGAAGCACAGGAATGGAGCCAAAGTGGTTACAGGTAAAGAGCAAGATTTGTGAAAGTGCGAGTTCCCTGTGAGTGGATCAGATCAGCTGCAACACCTTTCCAGGCAAGAAACACCTAGGGGTGAGCTGCAGGGTTCAATGTCAGCTTGGAAGCTCTGGCTGGTGCTGCCTTGTTGAGGAACTGGGACTACCAGGGCATCAGGGTGTGGCAGCAAAAAGCTATTCTGGTGGGACCAAAGATTGTACAACTCTTGACAGTAGAACACCATCTGGCACTCTGTTTTAGCTTCCCAAAGCATTAGGAATTACTGCACTGTATCTCATGCCAGGGCCACAGAGAGGAGAGAGAAACATAGACTTTGATGGAACAGAAGAACCGCTTGGCCCACCCAGTCTGCCCATTTGAAAGACAGGAATAGGGATCCCCTTAGGGCAAGTATATTATCTGCACACCACTAGTACTGCACTCACCTAGGAGCAGTCTAAATGTGGAATGGGACCTGAAGCCTTTCTTGTTAAAAGTGACATTTACTGTTCTATGCATGAATGTTTTTAACCATAATATGCAAATTCTGACATCTTAGTTTCTCTCTTTTGTCCCCTTCCTGTGTCTTTTCACCTTGCTTTGGGGTGGGTGGGGACATGAAGGAGAGGTGTAGGTAAGATAGAGATCTTGCCCTCCCCCACTCTCTTCCTTCCTCCCCCTCCTACCTCATCATCCCACCCCTACTACCCAACACCAAACCCTCCCCCACGAACACAACCCTCTCTCCTCCCCCCCCTTTACTCCTCTCCAGCACTCTCCCCCGCCCTACTAATTCTATGTACTAGAGAAAGGTAAGCACAGGAGCTATGGTGCACGAGAGCAGAGCTTGCCAGCTCAAAATATCAAACAAAGAAGAAAAAGGCTCGACATTCAACAAAGTACAATCACTTAAAAGAAATGACCTTTTAACCCCCAAGAAAGACAGATATAACAGATACACAACATCCGTACAAAAACAAAATAAAGTGGCTACATTTATTACTACAATCCACTAACTGGACAAGTAGTGGAGTTGTTCATAAATTCTGGTCAATCCTATTGTCAGACTCAGTTTTAAAGGGCCAAATCAGCGAAAAATCCAGAGTAACCTTTTTTAAAAGGGGAAAAATATAGGAGATAGAATCACGAGAAGCCACTTTACCCCAACACTTGAAACACACACCAGCACCACTTGGTTACCAAAACCAAAGGGGGTACACAAATGTGGAAGGTGCAATATGTGCCAGTACTTAAAAACAGGCAATAGCTTTGTTAAAGATGATAAAATATTTCGGATTGATAAATCTGTGACATGCACCACTCCCTTTGTAGTCTATGTATGCTGGTGCTCCTGCACCTGTTATTATGTAGGTCATACAACAAGGCCTGCCAAGGAAAGGGTTCAAGAACATGTTAGAGCCATTATTAATGGTAAAAATTTATGCAATTATGCAATAGGTCACCATTTCTTACATAAACATACATGAGTGGGAAACCTGTCTGTTTTAACTTTACTGTATTAGAACACGTGGAAAGACACCCCAGAGGGGGGAACAGAGTGAACTTACTCTCCCAAAAAGAAATTAAATGGATTTTAATGTTGGAAACCGCTACTCCACTAGGACTGAATGAAGATGTTGATTTTACACTGTAGCTGTTAGTCCCTTGACCCCATCCCCCACCCCTCTGATTTTATAATTGTATATATAAAAATCATTTTGATCTTCAACCTGAATTCCCAATAAGATTTAAGATAAATTTGTACACTGTGACCTTCTGTCTGGACATTAACCTTCTGCTTTATCTTATATAGAACTTATCTGAATAAATGGGATAGTAAAACCATCACCTGCTCAGATTCTTGTTGGTACTGCACTAAAGTGAAGAAACGACAGACAAGTGGTGTCCAGCACAAAAAGTGATTTATTTCTGGTATATAAAGCAGGCTTACAACCAAACAGTGTGATCACTGGGAGAATACTTCCAATCTTTTTTACCTGTAAGTAGCAGTATGTCTCTTCTCCGAGAGCAGGTGCTATGCAAAGGGTCTTATACCCCTGATAATCACTATAGCAACAGTTAAAAAGATATATAAAACATTATAATTGGTCAGTGGCAAATAGCCTGACTTCTCACTAGCCTGGGAAAGCATGCTGAGCTAGCAGAAAGACAAGATAGCCAAAGAATGGATCTTGTATAGGTGAAGGACACTTGTGGTTACACATGTAGTTGCAGTTCTGTACTATCACTAAAGACGGCAGTATTGCCTAATAATTATACAATGGTGTAAATAAAAGTATCTCCCAAGTATTACAATCAGATTAATAGCAAAAGCGTTATGATTCTCAGTAAAAATATATAAAAGTACAGTAGAAGTCAGATCCTGACACTTATGCTTATACGATAAGTGCTTATGCCCTAAGGTTAGTATAGTGCTGGTCATGGATAACAACAGTATATGCCCTAGTTGAAAACTCAAAGACATATTCCCCCCAGTTAATTTATTTATTTTTTCTCCTGAATTTTTCTAGATTCCTCCTCTTGAGTCAAATTCTAAAATACTACAGAAAGGTAAACATAAAACAGATGTTACCTTCTGCATTTATTTACAAAAGATTTTGTAATAATTTGTATAAAATCATACAGTAGTGATGTACAGTATATGGACTCTAGGGTATTTGCCAAGTTTATTTTTTTGTATTAGATAATCATTCTTAACCTTAGAAAATGTCTTACTCACCATTTATGTTTTCAATTTTCTTTGGACCAGTCAGAGAGCTGGAAATCAATTTACTAAATAATGGAGTTTTTACTTAAAAATAGTATACTATAATACATAATTATGTATTTGCTCTGTCCAGTCCATGAAGAACATGCAGAATGTGTTGTCTAAAGAAACTTTTTTTCATTTGTATGTCACTTGGGTGTTTACCACTTTAATTGTTTTTTGGATAAATTGCACCTTGGTCTGTATGATGGTTAGATGCACCCCCTGAGGAAGACCTGGATTGGGGTCAAAGTGCTGGGGACTTGGTTGTTGTCAGGTAGCTGGCTATTAAATTTGCAACTTATAGATTTAAAAACTAAATCAGAGTGCCAATCTTTTTTCTTCTTAGTAATTCTATATTTTTATGCATTTTTTCAGGTGCCAGGGTCTTCTTGCAAGCAGACCCCCCTCCAACTTGTGGAAAGTTAGAAATAATTTCTCTAGGCCAATCCCAGCAGCGAGAGGTCAATGTGAGCTGCAAATTTCAAAACTTCTGTACTATATGAGAGTTGGGATTTGCATACAGTGTCATATGGCATCAGATATGTAATGCATAATACCTGCCTCTACTTCATGGATTTGTATTGTAATGAGTGCATTATAACCTGTATGTTTTAATATTACACCACTATTTGTGAATTTACCCTCCCTAGCCACTTAGCTTGACCAACTCACTTCCTGCTAAATGGCTCATCAGCCGATTGGTCCAGCTTGTCATGAGTGGTATAAAAAGGAGAGGTTAACAGACCATTAGCCTGCCTGTTGGGAAAGACTTCACAGTCAAAGCACAGAGGTTGTTGGTGTGCACCACACTGAAGTACTATACTGTTTGTGTCCCGGATTTGTCATGGATTTCCAGTAAATTAATTATCCCTGTTGTAGCGAGCTATGCCACTGCCAGTCAGATGTACAGATATACGGTGTTATATTCTGTTATATTTTGTGTATATGTACATGCCACAAGAATGCCAGTTTTAAGGAAATGTCTCGTAGGATAGTGAGAGAGACTGGATTTCTTTTAAAATGTTTGACCTTCCTCTGACCTGGGAGAAACCAGCCTGCTTGCCAGGAAGCTAACAATTACTTGTCAAAGGTTTGGGGGTAGCTGATCAAAGGGTATTTCCCTGGTTAACTAACTGAGGGAAACAGAGGTAAATAAAATGTTCAGGAGATGGCCCTTTATCACCTCAAAGGCAGGATGCTTTGGTCCCAGGAAACTGTCATGGTATACCGCCTTTGATGAGATGAAAGGACAGAAATATCCATTCTGGCAGGCTATTGCGAATTCCCTTACAGGCGTCATAATTGTCAGGGAAGTATGACATCACAAGGTTGCCAGAAAATTGTGTTGTTGGGAAAGCGCAGGAGTGACATGTACTGGCCTAAATGTTAGGACAGACTAGGGATTTTGACACTATATAAAGAGCTTGAAAACCAGTGGCTCTCTTTCATTTTGCTGAGCATCTTTAAGGGACACTCTTCCCCGGAGACACAAGAAGCAAGACTGCTATCAAAGGAAACTGAAACTTTCATTTTCTTTTCCTGGACTTCAATCCACTATGAACTTAAGGTAGAACTTAGCCAACAGTTTTAAGGTGTTGTTTTTGTATGTACATGTCCACTTTTTATTTGTGTCATTCTGTGATCAAATTGATCAAACCTTTTTGTTGTAAAGTATGATAATTATTTAATTATTTAGTAAAGACATTTATTTTGTTTAAGAAACTGCCTGAGCAAGATTTCTATATTATGTGTGTGATTGTGGGATGTTTCAGTAATAATCTGTGACTAACTGTTATTGCTAAGGGGTGCCATCATAAGTTACCAAACTGAACAAAGGGTCTGAAAAGGGAAAGTCTAGATAAAGATAGGGGGAATACTGAAGTCTCAAGGAAGGGTCTGCGGGGATTTGAACCAGGCTATTGCACGCCCTGCGTGAGAAGGCAGAATCAGGGTTACAACGCTACCCCGAAGAGGCTGTAATGCCTGGATCTTCCCCCTTTGTGTAACAACCAAGAGGGGTTCATATTTGGCTACAAGACTCGAGCCTATTATTGTACCCTGATCCAGAGTAAAGAGGGGACCCTGGTCAGCCGGCCCAGTGGCGCTGAGGGTTGAGGCGCTGGTCGCCACACTTCATGCCATGCCAGTGACCCCTGTTCGGGACCGAGCATGGGTCACTGTAGGTCAGAAGAAAGGAGATGGACTGAGCATCCAATGGACTGCCCTCATTCTCTGGGGAAGGGAGAACCTGTGACTGGTGCATGCCTGACCCCTAGTGGAGGCTGGGGGTCGGTGACACAGAGCCACAATTACAAGGGGTGGGAGCGCACAGATACCTGACATGGCACACACGGGAGCGTGCATGACCACATCGCAGGCATCACTGCACGCCGTACCTCACAAAGGGGAAAAATATAAAAAGGCGTCCTAGGTTGTGGCAGCTTGATGGCCATACAATGGGTACCCCAGCTTCAGGGGTATCACCGGAACCAGAGCTGTACCTAGCAGGAGACTGCTGGGCTCCCCGCCACGTGGGGAAAACCATGGGAAAAGGCGGCAAGAGCCCTAAAAGAGGCTGGGGCAAACCGGATGGTGGCCGGAGATAGAAAGCACAGACGAAAAGTGCCAACCAGGAGCCAGGAGGGAAAAAAAAAAAAGAGGGAACCCTGGGACTTTGTGGCGAGTGTTCAGTTGTGAATTCAGTGAGCACTACAGAAGAACATGCAGAGGGTATCCCCTGTTTCCCCCCTACCTGTCATGGATTGCACTTAGGGGTGGACACTGAGTTCAGTGGAAGTGACCCTCAAGAGTGGGTTCATGACACACATCACACAGTGAGACTGGTTATTCTGGGTGTACTTTGTGCTCTTAGGTGAGTGTAGTAGTCTTCTGCCTAGTGGTATGTTTCTTTAAGGGTTTGGTAAACCCTGTAGATGCACCCCCTATCCAGCACTGCAGGGCATATGTCTTTCTGTGCTTGCCTTACAGCATACGCACAACAGGATCAGGGTCTGGAAGAGTCCGTATCCAACAAACAGGTCAGGGCCGTGGCTGTGGCGGGGACCCAGAAGCGACTGCATGACATATCTCAAATATATCATCAGGAATTATAAAGGGGTCGATGAAATATAGGATCTCTGTGGCCTGAATCTAAATCTGTGTAATAAATTAATTGCTTAGGACCACTCTACAGCAGTAATGAATGAGCCATACGAACTGCAGATCCTGGGTCTGAGCATTTATTTGATGATGTGTACAGTCCTGTCCTAGCTGAACACATGCAGAAGTGTGACTGCCGTTAATGAACAGGTTGCAAGGGGGCTCTTGCCGAGCTTTACCATCTATATACTCTAGAGACAGAGCAATACCCACCCCATCAGGGCACAGTAGACAAAGTGGTCAGCGGAGTCGAGGGGGGTTGCATATACAAAGACAGACACATTTTACAAAGAATCAGGTCCAAAGTTGGCTCAATGTCTGAGCTGACTTGAGTTTCAGCTGAAAACATCAACATGTTGAGAATTTCGGCAGCAGACATTTTACTAATGGCAACCTGTCAGACAGCAAGAGCTGGTCATCAATTGTAGGGATGTCATCATCGTCGTAATACAGTATGTCTCATCAACCCAAGTCATCAGCTAGATCTCAAAGCCCACCAATGTGGAAACAAAAACAAATGTTTATGGGATCTGGAAACACAGGGTATAGAGTAGAATCAGAGGTGTCACAGAAAAGAGTCATGAAAATAATGTAACAGCATCTAGTTCAGGTAGAAATCTGATCCACACAGCAGGAAAGTACAGTTACGTAAGAACTTACCATAACAGTAGATCTTCGAGAACAGCTCTTGCAGCAGGTTACACCATTAGGACCGAAGCCGCCAGGCGCCAGGACCCCACGGAAAAATTCTAGCTAGCTAACTACGGCGGGGACCTCCCGACGTCGGTCCCGCCTCCGACGTCAGGCGTGGTACAAAAGGGGGCGGTCCCGCCAGATTCCCCAGTTCTCCCGCCGGAGACTTCTTGCCGCAGGCTGACATCAAAATGGGAGACCTAGGATTCGCCGTCAGAAGACAGAAGATAACAATTCCTGCTCAGAAAGACTGAGCCATGCTTCCTCAAGGGAAGGTGGGCGGGAAGGTACCTGCTGCAAGAGCTGTTCTGAAGATCTACTGTTACGGTAAGTTCTTACGTAACTGTACTATCTTACTTGAGACACAGCTCTTTTGACAGTTACTCCATAGGACTGATTCCCAAGCAGTAACGCTGTCAGAAAATCCGGGAGGAGGAAAATAAAGGATAAAAACCAGGTCCTGAACCTAGGACAGGAGACCTAAATGCAGGCCAAACCAAAACCAGCCCCTTCGCCGAGGCGTGTCCAAACTACAATGCCTGATAAAGGTATGCACAGAACTCCAAGTGATGCAGCGCATTAGAAGTGGAAACATTTTGGCGCTGCAAAGGAAGTAGACCCCTCTAGTGGAATGACCCCGGACTGTACCGGGAGGGGCTTTTGTTTGATACCATAACAGTGAGAAATACACTGGACAAGCCAGCGAGAAAGGGACTGTTTGGATACTGATTGGCCATCATTCTCTCAGAGAAGAAATGAAAAGCTGCTCAGAACTACGAAAGGACTGAGTTCTGTTCAGGTAAAACCTCAGGCTGCGGTGAACATCCAGGGTATGGAGCAGAGCCTCTCCTCTATTAGAGTAGTTCGGAAGTAGACCGGAAGGTCGATATCCTGGTTCAGGTGAGTGAAGAAACCACCTTACACAAGAATTTAGGGTTCGTCCTCAGGGATACTCTGTCCGGTGGAAAACTAAATAAGGCTCTTTGCACATGAGGCGTGAAGTTCAGAAATTCTTCTTGCCGAGGTAACAGCAACTAAAAACAACGTTTTCCAGACAGAAAGCGTAGCTTCATAATCGCGGCAGGTTCAAAGGGCGTGGAGCTGTTCAAGGACAAAAAGCAAATCCCATGGAGGCACAGGGTCTCTAATAGGAGGCCTAGGTGCAACACTCCTAAGAAATTCAGAGGCGCCCACCTGAGCCACTGTACGATTTCCACACGGGAGGTGGTAAGTCAAATGGCACAGAGGTGCACTTTAATAGAGGAGTAGGCTAGACCCGAATGAAAGAGGAGAGCAAATATTCTAATATTACTCCCACAGGACAACCTAAAGGGGAAGGTCGCGTGCTCGCGACCATCACAAGCAGCTTGCATTTCATGGCGTCGTCATATCGTTACCGGCTTTCTGGCTGCAGAAAGGACTTCTGCAACCTCTTGCGAGACCCCGTGGCGCAAAAATGGCTATGTCTCTAGGAGCCAAGCATGCAGGTTCAAGGAACGTAGGTCCGGGTGGACAAGTGAACCCTTCTCCTGAGACAGTAAGTGGGAGCTGAGCGGCAACGGGAGCGGGGGTTCCCGAGATAGTTGAATCAACAAAGGGAACCAAATCTGTCTGGGCCAAAATGGGGCCACCAGGATCATTATTGCGTGCTCCCTGCGCAGTTTGAGAAGAACTCTCTGGATCAACGGGAAAGGAGGGAAAGCGTAGAGGAATCTGTTGGCCCAGGAGAGGGATAACGTGTCTCGCCAGAAAACACCAGGCCCTGGATCTAGCGAGCAAAAATTGGGCAGTTTTGCGTTGGATGGGGAGGCGAACAAGTCTAGATCTGGAGTTCCCCATCGAAGAAACAGATCCTCTGCTACCTCTTGAAGGAGTTCCCATTCGTGGACTCTGGCCTGAGAACGACTCAGGCCGTCTGCAACCGTGTTGTCCACTCCGGGAACGTGCACAGTGATCAGATTCGCGCCGTGTCTGATTACCCAATCCCACACTCTCATGGCCTCCCTGCAAAGGGTAAGAGTGTAGCGCCTCATGTTTGTGAGGTGAAACATCACCGCGTGTTGTCTGTCTGAAGTAGAAGAGTACACGTGGGATAACTGACGAAAGGCCTGCAGGGCATAGGGACCGCTCTTTCCAGCACGTTGATGTGAAGGTGAGCTTCCATCTGGGTCCACGTATCCTGGGACTTTACCCGTCCAGGTGTGCCCCCACCCAAGACCGGAGCGTCTGTGGTGAGGTGACCTCCGGGATGGCACAATGAGCAGGGACGCCTGATGAGGCGACCCTGGGGCTAGCCACCACTGCCAGTCTTGAATCACTGAATTAGTGAGTCTGACCGGATGCTGCAAGTGGTCTTGCCTTTGGTCCCATTGCACTTGAGCATCCACTGAGTAATGTGCATGTGAGTCTTGGAAAGGGACAGTAGGAATGCCGCAGCCATGTGTCCGAGCAAGCAAAGGACCGACCTGGCAGGTACAACCTTGCTTAATGATAGGTCCCTTATGAGGGATCTGATCGCTCCGCTCTGTCGGCCGGAAGAAAGGCTCTTCCCGAACAGTGTCCAGAACTGCTCCTATGAACTGCAGTTTCTGCGACGGTACCAGGAGAGACTTCGTAATTTATGGGGATGCCCGGGATCGGAACAGATCCTGGGTGTCTTGATTGAAGAAGTACGCTCCTCTGGAGGCGGCCATGAGAAGCCAGTCGTCCAGGTATCGGAACACGAGTGGCCCTGTCTCCTCAGAGACGCTGCCACGACTGCCATGCACTTGGTAAAGACCCTTGATGCGAAGACAGTCCGAAAGGAAGGGCTCGGAACTGAAGGTGGTGGTCGAGAAACTCAAGCGCAGGAACCTCCGCGCCTGAGCCATAGGGATGTGCAGGTAGGCATCCTGCATGTCTAGAGACGCTAAAAGGCCTCCTGTTTGAGCATGGGATAAGACCGGAAGGGTCACCATGCGGAATCTCTTGTAAGTGACCGCCACATTTTCTTGGGAACCAGGAAGAAGTGGGAATAGTATCCTAGTCCTCTCTGGTTCTCTGGGACGTACTCTATCGCTCCCTTCGTAGTAGCGCAGTACTTCTTGCCAGATCAAGGCTTTGTGCTGACCCTGATACCGGGAGAGCAAAGGAGGCCTCGAGGGTGGCTTTCTCACGAATTCTATAAAGTGCCTAGACTGACCAACTGAAGAACCCACCTGTCGGTGGTAATGGCCTGCCATCCCGGCAGGAAGTTACATCGCGACCCCGACTATAAACTCCCGTTGATCCTGAGGGGGGCGGAAAGGAGTCAGGCTGTGGCGGCAGATGGACCCGCTGGCTGGCCTGCCTAGGAGAACGCTGGCCTCGGCTGGCGGGTGTTTGCCCTGGGCTCTCGAAACCAGAGCCCTCTGAGGTGCAGCGGAGTGGGTCTGTTGCCTCTGCTCGCGCCGGCGGCTTTGGTTCCTCGAAGGAACCAAGCTTGGAAGTCGATACATGGCCTGAACCGACCTTACCATTCCGGCCTCTTGGAGTTTGGTAAGGATCTTTCTGTAGGATTACCAAACAATACTTCTCCCTCAAAGGGCGTCCAAGATGTTCTTTTGGACGTCGGGGTAAACACGAGCAGCGCAACCAAGAGTGTCTCCGAGAAACGCCAGAAGCTGCTGCTCGGGCCGGATGAGTCCGCGGGAGTCATACGCTGCTCTTAGCACTTGTCCCATTGCCTGAACCCTTACGGAGGAGCTGAAGCATCTCCTCCTTCTGCTCACCTTCGGCATCTTTTCAGCCGCTCCAGACCCTGTTCCCACAAAGCGTTCTGGAACGTGAACCATGTGGGTTAAATAGTTCAGGGGTTCTGATGGCGCAGGTAGCGGAAGACACGCGGCGCCTACCCAAGCGCCCAGTTGTTTGGACTCTGGGTCCGTGGCAGGGTGCTCAAATGTTGTAGCCTCTGTGACCGGTCATGTGAGGCTGTGATGACCAGAGAATCGGCCTGAGGATGCTCGTCAAGTACTGGTGGTCACTTAGAGCCTTGTACAAGCGATCAGCTTTCTTGGTCTCGCCGGGAGGCAGTGTGGGCGCTTCCAGCGGCCTTGGTGGCGTCCACGAAAGTGTCAACCAAGGGTGGTACCACCACAGGCTTGGGGTCCTTTGCCGAAGATATTTGGCGAGTCGCACTCTTCTGGGTCTAAGTCTTCAGCATCCCATCCCATGTTCTCTTGTATATGTCTCATAATATCAAGGGCGAGGATCATCCGGAGGAGATCTAGGCATCTCACGTGGGTCCGGAGAAGGGATGGAGAGTGGAGATGGGGATCTAGAGGTGGAGTAGTCTGATCCCGTGTCCTCCGTGAAGCGACGTCGGCGCTCCTGGATCTCTTGGGGCTGGGTGATCCAGAAGAGGATTTCGTAGGAGGTCTCCGTTTATCAGGTCTCCCTGGAGGGTTCTAGGCTCCGGGAGGAGGAACACGGCCTGCCGACCCCGATGGCGAGGGGGCAGGAACCGATGGGAGGAGGAGGAGGAGGAGGAGGAGGAGTAGGAGGAGGAGGGGGGAACCATGTCTTTTTAATGGTATCCCACCAGTAGGTGAACAGATCTTCACCTCCACTAGAGAGAGGCCCGGCGACGCCGGGTGCGGTGGGCGGTCGTCGAGGTCAGCGTCGGCTCCACAGGGGCTCTGGTAATGGCGAGGTTCCCTGGGAGTACCGACAGGACTCGGGCCGCCTGTCTGGTCCTCGGCTGCTCTAGGTCCTCCTCCGATAGAGGCTCCTGACCGATGTCGGTCGGAGGCAACAGGGCCTTCTTCTTTTCAGGAGGGGCGGCGTCGGTCCCCTACGGTGTCCGCTGGGATGTAATGGCCGGACGTTCGTCGGGCACGGCAGCTCCAGGAAGAAGGGCAGCACGCTGACGGCTGTCGAGCCGCGCCTGGGCTACAGGCCTTTTAAGGCGTGAGCTCCAGCGTCTTGCGTGGAGGCACCGACGAAGACCTGGCGTCGGTACCGAGGCGGGAACCCGACTTGCGGTGGTGATGGTGTCATTCCCGGACTTCGCCAAGGCCCTGGAAGGGGAGGAAGGCCTCATGATTTCTCCTGAGATGAAGGTTTCTTGATTGCAGCCGGGAATTCGAACGACTCACGGGACTCGAACCCCTGGAGGGACCTGGAAGGGCCTTCTCCCTTCTCTTCTCCGGCGTGCTTGTGGACCCTGGAGCTTTCCCCTTGAGGACATGGTCTTCAGTTGTTCCTCAGAAGAAAGCATGCAAAGCCTTCTGACGCAGGATCCGGTACGCTGCTGAACCTTGGCAAGAAGGACAGGCCCGGTATCGGTTCGCCTAGGCATCGGACGAGGCCGTGGGGGTCCTTTTTGAACGGGATCTGCTTTCCACAAGCGCACTTGATGGATGGCCAGAAGTTGGTGATGACATCAAGATCTTGCTGAAGATTCTGAAGATTTCGAAAATTTTATCGAAAAGGAACTATTCACAGCGTCGTAGCTAGACTAGTAACCGAAGGGTCAGGTAGCTAAGTCGACAGTGAGGAAAAACTAGAGATGGCGGGACCGCCCCTTTTGTACCACGCCTGACGCCGAGGAGGACCGGCGGTCGGGGGCGGTCCCCGCTGTAGTTAGCTAGCTAGAATTTTTCCGTGGGGTCCTGGCGCCTGGCGGCTTCGGTCCTAATGGTGTAACCTGCTGCAAGAGCTGTGTCTCGAAGTAAGATCTGTAATGATGGTTTCCGAATCTTTCAGCAGAAAGGAAGAAAGAGTTAGAGAACTAGGGGACAGAGACCTGGAGACCTCTGACTAGGCCTGTGGCTGGGCGGTAGAAAGAGTCAGTTCAGAATCTTTTCTGTGATGCTGCGCATGCTCTGTGAAACTGTTATAGTGTGAATAGTAAACCGATTCCAGGCAGTCAGAAGCATAATTTATTGTTTTCCTCAAGAAGCAGACATGACTGGCCTCTAATTCCTGGTGCTTGTGTGTTCCAAATTCCAGGTGGTGACTAAAACGCATCAAATCAAACAGGTTCAGACGCTGTCTGGATATGATCAGACTTAGAGCCAGTCTACTGACCCATAATATCACATCTTGTTCTATGGTTCGGACCTTAATGATTTCAAATGCCTCCTGCAATTCACTTGAGTCCTAAGACACACAGCTATTTTCTCTACAGTAGCAGAAGCAGATGCTAAGTTATGTTTAATCAGTCTCATAAAATAAATCTGACGAAACATTTTAATAATTTGGATCTGCAGCAATTTATTTGGAACAGAAATGTAAGGTCTATAAAATAAATGGAGGGGGAGGATGAGCTACATTTATAAAGCACCCATCACCTTTAGCGTGTGGATTAAATGACTGGCAGTGTAATATGAATTTTACGAAAGGAAGACAAGTGCGTACAGTACCGGTTTGTCACGCCTTCTTTGGCTCTAAGCCTTTTGTCACTTATAATAAGCCGTACTGATTCTTGGTTAGTCAGCCAATAAAAACAGTTCCTAAACAACAGAGAAGCCATGCTCATCACCAACACTGCAGGGCAGAATAGCCTGCTGTAACATGGACTGAGTTCAAGTTATCTGGGTCAGACCGTCATTTTCTCCAGAAATCAAAAGCCTTGACCTATTGGATACACAGCATGAGTGCATGGCTTTTGTCTGTTTTATTAAACTATCACTGATGTGCAGACGAGGAATATGTACCTTGGTCTCATAAAAGGAACCAGTCCTCATTCTCAGCTACTGTGCTTCGATAATCTAGTCTTGTAGGTTACAAACGCAAAACTAAGGTTGTTTTTTTCACTATAAATCCAAAAACCCGAACAATGGGCAGAATATAGGCATGAGACTTAGTCTGGATGTTCATTACAATGCCTGCATATACTGTACTGTATTTAAAAATGTAGTGCCTTAGGCAGAAAAGTCCCAACTTATTTTTCAGAAGTCACCCTGCTTGTCACTACTCTCTTACCAGATTTCTGCTAGCACAAGTGAGTTGTTTGAGGACAAACTGATACACTGGCTCATGGCTGAACCCAGGGCAGGCTCACAGCTACAGTAGAGGGCATTCAGTATGGCAACAGTGCAGCACTCCGGACTCACGGAAGCAACGTAGGGTTACGTCACAAAAATAGCGTACACTATGCTATATTACTGCTACATTACTTGCGTAACTGTGTAAGTAAGTAAAACTATTTTCTTCAAAGAAAAAGTAAAGGGGGAAGATTGGGCAGAGACCCCCACTATAAAATGCAGCATAGCTAGTTATGTGTTTCATGAAAATCCCCTATTTTCAGGGCTAGATTTTAGTATCTTTTTCTTTTTTTTGGATGTGTTGAGATGGGGATTCCACTGAAATATATAACTATAATGTTGTTTTTAATGGGGGGCTCTACCCCCATATCCCCTCTTAGAGAGGGGAGACAAGAGAACAGAGAAGTGGTCGTAGCTCTATAGCGGGTAAAGCATTAGCGGGTAATAAAGCAATTGTAGCTGTAACGGGCAAGAAGCAGGAGATTTGGGAGTGTAAGAGTATCAACATCAAGATGCAGATGTAGACGTCAACATACCGTATCTTTTAACGTTAACAAAAATGTAGCATAAGTGAGTCCGGAGTGCTACACTATCGTTTTCAGCACTGTAAACTGTATATAGCTGAAAACAGCGGTGGCAGACTAGCTAATAAAGGCTAGGGGTTAGCTCCTCCAGACTTAGCTCCCATTGGCATCTTGTGATCTCTGAGACACATGGACAGTGCCCTTCTCTTCTGGGGTGTACAGTCTGGGCATTCCTCTGGTAATCATTCATGTTATATATTCTGTACCACGTACTTCTGAAAAGACTGAAAGAATATGAACATACGTTGGTTCCAGCAGATACAGGCCTTATGATTTATCAAGTCTGCTTGAGTGTGCAGCTCTCAGTGTTGAGTACTGATGCTGCCCCCCAAAACCCCTCTTCCCCTTCCTTGCCGATAGCACTGACCGAGTTACCCCCATCTTCCCCTCTTCCCCATCCTGATCCTGCCCCTAACCCTGTCCCACCCCTCTTCAATCCACCAACTGATGTTTGCGAAACCAGCTCCTCAGGCAGACCATTCCATGCCATCACCACCCTTTCTGTGAGAAAGTGCCTCTTTATCTCATTTCTGAACCTTCCCCCGCTCCAATTTCAGATTATGCCCTCCTGTGATCCCCTCTTCTCTATGTTTAAACAGGCTCTCATGACTAACCCAATTTATACCTTTCAAGTATTTGAAGGTCTCAATCATATCACCCCTGTCCCTTGTGTCCTCCAGGGACCACATATTGAGCTTCCTTAACCTTTCTTCATAGGGCTTTTACCTCATTCTGATTAGAATCTTGGTCATTCTCCCTCTTACCCCCTCCAACAGTCTAATGTCCTTTTTTAAGAAGGGCCGCCAGAATTGTACACAGTACTCTAAGTGAGGCCTCACCAATGCCCTGTAGAGTGGTAGAATCACCTCCTCACTCCTTGAGGTGATTCCCCTTGCTATGCACCTCAGCATCCTATTGGCCTTTGCCACCGCCTTTGTATGTTGTGCAGGGTGATTCATATGGCCTGTGACCAGCACACCCAGATCTTTTTCCTCGATGGATACCGATAACTGCACCCCCCCCCCCAAACTGGTAACTGTGTCCAGGATTCTTGTTTCCGAAGTGTATAATCCTGCACTTCCCTGCATTGAACCCTAACTGCCAGGTGCAGGATCATCTCTCCAGAGCTTCTAGTTCTTTCTGCAGTACCCCTCCCCCCACATATGCCTACCAGGTCAATACAGTGCATGAAACACAGCACGGTATTAACCGCGCAGTACAAAGAGCGAATATAAGAAGAGTGACAGGGGTAGAACAGCGCAAGAAATACTGCTACCCCCTGTCATAATATGCACATTCTGGGAAGGGATCAAGTTTCCATGTGCTGGGAGCCTGGTCAAGCTGCTCGAATGGTGAAGTGACTAAGGCACCAGCACACAAAGGAAATGGGGTCCTGGGATCCTGGTTCGATTCTCACTAGGTCTCGGTGTCCTGCTACTTTTTGCGGCTTTCTTTTTCCAAACAAACTCCCCACAGTTAATCCCCATCCCCGAAGTCCAAAATCCCACGAAGTTTGTTATATTAATTCTGGGGGGGGGGGTGGTGTAACAAAACACAGAAGCCCATTGTTTCAAAGGGCATGCGCTGTTTCTGTTGGGTCAGTGTTTTGCCTGACATTCTGGTACACACCCTTTTGCTTGCAGCATCTGTTGCCATACAGTTTTGACATTCAGCAACATGACCCTGTGCCCCTGTATGTGATATAAAACAGCAGTATCTGCTGGCAGAAAAAAATCACCATAGTCTTTATTAATGGTGTATGTCTGGTAAAAACAACAGCAGATCCATTTTCTTTTCCTGTTTTTACCTAGACTTTAGCAAGGCATTTAACACAGTCCCACACAAAAGATTAATAATCAAGTTGGCCAGCCTGGGAGTGAGTCCCAGGGTGGTAGCCTGGGTAGCAAACTGGCTGCACAACAGGACACAGAAGGTAATAGTGAATGGAACACATTCTGAAGAAAGGGGCGTTTCTAGTGGAGTACCTCAGGGCTCAGTACTGGGTCCAGTCCTCTTTAACGTCTTTATAGGTGACACTACAGAGGGTTTGGAAGGAAAAGTATGCCTCTTTGCAGATGACACAAAGATCTGTAACAGAGTTGATACACAAGGGAGGGTAGAAAGGATGAGAAGGGACTTGGCAAGGTTGGAGGAATGGTCAGACATATGGCAACTTAGATTCAATGCAAAGATGTGCAAAGTAATGCACCTGGGAAATAAAAATCCAGGAGAAGAGTACACAATAGCAGGGGAGGTACTAACGACAACAATAATGGAAAGGGATCTGGGTGTAGTCATATCAGATGACCTAAAGGTGGGTAAGCAATGTGAGAAGTCAGTAAGGAGAGCCAGGGGGATACTGGGATGCATAGAGAGGGGCATCACAAGTAGAAAAAGGGAAGTGGTTATCCCTCTGTACAGACAGTTGGTGAGACCCCATCTGGTGTACTGCGTGCAGTTTTGGAGACCTCATCTACGCAAGGACATACACAGGATGGAAGCAGTCCAGAGGAGGACAACTAAAATGGTGCAGGGTCTACATCAGAAACCATATGAAGAGAGACTGAGAGAGCTTAATATGTATACCCTTGATGAAAGAAGGGAGAGGGGGGACATGATAGAAACTTTTAAGTACCTCAAGGAATCAACAAAGTCCAGGAGGGTAGCATCTTTCAGAAAAGAGATGTGCGAGAACAAGGGCACAATTTAAAGTTAGGGGGATGGCTCAGGGGTAATGTGAGGAAATTCTTTTCCACGGAGAGAGGGTGGGCGCATGGAACCGCCTTTCTGGAGAGGTTGTGGGGTCTAAAACAGTGGGAGAATTCAAACATGCATGGGACAGACATAAGGCAATTATAGTGGGGGGTTGCAGGAAGTAGGCTGTTGGTTAACTAGAATCTGCAGCTTATCCAATAGGTAGGGAAATAGGCAGACTGGGTGGGCCAAGTGGTCCTTATCTGCCGTCAAACTCTATGCTTCTATGTTATTTCATTCCTGAACTGAGATATGTGGTTTTAAAGTTAAAGTATTTTTTTTTTTTAACTTTCCCCAGATGGCAGCTTGGGGATCCCCCCCCCCTCATTTCTTGCTTGGGTCCCAGTGTACCGGGATCCTCAGCACACTTGGCTTGGTCCCAATGTCACGCTGCTCGATGCCAAGGATTTTGGCGAGTTTTTTTCTCTCCCATTAGTCCTGACCCAACAGGGCGTCGTCACAAAGGACTTAAGTCCGGACTGGCAATGTGCTGACAAACACTGCAGCCAAGCCCCTAACGGCATCCTCATCTCCCGATTCCATGAGTCCAAGACTGCCGGCTGTGCTTCCGCAGGTGGCAGTACTTGTTTAGGGTATCAAAGCAGACCTTTTTCCCCTCTCCTTCTTCCCAAAGGAGGAGCGCATCCTCTGGGATGCTCAATCCTCCATCCCCCGGCCAGCCTCCGAGGACCTAGGGTCGTTCTCGAACCTGGGTTGCTGGTGTTGGGAAGCAGTAGAGCTACTGCTGTGCTGACAGACCAGTCTTAAAAAGTTTTTAAATGTGCCTGCTCATTTGCTATGCCTCTCATAAATAAATGAATTTGTGCTGTCTGCCATCAGAAATATGTGCTAGCACTACCTTAATAAATGCACTGTAGGAATCTAAAAAAATACAGTAAAAATAACCTTAAAGGATGAGATTGTTATGATATAGATGGAAAGAGTGCTCCTGGCCAATCGGAATGCTTCTTTCCTTTGCATGTGAGACACTCATTCTGTGAAGAGTGTCTCTCGCGCAGCTGCCCTAGAAATGGGCACATTCCAGGCAGGATTTTAAAATGTTAATATATTACTGCTCAATCTCGATCAATAATATAATAATACTGCCTCAGAGACCACTCTTACAGTCGTAAGAGGGGTCTCACTTACATTCTAAGGGTATCAGAACTACTCACCTTCAGTTCATGTTTCTTCTACTCTATGAATGCATGTCAGACCACTCTTACAACCATTAGGAGTGGCCTCAGTGGCAGTATTAACATACAAACTTGGAGGCGTGGCTTGACCCTAGACAAGATGACTGCTGAACTCTGTTTCTTTCTAACCCTCGAGTTTTTCATCTGCCAAAATCTATCACTGAAAGCTCTTTAATTTATTTACAAACCATTCAGATCAAGACTCCATCGCATTTGCTGCAGACAGATACCTTCCTTAGCCAGATACTGTATCTGCTATTTTCACCTAGCGGCATCGAGATCGGTCTTCTTTCTCAGCTCGGCCTGTGTGAACTCAGTAATGGCAGCAGGCGAGAAGCAACAATAAAACTGGTGGCTGTTGAGGCTATGTTTGCCAGACCGTTAGAGCAAACGAGTGAGGTTAACAACAACCTCCCACCAAATCACCCAAGCCATGCCCAAAATTGAGGCCAGATTCCTACACACTGAGCACAAGGTAGGAGTACAAGAGGCAGCAATTCTGGACCTCCGAACTACAGTCAGGAAGCAAAGTCGACTGATACCCTCCTCAAAAAACAAGGCTGATGAGCTTGAGAACAACAGCCGCCACAACACCTTGTGGTATGATGGCTTTCTGAAAGGTGTTGAACTCAAAGACTCCACAACCTTCCTCCAACATACTCTACCTATGATCCTAAATTTAAAGGGGGACCATCATTTCAATACCAAGTGGGCTCACTGCTTCCTGGCATCACCACCAAAGCAATGCAAGTGCTCCAGACCAGTCTTGGCGAGGCTCCTTAATTTTGTAACTAAGAAAGTGATTTTACCATGATCCAGAGAAGTGGGCAAATGAATGTGGCAGGATCATGACATCCACATCTTCCAAGACTTTTCAAAAGATCTGCCAAATAAGCAGAGGGTATACACTGAAGCGTGGCACATTATGCATCAAATTGGTCTGCAATTTTCTTTGTGTTACCCTGTGGTAATGCACATGATTCACAATGGAGTTCCCCTACATTTTGCCATGGCAGAGGCTCTCATGGACTTCTTGCATAAGTACTGGCCTAAAGAGATGACAGCTCCTCATAGGCACAGTTCTCAAGCCACTAACATGGCCCTGGAAGACACAGACATTAACATTCATAGCACCATGGGAGATGGGCGGAAGTCACCACTACAGCCTGATGCTTGTACCTGCCTCCTCGAAATCAGAAGTGTCAAATTTACCATGAAAAGAACAAAAGAGAATCTCCTAATCAGCCCTTGCAGTCCAGAAGCAACAGCCGTGAAAAAGATTCCGAGGTCTCCGCAGATGTTCTGAGAGTAATGCTTAGCAAAAAAACGCTATGGACGTCTATGACCTGCATCCCCCCATGCTGCTGAGGCCCCGGTGCTAGGAGATCCAACTCCTGCAGCCTCCATTGCCAGCACTGATGAGCTGACTCCAAAAACATGAGCAGCAGTGGAGCTAATGCTGTACCTACCCCTTTCTCCAGCTCCTTGGTGCCTGACAACACCCCACAACCTTCAATGTTTTCCCCCAACCGTGCCAAAGCTGCTCTACAACTCCTTACTCTCTACTACTCCTGGACACTCTTCCATTACTGCTCAGCTGCTATGGGTACCTACACTCCATTACTAAGTCTGCTCTCCTTCATCCTCTTGGTACAGACCTCACACTGACTGGAGCACCTTTCCTCCACATTAGGCACCTCATCCCCAGACTACCCCACAGTAACTTGGCCCTCCCCCACCCTCGACACACCCGTGACCCCCCAACACCCCCCACCTGCTAACATCCCCACTCCCTCCGCCCTCCAAGTCCCGACCTGGACCCAGTTCTCCCCTGCCATTCCCACCCTTCGCACTTTATCTGTCCTATGCACCCTGATTGTAAAATCCTCAGTTGGGTGTCAACTCAAGGGTTTCCATCGCCACTGGCCATTAACCAGAATAATTACACTGCTATTATTATTATCTGGTAATGTACACCCAAACCCAGGACATATGGCTTCCAGCCCTTCTAAACCCTGTACTGCAACTGGCCTCCGCTTTGCATCCTTAAACATTTGCAGTCTCCTAAAGAAATCTGCTGCACTCCAGTGCTGGGTCATTCAACATCAAGCTGACAAAATTGCACTGGTAGAGACTTGGCTCTTCAAATCCACCCCTGACTCCGCTATCGCCCTCCCTAGATATACCATCTACAGGAAAGACCGAGTAGGCAAACTCAATGGTGGTTGCACACTACTCATACAGGACTCCCTTATAGGCCAGGCAGTGCCAGCTCCTAAACTTGATTATGGAGCCCAAGCCCTCACCTTAAAAATCACACCTGACCCCGCCCGAGGCCCTCTCTTCCTCACGGTCTCCTACGTACCCCCAAGGAATCAAAACCAAGCGTCCAGTCCCTCATTGACTACCTCACATCTCTCCCTCACAAAGTGGAGCAAGTCATCCTAGGTGATCTCAATGTTAACTGGCTTGCCTCCACTGCCTCCCCTATAAGGGACTCCTTTGCTGCCCTGGATATGTCCCAGTCAGTCACCCAACCCACCAGATTCAACCACTCCACTGGCACCAGCACTCTCCTAGATGCTGTTATATATAACCGGCCCTACAAAATCCAGGATGTTACTGTCCTCTCAGACTCTCTTAGCGATCACTACCCAGTCCTCTGTCTCTGGACATCCTCCACTCTGAAGCCAGTGCCCCAGGCCACTCTACGCCGCCATTTACGCTCCGGCAGCCTCAGAAAATTTAAACAATATCCAGCCCAGCTAGACTGGTCCCCTATCCAGTGTGCCCCTGACATTGACTCAGCTCTTGACCACTTCACAAATGCCTTCTGTAAGGCTTGTGACCTTTTCGCCCCCCTCACCAGGATCTGCTCCAAAAATTGCAGTGTCCCATGGATCACCCCTTCCGTCCTCCAGAGACTCAAAAACAGAGATAATCTCTGGCACATTGCTGTAGAATCTGGATAGGCATCTGATAGACAGGCCTACAACACAGAACGCAATTAGTGCACTTGGGCCATTAGGCGGGCCAAGGCAGAGCACTAACAGACCACCCTCGCTTCCACTTTGGGTTCAGCTCGGACCTTCTGGGATAATATGAAAGAGCTAAATGGGAAGTCCCGCTCCCCCCCCCACCATCTCAGCTCTCCATCAATAGCACCCCCACCACAGATCCACTCCTTATAGCCAATTGCCTTAACACTGCCTTCTCTGACCTAAGCTTGGTGCTCCCCAGCAGCTTCTTTGACCCAACTCACCTCTCTCCCTCCAGTCCTGCATGCCCACCATTCTACCTGTGCACCCTATCCCCCAAGCCAGGCGCACCTGCTAAAAGCCTTAGGCAGCAACAACCCCAGCAGTGACCCTCGACTCCAGGATCCTCCTGCAGAGTGGTCTTGGACAGGCCCTAGTCCCCCTGACTGACCTTCTAAACTGGTCTCTATGCCTGGGTCAGTTCCCAAGAGCTTGGAAAACTGCTGAAATCCCACCCATACATAAGAGTGGGGACTGGTCCACTCCCAACAATTACCGGCCGATCTCCATTCTCCCCCCACTCTCTAAAGCCCTTGAAAAAGTGGTGATGATCCAGCTCTCTGAATACCTAACCAAGTATGACATGTGCCCAGAGCAGCACGGTTTCCGCCCAGGACACAGTACAACCACGGCTCTCCTGGAATTCTCCCAACACCTGCATGCTGCTCTCAACTCTGGCAGCCTTGCAGGAGCAGTGTTCATTGACCTCTCCAAGGCTTTTGACACTGTCTGTCATCCCCATCTACTCAACTCTCTCCACAAACTTGGCTTCTCTGGTGGTCCCATTTCCTGGTTCTCTAGCTACCTCTCTGCTAGATCCCAGCATGTCAAGAGCAGCGGCTCCATCTCCAGCACTCTTCCCATTCACTCCGGGGTCCCTCAGGGCTCCATCCTGGGTCCAATACTTTTTAGTCTCTACCTCAACACCCTCCCCAGCTCATGTACCAGTAAAATGCTCCTCTATGCAGACGATGCAATCCACTTTGCTTCACATCCCAATCCTGCCTCACTCCAATTATCCCTCCAGCAAGCTTACAACCAAGGCGAAAGGTGGTTCGGTAACCACAGACTGGTCATTAACCTAAAGAAAACCAAATCAATGCTCTTCTCCCACTACCAAAATAAAGCTAAAAATACCAGTGACCACATGCAAGTACTTAGGCATCACGTTCGATACTGCCCTCTCCTTCCACACCCACATTAATGCCCTGTCAGCCGCCATTAACTCTCGGATTGGCCTGCTATACCGGCACACGGATTGCCTGCCTCTGGTTGCCCTTAGGCTGGTCATCACCTCTTCCGTCTTGTCCCTCGTGGACTATGGCTTGCCCATCTACCCCACAGCTGACAACACTGCCCTCTCCAAAATTCAACTCTCCATCAATAAGGCCTGTAGGTTCCTGACTGGTGCCCCCAGCCGCACTCACACCTGTCTTCTCTATACTAACACTAATCTGCTCAACTCTGAGGAGCGACTGCTCTACCAGACCTGCCTTCTCGCTAAGAAATCACTGCTAGGACTCCCCGGCGGTCTCCACCTCCCTACAGCAGTCATCATCGTCCGTCACCGCCCGTTGCTCTGTTAAGGCCACTTTCAAGGTGCCCAGAACCAAGACCTCTCTTGCCCAGAGATCCTTCCTCTATTGAGCCCCCACCTGGTTCAACTCCCTCCCTGGCTGTGTCTCCAACTTGCCAAAAATTGGCTCCTTCAAAATAGCCCTTCGGAACCATATCTTTAATACCTACTGTTGTAGGTGCAACACCAACTAACCCCCTGTTTTAACCTGTGGTACCTGCCCGCCTTGGCCCCTGGCTCAACAACGTCCACTGGACAGCCTCTCCCTCCCCCAGACCCACTCCTTCCCTACAAGGTCCAAACAGGGATGTAACCCTCTGTCTTCTCTGAGGACCTACTATATCCATGAGTGTAACTCACAGTTTTGTAACACTATGCAACCTAAGTAACATACAAACTACTGCATTATGTAACCTAAGTGTATCTATGTTAAATGTTCCTTTTACTGCACCTGTAATGTTATCCTCTGTTTTAATCTGCACTGTAATAACTGTCTTGATGTCTGCCTCCCCGCGACGAGGTGCCTTTGTAAATGAGTCTCTGATTCAAAGGTTGTAAACCCGATTTGTAATGAATAAATAAAGAATAAATAAATAGCACCAACTCAGTCTGACCAACTACCTGACTCGTTTCCTACTTCTCAGGCCCAGGGCTGATTCTGTGAGTAAACTTGTGAACAGAAATGTGTTATTGATTGGGGCTGGTGGTAAGTGGGAGAATGAGGATGAAGGGCAGGACTGTTGTGAGGGGCTCTAGGTTGGCCCTTCGGTCAGAAAGGGCACCAGATCGGCCCCTGAACAGGCCCTGCTTCTACTCTCCATGCCAGGGTATTAAAAATTGGCAGTTTTACATGTGAAAGTGCTAATCATCTATAAAATGTACTAGTAATGATTTTATTCATTTATAATGTATGGTAGAATGCTGTTAACCTTAGGAAATCATCATTTCCTAAGGTTGTTGTACCATCGTTGTGACGTAGAAATGTTGTTAACCTATCGATGCTACGTCACATCGATAGGTTAACAACCGGGATCGGTCTGCGCATGTGTGTGCCTTTTTTTTCACTGCGGAACCGACGGCTGCACGCAGTGGTAAGGGAAAGAATAAATGGCCATGGCGGTGACTATATTTTCAAAAGTAAGGAGCCGTTTCATTTTCTTGGGACCATACACTATAAAAATAATATTGAGATCCTTCATAAAGCAACGGTTACTGTTAACCGTCACGAGGTTGCCATGGCGATGTAAACCTCTCAAGCTTCGCTCTCGAGGTTTACACGGTCGCCCTGGTGACCTCTCTCGATGGTTAACAGACCGGTTAACAATAGAGGACCATACATTATCCTCTATAGAAATGAACAAGATAAACAATCCTACTACTACTACTACTACTACTACATCATCTGTAAAATGCATAGTACTTGGCACAGAATGGTTAGCAAAATTTAAAAGACGTATATAATTTTCATAATTTTGTCAACTGTGCCATAGACTCACTGAAAAAAAATGGTTAGCAGTCTACTGCTATATATTTTTGAAAATGGTTAGCATTACCCCGCTTTGCATAGCATTTTGCTAAACCAGATATTTTATACCTTGCCATGTACTTCCCGGTCACCTCTTTCACTACTGCCCACCCCATCCTTTCTCTTGTTGAGGCGCCTAGTTGCTTCTCTCTCACCCATTGCCTGAACACATGAATTTAACTCCCTCAATTTCAGCAGCTGAGCTAATAGTGGTAGTGTACACTACTTTGGTGGTACTACCTGAACTATAACGTATAAACACCCGATGCACTGTCTCACCTAATCCATGGCATCAAATTCCCAGCAAAGACTCTCCTGGACTGAGTGCTGTTTATTCTTGATTGTTATTAATTTGCTAAGCCCTGCTTTTATTTTTTTTACAGCAGTTAGTACTGTGGATGGTCACCCAATACCATGACACAGGCAATAATTGGGAGGATAAATAAAATACCATTATGACTGACTTTGGTTCCCAGGGTAGACTCGGGCAGACAGGTCTCATAAGCCAATTCTGTTAACCCCAGTGTACTCCTGCCAGTCACTGCATTGTACCCTTGCCCCTGCTTGCACTGGTTGCCAGTAGCATCCAGGATGGTGAAGTGATTAGCTAGGGCTACGAATTCAGCAAAGAGCACAGCTCCAGGACTGGGCCCCCTCATGAGTGCCTAGGTCCATTGGGAGGCTTGGGATCTTACTCAACCAGCATAGCCCCATCAGGGAGCTCCCTGGACTTGACAGTCACCAGCGTAGCCTTTCCTTCACCCCAGCCTAAGCCTTTCTCTCATCTATTCATTCTGGTATAGGTATAACCTAGGTATACGCTGCCCTGCCTAAAAGAAGGGTAACCATTAAGTTTTACTTCATCGGAACAGATCTTGCTGCTCAACCAAGTCTCAGATAGTGCTATGACATTAGTTATTAGCTTCAAACTGATCCCATTTGGCAAGCAAACTTTGGTTGTTAACATGAACTATTTTTAAATAGTTTGTGCACTTGATGTGGACTCTCTTGCCAAACTTTTTCTGTTGATGGGGCCTGGATGAGGATGCACAGAGCCAGAGATGGGCAGCAACATATGAACTAGATATATATATTTTTTTTGTCTTTGGTAACCAGGTAAGGCACACTAGGCACAAGTGCCTGTTTTCAGGGGCAACCTGGGAGCACCGGGCAGTTAAGTGACTTGCTCAGAGTCACACAGTATGCAAGTGGAGGTTGTGAGAATCAAACTCAGGTCTGGTCTGCTGGATAACAAGCTCGTTCACACCTCGTTCCTCTAACCTCTAGGCTATACCGCCAGTACTCTATTATGACAGCCTCTTACTTTTCTATTTCTAGCAACCATGTAAGACCCCCTATTAGTCGATAAAAAGCCAAATACTAAATGGTTTGTTATGGAGTCTGTTGAAATATTTACTAGGGAATAACTATTGTTGTAATATGCAAAACTATTACCCAGGATGGGAGACATACCTCTCTTTAAAAAAATTACCTAACATTGATTTATATCCTTTGCTGGGATGGACTGACCATCTTTATGAACTGGATGAAGTACTACACCAGAAGCAAAAACAACATTAAGTGTCCCAACCTGGTTTGACTAAATCTGCTTAACTGACCCATAATTAATTATAGAAATTCACTATATACACTAATCAAATGGTTATATTTGATATCACCTTCCCAACATTTAAAAAATAACACTATTCAATGTAGGCAGTAATATATACTAACTAGTATTAGTTTAAGGGAACAAAGTGAATAAAACAAAAATTAAAACAGTCAACAATAATTAATCCAAATTTACACACTTTAGAAAATTACACAGGTAATGTATCATGGGTCCTGTGCTGCCACCACCAGGAAACTACCACAACACACTTCTGACTAAGTATATCAGCGTGTTTTCCTTGCTTGGCCAGTTGAGCTGCCACCATTAACTGCCAATCTGGATACGTATGTAAAATAAATAAAAAATAAAAATGTAAAAAAACTAAATTAAAAAGCATGTCAGTGTCCCTTGGAATCAGTTGGGCTGCCACCACCTACTAAATACAGGGACACAAAATATAAAAAAAATGAAATCTTAAATTATAGTTATTATAAACACTAAATTAAAATCCTTATTCACCAACTAAACACTAAATTAAAATCCTTATTCACCTAGTGTGATGCCACTACCCACGGTGAGGTAAGTCAGTAAAAATAATATAACAAAATCAGTGATGTGGGGTTGCACTTATTTTGAATGGATATAATATTCCCGAATATCTAGTTGGGCTGCCACCGCCAACAGAAAATCAAGGCAAATACCGCATAGCAGTATTATTTAAAATCTAATTTAGCAATAGCTAACAAACTCCAAAGGTGTAAAAGTGTATAATTCATATCAATAATAAAACAGATTATTAAGTTTCATTATGTCAGAGCAATAATATTAGTATTAAGAGAATTGTTATGTATACACTAGATGGTATCCTCAACAACCTCTGCAATTGTGTTTCTATGGTTATGTTATGTTTTAGCTTTTTAGGTAAATGGCATAATCTTACTCTGCAAATAAGACATGCCTCAGTCACATGTTACTTGTCTGCTCCATCACCTAACAGATTTGCACTGCATTACTATACTCTGTATGTAACCCGACTGCCTAAATTCCTGTACTACTAACACCATTTATGGTATGTATTCCTGTTTTAATTGCTGTATGAGAAAAGATATATGCCAATAAAAAGATTAACTGTAAAAAGAACAGAAACTGACAATAGTTTCTATCTTTATTGACTTAATTACAAAATTAGTAATACATCTGTATAATAAGTGATTAGCCCTGATTATATACTAGTCCTAGAAATTCACAAACTCTGCTGTACACACCTGTGTATAATGGAGTCTGACTACACAAAAACTGTAGCATGCTTGTGTTAAAGAAATCTTGTTTTCATGCTGTATTACACCTACTGTGACAGCATTCACAGCTTCTCCCAAATAACAATATTCAAACCTGTCACAAGCTTTTTCAGAACTTTTTGGGAGAAATTACCCACTAAAAACCATTTATTATGAAAAACAAATCATGGGGAGAGTGGTAACTCAGATTCTTTACATACCCTCATGTGGGCTATCCTTATAAAAAACTTGACCTTTGTTTTCATGGTTTATTGTATATCCTACACCTTGGGTGTGGCTAGAAATCCTTTCTACGCACCCCTCCCCCCATGCATTATTCTATATTTTAAGCCCATCTGAAAATGTCATAAATGCACTTATACTAAGTCTAAAGGTGTCAGAAATACATTTTTGCCCCAAAACTACTTGATGAGGTAGAAGACTTGGTTTGCTGGCCAAGGCACCTAGCTTCACCTGAGCTCTTTCCTTCTAAGGAGGTAGACGACTTGGTTTGCTGGCCAAGGCACCTAGCTTCACCTGAGCTCTTTCCTTCTAAGACTGCTTGAAAGGCAGAGTAGAGAAATTTACCAGAGCAAGGGAAAAGGATTAAGACTTAGTTTGGCTAAGCAGATTTACTGTGTGGTGGTGTTTTTATTTTTCACTCACAGGGATTGCTACTGTTTGTTGCTAACATTTCATTGCTTTATTTTTTCTCTGATTCAAATTGTTGTTGCTGGTATACCTTCTTCTGCATTATTACAAGGTGTGCCTACAGGTGTGTGCTAACAGATTATTCCTGTAATCTTCTGATTCAAATTGTCTTTGCAAGGTATATCTTCTGTTACTGCTTTATTTTCTCTGGAGCAAAGTGTTTCTTACAGGGTATATCTTCTCTGAAATTACTGTATTACAGGTGGAGCTTACATTTTTGTGACTTTTTTATCATTGGGCTAAGCAAAATTACTGTTTGACACTGTGTTTTATTTTATTCTTGTTTGTTGAAAAGGTTTGTTGTCTCAGAGGTGTTTCAGTCTCCTTCTCACATTGAAGGAGCTAATTGCTTTTCCTCCCACAGCTCTTCCAAAGGATTAGGTGTGTATGTTGGGGGTGGAGCTGGCAAACTGTCAGTAATTTCCAACAGAAAGAAGGGTTAAAAAGTCAGGTTAGTTGATATCTTGGAGGTAGAAGACTTGGTTTGCTGGCCAAGGCACCTAGCTTCACCTGAGCTCTTTCCTTCTAAGACTGCTTGAAAGGCAGAGTAGAGAAACTTACCAGAGCAAGGGAAAAGGATTAAGACTTAGTTTGGCTAAGCAGATTTACTGTGTGGTGGTGTTTTATTTTTCACCACAGGGATTGCTACTGTTTGTTGCTAACATTTCATTGCTTTATTTTTTCTCTGATTCAAATTGTTGTTGCTGGTATACCTTCTTCTGCATTATTACAAGGCGTGCCTACAGGTGTGTGCTAACAGATTACTCCTGTAATCTTCTGATTCAAATTGTCTTTTTGCAAGGTATATCTTCTGTTACTGCTTTATTTTTCTCTGGAGCAAAGTGTTTCTTACAGCGTATATCTTCTCTGAAATTATTACAGGTGGTGCTTTACAGGTTTTACAGTTTTATCTAACATTAGGATAAGCTTTCAGGGCTACTGCATTTGTTGTTGACTGATTGTTTCTGCTCTTACCTCCTTGTTCTTTCGTCCATGGTTCTTCTTTTTAGGCAGGGGAAGGGCCCAGCCACCCACCCCCATCCCCAACCACCCCACGCTACACTCCTTTTATAGGGTACCACAGTTGTGACATTTCCTGTGGCAGAGCAGGAAGGGGCGGATCAGTGGGGCCTCCACAAGGTGATCTCATTTACAGGGGCACTAGTAATTTAACTTGTTATAACAAGTTAAACAAAGCACAATTAAACCATTACTTGCATTTTTTTCCTTTTTTTTTTTTCCTTCTAATTACTCTGACTAGGTTACAAACCCAGCAACTTATTTGGAATGGATTTCATTAACTGCAGGTACTGTGGAACAATTTTCAGAAGGACAGTCTTACAGGATTTAGGACACTGTCCTACATGCCGGGCCTTTGGAGATCTTAGGGCTCAGCTCTGGGCAGCATGGGCAGAGACTGCACGCCTCAAATTTCATATTGAAGAGGAAATACATTATAAGAACCACCCGCCATTTCCCCAGCATCCAACAGAAAAACCTCGACCGGAGGGTAGTTGGTCCAGGAGGTTGGCAGGTGGTTAGGAGGAGCAAATCAGGTGCCCCATCACTCTCTGTTCTCCAACACATTACCTCCAAAAACCATATAAACACTACAAACAGGTATCTGCCTCTATCTCTGAAATCAAATAAAGAGGCAGAAGACACTGCAGAGCAGGACATTGCGGCACAGGAGCTAGCACAACAAAACTCACCCAAATCAGGAACCAAAACAAAACAAGCACAAAGGAAATCCAAAAACTTCTGATCATAGGAGACTTCATGATTCAGGAGTTGATACCCATCTCCAGCCAGGGGTGATGGTCAGATGTCTCCCAGGTACATCAGCATAGAGAGACACTGACCGCATTGCTAAAATTGTTCACAAAGCAGGAGAAAACATTGATGTCCTAGTACACATAGGGACTAATGATCTTGCCAGCCGGTCAGTTGTGGAGACCAAGGAACACCTGACTAGGCTGGGTGACAAACTATCATCTATTTCGTCCGGCATCTCCTCTGAGATCCTGCCAGTCTGGGAGAGGGGAGCAGATGGACGGAAGGTCAGAGAAGGGGAGATAGGGGAGCTAAACACATGGCTCAAGGGCTGGTGCCAGGAAAAAGGACACAGATTTGTAGGGAACTGGCAACAGTTCTGGGAGCGAAAGTTCTTTAAATTTGATGGACTGCATCTGACTAAGGAGGGAGTCAGTGCATTGGGGCAGAAGTTTGACGTCTTTGCAGAATATTTAAACTAGCAAATGGGGAGAGGGGTGCAGCACCCCATACGTCGAATGGGAAGAACACCCCCCCCTCAGCTAGTGGTCAAACTGGAATTCAGCATGTTTGCCGTTCACTTGCATCACCAGGTAAGAAAAAAGGTTTGTCTCTCCCATCGCGCAGGGTAATGCCAAACTTCACCCAACAACTAACACACCAAAATCTGGCCAATGGAAAATCATGTACACAAATGCTCACAGCCTGGGAAATAAGATCCCAGACCTGCAGGCAATAATGTCAGAGGCTAAACTGGACATAGTAGCAATTAGTGAGACGTGGTTTACCAGTAACCACACTTGGGAGACTTCAGTACCTGGCTATGTATTGTTCAGAAGAGACCGAGGTGCAAAAAGGGGGGGAGGAGTGGCCCTGTATGTTAATGAAAATATCAAAGCTACAGAAATTCAGAATACATAAGGAGCCAGAAGAACTGTGGGTCACCCTGGAAACAGGAAATGGGACAGCCATAAGAACTGGGGTTGTCTACAGGCCCCAGACCAGAGGGAGGACACAGACACATTACTGTTAGAAGATATACAAAACATGACAGCTAAAGGGAGGTTCTGATAATGGAGACTTCAACGTGCAGATACAGATTGGTCAATACCAGGAACATCTGCCAGAACTAGACTCATAGTGGATTCCTGCAGGAGGAGGGCCTCAAACAAATGGTACAGCAACCCACAAGAGACAGGGCTATCCTAGATCTAGTACTGACTAACAAAGAAGGGATCACAGATCTCAGGTAGAAGGTCACCTGAGGGCCAGTGACCATCACATGGTATGGTTCAATTTGGCTACTACATCTAAATCATCCCATTCCAAGGCAAAAAATATGGGACTTCAGAGGAACTGACTTTGATAAGATGGCCAACAGAGTTAAGCTAGCCCTGGCAAAAGAAACACAGGTGAGGGGTACAGGCAAAGTGGGCAAGCATTAAGGATGCAATACTTGAAGCAACATCCCATTGTGTTAGACAGAAAAGGAAGTGCAAAAGAAGAAGGAAACCACTTTGGTTCTCAAATACAGTAGCAGAAAAGGTCAGAGCCAAAAGGCTGGCCTTCAGGAAATATAAGGGAACACAGCGGGATGAAGATAGGGAGGCATACCAAACTGCCCTAAGGGAAGCAGGTAAGGCAGGCAAAGTCCCAAACTGAGGAAACACTAGCACGAACAGTAAAAGAAGGTGACAAGACTTTCTATAGATACATTAGTGAAAGGAGAAAGTCCAGAGGGGTATTGCTAAGCTTTAATGGAGAAATGGGAGCATGTGAGGAGGAGGACCCTGTAAAGGCATCTATCCTAAATAGATACTTTGCTCAGTATTTACTGAAGAGAAGGTAGGGGCAGGGCCCACAGCCCAGCATCATGGACACAGGGGGAAGGAGGTGAGCACTACTCCCTTCACAAAAGAAAGGTCCTACAAGAGCTTGCTAAGCTCAGGGTGGATAAGGCAATGGGACCTGATGGCATACATCCCAGGGTACTTAAGGAGCTAAAGGAGGAACTAGCAGAGCCATTAGCAGAATTGTTTAGTGAGTCTCTGAGCACAGGAGAGGTCCCAGAAGACTGGAGAAGGGCTCATGTGATCCCACTCCACAAAAGTGGTAGCAGGGAGGAGGCGGGGAACTACAGACCGGTCAGTCTTACCTCAGTAGTGGGCAAGATTATGGAGGCTCTCCTTAAGGAAAGAATAGTGCAACACCTGGAATCCATAGGGGCACAGGATCCAAGACAGCATGGGTTTACAAAAGGAAGGTCCTGTCAAACTAATCTCATAGATTTCTTTGACTGGGTAACCAGAGTGGTGGACCAAGGGGGAGCAGTTGATGTCACCTACCTTGACTTCAGCAAAGCTTTTGACACTGTTCCACATAGAAGATTGATAAATAACTGGGTAGGCTCGGGGTGGGTCAGAAGTTGGTCAACTGGGTGGCAAACTGGTTGACTGGCAGAAAACAGAGAGTGGTGGTAAATGGTATACAGTCAGAAGAGATGCAAGTCACAAGTGGGGTACCTCAGGATCAGTCCTGGGCCAGTCCTCTCAACATCTTCATTAGTGACCTTGCAGATGGACTAGAGGGTAAGGCTTGTCTGTTTGCAGAGGACACCAAGATCTGCAACAGAGTAGATGATCCAGATGGGGTGGGCAGAATGAGAAGAGATCTGGATAAACTAGCAGAATGGTCAGAAGAGTGGCAACTGGGATTTAATGCAAAGAAGTGCAAAATCATGCACATAGGGAAGAGAAACCCTGAAGCCACCTATAGGCTGGGAGGGAGTTGCTAGCAGTCACAAAGAAGAAAGAGACTTGGGCATCATCATCACTGATGACCTAAAATCATCCAAGCAGACCTCTAAAGCAGTAGGTAAGGCTAGGGGGTGTTAGGGTGTATTAGTAGAGTATCACAAGTCGTAAGAGGGAGGTAATAATCCCTCTGTACAAGACACTGGTTAGGCCCCATCTGAGTACTGCATGCAGTATTGGAGGCCACATCTTCACAAGGACATTAACCAAATTGAGGCAGTCCAGAGAAGGGCAACCAAAATGGTGCAGGGACTGCATCAGAAGACATATGAGGACAGATTAACGGAGCTCAATATGTATACCCTTGAGCAATGGAGGAAAGAGGTGATATAGATCGAGGCATTCAAACACCTTAAGGGCATAAACAAGGTGAAAAGAGTCTAACATGTTTAAATATAAGAAAAATAGCAGGACAAGAGGACACAGCATGAGATTAGAGGAGGCCGATTAAGGGAATGTGAGGAAATTCTTTTCACAGAAAGGGTGGTGGATGCATGGAATGGCTTACCACAAGAAGTGGTGGCTATGAATACAGTGCAGGGCTTCAAACAGGCATGGGATAGGCATAAGGGAGCAATACAAATGACTATGAATAGATAGGCCACTGACAGAGCAAAGGCCGATGGCACATTTATAAGGTAGAAAAAGAAATGGGCAGACTGGATGGGCCTTGCGGTCCTTATCTGCCGTCAACTTCTATGTTTCTATGAAATTTTTGGCAAACTAACAGATACTGTTACTTAAAATTCAGCACCATTTGATGTATGCAAGAGTTGCACTATTTTACTTAGTATAATTCCGTGATCGCTGTAACAAAACTGGTGGTAGTATCAGGCCTGACTGAACAGGAGTTGCTACAGTATAGTGTATATTCCCTTCTTCCCTTTCTAAATTCACATCATCTATTCACAAAGGGTTCTATCTAGAAGGGCTCTAACCATACAAACATTTAGCAAATGGTTCTGAAATTCAGCTGCATCACTGTCCTGCAAAATGTTGAAAATTGGTAATTTCTCTGCTCCTTTTTTGACTATACCAATCCACACTGTAAGGTCATAAAAGCAATAACTATGACCGAGGCAACAAAGGTGTGTTATTTAAGTCTCTTATCTTACTACCGTGTATAGTGGAGCATTGTTCTTCATAGAATTCCAGCTAGTGTTGCTCAGATAGTATCCTGCCAGGTCAGATACCATCAGAAACCATCATTTTGGTCAGATATCGGATAGCCTTGGATGGCATAAACATCCTACCAAGGATCCAACCTCCTAGGATCCACTGTAAGTATCAGAAGTATCTATGGTTCCAACCAGGAACTGATGGATCCACCCATCGGATCCAACTATCCGTGGTTGAATCTGAATGATCCGTCTACTGGAACCAACTATGCAAGGTTGGATCTGATGGATCCATCCTCAGATCCATTGGCTGCATCCTTGGTCGAATACAAGCACTATCCAGTGGAGGGCAGTCAGATCCACAAAAGCTCTATCCGAGCAACAATAATTCTATCCCATTCCAGTTCTGTTGTACCACAGTTCAAAGGTCATAGAACGAGACTGCACCTTTCTGTGGTGCAACAGCATTCTGAAACCTCTAGAGACTGCATCAGTTTTGTTCTGAAAGGGAAAAAACTGCTGCACACACATCTGACTTGACAGCGTGGCAGTTCACACAGACAAAAATCAAAGCAGCACGTGGGGGAGTAAACAGCAGCAGGGGGGGAAATAAACACTTTTTAAACATGGCTAAGGTAAAAATAAAAAAATTACAAATTTGACTTTGGATCGAGGAGGGATAGCAGGGCATGCGAGAAAGTGAGTGGAATTAAAAACAGAACAGTATTTTTTTTTTTTTTTTAAAACCACATGCCCGAAAATGTTTGGATTTTTTTTTTACTAGACACTATAAAAAATACTGGATGAGCAACTTTATGCACAACCAGTGAGTTCTGCCACCTCAGGGTTCTGATTCTCTCAAGCTTCACTCTTGAGGTCAGAGGGAATCAGAACCCCTCTGTGGCAGAAGTCACTGTTTGTGCATAGTTGCCCATTCAGTATTCTCTATACTGTCTGCAGCAAGTTTGGCATTTGCAGAGTTAAACAACCTATCCTATAGTGCCTTGAAATGACATTCACTAAAGATTGTGTTAACTACTTGTCCCAAACCCTCCTCTGCCCCCCCAAAATGAGAAGGTTAGCAATCATCTACCTTTGTGTACATAACAACCTGGCAGCCAGCTAGGATCATCTTGAATCACAGTTCTCATCAACTCCCCCTTTGAGTCATTCTTACTCATAAGGTCAAAACTGGCAAACAGTGACTGTAAGTAAAGGCCTCTAGAGTCATGGCCCTAGCGGAAAGCCAGGCTAAGGATATACAGTACGTTTCATTAGGTACTAGTAAAAATAGGGGCACTAAAGTGTCATGTTTTTTCTTAGCACAGCAGAATTCAGAGCCATTCCTAAACCACCAGATTTACCAATTCTGAACATTAGGGCCTCTTGTCCACTCTGGAGCTATCTGGTGCCATAACTAAGACTAACTAAAGGGATCAGGGAGGATGACAAGGCATGTTTGTTGCTATATCCATTTGTATTCATGAATGCCACACACCGCCAGAAGAGTTCTTTCCTACGCACTGTGTAACTCTACAGGAAGTAATAAGAAATGGGGTAAAATTATATGCACAGTGCTATACAAATTCACACAGAAACACAGAAACAGAGAATCTGTTGGCAGATAAGGATCATACGGCCCACCTAGCCTGCACCCCTTTCCCTACTCACTGCTGCAGCCCCAGATCCTATTTGATCTGCGGCTCTCCTGCTCTGCACATCTCCAGGGTACCCTTATGTCTATCCCATGCACTCTTGAACCCCTGTACTGTTTTCACCCCCCACCACTTCTGTTGGAAGGCTACTCCACAGCTCCGCCACCCTTTCAGTGAAAAAGTACTTCATAACATTACCCCTCAGCCTTCCACCCTTCAGCCTCATATCATGCACCCTTGTTCTTGTGCAGAGTTTTCTCTGAAATATGCTTCCCACCTGTACCCTGTTTATTCCCCTAAGGTACCTGAAAGTCTCTATCATATCTCCCCCTCTCCCTTCGTTCCTCTAGTGAATAGATATGAAGGTCCTTAAGTCTTTCCTTGTAGGACTTCTGGTTTAGTCCATGTACCATCTTCATTGTCCTTCTCTGGACTGCCTCTAATTTGTCACTGTCCTTCCAGACATGTGGTTTCCGGAATGGGACACAGTACTCCAGCTGAGGTCTCACCAGTGATCTGTACGGTGGCATCACTGCCTCTTTCCTCCTGCTTGTTATGCCCCTCCCTATGCACCCCAACATTCTGTTTGCTCTCCCCACCAACTTTTCACACTGTTTGGTTACCTTCAGGTGATCAGATATGATAACCCCCAGGTTTCTCTCCTGACTTGTGGTAGCCAGAATTTCCCCACCTATCCTATACTTCTCCCTTGCAGTCCTGTAACCCAGGTGCATGATCTTGCACTTTTTAGCATTGGAACTCAACTGCCAGACACCCGACCACTCCTCTAATGTTGCAGATCTTGATGTCTTCTGAGAATCTTATTCATCAAGGAACTTGAGAATTTTTTTTAGAACATGTACACTAGACCTACAACACAAGCAGATTTCTTACATTTTCAAAGCACAGTTTCTTCAAAATCAAAATAATTAAAATGCTTCAAGAAGGTGCAACTTCAGCATTGCTGCTCACAATGCCCCACAACCTGTTTGAGGACAGTGGGGAGAGGAGGATTAAGTGTCAAAGTGGGGGGGTAGGTTGTGACTCCGACTTGCGCTACAACTTCTGTGGGCAGCCTAGGCACACTTGGGTGGGGAGTACATGCACTGATAACACAGTATCATATGTGATGTCACCTGAAGGTGCCACAAGTGCATGCACTCAGGGGAGGGAGAACAAAGAGGAGGAAAACAAGACAGCTGGTTGGCGGATGAAATTGCGTCAGCACTCCTGGCCCACACGGACTTCGTTTCTCTGTCACATGTATCTGGTTCCTCAGGTTCCCACAGTAGCTGACCAGTCACATAAGAATTACAACTACTATGGTACTGACACGTGGGGCCCCACCCTAGAGAGGGTATTGGAGGGAGGCTGGGATTGGCAGGATTCAGCAGTAAATGGCAGGATACGACTCTATGGCCAGGCAGGAGCCACTGGTGCGGGTGGAAGGAGATTCAACTCTACAGGAGTAAAAAATATATTGCAAAAACAAGAAGGGACCTACAGTAGTTATACACTGAAAGTGTATTGTTCTACTACAGCCTACGGTACTAGAAATACTTTAGATGGAGTAATGTCTTCCGAGGGGAAGCCCAAAGCCTTTTGCTTAGTCTCAAGGTCCTCCCATGAAGGCCGGTTTGGGACTAAAGATACCTTCAGAATTGGTCCTGTACATAAGGCATGTAGAAATCGAGTTATGCCCTGCGTGGAGTCCAAATACTGGGCCTGTTTTGAATACAAGTTTGTTTTTTTTGTGACAGCCATGCTGCCTTTAAGTAAATCATACTGTCATTTCCCTACGACCTTCCACTACATCTAATGTTATAAGAACTAGTAGAGGTCTGAAAATCTGGAAGTGTCATTTCTCCCACCCCCATAAAAGAGGGATGGCCTACCAGTATTTAATTGCAGTACTGTATAGCACACTGTGGTGTTAAGTTTAGCCTCCTCTCCCATGCTGTTGTTTTTGGGAGTCACATTCCACAACTGTCTATTTGAAAATTATTTTTAATTATGTATTTGAAATCCACTTTTGAATTGCAGCAAATATTAAAAACTTAGCACTGTACAACTCAGCTCTACAGCACCATTACTAGAACTATAGTTACAGGTGTGTAACCTATTTCCCTAAGGACATGGATATAGTTCACTTATCCACACATTTTCAGACTACCAGCAGTTCTTTGTGAGGAGCGGGTAAGGCACACACCCTACTTGGTGAACAGAGACTAGAGAACCAAGGATCCAAATGTAGCATCCTTACGAGACTCAAGGTTGATGCTACAATGGTACATCATGGTGTGTGCTGGCTTCCAGGTAGTGGCCCTGTGGATTTCCTTGCTAGAGATGTCCCTGGAAGAAGCCACCAAGGCAGTGGTATATCTAGTAGAATGAGCCTTAAGCCCTACAGGAGACTCCCTACCTGCCAATCTATAGCAGAATTCGATGCAGGATGTGATCCATCTGCTAGTTGTCTGCTTTACTGCTGGTCTGCCAGGAGCGGCTTCAGTGCACATTACAAACAGCTGGTGAGCCTCACCCCAAACTCCAGCTGTCCATGCTGCATAGCAGGAGAGTGCCCCTGCAGGTCCAGAATATGGAACCTGTGGTCAATCTCTGAAGACGGGTTGGTAAAATATACCAGGAGGTTCATCACCTGGTTAAGATGGAACTCTGATACTACCTTCAGGAGGAACATTGGGCGCAGGCAAAGCACAACCTTGTCCTTGTGGAAGATCAGATATGGAGACTCAACTGAGAGCACCTGGAGCTTATTAATCCTTCTGGCTGATGTGATGGCCACCAAGAAGGCCATCTTCCACAACATGTGTGACATCTCACACCTGTGCCTAAGCTCAAATGGCTTCTAAGCACCAGCAGTAGGTTTCAAGGAGGTGTTGGTTCAAGCACTGGAGGGGACAGTTGGCCCAAGCCCTTGAAAAAAGTTCCCGACCACCTTCTCTTGGGCCGCTGTTGACATACCAACTTGCGCCTGGTATGCACATATGGCTGCCAGATGCACCTTGAGGGTTGTCGCTCAGCCCCAGCTGGGAGAGGGAACCGAGGTACTCAAGGATAATGGCAATGGTGCAGTACCACTACCCCAGTAGGGGTGTTCATTATCCCTATGCATTAACTCCCCACTGACAACATGGCGTTATACAGAAAGACAAGAGTTTCATGCTGTAAGAAAACAAAAGGAAACAAATTCAGTTTTATACAGCTCCTTTTATATAAAATGTAACCTCAATTGCTTTACAATCCAGAAGAGAGGGGAAAGAAATTTCCTGCAACTGCAGGCCCAGATCAGATTCAAATAGTAAACCTGAGCAAGCCACGTAACCTTCCTGCATTTAACACCTCTTTCCTTTATTCAGTGTTGGAAATCAATTCACTCAGAGAGCCCACTTCCCTTGATGCAGGCTTGAACATACCTGACTAGGATCTGGAGATACATTTCTTTATTATACGTTTCCCATTAATACAAGATGTTGCATCTTAGCTGGGCTACCTTGGGTAAATAAAAAATAAATAAAACATATTTTAAATAGTCATCCACTCATCCACTACTACATAGGCAAGTGAAACAACCACTGACTAGGCTACAGCAATGTGCACTCACTGTAGTGGAACACCAACTCAGCAGATGATGTCAGAGGCTTAGGAAGCAGGAGACTTATGTTTAAACTTAACCCTCACAATACAGTATGCTGTATGTATTTTTTATTGCCACTGTGTGTTGCAAATAAGATGGAAGCTCTGTTTTATGTTCTCTTATTTGTTTATACAACAGAGGACATCCAGGTTCCACCAAAATGTCATAAAAGGAGTGCAGCAAGCGTCTTCACTCCACTTTGGGTCTCACAGATTCAGAGGACAGCTGAGGACTTGCACTGTATGTTTTTGGAAATGAAAAGTCAGGGTTTTGCAGTGTTCATTTTTTAATGGTGGTTCCCCTTAGTTAAGCTGGTAACTGCACAGTAGGCACATAGTGTATCAGTAAGAGTATTAGAAACTGCATTCTAGCCTCATGGTTTTTACTTCATACTGCGTGTAGTTCTGGAGACCTCATCTCCGCAAGGACACAGACAGGATGGAGGCAGTCCAGAGGAGGGCAACTAAAATGGTGCAGGGTTTGCACCAGAAACCATATGAAGAGAGACTAAAGAAGCTTAATCTGTATAGCCTCGAGGAAAGGAGGGAGAGGGGGACATGATAGAAACTTTCAAGTACCTCAAGGGAATCAACAAAGTCCAAGAGGGTAGCATCTATCAGACGAGAAGAAATTTTTTTTTCACAGAAAGGGTGGTGGACACATGGCTCCCAGAGGAGGTCATGGGGTCAGAAACAGTGGGGGAATTCAAGAATGCATGAGACAGACATAAGGCAATTATAGTGGGGGGGTGGCAGGAAGTAGACTGTTGGTTAACTAGGGTCTGCTGCTTATTCAATAGGTAGGGAAATGGGCAGACTGGGTGAGCCAAGTGGTCTTTATCTGCTGTCAAAGTATATGTTTCTATTTTATTTTCAGTTTTAAGAAGCAATCTGCAGCAATTTGGAGTTGGAACAGTACCTTTACAGAAAAAGGACATGGTTCTTTCACACAATATGTAAAATGTGGAAACTTCTTTCTTTACTTTCAGTAAATTTTTTCAGCACTTTTTAAACTGTTTTCCGTTATGGCTGTTGTGTAACTTGCAGAAGACGAGGAGCATAACTACTGTGAGTTACCATTTCTGAATGTTGGAGGATGGCAGTCAGTCACAAACAATTAGGTGCTGTAGTGTTGCACTGCAGTAAATACACATTGCTGTAGCCTACGTTCCATTAGCTGACAGCACTTCAACAAGAGCCTGAATCATTCGCTGGCCCACTGACACAGTGGTAGCAGTATTACTTGCACTGCTGGTGGCACAAGTTCTGGAGTAAGCTTGGGTCGCCGACAGCTAGCCAAGGGAAGAAGAACTGTATGTCCAGCAGACAGCTGTCCATCAGGGAGTAGGGTCAGTGTGGTCTGCTTTGCATCTGCCACATCGATGAAGCTGGGTGGTAGCACAGCTGGAGCCACTCACATAGCTGTGTGAAAAAACCACCCAGCGCCTACAAGAATGTGTGTGCAAATGCCATGTGTTCCAGTGCACAGCGTGACCCCAGGGGATAACAGTCAGGAGAGAAACTCTCGAATGTGGACAGATGAAGACCGGCCCTCTTCAAGTCCTGCACCACTGACTAAGCACCTCCAGGTATGATTTGTACTATGGAAGGTTTAGCATAGCCCCAAAGGCCCTGCCACAGGTGGGAGGGACAGAGGGTAATTTGTGCAGGACTCATGGAGAAGTAACCCTTAGGAAAAGTGGGTGATAAGACTGGGACAGCCAGGCTGAAAGGGATCTGGTCAGTAAAGGACTATAACTAAATGATGAAAAAAGAGAGTCTGACTCATTAGCAATTGAAAGCAGATATAGCCAAAACTGAACAATGGGCAAAGGCCACAAAGGATCGTATCTTGGGCTTGGAAGACTATTGCACTCATTATAAACATGTGCTGATGCAGATAACATACTGAAGGTTTACCATCTAAAATACTGACCCTGTCTGATGATTTACCTTTTGGCTAGATTGCGCTCACAGCTCTTAGTGCCACAACAGCTATCTATCATCAGTGATAACTCAGCATTAATATACTGCCTGAAGACTGTGGAAAGTCAGTTTGAGATCGCCCAATGAGAGGATTGTGCGCCAGCCAATGTATGTGGAGGGACTGTATATTTATTTATAACTAGGATTACAATAACCTTTGAATCAGGGGTTCTTTTACAAAGGTTCTACGTCAGTGATACAAACAATGCAAGATAATAGGCAAGAAAGGAACAATATACACAATATATATTAGATAAACAATGTGCAGAAGGCAAATGCAAACAAAGTACAGAAGTGTTGCAGTAGGAAAACAGGCAGTACAGTAACGTCCAGAAAGAATGGTAGATAGGGGTAATCCATACCAGAGTACACCAGTGAAAAAGTATGCAGTTCAAGTATATAAAAGACTTTGTCGAAAGTAATCCAAACCAGAGTACACCAGTGAAAAGTACGTGGTCCAAATACATGGCAGACATTTTTTGAAAATAAGAGCTAGTACAAGGATAGAGAGGAGGACCATAAGGGGTAATTGAGTCTAGGGGAGGTAGTACTGGTGGGGAGTAGGGGGGGTGGTGGTGGAGTGAAAGTGGTAGCAAGGGGAGAGGCAAGAGGGCTACTAGGGGAGGGATGTGGGAATGGCAGGAATGGAGTAAGGGTAACTAAAAGGGTGCAGTCACACTTAGAATTACAAGGTGACCCCGGAGCGTGACTTTGAATGTGCCTAGTTTGGGTTCAGAGAGGACTTCAGGGGGCAAGTCATTCAATCAGGTTGGGACTCTGTAACTAAAAGTATGCTGTGCTTGTGAGGTCTGGCAACTGGGAACATAGAAAACCAATTTAGCAGAGCTACGGGAATGGCGCTGGATTGTCGAAGGGAGAAGTAGGGACTGGGTGGTCAGAGGAGTTAAAACAAGGTATGTTTTTATGGCAGAAAGACAGGTTTGAATATTTTACCCTATCATGAAGGTTGAGCAATTCAGATTGCTGATAGAGGTCATAGGTGTGAGTCTGTCAGCACCAATTATCAACCTACAGGCCTTACTCAGAGAGGTCATCAGCCGCTTGAGCACGGTATCAGTAGTAGCACTGTAGATTACGAGGCCGTAATCTATGATGGACAGTATAGCACTGGTGATTGCAAGCCTCAGCGCAGATAGTGTGAGACAGTATTTATGCTTGTAGAGGACCCCCACTCTGCTGTTTACTAACTTCAAGATATGATTAACATGCAGGGCATAGAAAAGGGAGCTGTCCAGAGTGATGCCTAGATATCTGAATTCCTGCACCATTTCCAAGGGTTGGTTTGTGTTATTGCAGATGGTTAGGAGTGTGGATTTGTATTTGTTATGGGGGTTAGCAAAGAGTATTGTCATTGTTTTTTTTGAAGTTCATTAAAAGCTTGTGGTTGGCAAACCAAGATTCAATTTTTTTGACGTTTAACTGCAGGCCACTAGTGAGAGGGAGTAGATCAGTATAGCTGGAGAAAAGTACGGCATCATCAGCATATAGCATAATGATCGTTGTCACAGGCTTTGGGTAGGTTATTCAGGTACAAGCTGAATAGCAGTGGTCCAAGGATGGACCCTTGTGGGACACCCATGCGGACTGGAAGAAAACTCGATAGGGAGCCATTTATTTTGAGTTCTTGTGCTCTGTTTTCAAGATAGCTTTTGAACCAGTTCAATACGGAAGAGGAGAGGCCAAGGGAGGGGAGGGAGTTAATGAGGAAGGAGTGAATCACAGTATCAAAAGCCTTAGTCAGGTCAATGTAAATTGACTATGTGACCACGGTCTAAGGTTTTGTGTACATAATCTGTGTATTCTAATAACGCCATGGTGGTACTATGTGACGGACGGAAACCTGTGTTGCTGGGGACACTGGCTATTGTATTTGGAGAGAAATTTGGACAGTTGGTCAGCCACAACTTTCTCAAGGACTTTGGATATGGGTAGGAGACTTGAGATAGGCTGTTAGTTTGAGACTAGTGATCTGTCACTGCATTTGTCTACTGGCGTGACAACCACAGCCTTCCACTGCTTGGGGAACTGCCTAAGGGACAAGAAAAGATTAAGAATGGTGGAGAGTGGTTGTAGCATGACATCAAGCGATAAGTATAGTAGTTTCATGTCAATGGTGTCACTGCTATACTTGGTTTTACCTAGCACTGTAAGCAGATATTTCTTAGCCTCAGCAAGTGTGAGTCTCCTGAAGTAGAATGGGGATGTGGGGGCTGCAGTATCTGGGTATCACTGGTGTTGGTATTGTTGAAAAAATTGGGCGGTAGGACCTGGCTGAGATCTATAAAGGCTGAGTTAAAAGCTTCAGCTACAGAATTTTGATCTTGCACAGGGGTGTCATTAACAATCAACACAGTAGGCGCCGCTTTATTTGGATTACCAGTGAAGTCCTTTATTTTCTGCCAGAAATTCCGACTGTTACCCCAGGAGTTCGTGAGCTTATTTTGAAAGTAGTTCTTTTTAGCCCTGTGGATTTCCTGGGTGCAAGCAATTATAGCAGCTCTATAGCGCTGTTTATCGGCCGGGTTATCAGAGGCTACCAAAGTATATAAAAGCTTTTATTCAGGACTGGCTAATGCAAACACCGAATTTGGAAAATGAACTGCCATTGAAACATGCTTACAGAGTTAACTTCTGAAGAATGACAATACCTAAATACATCTGGACAGTGATCATGGTCACAAATAGTATGGTGACCGAGATATAATATTACAAGCTGTATGATCATTTCCACCTCTCTAGTATGTCAGTCAGCAGATCTACTTGTTCCTAGATTTTAGATGAGTGGACTCAGATGAAGTGAAAGCAGTTCCACAGAGTACAACAGTAGCTGTGATCACTCTGGGCAGTTCACTACTTGCTACTAGAGTGCCTGCGTGCCCCCAGATCCAGTACAGAGGGAAAGGACTGTGAAGCATATCAAAGCTCTTTACTGTGTTTCTACCTGCCATTTTGTCCAGAGGAGGGCAACTAAAATGGTGCAGGGTCTGCACCGGAAGACATATGAAGAGAGAGACTTAAGGAGCTTAATATGTATAGCCTCGAGGAAAGAGGGGGGGGACATGATAGAAACTTTCAAGTACCTCAAGGGAATCAACAAAGTCCAAGAGGGTAGCATCTTTCAAACAAAGAGGTGTGCAAGAACAAGGGGGCACAATTTGAAGATGGCGGGGGGTGACTCAGAGGTAATTTAAGGAAGTATTTTTTCCACAGAGAGGGTTGTGGATGCATGGAACGGCCTTCCAGAGGAGGTTGTGGAGTCAAAAACAGTGGTGGATTTCAAGCATGCATGGGACAGTCATAAGGCAATTCTAGGGGGTGGGGGTAGGAAGAAGTAGGCTGCTGGTTAACTAGGATCTGCAGCTTATCCATTAGGTAGGGAAATGGGCAGACTGGGTGGGCCAAGCGGTCCTTATCTGCCGTCAAATTCTATGTTTCTATGTTTGCCATTTCACTGAATTGACTGTGCCTATGCTCTTTCTCTGCTCACTGTTGACAACATTTTTGAGCTGTGAACTGGTGTGTGGAGCAACAGAGGTTTGTATCATTCCCCATGGTACCGGGACAAGGAAGCGGAGTTCAGCAGTACTGAGCATTAGCAGAGGAGGTGGGGCAGAATAGTTCAAAAGGGCCAAGCTGCTACAGGTACACCAAGCAGCATATCAAAGCTCCTTACTGTGTTTCTACCTACCGTTTTTCCCATTTGACTGAACTGACTGTGCCTATGCTCCTTCTCTGCTGACTGTTAACAACATTTTGGAGCTGTGAACTGGTGTGTGGACCAATGGAGGTTCATATTGTTCCCCGTGGTACCGGGACAAGAAGGCAGAGTTCAGCAGCACTAAAAGTCAGCAGAGGAAGAGGGGCAGAATAGTTCAAAAGGGTTGCGCTGCTACAGGTATGCCAAGCAGCATATCAAAGCTCCTTACTGTGTTTCTACCTGCCGTTTTGCCATTTGACTGAATTGACTGTGCCTATGCTCCTTCCCTACAAACTGTTAACATTTTGGAGCTGTGAACTGGTGTGTGGAGCAATGGAGGTTCATATCGCTCCCTGTGGTACCGGACAAGGAGGCAGAGTTCAGCAGCAGTAAGCGTAGCAGAGGAGGAGGGTAGAATAGTTCACGGTGTTACTGCTACTGCAAGTTAGGCGCAGTAGTTGATTGCACGAAAAGCCACTCAGTCCTGGAAAGGAACTTACAAAGTAAACAGTGGATTACTCTGGGGATTAGTTTACATCTGGGTAGAAATAGTAGTTAGTTGAATTATATGTAAGTGATCAGGCAGTTTTTATTATGTGCTACATTGTATTTATAGTGCTTTGTTAGCCACGAGGGTTTTCAAAGTTTAAATTCTCTTATATTCCTCCTGCAGCTTTAAGAGATAATAGGGGGGATAGGCTGTTAAGGTGTTTCAGACAAACTGGGTTTCTAAGAACAGTTTTTAAGAATAGTATCACAGTCCTTTGAGACAGGTCTGTAATTACCTGTGTATGTAATACACTGATTACACCTGGTAATATAACGTGCTGCTAGAAAACAATTGTGGTTTTTTAAAGTGGTATCTATATAAAGCATAACCATGATTAATTGTGGTGTTTTTAGTTTTGTGGTCTATGTGGCCATTGTTTGCATGATAGACTGTGTTTTACAGCAAATTGATTGGGTGGAAAAAAAATGGTAGTTATGATAATTGATTACACCTGGGGCAGTTTCAAAATGGTAATAAAGGTGGCATGGGAAAGGTAGTTATTGGGTTTTGTTCAAAAAGGGAGATAATGAGTTTGGAAAACTTATTTGTACCAGCTCAGAATTTGTTCTGACCTGGTACATTTAATCCAAAAAAAGTTATTTGAATCGGAGGATGTGGAGACTAACCCAGGACCCCTAATTAAAAAAAATGTTGACTGGTTTACAGCAACTGGGCTAAGACTGGCACACACAAATATAGGTTGTCTAATGTCCAAAAAAACATGAACTGGAAGCTTGGATCTCAACCTATGATCCAGATATAATGGTAATTTCAGAATCCTGGCTGAAACCTAAAACTGATAATTGCTTAATGTCCATTGCGGGTTATGGGCAGTAACGCAAGGACAAACTGAGGAAGAAAGGTGGTGGTCTCGTAATTTATTTTAAGGAATACCTGCATGTTAGCGAAATGCAAACACCCCTTTTGGACTCAGGCTATGAATGTTTATTCATGGAATTGACATTGGGTAATACAAAGAAATTGGTTATTGGAGATGTGTATAATCCCCCCTTAGTTGAAGCATTTAAAAACAGAGAACTAATAATCATGGGTGATTTAAACCTAAATTGGTCTGGCCAGGAGTTAAACAAATACAAAAAGTCTTTGCAACAGGTTAATTTAGAACAAATGAACACTGAAGTAACTAGGCTAAACAATCTACACTAATTGACTGGGATCTGGTAAATAATATTTTGAATAAAAGTTTATCAGGTGTTTTTTCAAATGCCATTAGTGACCATTCACCAATTTATTATGTGTGGAGTAATAAAAGACCCAAGGGTAAACACAGAATTGTAGAAACAAGGGCCTTGAACAAATCTAAATTATTGGGAATAAAACATGATTTATCACAAATTAATTGGCTCTCATTATTGCAGAAAATGGATGTAAATATGGCAGTAGAAATTTTCCAGACACAATTAGATAGAGTAATTAATAAAAAGGCACCAAAAGCTAAGAAAAGAATAAGAGGGGTCACTAATAGAGACGCAACGAAAAAAATTTCGGCAGCGAAACTGCCGCGAAATCAGCAATTTCGCCAGATGAAGTGTTTTGTGAAATTGCAGCAAAAGTTTGCCTGCAATTTCACCCACTGACACTGGCCACAAGTCCATAAATTGAACCCCCTCCCCCACACACACACACACACACACACACACACACACAATGTTGCCCTGCAACCCCCATTTGTTTTATATATATATAAAAAAAGAAATTCACCTTCCATTCCCTGGTGTCTAGTGATTCCACCCCCCCTGGCCATCACTGGCTGTAAACATAAAATAAATAAGCACTCCCTCCCCCCCCCAAAGTTACCCTGGCTGCCGCCTCTGTTTGTTTAAAAAAAAAATTCACCCTCACCTCATTCATTCAAGCGCTCAGTGGCGCTCAGTCAGGTTGCCGGCCATGGAGGTGAGTGGAGGACTGTACCGGTGACCCTATTGGGGGGCTGGGTAGGTGCTGCTGTCTACTGATGGGGTGAGGGGTCCCCTAGACACCAGGGAGCGGACGGTGAATTTTTTATTTTTTTATTAAACAAATGGAGGGGGCAGGGTAACTTGGGGGGTACCTATTTAATGTAATTATGGCCAGTGATTGGCTGGGGGTGAGGGGACCACTAGACACCAGGGACATGAGGGTGATTTTAACAAATGGAGGTGGCAGGGTAAATTGGGGGGCTTATTTTATGCAATTCGGTGCTAATCAGCCGGGGGACACTGGACACCAGGGAGACGCACTCGCCAAGGGGCCAAAAGGGTTTCTCAGTGAGATGAAATTACTCCCACAAGCAGATAAATTTCCGCTGGTGGTGAAATTTCATCTGGTGGTGCAAATTTCACTCCACTTGAGCGAAATTCCCACTGGCATGGGGGCAACATTTTGCGCCCAACCGCAAGTGAAATTTTGCATTTCGCCCAACAGAATATTTCGCTAAATGCGTTAACCCTTAGGCTGCCAGAAGATTTAGAACGCATAGGTTTTTAGGACAAGATATTATGTCGGCGGCAGTTAATTGTGCAAAATATTCTGCTGGGCAAAAGTTTCCAATTTCGCACATCTCTAGTCAGTAATAGTTGGATAAATAAGGATTTAATTGATCTAATGAAGAAAAGAGATAAGGCAGATTTGATCTTAAAAAAAACTCGATTAGAGAGTGATTGGTACCAATTTTGGCAATTAAGAAAAAAATGCAAAAAGAAAATTAAAGGAGCTATGGTAGAGTTTTACAAAATCGAACAAGTTAACAATTTTCAAGATAGAATAACGTTTTGGCAGAGTATAAATACCTTAATTGCCCCTAGGACCTCCAGGAACATAATAACTTTAACTAAAGATGATCAACAATTGACTGATCAAAAATTATACAGCCGATTATTTCAATGGAACATTTACGTGTTTATCTGATTATGTTCAGGATTTAGCTCAAGTTTCTGCAGTTCTTAGTGGATGTGAAGTTGTAACTCCATTGACGACTACACCTAATTTTTATTTTAGAGTGATGATCTGGGTTGAAGTCTATTCAGAATTACTTAAAATAGATGAATCTAAAGAATGTGGGCTGGACATGTTAGATGCAAGAATACTGAAGTTTGCTGCAAGCAAAATTGCTTGCCCTCTCCAGATCATATTTAATAAATCCTTAAATTCTAGTACAGTCCCAAATGTATGGAAATGTGCAGTAATCTCCCCAATTTTTTAAGGGTGGACAAGCGGAGTTTCCGTCCAACTATCGACCAATATCTTTGTTATCTACAGTTGGTAAAATCCAGGAGAGGATATTCTAAAATCCGACTGTGGAATATCTAAACAAATATGGTCTGTTGACAACAGCACAATATGGTTTTACAGTAGGGAAGGATGTGGCATATTGACGGCCTCGGTCAGGTTCACAGACGACTTGCAAGTTAGTATGGATGGTGGTAAATACACTGGAGCAGTGTTCGTGGACCTGACCAAGGCCTTAGATTTGGTGGACCACACATTAATGGTAGATAAGGTTAAGAAATTGGGTTTTGGGGTCCCTGTGGTGCGCTGGTTCCACAGTTATTTAACTGACAGAACTTAACAAGTTCGAATTAATGGTACTTTATCTGATCCAAGAAAGGTGGAATATGGCGTACCACAGGGCTCAATTTTGGGCCCATTGTTGTTTTTCACTTTTCATCAATGAGTTACCATCTGTCTGTACAGAATCATCCATCGTCCTACATGCTGATGATGCAGTGATATATGTTTCGGACAGATGTACTGACACAGTCCAGCAAAAGTTAGGTAGAGAATATGCAAATTTGGCAAACTGGTTAAGCAAAAAGTGTTTAATGATAAAAAGAAAACAAAGGGTATGTTACTTTGTTCTTTAAAAAAACATAAGGCAACAGACACATATTCCCTTGCAGCAAATGATGGTACGCCAACTGAAATTGTTATGGAGTTTAGATATTTGGGGGTGACCCTAGACTGTCATCTTAGTTTTCAGGTACATATTAATAATGTTACTAAACAATTACATAAAACGTTAGGAGCTCTGTATGCAGCAAGACATTTTCTTACTGATGAAGCTAGAAGAACAATAGAAATGGTATGTCTAATGCCTATATTAGACTATGGTAGTATAATCTGGGGAGGTGCTTCTGAGAAAATTAGGCAACAAAGAAACACTCCATATAATTCAATACGTCGATTTGCCTTCCGGGCTAAATTTAGGGAACATCTCTGTAGCCTCTACTGTAGATTAGGGTGGTTACCGCTCTCTAGTAGAGATATTTTACAGACAGCCTGTTTTGTTTATAAGACAATTCATCATACGAATACAAATCCAATGTATAATTTTTTTACACAACAAACTGTTATGAGATCATTACATTCTCAAAACTCAAGTGCTGTTTTTATTATTTTAATTTTTGTACTTTTTGTATTTTTCTACCTCGGTCTTGTTTGTTTCAATTTATTGTTTGTTATAAATGTATTTGAGAGTCCTTGACCCTCATCGGGTCAAGCCTGTAAAAGGGGCATGTGACCCAATTGCTTTTTACCTGGTTATCAAATAAATGAATGAAAAAAGGACTTAAATTGACAGACCTCAGGAGGGCAGAAAATGGCCTTCAAAAATGGCATTCTTGAGACAAGGAATGAGGGCATTTTGGATGATGGTGACTGATTATCGGGAATGGTCAGATGATAAATGCTTTATTTTTTAGAGCTCTTAGGACAGTGTTCCTTTAAGAGCTGTTGTGCCACTCAGGCTAACAGTATATTAATTTAGATATATGACGTGAAGCAATTGTAATTAGTTGGTAATCTGGATTCTCAATTGAGATTCTTATGAAATACTGTTAAGTAAGCAATAAGACACAACAGGATGTTGGTTGTCACATCCAGGTATGTAATAAAGCATAAGGCACTTGTGCAAAGTGCAACCAGCACCTGGAAGTGCACTAACCCTAGGCAGCCTTTGACCTGGAGTGTCTTATAGCATTTATAAAAGGGGTAAACTGAAAAACATTTAAAAAAACCAAAAATATCAACCATTTAAAAAAACTAGCAAAAATTCCTCCCTGTCAACATCAGTGTTTCCATAGATTCAACAAGTGTAATGCTTTTTTTTTTAATTATTTTATTGTATTGCAGAGTAACAGACAAAAAACATTACTAGTAACAGTCTCAAAGTACATTCACAGAGACTACAACAGCCGTAGGCTGTATGATTATGAGTCTGCATAAATCCAGCAATACGTGCAATATGGACTGACAAGGTAGATATGCAGTAAGCGGTATTCAGTACCATCCAACCCAAGCTACGTAGTTTACCAAAAGTACACCAATCACATTTCAAGGTAACCCTATCAAACTAGTCCACAGATTCTCTATTCATCAAGGTGCAAACGTGTCATCTTCTGACATCATATACCTCACCCAGCTTCTCTGTCTCATCTCAAACTGGGGCAAGTGTCCCTGTGATAGTGCTGTGGGGCATTTCATTCAATATTTTTTAATGAAAGTCTTGTGCCAGGTAGCCAACAATGGAGGCTGCAGCGTCTGCCACAGTCTGGTAATGCTGTTTTTTTGTTTTGTTTTTTTGCAGCTAGTAAGTAGATAGGCACCATTGAATGGGGAGCTAATTGTATTCCAGAAGGGGGAAACCAACGTAAGGATCATTGATGGGGTGATTAGCTCTGTAGTGCAGGGCAGTTAGGCATGACCAAAATATATGTAAGCAATTCGCTAATGTGTGCCCACAGTGCCTCCAGCAATGCTTGAAATGAAATGGTAGAAACGTAGCGAGTGCAACCAGGGGATGAAAATAGTGAATTCTGCATTTCTATGCAAATTGCCTCCAGTGAGAGGCTGTTGAAATTTTTACAGAAGGGGTGGTGTGTTTGAGCCATGTGAAGTATGGAATGGAAGGGAATAACTCAATATTCCAAGCGGAAAGGATCGAAAGGGTAGAGTCAGCCAATTGGTCCTGTAACCCGTGGTATAAGTGCCCAATTAGATGTTGCCAGCTTTCTCCCCTTAGTACACCTGTGACTATTCTATGTAGAGGAGAAAGAGGGTCAGGAAGACGGCTATGTAAGTGCCCTTTATGCAGTAAAAAAGTCTGAATTTGTAAGTAGCAAAAATGCTCCCTACCTGTCGATCCATATTTGGCTAAGACATGCTCAAAAGGGAGGACATCTCGTTTGTCCAGAAACTGGAAAATATAAGATAAACTTGATTGGTGCCAACAACGAAAAGTGAGATCAATCTAGGCCAGCAAAAATTCGGTCTCTGTTGATAACAGCTAGAAGAAGTAGAAACTGTGAGAAAGGGAAGGAAGGGCCCTAAAAAATGGAGAGCAATGAGTACCAATGCCCGTAGTGTGAGTAACAAGTTTCCTGAATTAGTGGCCTTGATGGAGGAGGAACATCTGGATATCGTGGCAGTCACAGAAACATGGTACACACAAAACCATGACTGGGACGTAAACATACCAGGATACAATATCTACAGGAGGGACAGGGAGGGTAAAACAGGAGGAGGAGTAGCTCATATAAGAGAAGGAATCAAAGCAACAGAACAAAAGGGAAAACAGGAAGGAGAAGAAGCACTGTGGGTAAATTTGAGACAGGCAATGCACCACAATCCGCACAGGGGGTTAGATACAGACCCTTCTGGGAGGAAATGGACAAGGAAATGATAGAAAGTATACTTGGAATGGCAGAAAAAGGGAGATATTGCTGATGGTGATCTGAATATGCCAGATGTTAACTGGAGTGCAGTTACAGCAGCCACTTTGAAGAATGGGGTTATTCTAGATGCCCACAGGGGCATGCCTTGAACAACTAGTATTGGAGCCCACTCAAGAGGGAGCAATCTTAGACCTGGTTCTCTCAAATGGAGATGAAGAGAGATCACAAATGTGAAGTGGGTAGCCATCTGGGAACTAGCGACCATCGAACAGTATGGTTCACAATAAACACAGCAATAGAGTCAAGCCACACAAAGGCAAAAGGACTGGACTTTAGGAGGGCTGACTTTGCCAAAATGGGTGAGTGCCTAAGGAATGCACTAGCAAATGAGCAGGAAGGAGGGGTGGAAGAAAAATGGGGAATAATAAAAACTGCCATCACAGAGGTAACAAGCCTTTGTGTGAAGCAAATAAACAAAACGAAACGATGTAAGAAACCACTATGGTTCTCAAAGGAAGTGGCAGTGGAGGTTCAAGAGAAAAAGAAAGCATTCAGGAAGTACAAGGAATCACAGAAGGAGCAGGAAAGAGAACTGTATCAGTTAAAGCAAAAGGAAGCTGGGAAGGCAGTCAGAACAGCAAAGGCCCAAACCAAGGAAAAGATAGCCAACTCAGTTAAGAAGGGGGATAAAACCTTTTATAGGTACATCAGAGAGTGAAGGAAGACCAAGGGAGGGATAGTGAGGCTTAATAAAGGGAAGGGAGGATGGGCAGAGGGTGACTGTGAAAAGGCAGAGATACTAAACAAATATTTTTGCTCAGTATTTACAAAGGAAGAGGGGGAGGTACCTAAAACAAACAGTAGAAACTCTCTGGATGCAGAAGTTGATACCAGCCCATTTACAGAAGAGAGGGTTCTGAAAGAACTCTTAAAACTGAAGGTGGACAAAGCAACGGGGCCTGATGGGATTCATCCCAGAATTCCAAAAGAACTAAGGGTAGAACTAGTGACACCACTGCCTACCCTCTTTAACAAATCATGGGAGGATGGGGTGGTACCTGAGGACTGGAGGAGGGCAGATGTGATTCCCCTTCACAAAAGTGGGAGCAAGGCAGAAGCAGGAAACTACAGACCTGTTAGTTTAACCTCAGTGGTAGGGAAAATTATGGAATCACTTCTGAAGGAAAGAATTGTCGAGTATCTAGAGGCCAGAGGGGCACAGGACCCAAGGCAGCATGGATTCACAGCGGGAAGATCATGCCAGACAAATCTGATAAGATTTCTTTGACTGGGTGACCAAAGTAGTAGATCAGGGAGGGGCTGTGGATATGGCCTACCTAGACTTTAGCAAGGCATTTGACACAGTCCCACACAAAAGATTAATATACAAGTTAGCCAGCCTGTGAAAGGGTCCCAAGATGACAGCCTGGGTAAAGAAATGGCTGGAGAATAGGACACAGAGAGTAACAGTAAATGGAGTCCACTCTGAAGAAAGGGGGGTTACTAGTGGGGTACCGCAGGGTTCAGTATTAGGACCGGTCCTCTTCAATGTCTTTATAAGCGACATTGCAGACGGACTGGAAGGAAAAGTATGTCTCTTTGCAGATGACACAAAGATCTGCAACAGAGTTGATGCACAAGGTGGGGTGGAAAGGATGAGAAGGGACTTGGCAAGGTTAGAGGAATGGTCAAATGTATGGCAGCTTAGATTCAATGCTAAGAAGTGCAAGGTAATGCACCTGGGAAACAAAAACCCAAGGGAAGAGTACACAATGGGGGTGAGATACTAACAACAACAAAATGGAAAGGGACCTGGGGTAGTCATATCAGATGACCTAAAGGTGGGCAAGCAATGTGAGAGGGCAGCAAGGAGGGCTGGGGGTTACTGGGATGCATAGGGAGAGGCATCACCAGTAGAAAACAGGAAGTTATTATCCCTCTGTACAGACAGCTGGTGAGACCCCATCTGGAGTACTGCACGCTGTTCTGGAGACCCAATCTCCGCAAAGACATAGACAGGATGGAAGCTGTCCAGAGTCTGCACCGGAAGACATATGAAGAGAGACTTAAGGAGCTTAATATGTATAGCCTCGAGGAAAGGGGGGGGACATGATAGAAACTTTCAAGTACCTCAAGGGAATCAACAAAGTCCAAGAGGTAGAATCATTAAAAAGAGGTGTGCAAGAACAAGGTGTACAATTTGAAGATAGAGGGGGCGGCTCAGAGGTAATCTAAGGAAGTATTTTTTTCACAGAGAGGGTTGTGGATGCATGGAACGGCCTTCCGGAGGAGGCTGTGGAGTCAAAAACAGTGGTAGAATTCAAGCATGCATGGGACAATCATAAGGCAATTCTAGGGGGTTGGGGTAGGAAGAAGTAGGCTGCTGGTTAACTAGGATCTGCAGCTTATCCACTAGGTAAGGAAATGGGCAGACTGGGTGGGCCAAGCAGTCCTTATCTGCCGTCAAATTCTATGTTTCTATGTTAAGGCTATACCACATTCGCAATGTGCGAGCTATCAGTTTGCTAAAATCAGCAAAACAAGGAAGATCCATTAAACTGCTGAACAGGAGTTTCCCCATATCAAACAAATAGCTAATGATAAATTATACCTGTTTCCAAGCAGGACTGAGCTGAGGATTTCACCAAACGAAAATATTGTACATAAATGGGTGGCTCAAGAGAATTTAGGAGATTAGGTAAATTGCAACCCCCTTCAGCTACTGGAAGCTGAAGAATACAAGAAACGTATCCAGGGTCTTTTGCTTCCCCCCCAACCAAACTTGAGAGCATTCTATTCCAGCAAGTGAAGTGCTATGAAGCCAGGACCAGTGGTAGGGTTTGGAAAAGGTACAAGAGATAGGGGCAGAATATTCATTCTGGCCATTTCCACTTTAGAGAGAAAGGAAAGATGCAGTTGATTCCATCTGGGAATATCTTGAGTGAATGGGAGTGTTAAGGGCTCATAGTTCAACAGTTCAAGATTCTCCATATTTTGGGGTATTTGAATACCAGATATTTAATTTTAGTACTTCTCCATTTTAGGGGTAGGCAGAGGCGGAGTATGGGGATGGGGCATAATTAAGAAGCAGCACTTCAGTTTTATGGGGGTTCAACAAGACACAAGGGAGAGTTCCATGTAATGTTTGTTTATCATAGGATACAGTAATTCAAACTTCTGCAAAATTCCTCTGGCAGAATGTTTAGCCCTATACAACAAAAGCCTTATATGTAGCCAAGGTCTCAGTTTAATATTTGGCAGAGTTATCAGCACAGACTGCCCTGGCCCTGCAAAGCTGGTAAGGATATAAGTTTTTTTTTTTTCATGGTTTTCAAAGAAACCTCAGGACTTAATATTGAACAGTACTTCTTTTTCAAAATGTGTATGTGTAAGGAGGAGGATTATAAGAGGAGAAGTTTTTATTTTTTGATTAACATGTTTTATTTTCAGGGCCTTGTTGAAGGTTTTTTAGTGAGTAAAGGTGGCAGCCATCTTTGTGATGGCAATCAGCGAGGAGTGAAGTGGATCATGAATGTTATGTGACTTGCCGAATTTCAAATTCCACTGGCTGAACTTGTTCTATTCTGTGCATTTCTGAAGGACTAACATATGGATCTCAGAACTCATTTAACCAATGAGAAAGCAAGAAATGTTAAATCCATTTTATACACCTTCATAAAATCGATGTTTACAATGGGATATCATGAATTTCCACAGGATGGTTTTACTTAGAAATACTTTATGCATTGTTCAGCTTCCTTATAAAGTATCCCATGTTTACCTATTTGCTGGATATGTTTGCAAAAATCTGGATGTATAAAAAAAATACTGAATACCTCAAAAGATGTTACATTAAATGGGAGATGAATCTAATCTGAATGGCTAAAATGAAGCATATGGACTCAAATGTTTTTCTATGATGCCTTCCTGTGTGGTGCTATTTTTACAAAATAATAAAATACGAGTCAATATAAAACTCCAGAGAACAAAACGACTTTCTGTTAGTTTTGGGCCAGCATCCCAAAAACAATGGCTATTCACTAACCAGTCATCTGCCCATTAAGAAAACATAAAAAATTCACTGCAGTATAGTTATCCATTAGTTTTAGGTCACCATCCTACATGCACCATGTTTATTCAGCAATCTTAAAATGAAAACACATAAAAAGCATTGAACAGTACCATTATTGTTTTTTGTTTTTTTTGTCCATTATCCCATACGCAGAGGGTATTATGCCCCTGTAAACAGAACTTTGCCTTATGGACTTTACCCGAGTACCAAAGAATATAAAAAAAAAAAAAGAATCTTCCCATTACACGTGAAATGCATAGAATGTAACAGTGTGCTGGTTTTTGGCATTCATACCACATGTAGAGGGTACCACCAGCTTTCTTATTATTATCTTATTAAAAACCCATGAAATGTATACAGCAGAACAGTTATCTGTTATTTGTTGGATGAAACGGCAAATAATCATCCCAATCACCCTTTCAGTATTGCCCCAAATGGTTTACAGACAGACTTACAGAGGTTGCTGAGTGGGTAAACGTGTGAGCCATGACGTTTAATGAGGGGAAATATACTGTATTGGACTTAGGAAAAACAACAAAAGGGCAAGTTATTATTTAAATGGAATAGAATTAAAGTTGAGAAAGAAAGAGACTTAGGGGTTATAATAACTGCAGACCTCTCACAGGGGCAGCAATGTGAAGCTGCCTTAAAAAAGCTAAGTGGTGGGGCACCCTCTTGGCATGCTGGTGACCAGAGTTCAAGCTCCAAGCCCAAGACATTAGGAGCAGAGGCTGGTTGGGAGGGTGACACAGCATCTGGCAGACGCTGCAGAGCATCACTTGGACAGAGGCATCCTGTGATGTGCGGAGCCTTGCTAATATGGGTCACCATTGAGGTGCGGGGAAGGGTCTGGAAAATGGAAGCTAGCACCTATCTCAGCCTGCCAGATGATGATTGCCTAGCCCACCCATGCCACAGACCCCCTAGTGCACCACTCCTCCCCCCCCAGCCCTGCGTGAGCACCTCCCAGGAATGCTACTCCCCTCCTTGCCCCCAGGGAGGGGCTCCTTGTCAAGGATAAGCCAGACCCAACGAGGACATACGGCCAGCCTGGAGAGCAAGGTGGCAGGAAGCAGTGAACGGTGAGACTTGCAAGCAGACAGGGATGTTGAGCAGCCAGAAGGAGTCGGAGATCGGGGGGAAGGTGCAAAAAACAAACAAAAAAAAGAAACACTCAGCAGATCCAAGAAAGTAATAATATCACTACAGTATACAGGGCATATGTGAGACCCCAAATGGAGTATTGTTGTCAGTTCTGGATGCCATATTGTAGAAAGGATGTGGAAAGACTGAGCAGAGTACAAAAAAGGTAATAAAAAATGATGCTAGGTGGAGACAGCATGGAGTATGAGGAGAGACAATATATTCTTAACATGTTTAGCCTGGAGCAGCCGGGAGTAAGTGGAGCTCTAACTGTACTACATGGTTTCCTAAAACAACAGAATTGTGTCAGGAGCTGGGGCTGAATATGATGGAAAATGAGACAATGGCCAGAGTTCATAACAAGCAACAGCAAGGAGAATTTTAAGGGAGACAACAGGATGTACTTCGTCTTGTACAGAGTGGGGGAATTTGGAACTGGCTTCCAAGTAATGTAGTTTACTCAGAAAGGCTGGAGGCATTTAAAGCAATTTGTTAGTAACCATACTTTTTTTTTTTTGTAGCAATAATGTTTGTCGGCAAAAATATCAAGATACACAATTTTTTTATCATTTTCTTTCATTCCTGAACCAAGATACAGGATTTTACAGTTTTTAAAAGTTCCCACTCCTGTGCCATGCCCACTATGGAAACATTAAATATATTGCCACAGTGTTGGGCTGTTCACCATCAGAAATGTGGAAACACACACATACAATAGGTAACCTCAGCAGAAGAAAGTTTCAAAATTGTGAGTGGTGGCCATCTTTATAATGTGAGTAACAAATTACAAAATTAGCTGTAAACGCAGTTTTAACAATGTTGGCAAAAACTAAAAATACAGCAAGTATGAATCTTAGGATGTCAGAAATACATTTTTGCTGGTATACCAAAGCTGTTTTCTTAAACGTACCACTCCTTTGGCTGACTCCCCTTTATCAAGCTCCATGAAAAGATATCGAATTTACTATAAATGATCTCTATGACCTTCCACCTATCCTATTTACAACTAGAGGAAGGTCTCTTCTGCTACACCATTTCTCTAAATTTATACTGGAGGTCCTGAAAATATGGAATCAGATGAAATAACACTTGAAATTTGCTGATATTTTTTTATTATCTGCAACTGATATGCGCAGAAGAAAATTATAAGCCCTCTCAGTCGGATCTCACTTTTAAAGAGTGGCGTTGAATGGAACTACAGTTTACGTATCAGGTTTGAACTCTGGTTGGTATAACTTTCTTTGAAACTTTGCAGAGGGAATTTGGGTTGGTTCATACAGAATCACTTTAGATTCTTACAATTGTCTACATAACTACAGTACCAATGACAGGATAGGATGCAGTTACCCAACCCAAAATCACCTTTATTAGTTTTATTGACTGATGGTGGCCTATCTGACAATATTGGGGGTCACCTCATAGGACAACGTTACCAAATTCTGAGGGACACAGTGGGGGACTCAACTTTATCAATCTTAAATAGTTGGAATAATGACCTTGGTCTTACTATAACTTCTGAAGATTAGTTAAAAAGTGCATTACCAGCAGTCAAAATCACCCTTCTCCTCAATTTGGAGTGAATATGCATGGAAATGCCATTATAGGTATTTCAGGTCCCCTGCTATTCTAATTAAATATCTGCCACCATCATCTGGAGTGTGCTGGTGGGGAGGCAACTGCCAGGTAACAGATCTGGGACATATATTTTGGCTTTGCCCCCTATTGACCCCTTATTGGTGTATATTACAGGATGAATTGCAGGAATGCCTCCTGGGAGACGGAGTCAAATTATCGGCTGAAATGGTACTACTGTCAATAATGCCTCAACACAGCCCACCGTGGCAGAAAACTCTATTACCAGTATATTTATTGGCCACTAGAAAGACCATGACTTGAAGGTGGATGACCTCAGCTATTCCTTCAATTAAGGAATGGAGGGCCTTTGATATGGGTATTTATCAATTAGAAAAATTAACAGCAGGATTTCATGAAAAGCCAGCCCTTTTCAATTTAAAATGGCAAAAATGGATTTGATACATGGCCCAGACTGATTCAGACTTCATCCCCTGACAGGCTTCCTGTGGCAGCAGGGAGGTGCTGTCCCCATGGGGAGATATAAGAGTAATGGGGGCGATACAGAGGGAAGACTATGCAAGCTGATATTGTTTTCTGTGAAAGTGTCAACAGTTTTCCTATACAATGCTTAAAGGTTAGAGATAGCAAAAGATGAATGTTATAGTCTGTGAAACCTGTATCTGATATGCTGGTACAATTGTACCATGCAGTTTATATTATATATGTGAACTGAATTATGCCTCATGTGAAAAAGTTAATAAAAATCATATTAAAAAAAAACACTTTTGCTAAAAAGAAAACAACAACTATATGATGACTTTTGTTTGCTGACTAATACAACTGCTATAAGAAAGATCTGGATGCCTATTTACAGGAAGCAAATATACTGCTGAGCCCCCAGCTTGCACTGTCAGTAGCATTAACTCTGCTCTACTAGAGCTATCAGTGTATAAAATCACTGGTTCGGCACATTGGTGCTGACTTGCTTCCAATTCCCTGCTGTACTGTTTACTGGGATGAGGCTTCACCTTACGATCAGGCCTCACTGATTATCCTTGTACCATGTTTATATTGCTATGTATTGTATTACTATGCCCATTTGTGCTATATGTTCTATTATGCTACTGTATTATTTATCCTGTACCTACCAGGCCCTCTTTGAAAATGAGCTTGCTCAATGGAGTTTCACCTGGCTAAATAAAGATTGATTGTAAGAAGGTATTACCACTGAAAAGTGTGTGTGCATGCTCGCATGTGTGCGTGTGTGTGTGTGTCCCAAGTGTGCGACAAGCCTTTTTCTGTTCTAATTTTCTTGTTTTTATGTATATTCGTAGACAGGTATCGCATAGCACATACAGAACAGCTATAGTGTCCTTTAATTGTCTGAAAAGGCAACGCAGGAAGAGGAAAATGGCTGAATGAATAAAATATGTAAAGTGTAACAATATCAGAGCTATGAATGTGTGATGGGACAGCCTCTGATGAGTAGTTTGGTTGAGTCTTTAAATGATTAGGCATCAGGATAGATACTGCACAGCATGCAGTGACCTTCAGCTGAGCTGAAAAGTTGATGCAGGAAGGTAATAATAATAATTGAATGAATAAGGTGCTGAAAGCACAATAGTATCAGGTTTGTGATCATGTGATAGGACAGACTCTGACAAGTGGTTTTGGACACGTCTATGAACAATGAAAAGTTCCAAGTAGTTGAAGCTTGGTATATGGAGAGAAGACTACACAGTCTTCAAGTTGGACTGAAAAGATCTGAATGTAGATTTTGTAATTTTTGATGGTAATGATCTGGGCTGCCTAAGGTGGGTTATGCAGTGCAATTGGTAATCAAGGTGGACAAACTGAACCCCAGTGGGACAGGTAAATGTGGTGGGTGGTCTGCAAACCAGCCAAAGCTGTTGTTAGGTAAAGTGGAATCCCGCTGGATGCAGGAAAACACTGTAGGTGAATGATCTGTTGATCAGCTCACTCTAAGGCTACAGACCTAGAAGTAGGCAGCATGACAAATCCAGCAGAAATTAGAAATAATTATTGTTAGGAAGGATGCTTGGTATTGTAAGTAGGTTACATAGAAACATAGACTTTGATGGCAGATAAGGACTGCTTGGCCCACCCAGTCTGCCCATTTCCCTACTTATTGGATAAGCTGCAGATCCTAGTTAACCAGCAGCTTACTTTCTCCTACCCCCCACCAGAATTGCCTTATGTCTGTTCCATGCATTCTTGAAGTCCCCCACTGTTTTTGACCTCACAACCTACTCAGGGAGGCTGTTCCATGCGTCCACCACCCTCTCCATGAAAAATTACTTCCTCAGGTTGCCCCTGAGCCGTCCCTCCTCTATCTTCTAATTGTGCCTCCTTGTTCTTGCACATCTTTTTTTCTGAAATATGCTAAGGTTTCAATTCTTATGCAAGATACGTTTGGCTATTCACTCTTTCTATTCCCATTATATGTAATATCACTCTTTTTGAGGTACCCATTTTCCAAAAAAAAAAAAGCAAGGGAATGGTGTCTGGAGGTGACAAATAATTAGTAGTATGAATGCATTCATGAGAAGGCAAGGCCACCATTCAGAGCTCACTCAACATAATTTATATTATGACCTTCAGCATGGAGGAGAGGAAATAATCCCTTGTGGAGGAAATCTCTGTAGATTCAAGGCTTGGGTCACCATCCCTCAAGGCTAATTATAATATTATTATGAACCCTAAGAGAACAATGGTGAAGGAGAGCAATGTTATGACCACTGGCAAAAAGGACAGCGGAAAAACCTTCTGTGCAGGAACTCTCTGGGGCTCCACAGCATTAGGCTGTCATCCATCCAGATTTATTAATAAATGTATATACTAAGGGGCAGTGAGGCATTGCAGTTTCTTTTTTCAGCTATTGCAGTGCGATGTCAATTCTGTAGTCACAGGTACTGGAGTGTGTTGGTAGGCCAATATTTTCTCCTATAAAGAATAGAGTGTGCTGTTAGCACTATATCTTCTTTAGTAGAAGACTGAACACTGCATCACCCATGTCTTGGAAGATCCAGGACAGAATTCCAAGGCTGGATGTAATGGTAACTAAAATGTTCCAACTTCAGCATACAAGATTCTACACTAATCTTGCAGAGGACAGTAATGATGATGGAAATCCTTGAAACAGCTGTTGCACATTATGTGTAAAAACACTGTCGAGTCCTTCAGCTGGCCAGAGAATTGTTGCAGGAGGAGAAACTGACAGAATGGATAGGATGTTACGTAGCACTATAATATTAGAAGTGCAACTGCACAACTTTTTACAAGCTGGCTGTAGGGGACAATGACATTTTTTCTAGGCATTTATTGCTCATTGTAAGGGGATGGACTACGGAGTCTCCAAGCTGAAAACTACTTGTAGAAGATCAGAGACTGCACAGGGTGCTAAATGCTGTGGTTTGATCTATGAACAATTAAACCTCTAAGTATTAATAGAACAATAATAGGAATAAATGCTGCAGAGTCCCCGAGATGCATTGAAAAGTTATTGCTAGCCGGCCCGGTGGTGCTGGATGCCACACCTCGCGCTACGCTGGCGACGGGTTGTTAACGGACCTGGGGAGCCGGGGGCTGGCGGGGGGAGGGAGGATTGGCGTCTGATGGTGCTCTCCTCCCTCCAGGGTGGGATACCCGGGCCCAGCGTAAGCATCTATCATTCCCATAAAGGGTCGGTGGAAGCACCACGATTCCTAGAAAGGACTGAGCGACTCCTTCGTGAGGGGTTGGGGAGGGGAAGTCGCTTGCAGCTCATCAGAAGGTCTGTCGTCAGCACGTTACCTCGGGACGTGAGTCCCAAGCGCCTGGCGCCCCAGGGGATGAAGCAGGGGAAAAATCACCCTCGCGGTCCTGGATGACGGCCCCTCCGCTCAGACCGCCACACCAGACAAGACCCCACTGTGCAGGAGGAAGGAAAGGAGGCACTCTAGGGGCAGATCTAGGGGATGGCAAAACAGCATTGAGAGGCCTGAACGAGTAGGACCAAGAGGGTAGAAAATACCAGGAGGGAGAAAAAAAAGAAAGTATAAAAAAAAAAGAAAAGTTATTGCTAGAGGTGACAACTGAGTTAATAAACTGGGTGCTGAAAATACTACAGTATCAGAGCTGCAATCATGTGAATGAACAGCCTCCGATGAGCTGTACAGTACGGTCTGTAAACAATTAAAACTTTAGGAAATGCATTTTACAGTGTGGAGACAGAGTATAGAGTTGGTGAATGAGGTTGAAAGTGATGGGAGGAGGTGAAACCAAGGAAAGAATAGGGTGCAAAAAGGACTATAGTATCAGAGTTGTGACTGTGCGATAGGACCGCCTCGGAGAAACTGTCTGGTACTGTATGAATAATGAAATGTCTCCATGTAGTTATTGTGTAGCATGGAAGCAGGAGGAAAAAAAACAGGTTGAATAAACTGGGGTCAGAAAGCACTACGATATTAGAGCCATGACTGGGTTATCGGACAGCTTTTTACTGGCTACTTTTTTAGTTGGTTCAAAAACTGCAGTGTCTCCAGGTAGTTTTCACACAGTACTGCATATAAAACAGGCTGTAGTGTTCTTGAGTCAGCTGAAAAGTTGATGCATGAAGTGGAAAAATGATTAAATGAATAAAGTGCTGAAAGCACAGTATCAGAGCTGTGACTGAATGGTTGGATGTCCTCTGACTAGCTGTTTGATCTGGTCAAAAATGATAAAGACTTCAGGCAGTTATCCCACAGTAGATGGAGATTGTCTGTAGTGTCTGAATTGCCTGAAAGTTGATATATGTAGAAGAAAAACTATTAAATAGAGCACTGAAAGTGCAACACTAAGTATCAGAGCCATGATCAAGTGATCAGATGATCTCGGACTTAACTTTTTGCTCGGGATATGATTTTTGCTCAGTTCTATGGTTATTGTTTGACAGTATCCTTACCCTCACCCCTAGAAATGGGTACCTTTCCTGGTTACCAAATTTTAAATAATAAATAAACAAAGATACAGATTAAATATGCAAGGAATCTGACCAAAGAAATGAAGACAGAGACAGCCAGAACCCCAGCAAAACAGCAGGCAGCCACAACAACCAACGGGCTTCAGTTGTATAAAGGTAACAAGAAAACAAGCATCTGGAGGAAGACGTTTTGGGGCAAGCAAGCTTTATAACTCTTAGAGGGGCAGTGGCACAAGTTGCCTGCTGGGTAACGGTCTGCAATTATCTCACCTAACTGGGGAAGAGACTGTGATCTCCGATTCTTAAGGTGGAGGAGGACACCACCACTTGCTCCTCATATTGATTATAAACTCTGTACTATTTTTATTTGTAATTTTTAATTTTTGCTTAAATTACCAAACAGTGTTATTTGTTTATCATCTCTGTTTTCTTTACTGTCTATATACTTAAGTCAAAATAGTTTTTTTCCCCCACATCGGCTTCGCACTGACTGTAATTGACCTCATTCAAGGAGTGACGGTTAAAGACAGCCATACGTAGCTAGCCGAAACAGCTGATCTCAGTAGCTGTCTCAAGATGAGCACTCTTGGTTTCTCCGCAAATTGCCTACTTGATTACACATGGTTCTGTAGTGTAACAATAAAGGGCTCCTTGTGTACAGCAGTTGATTAAAAATAAAAAAATAAAAACATCATGCGTGTTTTCTGTTGATGATCACTGCATGGTACAAAGTTTTAAATATCTGGAAGCTTTTTTGTGACTGCCTCCTGGCTTGAGCATACTGACAAGTAGCCCTCAGTGCCAGATTTCTTGCATCCTATTGCTATTCTTTTTTTTTTTTTTAAACCCTTGTGTTTATCTGCCTGATCTGCCTCCTCCCTCCACTCTCTCAGACATCCTCAGTGGACCCTTCAATCCCTGCCGTGGTCTGCCCCTAGAGTGCCTTGTTCACACACACACTCCCTTGAAGACCCCCGGTATACCCCCCCGGGTAGGGGTGGAGAGGGAATTCCCATGATTACCTCTCCAAACCAGCATGTTATGTGTGTGTGTGTGTGGCTCCGACACAGCGGAGTCTGCCATGACAAGTTTTTCGGAGAAGTCCTAGAGAGGTGTCGTCACCTAGGAGGGACCGAGGTGTTTTCCCGTTTTTCTTCCCCCTGATGTCAGCATGCAATGAGGCGCTATGAGCTAGGAGGCATGCTGAGATGTACCTCCTGCTCCCCCCCTCTGCCGACATCCACCCAATCTACTTGCTGCTTCTCCACCTACTGTGTTATCCACCCGGGCTCCCCTAGGTGGTAGCATTGCAGTGGGAGCCTGCTGTTACCCCCCCTTCCCGGAGAAGGAGAGCTGTCACCAGGTGCTCTATCCTTCTCCGCCCCGGCCGACCCCCGGTGACCCATGCTCGTTCCCGAACTAGGGTCGCCGGTGTGGTGCAAGGTGTGGCGTCCAGCTCCTCAACCCTTAGCGCCACCGGGCCAGCCCTATTGCTATTCTGATCAAAGTAATTTATTTTATTATAATAGCTGTTTTAACAGTCTAGTTGTTTGAATATGCAACAGTCACTTGCGTCTTCAGCAGCCGAGTTCAGCCAGACCCTCGCTCGACTGTGTTAAATATCCCGTACTCACATTGACTCAGTCAGGTCATCCATTCTGACATCCAGCATTATTTATACTCATCACCATCGCATTGTCTCTGTGAGTTTATATTTTTTAAACTCCACAATGTAATCGGGAGTGGGTCGGCTTCCCAACTGCGACAGGATGAATTGTATTGGATGAGACATGCAGACCAGAATGATAGAAGTAGTCTGTAGCATTATTGCATGGTGAGTGTTGAGTGTTCGAATCCTGGGACCAGTCAACATCAAATTCATATTTACTTAAAGCAGTAGCGCTGTGAGTTGCTTAGTACATTGGTTTGATCACTCACACTACAGTATTTCATTTTCAGGATGCCCATTCATTTTTAGACAGTGCTATGTTTTAAAAAAATATTGCAATAAATAGGACCCAATTTGGAATCTACCTATGGAGACACCATCCCCTTGCCCTCTTGCCGAAAACTGAACCTGGGACACCGAGTCCCAAGTGCAACAGCTATTGTCATGCAGCAGTTGGCCTGATGGATTCAGGGGTTCACTATACATAATCACAAAACAGATGGACATTGGATACAATTTAAAAATGAAAATATCATATCGATGTCTTCAGTGTCAGTAATGTGGTTAGAGAAGTTTTGTTGTGTCATCTTGTATCACACTTCTGCAAATTACAGTCTCCTGTGGAGCTGAGGGTGGGTTGGGGGGAGGAGATGTGATTTGGTTGAACATCACAATAAGATAATGTCACTGATGTGGTCCCAGTAGATGTCAAATTAGCTTTCATTTTCTCAAGTTTACGTTTCAAAATCAAAAGACTCAACTATGTTGTTTTCTCACAGTCAGATCTCATGTGAATGTTCAGCACTCATTAAATAATATTTTGAAATGAAAAAAAGTGTGTTTACATTTTTTTTTACATGTACATATCTCTCTTCTTGCTAATAAAGGTTTTCCACTGGTTGTTATGATTGATATCAATCAATCAATCAACTTTTATTTATAAAAAGGCGCTTTTCTCAAATCTAAAGCGCCTGCACAATATCATAAAACAATAAATAAACAGAATTTAAAACTATTATAAATCATTAAAAGCTATACTAAAAAGGTGGGTCTTCAAGGCTCCTTTAAAGCTCAGGACAGTCGGACTATTTCGCACCTGACGAGGTAGAGAATTCCATAGGGTCTGGGCCATAAAGCTAAATGACCTAGCCCCTGAAGATTTCAAATGGACCTGGGAATCTCCAGCAATCCCTCGTCAGTGGATCGGAGGGGGTGGGAGGGACAGTAGGGGCAAAGGAGCTCTTTCAGGTAAGTTGGTCCCTGGTCATGTAGAGCTTTATAGGTCACCAAACCGACCTTGAAGGTGATTCGCCAAAATACTGGCAGCCAGTGCATCCAGCGGAGCACAGGCATTATATGACTGGATCTAGAAGAACCAGTCAACAACCTGGCCGCTGCATTCTGCACCAGCTGCAGGTGGCGAGCTCAACCCGATAGCCCTAGGTACAGGGAGTTGCAATAGTCAAGGCGGGAGGTAACAAAGGCGTGGATCAATGTTGAAAGATCTTCTGGAGGAACCAGGTGCTTCACCCTGGCGATATTCCTCAGATGGAAAAAGGAAGTTTTGACCACCGCTGACACCTGAGCTTTAACAGTCAAGTGGTTGTCAATTATTACACCAAGATTACGCACCTGATATGAGGTCGTCAGCGGAACGCCTGCAAGCCATAAGTCAGAGTGCGATCCAGCTGGCAGACCCGCCTCACAGCGACCTTTATCCACAACCAACACCTCAGTTTCTCTGGGTTTAACCTCAACCAACTCCCATTCATCCAATCTTGGTTCTGCAAGGCAGTTATTAAATACCGACAAGGCGGCATCCTGGCCGGGCACAAAGACATATACAGCTGGGTGTCATTGGCATAGCAAGGGAAACCCAGACCGTATCGTCTTATAATCGCTCCCAACGGCAGCATATACACCGCGAATAACATACTCGCTAGAATAGAGCCCTGCGGTACCCCACAAGGCAGGGAGACTAATGCCGAGGAAAAAATTCCCGACACCACCCTCTGAGTCCTACCTATGTGTGCAAATGTCTGCAGTGTGGCAAATCATCACTCAATTCCTCCCAGTTACTAAATGTGAAATGTGAGCCTTTATGTACACAATATTTCCAGCCTACACTGGAGTGGGGCAGAGCTACCAATTCCAACATGTGTTGTTCACTCCCATTTATCTTGCCAGTCCAGCAGACTTTAAAAACTGAGCAGCTGAAATGCAACAGCAACACATCGAGGCACTGTCCACTGTGGAATATGTCCAGACAGTCTGCCTTACCGCTGACAAAGATGATGTGTATTTTATATCCAAGCACTGCACGGTCCAAACACTCCTTGACATATATGAGTTTTGTATATTTATGAATGTGTATGTTGGGAAGGGGGATGGGGCATTTGGGCCCTAGACATCCCATGGAGGTTGCAGCAGTGGTGATGTACAACTGTAACAATAGGAGTCACCCAGCATACCTTCCACATCTGCATGATGATAAAAGAATGTTCAATTCCCAGTAAGGGGTCAAGGGGATGGAGTCTCCCTAATTATAAAATGGGTCTCGAAAATTCTGTAACTTCACTGGTCAATACATGTCACATGACCATGTGTAAATCCTGCAACAGACAACTGGTAAAGATCCCAGTAATCAAATGTTTACATTCTTTGAGCCTAATTCATTTTTATTTTTAATAACAGATTCATTTTATAATTTCAATAATGCATTTCAGGGCGTGTGTAGTAGTTGCATTGACACACTTCTTGTGAAGTTACAGTTACTCAGCCACATCTCTGATACACCACACAAGGCATGTGTAAATCCCACAACAACACATGCCCTGTCATGCATTATTGCTTTAAGTAAATTCTACATCGGTTCTTAGTTATTGCATTATTTTTTTAACACACGGCACTGTCTAAAAATGAGAGGGCATCCTGTAAATGAAATGCTGCAGTGTGAGTGATTGAACTAATGGAGTAACTTGCAGCACTCCTGCTCAAAGTAAATCTGAATTTGATATTGGCAGGTCCCGAAATTTGAATACTCAGCACTTATCACGCAATAAGGCTGCAGACTACTACTATCATTCAGGTCTGCATGACTAATTTGATACAAGTCATCCTGTCACAGTTGGGAAGCCGACCCACTCCCAACTACATTGTGATGGTTAAGAAATACAAACAAGCAGGGACAATATAGTGGTTATGCGTATAAATAATGCTGGATGTCAGAATGGATGACCTGACTGAGTCGATGTGAGTACGGGATATTTAACACAGTTGAGAGGGTCTGGCTGAACGCGATTGCTGAAGATGTAAGTGACTGCTGCATAGTTAAACAACTAGATTAGTAAAACAGCTATTAATATAAAATGAATTACTTTGATCAGAATGGCAACAGGATGAAAGAAATCTGGCACAGCGGGCTACTTGACAGTATGCTCAAGGCAGGAGGCAGACACAAAAGAAGCATCCGTGTGTTTAAAACATTATAGCACAGCGATCATCAACAGAAAGCACACGTGATGACCTTTTTATTTTTATTTTAAATCAACTACTGTACACAAGCAGCACTTTGTTATACCACAGAACCACATGTAATAATGTAGGCAATTTACCGTGAAACCAAGCGTACTCATCTCGACAGAAGCTGGCGGATACAGAGATCAGCAGTTCCAGGCAGCTACACACAGCTGTCACTATTGTCACTCCTTGAATGACATGAATGTCAGTCAGCACAAAGCTGATGTGGGGGAAAAATGATTGTGACTTCAGTACACAGACAGTAAAGAAAACATACCAGTGTGTGTAAACATATAAAACAAGAGAAGCAGAAGAATACTTTTTTAATGGCTTTATTAGATGATAAACCAATACGCTGTTTGGTTATTTAAACCAAAACATCATTGCCGTTGATCTTTAAAGCCATGGATTCTTTTCTGTTCACACTGATTTTTGATGACTGAAATAGTCATGAAAGGAAAGTTAACTATGTATTCATTCTCCAAATAACGAAGTATATTTATGTACTGTGTTTATTATGTGTATTGTTACTGTCTGTATGGTCTGTATGTTTTTATGTTCTGGTCACCCATGAAAACGGGCCTTGGTTCATGGATTTACCAGATTTTAAATAAACAAATCAAACCAAGGACATAACCAAGGAACTATAAATCCGGTGTCAAGGACATGTTCAAAGTAAAATATTTTCCGGTTTTACTTTGTTATAAGCCTAACAGTGTATCACAGCACAGAAAGCAACGATCCAAATGGTACTCACCAGCCCTCCAGTAACTATAAGTGTCATTTTGTCCCCTCATAAACGTGTTCATTGGCATACAGTATCCCACCAGTGACAACATTTGTCAAAGCAAGGCTCAGTGGTGCAAGGTTACTCTGAAGCTTTCTCAGGGGGACAAGTGTTGCATCTACTAGACACCAGGGAAAATCCATTGGCCCAACTGGTGTACACTACTTACTGAAATATTCCCTTCTCCGGAACAACCCAAGGCTAAGTAAATGAAAATGTTACCAGGAGCTGATGTGTATTGTTAGCAAACATTACCATAAATTGGTTATCGGGTCACCCAGTACTCTAGATAACACTGGCAGGTAAGAGTAATTTACTCACCAGCTTTGAAATATGGTGAGTAAAACAAAATCTGGATGCACACAAGTGATTTACATCTAGACAAAATGCTCCTTTTAAATGATTAACTGTGTTATGAAGCACTATTCAGTGGGTGTGAAGGATTTTCAAGTGTTGGGATGAGTACTAATACTCAAAATAATTTCTGTGCTAGGGGTACTGTGGAGCAACCAAGATGGCGAACGTCCTTGAATAGCTCCGTACCAGGCTTAACAAACTTTGTCTTTGTCAAGTTGACAAAACTGCTTGTCTGCATCTACAAGGCATAGGATCCAACTGTGTACCACCTAGCCTTTCTGATGGTACAGAGAAAGCACAATCAGCAGCCGACGCAGAGGTTGGACTCTTGCTTTTCCTCTCCACGGACAAGTGTGTTGGTGAGGCCGGGCGGGCCACCCTCCTTTAGTCACTCGGATCTCTCGCAAATCGTGCCTATACTAACAAAACTACAAGTGATTGGGGATGAACCAATGAAAGGCTTGCTTCCTTGAAACAGAAACTTACCAACTTGGATGCTAAAATTACTGAAAATAAATCAGTGATATCAGACCTCACTGATGCTTCACAGCGTCACACTGAAATCAGCACTGGCCTCATTCAGGACATGGATTTCCTACGGGCCAAAGTTGAAACACTAGAAAGTGGGACAGCGACAGCGCAATGTGTACATTGTTGGGTACTCTCCACGGCTGGTGGGCCGCTCAGAGTTATTGGCCTCTCTGGACAGATTGATCTTTGAAGATTTAGCCCCGCTTTCCAAAGACTCGGGAGTTCGAGTGGTCCAGGCCTTCATTGTTACACTGTGATTCCAACCACGAGCAACTGCCACCTTTTCCACACCGGAGGCCAGGATACCACTATTGCAGGCCACTCAGCACAAGGGAGACATCATGTGGGAAGGAAGCAGGTTGGGCTTTTTTCCCTGATTTATCTTCCTAAACCCAAGAAAGAAAGAAAAAACTGCAGTTGAGTAAAAATACCTTATTGGGAAAGGGAGTCATGGCGCAGTTGCTGTTCCCGGCCCGATTGCAGATCACTCATAAACAGAAGGTTCACATCTTTATGGACCCAGAGGCACCTTCCAGCTTTAGTGACAAATTACTTTCTCAACTGGATTGTGAGGACGGGCGGGGGCAGGATCCGGACGATGAACCTGAATGACTGATACTAGGAGCTCATGTGCTGTGCTAAGATTATTTGAACATTTAAACGGGTCCCCGGGGCTCTCAGTTTGTATGTATAGTGCCACTGGTGCTCCACATTTTACCTTTACTGCAGGCATTCAGATTTAAATGCTAAGTTTTACAGTTCTGTATTATGGCTTACTTATTAGACTGCCAACATATTATTTACTATTGTAAAGAGACTGTCTAAAAGTTCAGGTGTACTATGGTACACTGCTCAGTTTGTGAACTTCTAAATATCCTTATACTGTAGCCATCTGTCCTCTGGCACAGTGCCTCTTTTTGTAGATACTTGGAAGTGCCGGGTAGTATATTAACTTAACTGAACACAGACATTCTCTAGTTAGATCTGTGCTCTGATTACAAAGGTCCAGCCTCCCCCCACTTTTCTCATACCTGCGAGGAGGGAAGAAATATGACATATTGACTGTACACATTGTTTTCTGTAGTGAGAACATCATTTCCTACGGATTTACTTCTCTGGACTATTTGACTCCTTATTCTACTCTGAGGTGGATGCCTTTATCTGAGTAGGCTTAGTTATTATTTCCTGTTGCCTGCTCTGAACAGATAATATCTGAAGGCTGTTTTTGGCTTATGTACTGCTTTTGTATGTACATGTTGCTTTTGTTATGTGAAAATCCACAAATAAAAAGTGAAAAAAAAATTAGAAAAAAAATAATTTCTGAAGAGTATTTCTTAAAATTGGGTGAGTAAAACAGGCTGTTACTCATCATATCGGGAGCACTGGGTTCAGCCCCCCATTAACTTACTCAATACTGGAGTACCCTAAAGCTCCGTCCTTGGCCTATTACTTTTCTCCCTATTCTTCAACGACCTTCCCTCAGCCTGTTCTACTGCTTCAACCCATATGTATGTAGATAACACGGTCCTGTTTGCATCTGGGTCTTCTTTCTCAGAGTTATCATCCAGGATTCAACTTGATTTTGACGCTATCCAGAACTGGTTCCGCTCATATCAATTAACACTAAATGCTAAACAAAACTGTCTCCATGTGCTTCGGCAGCAGGCAGAGACTTTCTAGGCTATTCTCCCTTCTCACAATCCACACCCTTGATGGGGGTACAATTGTTGATGTTCCCTCCTTTAAATACCTTGGTATCTGGCTTGACAGGCACCTTGGCTTCTCTCACCACATAGACGCTATTCGCAAAAAAACTCTACCCCATTCTTGGTGCCCTTTATAGGAACAAAAGCGGTATCCCTTTACCTGCTCACTGGGAAACCATTTCAAAGATGACACTTCTCAGCTTTGATTATGATGACACAGTTTATGGTGCTGCACCTATGTCCACTTTGGCCAGACTGGATCCCCTCTTCCACTCCTTCTGTCAGTTTGTCTTGTCCTATCCTTCCCGCACTCACCACTGTTCTCTGATCTCTCCCTCCCCTCCTTGGTAGATCACTGCCTAACCCACTGTGCCTCCTTCATCTCTAAATTCTGGCTGTTCTCCCTTCCCCCTTATCTCAATTCTCTTCTCTCCCCATGCCTCCTTCCTCTTACTCTCTCCGTAACTCAAGCTATCGCTCCTTAATGCTTCCTTCTCTCTTTCAATAAATAAATAAATTAACTGACACCTGGATTTCCAGGATTCAATCCACATTCTGAATGGAAAGTATCACCGCAGAACTATGCCTCATAAAGTGAAAATTTTGTACCAGATGACAACCTTGGGGGCTCTATTCAGACAGACAGGAGGGGGCATTAAACTTATTGGAAGCATACTACCATTGAGTGTAGTGTAGCCAGTAACCAGAGGGGGGACTCCTGGGGGGAAATGGTTGATGGGGGAGCAAGGGGGACACATGAGCTCATGGATGAAATAATGCTCCACAGTTGCATGAATTATATACAAGTAATAGAGGCAGGAATTAATTCACGGTGCACAACAGTTGTAGTTTTTCTTCAAATGGTTTAATGTTTTCCAGTGTTCACTTGATTATTGCAAGTTCTGATTCCTTAAGTACATAAGTAGTGGTTAATGAACTTTCTACAGTTACAACACGATATATCCATCAAGGCATGTTGTTACTTACTGTATGTATGTGTAGGTATTAAACATTCCACATGTAACCTTGAGACTTCAGTACACTGTAAAATGGGACTGCTGACTGTATGCACAGTAAACTGCACCCTTAATGGTGCCTATGGACCAATGCGGGTTGGGTACGAGTGACAGGCATGTACCCAGGCCATGCAAATCTGAACCTGCAGACAGCAGCGCAAAGCATGGCATTCAATACCGATGGACACTGTATGCCACCTGTCCACAGTTCTGCCCTCAGCATGTTGGTGCCCAGGGGGGCAGATTGGTGGGCACAGGCTGGTATCCAGTCAGCTGTCTGCCCTGGTCCTTAAGCAATCTGGAGCAGAGGACTGTGAGACATTATGCATCCTAGGAGTTAGAATAAAATAAACAATTGCACTCCTGGCTGCCTCACCCCTCTCTGCCTCTCTCTAGGGCTGGGGCAGCTTGGCAGGTGGGTTGTCCATCCTGCCACAGCAAGCAGGTGCTGTTTCTTGGGGGTGCACAGTGGCTATGGTGGGGTCCTTGATCGCATAGCCTACAACACCCTCAACCAGCATTCTGTGCCTCAGCGAATGGCATGGAGTGTGGGAACACCCCTGGCCACTTCTCCACTCTGTCCACAAGTGTAGCTGCATTGACGGACAGGGGATCTAGTGCAGAAGGTACATGCTCCCTTTCTGTGACTGTCACAGGGATCCAGGAGACCACCGATGCATGGCTATCTGTCTTTTTTCTTTTACTTCTTTTTCCCTCCGTTCACCGACCCCTGGACCCGCCCTTGGTCATCACCCCAGCTACTCCTGCCTGGTCTAAGACCCACCCTACTTGGGGACCCAGACCCCCAACCCACCCACAATACATCTGTAAGCAACCCCTCAGTTTCACCCCATTGCGCTCTCTTACAATATCCAATTGCCTGCAGGCAAAGGTTAAGATTGGAGGCAACTGGGACCCAGGAGGGCAGGATCTGGCAGTGGGCGTGCAACTGTGGTGCAATGACATCCATCCAGGCGTTGGGGCTTTTCCTCGTTCTGTGTGTGGATCTTCCTTCCCTCCTGTTTGAGACTGTGCATGTACAATAACGACCAGGGGAGCACGCATGCTACACTGTCATCTGCCACAGCCCACTAGCCCAATTTAGAGGACTGTCAGCACAATACCTCCTGAACACCACCGGGTGGTATACTATTGCCAGAGCCCTCTACCCACCCACCCCAGAGAAGATCAGCAGTCCATGGGATGCTCAAACCTTCTCCCTCCTCGGCAAACGCTCCAGCGCACTAAGCTTGCTCTGCAGTCGGCACTGCAAGCGGTAGTTCTATTGTTGCACTGTAGACTGGCATGGCTATCTGTCTTAAGGAAGGCTTTCCACTCGGTAGTGCTCTATGCACAAAGATTGAGTTGCAATTAAAAAAAAAATTTCCCTTTTAGTAGAAAAGCTGCCAGAATTTGGCTGGTGGGTAGGTGCTAATTTTGACCCCTTCTTCTCCTCATGTTTTAAATCCTTCTACCACATGACACAGGGAGACTAGATAAATAACCATGATTAAAGCTGTAGCTCAGAAGCAAACTTACAGCACTGGTAATATACTACTTGATCCAGTCATGTATCTCCACAGTCTCCCTACAGCTGAACCTACTTGACTCTAATGCTGGCTCCACTGAATGTTTTAAAGAAAAAAAACAACAACATATTTGCTTGTCTAAATTATGACTTTCTTTAATGTCAGACAATATGTTGGGGAAAAAACTTTATCCTAATTGATTCTGCTGCCATATGTTTATATGTAAACATATAAATATATGTTTATATGTAAACTCCAGCCTCCTAAAAAACAGACCTGGTACCACCTTGTCTGATTACTATTCACATACATGTGCTGTTTGTCTTTTCATTTCTGAATTAGCTGCTATTTTTTCTCAGGTTCATATTTTAACAAATCCTGAAAGACTCCATACCTGTTAAAAAGTTGCCATTTTCAACTTCAGTTCTTATTCTTTTGTACCTCTTCGTATACTGTATACATCAAAGTGTACAGTTGTAAAAATAAACTTTCTTGCTCCAGTCCTGCTAGCCTACCCGCTCAACAGTCTAGCCCCTTCCTCACTCGCAACCTCCAACACAGACTTATTGGCTCACAGATATCCATTCGAGCACAGTTTTGACACTGTTTGCCTCATCTGCTGACACTCCAAACAAAAACAGCTCTGTACAATGAACTGATGTCCCAACCCACTAACTAAACAGTTCCTGCATCTCACCACAACAAAATGCTCATGACTATAAAACCTGGCATACCGAAAGACACAATGAAACTTTTCCACCACCCCCTACTCACATGCCAGAAAATGGCACTAATACACTCAAGCAGAAAAGCTATTTTATAAACTCAAATATTTTGAAACCTATTTTTCCGCCATAATTTTTCTTCTCCCCATTGGCAGCATGTCCAAAGTACCCTTTTGGCGGGGATATACATCGATCAGGCCATACTTGGCCGTCATATAGCAGACTGAGGATTTTTCCCCCTCCCCCACTTTTCCCTTCCTCCTCCCCTGGCATGAGCAATGCCTCTGTCAGCCTTGTACATGCACAGCTTCCCCTGCGGCAGACACAAGCTCCAGGATGTCAGTGTCATGGTGGAACCCACTGCCAACCCTCCCTGACCAAGATGCACTGCCGAACAGCAGCTGTCTTGGCTTTGGCCTGTCTTATGATGCCACTCCCTGGGATCACTTCTGAACCCAGGTTGTTGGCACAGCAGTGTGATGTGACGCCGGTAGGCCACTTGAGTCGCCTTTAAAAACTATTTTGAAAACTAAAAAAAAAAAAAGCATCCCTCTTATATGATGATAACCCACCCCATTTTCTAAGCGCAATGAGACACTCCAGGGTGGGGCTGTAAGGCCCAACTCAGCCTGCCGCATCAGGCCTCGCTAAGCTCCTGGATGTGCAGGTATCCTCCAACACCACCTATTTTATACTGTCCTACTGCCAACACTAAAACATGCTGAAAAAGACCAAAAAAGCTAACTTCCCTTTAAATGAAATTTAAATCTCATTATTATACTGCTTTCACTGAAAATTGTCTTAAAGATATTCGGTTTTCAAACATTATGAATGCAGTAATTTATACTGCAATGGCAATCACACTCTCCGTATTAGTCCACTATCTCCATAACAAACCAGCATAAACACATTAATTTATTTGCTTTATCAGGAAGCAAGCTGGGACATTCATCACATTTTCAGCCAGTCCTTGGGACTACAGGAATTATTAGCAAAGTCTTAAGACTCTTGGCTTCTCCATTTAGCAGTTCTAGTTGGTCATTAATGGGCAGGGGATGGACTGGCAAGCCGTGCATTATAAAATACACATAAACAGTACATACACGCACGTATGCCTACTGGAGCACAAACAAATGTGATAGTTGTGACATGGAATGAGAATGAGCCCATGGTAAAATGCATGCCAAAATCTCCATGTTTTGTGAATGTCATGTATTACTCACCTTTATCCCGGTCATACAGTAGATCCTCTGTGGAGCATGGACTGCCATCTTGAGATTCAGCAGGGCCAAGTGGTGAGACACAAGGTGAATGACTGCTGCAACTACTGCTTCGTTCCTGGACGGATGGTGTCTGCGTGTCAATGCTGCGCGTGCTGCTGCCACAGTGAGAAGGTAAAGGTGCTCTGTGACCATCAGGTACGTCCCAAGGCTGCAAGGAAAACAAACAGCATGCTACTGTACTGTAACTGTTAACTGCAGGGAACCGTTCACAGTTAATCTTTAACAATAGCTCAATCTGTGCAAATTATTTATTTTACCGGGAGAAGCTCCATTGAGCAATGCTCATTTACAACTGGCAGACACCTGAGCCTAGTGCTAGGGTAATAATCGATTCATAAAACTCTAACAAATAATGCCAATGAGTAAATGCCAGCTCAGAAAGGAAAAGCCATGCCTTAGCAAACAGTAACGTCCATAGTTATAGAAGAATGATGAGATACGACAATGACAGTGCCAGCCAAGTTTGTTAGTTACATAGAAACATACAATTTGATGGCAGATAAGGACCGTTTGACCCACCTAGTCTGCCCATTTTCCTACCTAACAGATAAGCTGCAGATCCTAGTTAACCAACAGCTTACTTCCTCATACCCCCCACTAGGACTGCTTGTTGTCTGTCTCATGCATTCTTGAATTCCCCACTGTTCTTGACTCCACAACCTCCTCAGGGAGGCTGTTACATGCATCCACAGCCCTCTGTGAAAAAATGCTTCCTCACATTACCCCTGAGCCATCCCCCATCTATCTTCAAATTGTGCCCCCTTGTTCTTGCACATCTCTTTTTCTGAAAGATGCTACCCTCTTGGACTTTCATTCCCTTGAGGTACTTGAAAGTTTCTATCATGTCCCCCTCTCTCCCTTCTTTCCTTAAGGGTATACATATTAAGCTCCTTTAGTCTTTCTTCATATGTCTTCTGGTGCAGACCCTGCACCATTTTGGTTGTCCTCCTCTGGACAGCCTCCACTCTGTGTATGTCTTTGTGGAGATGGGGTCTCCAGAACTGCACACAGTACTCAAGATGGGGTCTCACCAACTGTCTATACAGAGGGATAGCAACTTTCTGTTTTCTACTATTGATGCCTCTCCCTATGCATCCCAGTATTCCACCAGCCTTCCTTACTGCCTTCTCACATTGCTTGCCCACCTTTAGGTCATCTAATATAATTACCCCCAGGTCCCTTTCCATTTTCACTGTTGTCAGTATCTCACCCCCCATTGTGTACTCTTCTCCTGGGCTTTTGTTTCCCAGGTGCATTATCTTGTACTTCTTTGCATTGACTCTGAGCAGCCATACATTTGACCATTCCTCCAACCTTGCCAAGTCCTTTCTCATCCTTTTCACTCCATCTTGTGTATCAAGCCTGTTGCAGATCTTTGTGTCGTCTGCAATGAGAAATACTTTTCCTTCCAGTTCCTTTGCAATGTCACTTATAAAGACATTAAAAAGGACCAGTCCCAGTACTGAACCCTGCAGTACCCCACTAGTAACCCTCTTTTCTTCACTGTGGACTCTGTTTACTACTACCCTTTGCGTTCTGTTATCGAGCCAATTTTTTTATCCAGGCTACCACCTTGGGACCCACTCCAAGGCTGACTAACTTGTGTATTAATCTTTTGTGTGGGACTGTATCAAATGCCTTGTTAAAATCTAGGTAGGCCATGTCCACAGCCCCTCCCTGGTCTACTACTTTGGTTACCTAGTCAGAGAAATCTATTAGATTCGTCTGAAACGATCTTACCATCGTGAATCCATGCTGCCTTGGGTCCTGTGCCCCACTAGCCTCTAGGTACTCAACAATTCTTTCCTTCAGAAGTGATTCCATCATTTTCCCTACCACTGAGGTCAAACTAACTGGTCTGTAGTTTTCTGCCTCTGTCCTGCTCCCACTTTTGTGAAGAGGAATCACATTCACCCCTCCTCCAGTCCTCAGGTGCCACCCCATCCTCCCATGATTTGTTAAAAAGAGTAGTCAGCGGTGTCACTAGTTCTACCCTTAGTTCTTTTAGAATTCTTGGGTGAATCCCATTAGACCCCATTGCTTTGTCCACCTTCAATTTTATTAGTTCTTTCAGAACCCTTTCTTCTGTAAATGGACTGGTATCGACCCCCGTTTTCAGAGTGTTTCTCTTGTTTGGTTTAGGTACTTCCCCCTCCTCTTCCTTTGTGAATACGGAGCAGAAATATTCATTCAGTATCCCTGCTTTTTCACTGTCACCCTCTGCCCACATTCCGTCTCCTTTATTAAGCCTCAGTATCCCTCCTTTGGTCTTTCTTCGCTCCCTAATGTACCTATAAAAGGTCTTATCCCCTTCTTAACAGAGTTGGCTATCTTTTCCTCGGTTTAGGCCTTTGCTATTCTGACTGCCTTCCCTGCCTCTTTCTGCTTTAACTGATAAAGTTCTCTGTCCTTCTCCTTCTGTGTTTCCTTATATTTCCTGAATGCTATCCTTTTCTCCTTAACCTTCCCTGCCACCTCTTTTGAGAACCATAGTGGTTTTCCTTCGCTGTGTTTGTTGATTTGCTTTACACAAAGGCTTGTTGCCTCTCAGGCTGTTTGATTACTCCCTATTGTTCCTCCACCCCTCCTTCTTGCATGTTTGTTAGTGCTTTTCTGAGGCAGTCTCTAATTTTCCCAAAGTCAGCCCTCCTAAAGTCCAATACTCTTGCTTTTGTATGGCTTGATTGTATGGCTGTATTTATCGTGAACCACACTGTTTGGTGGTTGCTTGTTCCCAGATGGCTACTCACTTCTTAATCTGAAATTCTTTCTCTGTCCCCATTTGAGAGTACCAGGTCTAAGATTGCTCCCTCCCGAGTGGGTTCCAATACTAGCTGTCTGAGGCATGGCCCTTGTGGGGCATCAATAATGACCCTGTTCTTGGATGTGCCTGCAGTAAAGGTGCTCCAGTTAACATCTGGCATATTCAGGTCCCCCATCAACAATATCTCCCCTTTTTCTGCCATTCTAAGAATGCCTTCCATCATTTCCTTGTACATTCCCTCCCCCAGAGATGGGGGTCTGTATACAACCCCCATGCAGATTGTGGTGCCATTTCCTGTCTCCAGGGTGACCCAGAGTGCCTCATCTGATCCCTGTTTACTCTTTAGTTCTGTTGCTTTGATCCCTTCCTTTACATAGAGGGCTACTCCTCCTCCTCTTTTACCCTCCCTGTCCCTCCTGTAGATTGTGTATCCTGGTATGTTCACATCCCAGTCATGGTTCTCTGTGTACCATGTTTCTGTGACTGCCACAATATCCAGGCAACCTTCTTCCTTCAAGGCCACTAGTTCAGGGAGCTTGTTACACGGACTACGGACATTGGTACTCATCACCCTCCACTTTTTGATGGCCTTACCCTTTTTAGCCCCATCCCTGTCCCTACTGCTTTTGCCTTTTCATACATTTACCTCTGTCCTGCTCCATAATGACTTCTCTACCTTGGTGTTTACCTCATTAATTACCGTGTTTTGTGGGGGGGAGGCTGGGATTTCCTGCTCCTTTTCAGTGCCCCCCTTGGCTGGTTAAATGCTTGCCAATAAGCATTTAAACCTCTCACCCTGGGATCCTGGTTCCCCGGACAGATGCAGACCATCGGCGCCTGTATGGTCTGCATCCTCCAGGTGGCTCCCAGTCCCAATGAAGCCAAACCCTGAGGCTCCACACCAGTTTTTCAACCATTCATTGAATTCCCTGGTGAGGTACCTAACATCACCCTTGCCATAGACAGGCAGCACCTCCGAGAAGGTTACGTATGTGCTGCTTGTCTAAGGCCCCTTCCAACTCTACAAACTCCTCTTGCACTGCTCTGATCCCATTCCTAGCCAGGTCATTTGTCCCTAGCTGGACAATGACATCCAGCTCCCTCCCTCGTGCAGCTGCTCCCACGATCCTGCAGATTCGCTTCCTGTTCCTCCAAGCCGTGGCACCAGGCAGGCACCTTTCCTCCCTCTCCCCTTCCTCCCCCACTTCTACGCCCCTAATGATTGAGTTGTTTCCTTCCCCTGTGGGGTCCCATGCCAGCCTCCTGTGGGGCTCCTTTGTGAAGGTTCCCAGCATCCTCCTTGGTCTCCACTGCAGGTGCCTCCATAGAGGAACAACTATCCACCAGAAGTGTGTATGAATTGTGGAGAGGTAAAGCTGGAGGGATGCAACTCTGTTCTAACACCCTCTTCCTCCCTGAGCCCACCCTGGTCCAGCCTCGCCTCTTTCTTGGCAACTTCTGAGGTAGTGGCATTAGCCTAGGTGGTCACTGGGTGGGGGAGGAGGTTTCATAAATCCTAGCCAGGTCAGCCTGCAGACGGCAACCTCCTTCTTCAGACCAGAGAGGTGCCTGCAAATAGGGCAGCATCGCAGCCTCCAGAATGTCTCCCGGAACACTGCTGCCCCACAGCCATTGCACTGCACCACTCCTATCATGTCTTATTTTGTGTCCCCTCTCCTGTTTCTCTGTATGCTTACTCTCTCATCTCCTTACAACTTTCACCCTTCCTGTTCTCAGACAGCAACTTCCTATATTCTTCAGCAGCCTCCTTCTTCCTTGCTCAGTGTCAGGCCACCAGCAGCTGGGGGGGAGCTACTTTTTTCCATTTAGGGTTGACAAAACTAATGTTTCTCTATGATCCTTCCCTTCTTACTGCCAAACAGGAAGTTCCTGTTGTCAGTCAAATCCAGTGGCTATAAAAGTAGAACTGGTGTAGGGTGGGTGGGACAGAAGGCAATTCGAAAGAAAAAAAGGCTAGCAACAGGAAGTTGTAATTGGAGTCACCTGCTTTTATATTATCTAAGCCACACCCCCAATTAAGCGCTCTCTCTCCTCTCCTACTGATTTAGCAAAGTAAGCACCCTTCCCAGCACAGAACACACACTGACTCTTTCTTTTCTTTTTTTTAACCCTGAATAAGGTGCCTTCAACTTCTAATAAAGTATCTGTCTGCTTAATCTCAACAGACACCAACTCCTGCTGAGATAGAAGCATTAAATTAGTATAAAATGGTAGCTTCTTTTAGTTAGTTGCTTTCTGCTCTACAAGCAAGATTTCTGTCTTCCAAAGGCTAGCAACAGGGAGTTGTAACTGAAGTCACCTGCTTTTATATTGCCTAAGCCACACCCCCAATTAATCTCTCTCTCTCTCTCTCTCTTCTCCTACTGATTTAGCAAAGTAAGTACCCTTCCCAGCACAGAACACACACCGACTTTTTCTTTTCTTTTTTTAACCCTAAATAAGGCCCCTTCTACTTCTAATAAAGTATCTGTCTGCTTAGTCTCAACAGACACTGACTCCTGCTGAGCTAGAAGTGTTAAATTAGTAAGAAAATGGTAGTTTCTTTTAGTTAGTTGCTTTCTGTCTTCCAAAGGCTAGCAACCTAGTTATTTGGTATTTTGATCAAACGTATATTTGGATTAATGGAGGATTTCACTCAAACATAATCACTGTTTTTTTTTTTAATGTAAGTACTCTAGCTAGCAATGAACATGTCTCTCTCAGGACTTACCTGTATTACATCAGCATACACCAAGCGGACATGCAGTACCACAGCATATTCTTGAGTGCACTGATCTATAATTTTGGTTTAGTCCTGAGAGGATCAGCACTCCTATAAAGTTGGCTGAGAATGCAGTCAGTTCTATGAGCTGGTCTGTATTTTTTTGTTTAGTTTTTATCCTCCAGATTCCAGCCTCCCAGTCATCAGGGTTGTACCTATTAGTACTTGGCAGCCCCTGCACCCATCAGTCACTACCCTACCATCCTTCCAGTGGAGGTACTTGCAGGGCAGGGCTCGAGAGTACCTAAGCATGTCATTCTGGTAGTCAAAGAGTTAGTAGGCCAGATCCTTCACCATGGAATTTTAGTGCAATGATTCCATTTCACACCCAAAACCCATCAGGGAAGGGGAGAGAAGTCATGATCAGGACATAATCCTGGATCTCAAATTAGCAGTGCAGCACAGCACCAGATGGTGCACTTTAAATATTTTACTACTGGATCAAAGAAACCATGAAGTATTTTTGCATGTTTTCATAATTCCTTCTAGTCAGTAATCTTAGAAGAAACAATTAATTGGATTCAAGTTAACCAAAGATGAGAGATGGACAGAGCACATGGAATGAGACTAGAAGATAGTTATTGGGCACTGTCAAATATTCTTTGTAATAAAACCCAGAAAAATATAGTTCCAGCTATTTACATTGTAGAAACTGCAATAACAGCAATTTATATATGAAACAATTCCACCATGGCAATTATTCAAAGCAACAGCTTTAAGTTCTATTGAATTATGTTGTTTTTATGCTTTGTAGGCAAGCTTTTGACATAAATCTGTTTATATAGTCTGAATGAGTTTAACTGTAGTGTAATGTTTCTCTGGAGTGACTGCAAAGTGGCAAATGTCCACAAGCTATGCTTAAATGGCATAAGAGATGCATGGCGCAAGGTAGTTCTCTTGTTTCCTGTCTCCTCCCACCCCAATGGTTACAACCTGTATTCTTTAAAATGTATTATACAAGACTTGTCTGTTTTGGGGCTATTGAGATGCTGCATGCATTGTACAAAAAGTTATAGTAAAACAGGGAGGTAGACATTTTACAGCTATTTTGTCTTCCACTGGGTGGAATACATGAAGAAAAAGGCAAAGTCACTTACCTGTGACTATTGTTTCACTACTGGTTTTCCTTCTACAGTCGGACTAGATTTGTGCAGTATTCTGAACATGTGAAAAGTCTTCAGACAGCCCATTAGCTAGAGCTTCAGCTCCTCCCCTTCTTCTTGTGCATTCTCCTCTCCATGCCGCGGATTTCTCATAACTGAATCGAAGGAAAAGTGAGGACTGCCCAGAAGGCACCCCAACCGTGAGCGACTAGCCTGGGGAGGCTTGGGTGATTATGTGGCTTTGGAAGGAATGCCAGTAGTGAAATAATGGAAACAAGTGAGTAACTTTGTCTTACAACTACCTAGATTCTTCTCACATAGTCACACTGGCATAGGTTACTAGCAGTGTTTTAGGTGGATGAGGCTAAAGCTCTCAGCTCAGTTGAAAAGGGATTTCAGGACAGCAAACCCAAAAGCAGCTTCCGTGTGAGCCTGCAGGTCAAGATTTAATGAGTTGTGAAAGTGTGCGCAGATGCCCAGGTGGCAGTCCTGCAAATCTCATTGGTAGGAATGCACAAGACAGTGGAGGCAGAGACGGTTGTGTGCTGCTTGAAATGGGCTCTGATACTCACAGGCAGTATATGGAAGGCCAACATATAACAAACATTCAACACAGGATACACTCCAGCTAGGTATGGTCTGCGTGGAGCTAGGGCAGCCTCTGGATGATTCTGCATGAGTTTTCTGTCAGTAGAACAAGAAAGCATGCTTGACATCCAGCCCATGTAGCTCTCATCAGCTGAAATTACATGAGAACTGGAAAAGAACACTGGTAGCTCTAAGGTTTGGTTTAGGTAAAACTTGGAACACACTTTGGGTGATAATTTCTTGCTGGTGCATAGTACAAACATGTCTATGTGGAAAATCAAATACGCAGAGTTGATCGAGATTGTCTGCAGTTTGCTGATTTGCCAGACCGAAGTGACTGCCACCAGGAAAGCCACTTCTCAGGCCAAGAGACCAAAGTCATGTGCTGCTGGAGTCTTAAAGGGTTTCTCTAATAGATTTGCAAGGACCAGGTTCAGGACCCAAACCAGAGGAGGTACGTAAAGAGGGGAATATATGATCAAGTCCCTTAAAAAGGGACTGACCCCTTCTCTAAAGTAACAGAGTTGTAAATTGCCTTAACTCCATAGGGAGAAATAGTACACTGAGAAATGTCGCATGGAGCCTGGTGGACAACCTTAAAAAGTCAAGGACTGACCCAACCAGGCACTTATTATTTATTTATTTATTTATTTATTTATATTTGTTGGTGACTGGGTAGGTGCACTGATCCAAGGGACCATTTTCAGGCATGACCTGGACCATAAATAGTAGCACATTTAGCAGAACAGAATACAGGAGGAGTAACATGGCCACAATACAGGCTCTGAGGAAGCCCAGAGTACTGGGTGAAACGTAAGCATGTTTGGGCAGTGCTTCTGCACTGTTGGAGCGGACTGTCTTAGCATGTTATTGGATGTGAATAAACTGTAAAATTATTGCAAGAGTAACAGGTTGAACATTGTTTCCTTCTGAGTGGTGAGTGCTTCCACCCTGCTCTCATAAAACAATACAGGCTATTAACAATGAGGGGCAGTGAGTTACAGTAGAGAGTATTCACAAAAATGAGAATACAATGACAGCTCATTGATTGAGCGCGTACTATTTACAGTAGAACGCGCTTATATGGAGCTCAGTCGGTGGTTGGCTGTAGTGGTGAGAGGTGGGCTGTGCCAGTCGCCAGCTGGGTACGAGGGGAGCAGGATGGTCTGGCACCACTGGGTGGGGGGGCACTAGACTACCAGGGATTAAGGGGATTTGTGGGTTTTTTTTCTACCTTTTGCAATACTGCCTAGACTTGGGGATCGGGGCTGGGGGTCCACTATCCCTCTGCGGGGTTTACAGTAGGCATTTCTGGGGATCGGGGCATGGGGTCCAATAGCCCTCATTTTTTTTTACTGTTTATTGGGGGATTAGGGGTGGGGGAGGTCCCATAGCCTGGAGCTTTTCATACTGTTTATTGGAGAAGTTGGGGCAGGGGATCATAACCTTGCAGGGCTTTTTTTACTCATTATTGGGAAATCAGGAAGGGGTGTCCCATAGCCTTACCAGGTTTTTTTTTTTTTACTCATTATTAGGGGATTGGGGCAGGAGGTCCCTAGCCCTGCAGAGGCTTTATTATAGTTTTGGGGACCGGGGGCATGGGGGTTCAATAACCCTGTGGGACTTATTCTACTAATTGGGGGCTGGGGGGTTACATATACTGGGTACTGGGGCTGGTGGCACATTCGCAGCCCCTGGTGGTGCAAAGAGCCACACTTACCCAGCTGTTAGCTGGTGTAACTGTGCAAGCGGGATGTCCCTCCAGGGGCTGTTGAGAATAGCAAAATCAGGGACTTGGAGGCTGCCCTCACTGCTGCTGTAAACCCCCAAGCGCCATGTTGCAGGGGGTTTATGGTGTAATTGGTGGCGTAAGTCCACTTTGGTGCAAGCAGCCTGTGACATTCTTTGCAGAATGCCGAATGTCACAACTCCTGGCGTAAACTGCTACTTGCACCATTTTTGGGGGCGCAAGTTAGTTTACGTCAGGCATAACCCTTTGAAAATCGTGCCCTATACACTCAACTTACATTATTGATCTATTAAAGTAAGCCAAGTGGCCTCCATATAGACTTTCAGAAATGAAGCAGTTTGTTAGGAAAAAAGTAAACTTGTTAATTTAAATATAAAAACAGACACAATTAAATTTAGAGAATACTGCCTGTAAAAAATATAAATGACTCACCTGTGACCATAGTTCTAAGGATGCTATACAGTTCACATCCACTCTCTGGCAGTTTCACTGGAACGCTGATATCAGCTGAAGGTCTTCAAGCTCAAGCTAAGCTCATCCCACCACCCCGGGGAGTTTATCTTCAGGCTCTGCCCAATGACATCACATCTTTGCACATTGGAAGCATGGATCTGGATGCCATATTGCCAGGGAAGACCAGGTGGGTTGTGTGGATGTGAACTACATACTACCCCCTAGAACTACGGTTGCAGGTGAGTAACCTATATTTTCAAGGGTGTGGATACAGTTCACTATTCACACTCTGGCAGACTCCTAGCAGTTTTCCAGGAGGAGGCGGCAAGGTGTGCACCCCTATTTGGTGAACACAGACTGGTGAACCAAGGTCCCAAATGCAGCGTACCGACATGACTCACAGACGATGCTGTAATGGGAAATAAAGGTGTGTGTTTTCCTCCAGGTGGCAGCCCTACAAATTTCCTGAACTGGGATGTCTCTGAAGGTAGCCACCGCAGCAGTGGTATGTCTGATGGAATGAGCCCTATGCCTTCTGGGAGGTTCCCTGCCAGGCAACCTATAGCAGAGGTTTATGCAAGATGTTATCCACTTGCCAATCATCCACTTTGCTGCCAGTCTGCAGGCTGCAGCTTCAGCATATGTTACAAATGGCTGGTGAGCCTCACCCGAACTCCAGCCATGCTCTCTTTATAATAAATGAGCTCCCTTCGCAGGTCCATTATATGGAGCCTGTGATCAGCCTCTGAGGTCTGGTCAGTAAAGTATACCCATGAGTTAATCACTTGGTTAAGGTGAAACTCTGATATGACCTTCGGAAGGAACTTTGGGTGGGAGTGAAGTATGACCTTGTCCTTGTGGAAGACCAGATAAGGAGAAATTACCTTGTCCTTGTGGAAGACCAGATAAGGAGAATCCACCAAGAGCACCTGGAGCGTACTGATTCTTCTGGCTGACATGATGGCTACCAAGAAGGCTGTCTTCCACAACAGGTGTGATATCTTGTACCTGTGCATAGGCTCAGATGGTTTGCCTGTGAGCTTAGCAAGCATCAGCAGTAGGTCTCAAGGTGGTGGTGATTCACACATCAGAGGGGTCAGGTGGTTCAAGCCCTTGAAAAAGCACCCAACCACCTTCTTCTGGGCTACCGCTGGCATACCAGCTCATGCCCGGTATGCAGAGATGGCTTCCTGGTGCGCCTTGAGGGTTGCTACTTGCAGCCCCAGTGGAGAGAGGGACCAAAGGTACTCCAGAATGCTAGCAATAGGGCAGGCAAGAAAATCAAGCTACTTGTTCCAGCACCAAATGGAAAACCTTCTCCATTTAAAAGCATAGCACCGGTGAGAAAGACTCTTACTGGAAGCCACCACAATGTGAAGCACAGCTTCCAAAAGACCCAAGGCCTGGAACTCTAGCTGTTCAGGAATCAGGCCACGAGGTACAGGAAGCAAAGGTCTGGGTGCAGAACCTTCTGCTGTTGCCTGGTCAGCCAGTCTGGGTGAAGAGGCAACCACCACAGAGTCCTGCTGCTGAGGCTGAGGAGATCCAAATACCAGAACTGTCAGGGCCAGACTGGAGCTATTAGGATCATCCACACCTTTGCCACCACTCTGTGGATCAAGGGAAAGGAAGAAAAAGCATACAGTAGGCCCAGGGTCCAGGGCCTCACAAAGGCATCCCCCAACAGTGTCCCATACTGTGAGGGATGGGCACAAAACAGCCTCATCTTTCTGTTCTCCCAGGAGACAAACAAGTCTCCAGAGGGGTGCCCCACCTGGAGAACAGGTGGCTTATCACCTTTTGATGCAGGAACCACTTGTGCAACTTCTCTCTCACCCAGCTGAGAGTGTCTGCTAGCTGACTGTTCACTCCTATAACATGTATTGCCAGGAGATCTGCATGCAAGCTGCGCACAAGGGTCCAGTTGTGGAGGGCTTCCCAACACAAAGGAGGAGAGTCAGTTCTGCCCTGCCTATTTAGGTAAAACATGGTGTGGGTTGTCCATCTGGATCTGCACAACCTTATCCCTGACCAGAGGAGCAAATTCTGCGACAGCCAACCATAGTGCATGGAGCTCCAGCAGGCTCTGTGGTTCCCCAGGTGTACTCCCCACCCTACCTGAGATGCATCAGTCATGAGCGTAAGGGACGGCTCTGGGAGGACAAATGGGATTTCTTCCTCCAAACAGTGAGGAACTGGCCATCATTGGATTTATTTATTTATAACAATTCCGGATAACACCTTTGAGCAAACAGTGCTCTTTTACAAAGATTTCACGTCTTGGACAATGGACAAGAATAGACAAGAACAGGCAGATAGATAACAGTTAATACAATTACAGTACATGAGCTGCCAGTGGCTTTGTCAAGATAAGAAAAAATAATTAGTAACAGATAAAATATTACAGAATGTATGAGCTGCCAAAGGCTTTGTCAGGTGATCTAACAAGTGCATGAGAGGGTCAGAGGTAGTTGGTGAGAGGATAAGGTAGTAGGGAACAGGCAAGAACAGAGGGGGTGGGGGATTGGAGTGATAAGGTAGGTGGTGAAGGACAGGAGTAGGTGGTGATGATGGGGAGAAGGGATGGAAGATGTAAGTGGGGGTAAAAGGATGGATGGGGGAAGGAGAGAAGAGTTAGTATGGTCAAGGAGAAGAAAGGAGAGAGAGAGAGAGAGAGATAAAGCTAAGATGTGTAGGGGGTAATAGGTGAGGGGAGGGACAAGGATGTGAGAGGGAGGAGTGAAATCTGGGGGGGCAAGGGAGAAGGCTGAGGTGGCTGACATGAGATATTGCAAGCAGTTAATAAGGAGGGAGTGGGGTGTGGTGAAAGTGCATAAGTAATGGAGAGGCCAGGAGGGCGAGCAGGGAATTTAAGCGTAGCAGACGATGGCATCCCACATTGACTGGGTCACTAAGACTGGCTGGTCCAGATGACCTAAGTACTGGGACTGTGGCAGCCCAGCTCCCACTGTAGGTGGCACATCCACCAGCATGTCCAACACACCACAATGGTGATGGAAGCCATGAGTACTCCAGCAAAAGCAGAACATCCCAGGAAGGGCACAAGAGCTCAATTTGAAAAGAACAGGCAAATGAGGTAACATCCTGAGCCCAGTCCACAGGCAGATGGGCCTAGGCCAGCAGGGAGTCTAATTCTGCCCATGATGAACTTGATTAACTGTGAGGGTATTAGCATGTCCTTGTCTGGGTTGACCAGTAGGCCCAAGTCCTTGCAGGTCTGGAGGGCCAGATTCCTGGACTGCTCCACAGCCTCCTTGGATGGCCTGGCTGTCAGCCAGTAATCCACGTAGGGATACATCCTGATGTTGCAGGAGGGCTGCCACCACTGCCATACACTTGGTGAAGACCCTAGGCATGGACAAGAGGCCAAGGTCGTGACCCAAAACTGCACGAAAAAACCCTTTCTGCACAGAACTGAAGGTACCACGAGTGAGACAGATGGACTGGGATGTTGAAGAATGTATTCTGGAGAGCTCAGGAGTAGAACCACATGCAAAACAAAATGCACAGGGTTGTATTAAAATATGAGTGTTTTATTGTTAATCACATGCTAAATCACAAAAAATACCAAAACCCACTACCCACTTGCTCCGGAAAGGCTAGGAGGAGCCATGAATACACGTGAAAGTGCAACTGCTAAAGGAGACTTGAGTTGTGAAACTACAATATAACAGAAGCTGGACAGTTAAACAGTGTTGCTTGTACTCATAGCCAGTCTGAACTACCTTCCACCCTGAGAAAGGGGTATTTCTACACCTCAAAACATTAGTGTGTTCTGGTGTTCTGCGATTTGGTAGGTGACTAACAATAAAACACTCATACCTTAATGCAAAGGGGTTGAGTGGTCAATAGTTACTGTGCATTTTATTTTGCATGCTTGGCTTCCATGGGAATAGACTACTCTCTGATGCAATTTATTTTGTGCCTAGGGAAGATCTGAACATTCTTGGATGAGCAGAACCACATTCCCTACTTTAGGGATGATATAATCTGGCTCAGAGTGACCATCTCGAACTTGCACTTCTGCATAAACTGGTTCAAATCATGCAGCTCTAGTATTGGGCACCGCCCTCCTCCCATCTGTTTTGGGACCAGGAAGTACCTTGATATGTACCCCTGCTCCTTTTGCAAGCAAATGAGCAAGGTCCTCCCTTAGGGTGTACAATGTGTCCTGCAATAGCAGGGACTCCTGAGGAGCATGCAGTCAGTAAGGCGTGAGGGCCTCGAAGCTGAGACGTATCCCTTTGCCTACCACCTCCAACAGCCATGTGTCAGTAGAAGTAATGGACCAATGTGGCCACGTGTGGCGTAAACGACCCCCCATAGGGAGCTGGGGCAGGGACTGGACAGGCAGGAGGATGACACCACAGACCTGTCACTGGGCAGCTTTGAAGTGGGCACCACTTTCCTACCCTTGCTTCTTTTCAGACCTGGCCACAGCACTTGGCCTTTGGGAGCCAGGCTTGGTATTTCCCCTGCTGGGGGCTGCTGTGGCTGAAAGGCCCGAAACTGGAAGGTCTTCTTTTTGGGATTCTGAGTCTTAGGGTCTTTCTGGATGAAGCCACAGAATCCAGGGTGGCACTGGAATTCTATATCCTGGTGAGATGTCCTTCTACCCCAGGTCTAAACAGGTCGGTACCCAAGAAGGGGAGCTCGACCAGCTTGTGCTGAGTGTCTGCCATGAAAATGGAGAGCCTAACCCAGGCTCTGTGATGCACACTGACGGCCGTTGCCATGGCACGGGTACAGGAGTCACCCATATTCAAGGCCATCTGTAGCTGGTGCTTAGCCAGTGCTCGACCCCAAACCTTGACCAGCTTCACCAGCAACCATTTATTGGCAGGGAGGTGAAGAAGGGTTTTATCCAGCATTCTCAATAGAGAGTGGTCAAAGTTGGCTATCAGGCAGCATAGCTGGCCTGATGTAGACCCACACAGGAAGCAGTGTAGACCTTCTTGACTGCATGGTCAAGCTTCTTGAACTCCTTGTTGGGAGGGCTGTCCACATCCCCTCAACTTCTGGACTTCTGGAAGACTGAGTCCGAGATCAACCCCTCAGTCAAAGGGTGGTCTGAGAACCCCAAAAACGACCCTGTAGGGAACACATACTTGCTGACTATACAGGTAGAGCGTGCTGGTCAGGATGCTGGATGCTGTCCTAAGTCCACAGCCAGCCCCAAAATGGCTTCAGCCATGGCAAAGGCAACCTCTGGGGAATTGTCCTTATCCAGGATATAAGTAAAGGGGTATTTAGCCCACTTCTACACTGGTTCCATGGACACATTCATAGACTCTGACATAAGGTGGAACAGAACCCCAAATGACACCAACCAATGGGCAGTGGACAGTTCCTTGACTAAAGCCTACCCAGAGGTATGGGTCCTCAAGAATAACTTTGATGACCCATCTGAGTCATTCAAGGACTGTTAATAAACAGCCCTTGACTGTTTGCTGCTGTGGGCCAACCTATTATCTTCCGACTAGTTGATTTCCACTGACAATTGGCCTGGCAAGCTGGCTGCAGCACAGGAGTCCTTAGTTGGGCACCCACCAAGGGCTACAGTGGAGGCGGCTTCCCCACAAGGGTAGAGAGGCAGATGCCAGAGACATCTGTTGAGGGTGGAACAGCATGGGCATTACTGGTGGCTGCCAAGTGACTGAAGGTCCAGAGGCACAGCACTACCCTGCCCCACAATGGTCTACTGCTGCCAGGGGAGCTCCACGTAGCACCTCTACATCTTGTGGTGATGCATCTCCTTGTCCAAAGACAAGAAGGTCAAACAGCGTCAATGGCAGCACCTCCTGGTCAAACAGGATCGACAGTGTGCTCGGCACCTCAACCTTGACCCAAGGGCCGATGCAGAGGAAATGCCTCCAGAGAGTCGGTGAGACCATATGCTGAGCTATATTTACAAGCACTGATTTTGAAGTAACAGCCACTGGTGGAGGATGGTCCCAGGTGGAACCAGTAGGGGACACCAACTGGGCCACATCCACCTGGGTGAGGACTGAGAGACCTGAGATCTGGGAGATCGACTCCTTGTCAATCTTCTCGGACAACTGGTCAACAGGCTCAAGAAAAATCTTGACATCCTGCTTGACTGGTGTCAAGGTCACAAACCCGACTGGGCTACTGAGGGAGCTGTCGACCAAACCCTTGACCAAAGAGAGATCAGCCGGAGTCTTGCAGTCGAGAGAAGTTGAAGGAGCGGGAGGACCATGATCACTCCTGGTCCCACACTAGTGCTGGTGTGGCTTGTGCTTTTTACCATGGTGAGAAGGGCTCTCCCTAAAGGCTTGGAGGGCCCTACACATATCACAGAGCACGTCCATGAAGGACTCTACGACACTGGCCCCAAATGCAAGCAGCGCCGTGGATGAGGTCGCCTCTTCCTCAAAAGCTGCCAGTTGTGCTGTCAACCTGACCACAGCCAAGGCCTTCTTGTGGGTTTTCAGTCAAAGTTTTGGATCCCTTTCAGCCAGATGACCAAGGAGAAGTGTGGCCATGTGATCCTCCAGTGATGCTGGATCCATCACCTGACAAAGGCTGCATCCCTCCACCTTGTGCTGCGATCCAGGGCAGTAGAAGCAGTACATATGGGAATTGGTATCTGACATCTTCCACCAACATGTGACAAAATCTGAAGCTGCGAGATAGCTTTTCTTCTTCCATTTCCCAAAGCTGATCATCAATGAGGCAGAGCCAAAATGAAGAGCAAGTGATTGCAATAGAAGAATTTAATGATTCACCAGCCCGCTGTTGCAGTGGTAGCGCTACCACTCGTGATGCCAACAACCCGTGTTCAGAGAAGTAAGCCAGAGGCGTCGGAGGGCCAACTGAGGGGGGATTGAGCATCGGCAGGACCGCTCTCCTCCTTTGGGGGGGGTGCAAGAGCTTGAAGCTCGACTACCCCCTGTTAGAGACTAGGGGAGATGCAGCCCAAGCTACACTGATGGAGGAGGCATGGCAGACACTGGCACATGTGTCTTGATGTCAGCGCATGTCACGTCTCCCAGGGGAGGAAACAGGAAAAAACTCCTGGTCACACAGGATAACTGTCGGCCTCTGCAGGCCCTGCACCCAGTGACTTGGGTGCCTCCGGAAGGCTGGATCCAATTCTGGCAGGTCAAGGGACTCCCTGCCCCCTGCCATGGAGGACAAACCATGGGGGGCTACTGGAGAGGTAAATCCTGGGAGAAGCTGGGGTGGAAAAAAAAAAAAATAATTTGATGATTCAAAGAAGTTGTCAAAGAAGTTTTTTGCCAAAGCACTACAGGAAACCTCGAATGTTGCAGAGCTGCAAAGAAGAAAACCTGTCTCTTCAAGCGGAAAGAAAGATCTGACATCTCACAGGGCAGAGCTGGAGGACATATCACCCAGGTGGTGGGAAAAGCTTAGCTTAAAGAGGTCCGACTGATATCAGTGTTCAATTGGAACTGCTAGAGTGTGGATAGCGAACCAGAGCTCGTCGCAAGAAATTTGATGGAGCTCTGGAGGGAGTTACTCACTCCGTACTGATGCCTGCTCGTTTTCAGATTCACTATGATGGACATACGTTTTGGTACATGGATCCTATGGAAGCGGGTAAAAAAGCAGATGCCATAGCCCGCGAGTTTGATACTGCTAAAGCACAGTGCCAATCTGAATTGGAAGAAGACACTTGAACTGGGAATGTTTAGCAAGTACTTTTCCTAATTTGTACTTCTTTTAGTACGGAGCTTTCAAGTGTACCTCTGTTTCTAGTTGGATTATTTTCCACTTTCTGATTGTCACTATGTTCATTTACCTACCGTATAAGTCATTCACTGGAGGTATTGGCGGAGTCCTTGTTTTTGGATGAGGCCTGTTCGTTTGAAGTTTTAATTTTGTTACTTAAAATAAAGCTTTAAGATGTATTAGATTTCAGCCAGCACAGTGGCGTAGAAGGCTAAGATGCTGGATGCCACACCTCAAACCACGCCAGCGACCTGTGGTTGAGAATGAGCTTGGGTTGCTGGGGGTCGGCCGGGGAGGAGAGGACTGAGTGTCTGTAGGACAGCTCTCCTCTCCTGGGGAGGGTTGGGGGTTTAGAGCCGATGCAACACTGGCTCCTGGTGGCAACCAGGTTGTGGTACGTGGTAGCTCAGAGTGCATGGGGATGGTGGGGCAGACGTCAGATGTGCAGCATGGGTGCACATGTGCTGCGAAATCCCAGATGTCACTGCATGCCTGTGCCGGAAGAAAAAGGAGAAAAAGGAACCCTCCGGCGCAATGAAGCCTCAGCCTACTGGCGACACACCGGACGCACCAAGAATTCTACCTCCAGCCTGGCTCACCAGGAATTCCCCAGTGTGCGGGGTATGTACCTGCTGGGTTGAGACCTGGGTTGTTTTCAGGGGGAAGAGGTCGAGAACGGGAGCTGCGGCCGGTGGGATGCCGGAGGTCGCTGGGCTGAAAGGGGCTCCAAAGGTACCCCCAGCCAAGAAGGTAGGAGCATAAAAAAAAGTATAAATGTAACCCCCCTACAAATGGGAGTTTCCGAAAAGTCTTCCTAGAGCTTGCCTAAATGCTCGCTGCTCTGTTGGTGTTCGGCGCTACTGCCATTTAAATGTGTTGCCAGTGAGCGCCTTTAAAGCCTCCATGTACTGTCTCTTTAAGGGCTGCCTGATTGCAGATATAATTAATCTGGAAAGGGGGGGGGGGTCTGAATATTTCCCTGCTCGAGTCCTGCCCGGGCTGCTGAATAATTATTCCATTTCTGCCATCACTAATTGTACAGAGGGAACCCTGTTAAAAGATGTAATTATTTGCTGAGCATTTGCTACAGTAATAATAATAATAATGTAAGTTGTTCTAACCTGCTTTCTTTGCAGCAAGGACTGTTTCTGTTTAACTCCACTATCTTGGTCCTGAGTTGCCGAATTGGACCAATCAGTATTCTGGGACTCTAAAATTGAGCCTGCAACTAAAGGAGATATGCGGAGCCAGACTCTGGGAATTGTAGTTTTGGACTGTGGTGCCTTTTTGCACCAACAGGAGGAGCATGTTGTTACTGACAGCTGAACTGACCAATCGAACCTTTTGGATCTGAGGGAAATCCCCTGAGCTGTCTGCCGGCAAGCCAGTTCTAAGTGGGAAGCTGACAGAGAAACAGCTTGGTGAGTTCGAGCAGCCGTTTGCGCAGTAGTTCGTGTGGGAGAACTGTGGAAGGCCTGACTTCTGGCCTGCTTGCCTATTTTCTGCCCTGAGAAGGAGAAAGAGAATTTCTTTCAGACTGAACCCGATTCTGTGGGAACGAAGAAGCTAGCGAAGTGTAACCAGGCTAAACCTGTGGAAGACCGAAGATTTTGCTGAAAGCGATCGGCCTGTCAGGAAATCCAGCTACTTTTGAGCTCCCGGTTAGAGCAGTGACTTTGCGATTGGGACCGGGGGGCAGTGTGCCTGGTGTTGTAGGACCTTTTGTTACATATAAATGTGCTGTTTGATGACAGTGGGTTGGGCTGTATTTCTCCACTATGCGAACTGTGTGCTGCTGGCTTTTACATATAAATGTGCTGTGTACTGAAGGGGGGTCGCGATCTGGTTTCCCCCCCCAAGTTAAGCTGTGTGGTGAGAGCTGGAAGTCATGCTCAGCTTGAATCAGACTGAATCCACTGCTATCTAAGGCAGCTAGGCCCTTTCACGAGGGCTCTGTTACCCCACCCTGCTGCACAGAGAAGATCCATCGACGAGAGACCTGCCAGGGTATCAACCCCCTATACCCTGCCTGAACAGGAACGACGCTGCAGTGAATCGTGTGGGCCCTGCTTCTTCTGGCAATCCAGAAACCTCATCTACTGTCTCGACCATCGTCCATCCTGTGTCCAGTTCTAGGTATCGTAAGTAACCATCAGGGTAGCTCCCTGCTACATATAGTTAAATCAAAAGTGTGTCACCTGATTGACTTATTTCTTTTCTTCTGTACGAACTGAGCTGTCCAGCTCCAGATTACAATTAGGGTGCGGTGCATGTTTCCTTTCTTCGCAGGGCCCCAACCAGCTGCAACGCTGGCCTACCCAGGGTAACGGTCCTGGCTAGCTCATTTTTCATCCCCCTGGGTACCCAGAGAGTATAACTGTCATAGGGACTCTAAGTGCCCCCACTGTAGAGTAAATGATAGAGCATTCAAACCAATTACCCTGATTGTGCCCCTCCTGTGTTACTACCCCTGAATAAATCAGATATATAGGTTACTCACTTGTAACAGGAGTTCTAGGAATGGTATATGTTGTTCATCCACACTTACTGGTAGGTTCCTTGCTGCTTTAAATCTTGCCAGAAGGTTTTCAAGCTGGCTCCTCCCATCCACCCAGGCGGTAAAACTCTCAGCTCCACCCCATGACGCCAGATCTAGCCCACTGGAAGCCAGGTTGTGTGTCGAAGCCAGGGAGGTCAGGTGGGTTGTGTGGATGAACAACATATACCATTCCTAGAACTCCTGTTACAGGTGAGTAACCTGTATTTCTAGGGACATGGATATGTTGTTCAATCCACACTTACTGGCAGATTCCTAGCAGTTCTCTGAGAGAAGGGAGGCAAGGCGCACACCCCCTACTTAGGAAACAAGGACTGGAGAACCGAGGTCCCAAAACCAGCATCCCGGCGTGACTCAAGGTCAATGTGGTAATGGGTAATGAAGGTGTGTGCCGACTTCCAGGTAGCAGCCCTGCAGAATTCCTGGATAGGGACATCCCTGGAAGCAGCCACCGAAGCAGCGGTATGGTGGGTAGAATGAGCTCTTATCCCTCTGGGAGGCTCCATGCCTGCCAACCTATAGCAGAGATCTATGCAGGAGGTGACTCGCCTGCCTATCATCTGCTTGGCTGCAGGTCTGCCAGGTGCGGCTTCAGCGTAGGTGACAAACAGCTGGCGAACCTCTCCCTGAACTTCAGCCGTCTGCTCCTTGTAATAAGAGTGTGCTCTTCTAGGGTCCAAAGTATGGAGCCTATATTCGGCCTCCGAGGTGTGATTGGGGTAGAACACCGGCAGAGTCAACACCTCGTTAAGGTGAAACTCCGACACCACCTTCGGAAGGAATTTAAGGTGGGGGCGCAGGACAACCTTGTCCGTGTGGAAGACCACATAAGGAGACTTGATGGAAAGTGTCTGGAGCTCTCCCATCCTTCTGGCTGACGTGATTGCCACCAAGAAGGCTGTCTTCCACGACAGGTGAGAGACGTCACACCTGTGCATCAGGTCAAATGGCTTGCCCATGAGCTTAGCCAATACCAGCAGTAGACCCCACGGAGGTTGAAGTTCTCGCACCGGAGGGGATATGTGATCAAGGCCTTTGAAAAAATGTCCGACCACCTTCTCCTGCGCCACCGACTGCTTTACGGCCCACACTCGGTAAGCAGAGATGGCCGCCAGGTGCACTTTAAGGGTCGTCGACCGAAGCCCTTGCAGAGAAAGGGACCATAGGTAGTCCAGAAAGCTGGACAAGGAGCAGGAGGAAGGGTCCAACCCCCTTATCCTGACACCAAATGGAGAATCTCTTCCATTTAAAGGCATAGCATTTCCTGGTCGACTCCTTACGGAATGACTCAACAACGTTGAGGATCTCGTCGGAAAGACCCAAGGCCTGGAACTCTAGCTGCTCAGGAACCAGGCCATCAGGTGCAGGGATTGAAGGGTCCGGGTGGAGTACCTTCCCCTGGTTGACTGAGATCAGGTCCGGGTGGGCTGGAAGCTGCCTCGGGAGCCTGGAGCTGAGGCTGAGGAGATCTGGATACCAGAACTGGTGGGGCCAGTCTAGGGCTACCAGAATCACCTGTACCTTGTCCCTCCTTGCCTTGAGAAGAACCTCGTGAATCAAGGGAAATGGGTGAAAGGCGTAGAAGAGGCCTGGGGACCACGGCCTCGAGAAGGCATCCCCTGCAGCCAGCCCTGCTGAGGGGGGCAGGCATGAAACAGCCTCAGCTTTGCATTCTCCCTGGAGGCAAACAGGTCCACCTGAGGAGTGCCAGAGTGGGAGAACAGATTGTGTACTACTTCCGGCAGGAGAGACCACTCGTGAGATGCAGCACCTATCCGGCTTAGGGCATCGGCCAGAGTGTTGGAGGCTCCCGCCACATGGATGGCTAGAAGATCTGCCTCCAGTGTGCTCACGAGGGACCAAGTGCGGACAGCTTCCTTGCAAAGGGGCAAGGAGTGCATCCCACCCTGGCAGTTTAGGTAGTACATGGTCGTGGTATTGTCCGTCTGGACCTGGACCACTTGACCCCGTACAAATGGAGCAAAGGCGGTGAGGGCTAGTTGGACCGCTCGGAGCTCCAACAGGTTGATGTGGCATCAAGACTCCTGAGGGGACCAGAGGCCATGCGCTCTGTGCTCCCCCAGATGGGCACTCCAACCCATCAGAGAGTTATTGGTCGTTAGAATGACCGTTGGCTCGGGGCGGACAAACAGGATGCCCTCCTGCAGATGAGCTGTAATGATCCACCACTGGAGGGCATTCCACATCTCCTGGGTCACCACCACAGGCTGGTCCAGAGGACCGGAGCGCTGTGACCATTGGCGGGCCAGCCCCCACTGAAGGGGATGCATGTGCCAATGGGCCCAATGGACCATGCTGGTGCAGGCCACCATGAGGCCCAGGAGGCGCAGGAAGTCCCGGGCAGGGCGCAACTGCCCAACCAGAAATGACTGGGCAAAGGAGGAGAGAACCTCGGCCCTGCCCGCCGGGAGCCGTGCTCTGGCTCGAAGAGAGTCGAGCTCTGCCCGGGTGCATTGAATCACCTGCGATGGCACGAGTTCCGATTTGGCCTCGTTGATGAGGAGGCCAATCTGAGAGCAGACCTGGAGGGCCAGATCCCTGGACCTCTCCACCTTCAGCTTGGAGGGGACTGCAACCAGCCAGTCATCCAGGTAAGGGTATACCCGGAGCCTTCAGTGCCGCAGGAATGCTGTCACCTCTGCCATGCATTTGGTGAAGACCCTGGGAGCTGGAAAGGCCGAAGGGCATGGCCTGGAACTCGTAATGGGACCCCTCCGTTCTGAAGTGAAGGAATCGCTGGTGGGACAGATGGATTGGGACATGAAAGAACGCGTCCTGGAGGTCCAGAGAACAGAACCACATGCCTCGTTCCAAGGATGGAATGATCTGTGCCAGAATGACCATCCTGAAGGTTCGAGACCTTAGGAACTTGTTTAGGTCATGTAGGTCTAGAATGGGGCACCAGCCCCCCGTCCATTTTGGGACCAGGAAATACCTGGACAAAAACCCTGGGTATGGTGGAGGATCCGCTACCTCCCTGATCACCTCCTTCTGGAGGAGCAGAGCAATGTCAGCTCGACGAGCCGACAGAGAGGCTGCAGACCCCATAGCTCCCCGTGGGGTGACGGCCCAATAGGGTGGGGTCTGCTTGAATTCCAGAGGTAGACCTTTCTCTACCACTTCCAACACCCAGCGGTCCGCGGTGATAGCGGACCAGGCGGAAAGGAAGTGGCCGAGCCATCCCCCCCATGGAGGGGGGGAACCAGGGGGGGACTGACGAGGCTGGGGGGTGACACCCCTCAACTCGTCATTGGGCAGGTTTGGAGGAAGGACCATCGAGGGACCTCCTGGGCCTTTTCCTCCTGGCTTCCTGCTGGAGGAAGCTGCAGGCTTGGCTTTGGGGTGCCAAGTGCATGCCTGCTGGCCCTGATGTTGGTGTTGCTGGGCCGGACGTGCCGCAGGGGCAGAAGGCCGAAAGGGCTTATGCTGCTGCTGGCGGCCTTTGTCCTTCTGGGCAGGTGTGACAATGTGACAGAGTCCAAGGTGGCATTGGACTTCTCGATCCTCTGCAGGTGATCCTCCACCCCAGGACCGAACAAGTCGGTACCCAGGAAGGGAACGTCTGCCATCTTGTGCTGGGTATCTGCCGTAAAGGTGGAGATCCGCAGCCAAGCTCTGCGGCGCATGGCCACTGCAGCCGGTACTGACCGGGCACAAGAGTCTCCAATGTCAAGAGCAGTTTGGAGCTGTTGCTTTGCCACCGCCCATTCCTGATCCGCACCTGCTTGGCGCTGTAGTCTGGAGTCAGCCGGAGATAAGGAATCACCTCATCCAGGGAGCCCAAAAGGTGGTAAAGTGTGCCATCAGTATGGCGAACTGGCCTGATGAAGGCCTAGGAGGGACGGCATAAACTTTACGCCGGAGTAGTCAGTTTCTTGGACTCTTTATCTGAGTGGCTTGTCCACGTCCGAGCATTTCGGGCGCCGGAAAACACGGTCGGTCACCAACCCCTCCGCAGAGGGGTGCTCCGAGAATCCGGAGAGTGAGCTGGTGGGAATGGCATACTTCCCGGCCATCCTGGCCGAGGGAGCTGGACAAGAAGCCGGCCGCTGTCATAACTCCAAGGCTGGGCCGACAATGGCTTCGGCCACAGGAAAGGCCTCCGTAGGAGAATCCCCTCGGTCCAGTATCTCCGTGAGGGGATACTTGGCCCGCTTTGACACAGGTTCAAGCTTCATCCCAGTAGATTCTGAGATGAGCCAGTAACCCCATGAACGAGGATGGGCTCTCGTCCACCGACTGTCCCCCAGAGGACTCCAGGTCGAGAGGCCTGGAGAACAGGGAAGAGTCATCATCAGACTCTGAGGAGTCTGCAAACAGCTGCTGAGGGCCTGAGCCACCCTCCACCTGCCAAGGGCGATCGGGAGTGAGGGTGACAGACAACCGATGGGGCAACCCATGACCCGACCGAGAATCCTTGGTCGGGGCCCCAGGTTTTGGTTGTGGGGGGGGGGGTTCCACCACGATTGGTGGCGCAGCTGGTTTCGGCCGAACAACTGGCGCCAGCTTTGGCTCCTCGATGACCATGAGGAGTTATTTCGGCCGCTCAGGTGACAGCCACTTAATGGCCGGGGAAGGCAACGGGATCGGCTTGTTCCCGGTCAGAAGAAGCTGCTGCCACATCAAGTCCTTGTAGCGTCGACGCAATTTGCACTGAAGCCATTCCTCCGAAGAGGAAGAAGTCGAGGACGAGAAGCGCCGCCGCTTTCCTCGAGTGCCGAGACCAGAACCGCCGGTGTCGGCGGGATTAGCTGGACGAGAAGGGTCGAGAACCGAGACCGTCGGTGTTTCTGAGGTGGGTCTGGGAGGGAGCGAGAAACCCATTCCTCCCTTGGCTCGGGAACCTTAACTGGGGACTCTGGCACAGAAGGCGCAGGCAAGTCCTCGGTTTCCACCGGAGGAACCGGCGAAGAAGGGTTGTCTGCTTCTCCAGTTGACAGACCGTCCGATGGGTCGAGAAAAATCTCGACTGTGTCGATGGGTGTCTCAGCCGGCTGACCTGATGGGGACACCGTGAAGCCAGTGGCCTTAGCCGCAACCTCGACTGAAGTCGAGTGTCGACTGTCCAGGAAAGGGGACCTCTCCGCTCCCACAGAATGCCGGTGGGACTTACCCTTCGAGTCCCTCTTCTTGGACCAAGAGGAATGTCTCGATGGAACCTCACCTTTTGTAGAGAGGGATTGACAAAGCTCCTTAAAAGAAGCCGTATAGGAGGAGCCCAAGGAGAGCAGGATAAATGCCATGGCCGAGGAAGACGAAGATGCGGCCTGGGCCGCCTCCTCCTCGAGGGCGATCATCTGCTCAAGTTGCTCAGCCAAGCCCTCCACCGCGGACACCGCCCAACGGGCTTCCTTTGACTTCACTGGAGGAACACGTCTCTCGGGGTGCCCAAGTTGGAATCTGGCAGCACGGTTTTCGAGGACACTGACCGAGAAGGACTTGCACAATTCACAGGCCTGCGGATCGTGATCGAGTCTAAGGCAACAGACGCACGTGGAGTGCGGATCGGTCAGAGACATTTTCTGCCCGCACATGCACCACCGAAATACGGGAGTCAACCTATCCATCGCAGCCGCAAAGGAATAAACAGACTGAAGTCTAGAGAATTTAAGAATAAGTTTCAGTTTAACCGACGAGTTTGGATCCAAGCCTAAAACGCAGAGCGTTAAGGAGGGAACCTGAGCTTCCAAGCGGTAAGGAAGATCTGGCATAATGGAGTGGAGCACAGAGTTTTACCACCCGGGTGGGTGGGAGGAGCCAGCTTGAAGACCTTCCGGCAAGATTCAAAGCGGCAAGGAACCTGCCAGTAAGTGTGGATTGAACTACTCTTTTTGTGCAATTTACTTAGACTGTGGTGTCAGTTTGTGCTCAAGGTATTGTGCTGTACTGTTTTTGTTCTGCCTAACCTTGTTTTTCAGGGGTCCCCAGAGCCAAGCAGGAAAAACTAGTCCTGGGAGTAAGTGCTAAATGTATGTGTAACCCTTTGTTACCCGGGGTTACTAGAATCCCAGTAAGACCTAGTGGTAGGCAGGGAAGGCAGCTTGTGAAACTCCAGTTAAATGGGTTTCACACTGTCTCACTCTGTTCTCAGTCACAGCTGAGACTGAGAGATGACATCACCATAGAACTGTCGCATCTACATAAGCCACATTGGAATGTGCAGCACAGGGAGTGAGATAGAACGCTGGGAGTTTTCAAAGTCAGTTTTCTGTTTACCTCCTTGGGAGAAGGAAGTGTCTTTTGTTTACCTTCTGTGTGAGAAGGTCAGTGTCCAATTTCAAATGGTGGAGACCGCTGTCCAGGTCTCAGTGCCCCCTCCCTCCCTCCCGAGAGGGAAGTAAATATCCCTCGGTGGATTCAGGGGCAATCCCTAATTTCTACTACAGGAAGAAAGCTGCCTTTTTACAGTTTCTGTTTTTGGTCTGATAAAGTGAAAGAAGTTGTACTTCACCTGTGGGGCACCTGCAACGAAAGGGTGAGTGTTTGCTCTAATTTGAGAGGGCAAACAATATGTTTCTTCAGTTTGGAAAATGTGAAAGCTGGGATGTGAGCTACTATTTGGGAGCCTATTGTACTAGGACAAACAAATGGAGTAGTTAAAAATCTAAAGTCTTTATGGATTCAAGTAATGTTGTAGAGGAGGTGCTACAGGTCATCCACCGTTTAATCTACATTTGAAGTTTTAGTTTCTATTTGTCCAGAAAATGGCCAGGTATGGGCTGTAGGAGCTGGAGGTGGGAACACCCCCATCTTTAGTAACCAGGTCCACCTCTATGGATTTCTGCTGTGATTGCTACTTGCCTCATGCGCCTGGCCAGTGATGAGGTAGGTACCCAGACGTGGGTCGCAAATTGGAAAATCTCTCTAGGAGTCGCAGACTCTAAGTGGTGTGGGGAGCCCCAACTTGGGAAAAGAAGTCTCTTTGTTTGATGGGAGTCAGAAAGAAGTAAGAAAACAAATCTCTCTAGGGGTCGCAGACTCTAAGTGGTGTGGGAGCCACAACAAGCAAATTGAGGTTCATTCTTTAAATGGACCGTCAGCCAAGTGAGGCAGCGGGAGCTGAGCCAGTCGGCTGTGTATCCAAAGCTACACAAGTCCGGGGCTGTGTGCCTGGTGGGTCCAGAGCCACAAACAGTAGAAATGGGTTCATTCTTAAGTGGACTGCATTATAGTCTCTAATCTGCATTATCAGTAGCGTAGCCCCTTGGGGGTCCATCTCATCTTTGTTGTGTTCAGCTAATTATGAATAAAAGCCACTGAAAATCCCAATCCTGGTTCTGGACATTACAGTTATTGCTTCCTGTGTTCGGATTTACTTGGGTGCCCCTGTGCAGAGTAGCCAAACCTAGGTCCCTGTGCCAGGTAACCTCATCTTCCCAGAACCCAGGTCCCCACCAGGTATTGCTGCCAGCGCCAACAGCATGCCACCTGATCGTTTTAGTAAAAGGCAGGGGGAGGGATTACAAAAAATGGAGGCACCGCTTTGGTTTGTTTGGGAAGGAAGTTGCTTGGGCAAGTGGGCTAGCGTTTTGGCTATCTGGCAGTGGGTAGCCCAAAAAGCTGAAGCAATTTCCCTAGTGTGTTGCTGTGTGCTGTGAATCTTGTGCTGCTGTTTAAAAAATGCCAACTGTTTACCAAGGATCTGTAAAGCCAAAGAGTGTGCCCTTGTCCTGCATCAAAATTGTTCACAGCGTTTTTGGCAGCTTTTAAAATGAATTCTGTGAAGGAAAGTGTGGAAAACTAGGGGTAGCAACAGAGAAATTATGCCCTGGACATTTGAAATGCTTTTAAAGTGAATTCTGTGAGGAAAAGTGTGGAAAACTAGCGGTAGCAACAGAGAAATTATGCCCTGGACGTTTGAAATGCTTTTAAAATAAATTCTGTGAAGGAAAGTGTGGAAAACTAGGGGTAGCAACAGAGAAAATATGCCCTGGATGTTGGAAATGCTTTCTGTGTAAATGGAGAGACTGCAGAGTTCATGGCAATGTTACATGGTTGAAATGGGCTTCCGCCGTGGAGTCAGTTGAAGGAAAAAAAAAGTGCATTTTACAGTTTAAATTTGCCTGCTCGACGATCTTCGTGAGGAGAGGAGCCCTCGCGAGGAAGAAGAGGCTCATTTGCATGGCGTCATGTGGTTGGTCAGATTGCCATTAGTCCCGCCCCTCAGCCAGCTCTTCTGAGACTGCCTCAGCATTCGAGAGGGAGACAGAGAGTAGTGCGTGTACTGGCAGTGGAGGAGCGTCGCGAAGGACTCAAAGCACTGTAAACAGCAAAAAATAGACTTTTAAGTTTAGAATCGGGCTCAACCCGCAAATCGATCGTGGAAATAGTGAATTTGGTGGTTAAAACGACGATCATTAAGACTGCCCGCCCGTTTGCATACAGAGGCCTTCAAGAACTGGCTGCAGGCCATTTTACCCCATCGCAGAAAGTTGCTACTAATAACAGTGAGTAAACAATTCAAAAACTGCTCAAACAGTGATTTTCAGTAATGCCATATAAAATGTGTGTGCAGCAGTGTAGTCGCTTTGCAAGTAACGACTGTGTGAAGTCCTGCCAGCAAGTGCAAGTCTGTAAAGCCATTGAATGTGTGCATGGAAGTAAAATTAGCCTCAGTTTAAAGTTTGCAGCCAGAGAGAGAGTGTGGGTTGTAGCAAAATGCAACACTAGTAGAAGCAGGCAATCCTGAGCCGAAACCTGAAGTTTTAAGGGACTGTGAATAAATAAATGTTTCCAGCATGTGACAAGTCCAAGGAAAATCCTGTAAATGTGTGTAAAGTCAGAACAGAGCAAGTTGTGCAGTTTGAGTAAAAGTTATCAGTAGCTGGTGTAAATCGGGTGCGCAGTGGCTTGACCCAGATTCTAAATGTTGATGCACAGGAGTGCTGCCGCCACCATTACAGGTGGGGTGAAAAAGTAAACACAGCAACAGAGGAGCCATTTTAAAGCTACAGGGTGTGTTCATTAAGTAGGACTTTCAGTTACAGTGAACTTTTGTTTATTTTTCTGCAGTTATGGCCTCAGGACCAGCTCCCTTACCCGGCTATGCCGGGTTGCAGCAATACAGCAGTAAATAGACTGAGAGATATTGAAAAGTGGTGCTATGGAGGGCAACTGCCTCCTGATATGGCAATTCCTAATTATCCAGTGCGTGTATGCCAGATATGCTTGAGTGCTGGAAGGGATGTCTTCATGATTCCTCACTGTGCTGGATGCCTTCAAAAATATGGCTTGTATAAAGCGCCTCCAATTCGTTTGGCTCCCACATGGACAAAAATTCAGGAATCTGCAGTTGGCAGCACACAGAACCAGGCGGAGCCTGTGGAAGAAGGTCCCTCGGGGGAGTGTGGCACAAAGCTAGAGGGTGCAGAGTTAGAGACTGAACCTGAAGTTGAAGTTTTGGATACTGGATCTCAGAAAGAAAGTTCGGATAAAGCATCAATAGACCCCTGGGTGGGGGCCTAGCCCAAGTCTCTTAGGTGAAGATGAGATGCGGAGGCCTTGAATGGGAGGTGTCAGGCCTCCGCCCTAGTGATGAATGGATAGTCTCAGGGGTGAGCGACTGCTCCTCCTGGGTTCAGATCCTCAGTGAAGAGGAAGATGAGGGAACCTTGTGGCCTTGTGAGAAAGGAGCGGTACACAGCCTCAAGATCTTGCCTCGGAGGAATGTGTTGAAGAAGGTGGTGATGCCACTGCCCTGGCTTTACAAGAGAAGAAGTCAGGGATCCGTTTTAATTTCTTTGAGAATCGAAGTTGGCAGAACCAGGACTGGCCACCCCAAGCCAGGCCAGCGGTCTCAGATTGACCAAAGCAAGTAAAGAGGAGAGACTGGTTCAGTAGAAAGGCAAATGAGATCTATGGTATGACCTTTCCTACCTTTCCTCGGAGAGTCTGGGAGGAGATTGAGGACTGCAGGAAATCCTGGATCTGGGATGAAGCAATGAAAAATGTGCATCCTGGGGCCCACCAGTATAAAAAATAGACTGTTCCACAAAGTATACCCAGTGGAAGAGAGCAGGACACTGTTTATGGACAGAGTAAGAATAGTGGGCCCGGAGAGGGCATTAATCTCCCACTGTGTGAGTTATGTGCGCCCAGGCAGGGGTAATAATTCAAGCCCCTGACCCCGGTACTATTGGCCTCAGTGGGGACCTCCCAGTAATTAAGCCCGTGCCTACAAAATGAAAAGCCGAGCAGTGGTAGTCAATACTGCCACACCAGACTGTGAAGTGCCCTTATTGATCCGCCAATATGAATAACCAAGGACTCAGGTGCTCACATTCATCAGTCTACAGTGTACTGTCCTGTTCAGCAACCATCTACTGGCCCACCAGATGACTTCAGATCCAGGAGGACACCAGCCCAGCTGTTTCCTGTTCATAGCTAGTAATCGGATGACGTCGGACCAGCTGTTTTTCTTTTTGTTCCTGTTCTAGGTTCCGTCTCCATTGATGACATCAACCCAGCTGTTTCCAGATGTGCCCTCCTGTGGTTCCCGGAAGATGTCCGCCCAGCTGTATCAGAAGAAATGCTGCCAGGAGAGAGTCTTGACCGCGGACCAGGTTCGTGCAGATTCTTGTATTACAAATGGCTGGTAAGTCCGAAACCTCTTCTATCTTTATGACATTGCAGTACACACCCTACACTACAGACTTCAAAAATGTGTGAACTGTCCGCAAAGACTCTCCCCTTCGGGACTTTGGGCTTTTAGAACTGTGCTTCACGGGGCTCCGGCCCAGGAGAGAGACTTTATTGGACTAGCCTTTGGGCCATGTGGTCGCTAGTTGGGACTTTTAGAGCACTCCATTCCCCCAAATGTGTATTGTAAATAATGTCATTATTGTACTCTAATGTAAATACTGTTTTTCTACCTTTTTTCTAAAAAAAATCCTTTTTGGGATTGTTCAGTGTTTTTGTATGGTAGGGGTTGTTTAGGTAGACTGTGTATGCAGATTAGGAGTGTGTTTTGTCTTTCTTTTTCTTACAGGTGTTCCTGGGAAGACAGAAGGGAAGACAAGAAGAGGAAGAGGGGCTCATCGGAGTTCCTCATCAGTGCTTTATTGTGTAGAATTTAAAATACTGTGGTGTTATTGTTATGGTTGTTACTGTATTAACCCTTTTCCTTCCACAGGTGTGGTCGTGGGGGTAGGGAGGAGGAAGTATTAATTGGTAGTTTAATGGTGTGGTTGCAGGTTGCCCAAGGTCGGGGAGGTCCCCGGGTTTTGTTTTTGTTTGGGAATGTTATGTTAGAGGCAGATAGGTTTTCCCTAGAGGGTTAGGGGGGATAGACAGGCTGTGGTCCTGAACGGCCGTAGGGACTGCAGTGCTGATCTATCAGGGCTATGCTCTGGATGGTTCTACCAGAGCCACTAGGTGTCCATAGTAAGTGGATAGTGTAGAGGCTGACATGTCAGCTATAGGCCTCTAGGCCCTTAGTGTTGCCTGCCTGTGCTTGCACATGGTAGGAGGGGCCTGATCACCCCCCTCATGAGTAGCATAGGGTGGGATGGCCTAAGGCGGGTGCATAATGATTGGAGACAGTCATTTTCCTGGTCAGGCGAGTGTAACCCTTTGTTACCCGGGGTTACTAGAATCCCAGTAAGACCTAGTGGTAGGCAGGGAAGGCAGCTTGTGAAACTCCAGTTAAATGGGTTTCACACTGTCTCACTCTGTTCTCAGTCACAGCTGAGACTGAGAGATGACATCACCATAGAACTGTCGCAGCTGCATAAGCCACATTGGAATGTGCGGCACAGGGAGTGAGATAGAACGCTGGGAGTTTTCAAAGTCAGTTTTCTGTTTACCTCCTTGGGAGAAGGAAGTGTCTTTTGTTTACCTTCTGTGTGAGAAGGTCAGTGTCCAGTTTCAAGTGGTGGAGACCGCTGTCCAGGTCTCAGTGCCCCCCTCCCTCCGGGGGGGGAGGGGGAGAGAAAGTAAAGTATCCCTCGGTGGATTCCAGGGGCAATCCCCTAATTTCTACTACAGGAAGAAAGCTGCCTTTTTTGCAGTTTCTGTTTTTTGGTCTGATAAAAGTGAAAGAAGTTGTACTTCACCTGTGGGGCACCTGCAACGAAAGGGTGAGTGTTTTGCTCTAATTTGAGAGGGCAAACAATATGTTTCTTCAGTTTGGAAAATGTGAAGAAAGCTGGGATGTGAGCTACTATTTGGGAGGCCTATTGTACTAGGACAAACAAATGGAGTAGTGTAAAAATCTAAAGTCTTTATGGATTCAAGTAATGTTGTAGAGGAGGTGCTACAGGTCATCCACCGTTTAATCTACATTTCGAAGTTTTAGTTTCTATTTGTCCAGAGAAATGGCCAGGTATGGGCTGTGGGAGCTGGAGGTGGGAACACCCCCCCATCTTTAGTAACCAGGTCCACCTCTATGGATTTCTGCTGTGATTGCTACTTGCCTCATGCGCCTGGCCAGTGATGAGGTAGGTACCCAGACGTGGGTCGCAAATTGGAAAATCTCTCTAGGGGTCACAGACTCTAAGTGGTGTGGGGAGCCACAACAAGTAAATTGGGTTCATTCTTTAAATGGACCGTCAGCCAAGTGGCCGGCAGGGGAGCCAGGCCAGTCGGGCTGTGTATCCAAAGCGCATGCAAGTCCGGGCTGTGTGCCTGGTGGGTCCAGAGCCTGAAAACAGTAGAAATGGGTTCATTCTTTAAGTGGACTGCATTGTAGTCTCTAATCTGCATTATCAGTAAACGTAGCCCCTTGGGGGTCCATCTATGCTTTGTAGTGTTCGGCTAGTTATGAATAAAAGCCACACTGAAAAATCCCAATCCTGGTTCTGGACATTACAGTTATTGCTTCCTGTGTTCGGATTTACTTGGGTGCCGCTGTGCACAGTAGCCAAACCTAGGTCCCCTTGTGCCAGGTAACCTCATCCTCCCCGAACCCAGGTCCCCACTAGGTATTGCTGCCAACGCCAACAGCATACCACCTATCGTTTTAGTAAAAAGGCAGGGGTGAGGGGTTACATATGTGTATGTGCAAAGCATATCAGGGGTGAGGTAAATATTGTGTATTGCGTGGGCCACTAGCTGGGAAAAGAGGGGGTCACAGTGCCCCAGAGGGCTGTGGCCTGGTTAGCTTGATCAACACCAACCCTGACCTTTGGGTAGAGGCACCTATCACCGAACCTAGGCCCCTTAACCTGCTACTAGTCAAGCAGGCAGGGGTAGTAGCCCTTGGGATAGCGCCACCTATGGGTTACATAAATATAAGCTGTATTAGATTATTCCTACATTTGCAACCCATGTTATAGATTAAGTATGGTTGCAGTTAGGGTCACATCAACATTGAGTGTTGAATCTGCTCATTTTTGGGATTTATGTTTTCAGATTGACCACCAAAAGTCTTGCAGAGTGCAGCTTATGTAGACATTCATTTGTCAACTTTTCCTCGTATAGATTTCTGCCATATCCGTAAGAAAAACTGTACAGGTTATGCTACCCTGTTTACATGGGCTGTATTTGTAACAAATGTGATGCCTTACCTAGTTTTACTGTATGTAATTGCTTATCTTTATAATGCAATAAACAATTAAAAAAAGAAACTGTAGAACTCTTATGCAATTAATATTCCACGCTGATGTCACAGCTTTGAGCTGCGCCAGTGTTCCTGGATGGCTAGCAGTGGTGCATCTTAGCCATCTGTTATGACTTTCCAGTGACAACAAGTAGAGCTACAGGACAGGCATGCTCACAAAGAAAATGGACTTCACTGTCTTGTTGAAGGCCTCTCTATCTTTCAAGATTTCCTCAACCTGTGATCCATTAAAAACTCTTAAAAAGGAAGTCCAGAACACAGAGTTTGCTCACTGGGGGAAAGTTCAACAAACTATGTATTTGGTGAAAAACTCCCATGTCTACATCAACAGCCAATGTGAGTCTGGTCCTCCCTAACTGCAGATGGTGTTTGGCTGAGACCATACCACCATCAGTGAGGAAGGACACCTTCTTCTGATACTTCTCAAGGAGAATGTTCCTAATATCCTCAGCTGTTTTCTAGCTAGAGGGCATAGGAGTAATGGCCACAGAACCTTAAGCAGCTGGATCATACTGAGGGTGCCTACTGCTTAAATATGTCCGCCAGACAGTCAAGGTGCTTGAGTCCTTACTAGGACAGAAACAGGGAGAAGTGCCCAAAGTCTTGCTTAGCATTGCATCTTGCCAACCATGAGCCCACAACCTCAGGGTGCTATTTAAAGACCTTCAATCTCTTGAGGAAAAGCATAATGGCAGTCTGCATGCCAAAGAGTGGGAAACAGCCAAGGTGGGACAAGACCACATCACCTTCACTGTTTCCCGCACAGTGTCATCAATTGAGAGGGCCAAGGAGGAAGATGTCTCCTTCAACAGAATATTCAAGAGCTTTAATTTTCTGGCTCTCTCCACCTCTTTGAGGGGGAACATCCAGGTAATTGTTGAGACACTGGAGAAGGTGTGAAAAAGATTCCAGGCACTCCGCCAAAGCCTTCACTGGAGCCTATACTAATCTCATGATTCTGTTTGTCAGTGGAAGATGACTCATCCTCAGAATACCAACCATCACTGCAACCAACATTAGCCAACAATTTAGGACTGAATTAAGAGGATCTCAAAAGGACCAAAGCAGCACTTGGCATTGTGGATTTAGTTTACAGCACTGCTCCAAAGTCTACACTTGCCAGTCTGGACTATCTTTTCCATTTCTTTTGCCCACTTCACCCCAATTTTCCATCTCTCACAAATCACTGTTGTTTCTTTTTTTTTTGTTTTGTTTTTTATATTCACTATTACTGCCCCATTCTCTCTCCACAGCTGTACCTCTGTCTCAGAATCCCCCAGGGTACCTGGGCTGGGCTCCGCTTACTCCTGTGCCTCCTCTCAGGGCCGTTCCTCCACAGTAGGGAGGGAGGAAGCAGCTCCCCATTCCACTCCCCCCTACCTGCTAATGTCTTCATCAGGTGGCTGGCCGAGATCTCCCAGTATCGGTTGTTACTTGTATGAGGGTACAGGAGTCCGTCGTCGGCACACATGGTGGACCATGAAGCCAGCACGCTGAGCATGCAGGCACTCTGGAACTTTGCTGGCGTCCTCCCCTCCCCACAGGATACCCTGGCTGCACCTCCACCTGTGGTCGCCCAGTGTCAACCCTCCATCCGCAGAGGAGAAGAGCAGAGTGTCTCTTGGGATGCTCCATCTACCTCCCCCTAGCTGACCCTCCGATGACCCAAGTCCACTCCCGAACCTGGGTCGCAAACACTGCAAGAGGTAGTGCTACTGCTGCACTGGCCCACCCATCACTGCTCTTTCAATGCTAATCCTGCCTTCTCCTCCCTAGAACTCCAATATTTCACATGCTGTTTCTCATTTCTGACCAAATGCTAGCTTGCCACTGTTCACATACTGCTCCTGTCTTCTTAACTCTGCAATCCCATCCTCCAGCTCCCACTAATTATCTGCTGCTCATTTTTTTCATATCACTCACTGTAAATCTGTAGCAGGCAAGTTTGCTTTTTTAATCTACTTTTCAATACTGTGGAACAACCTCCCTTTCCCCAATCACTTCTCATACTTTCTGCACTCTCACAAACCACTGTTACACACTTCTCAAAAGCACTGCCCAGCAGCTAGCCATCTATCTCTTCATTCCATATTATGACACTCCATGTCAGTTGCAACCCCCACCCCCCTGCCTTTTTGCAAATGACAGGTGGTATGCTGTTAGAATTTGACAGCAGTACCAGGTGGGGACTGGGTTTGGGGAGGAATGGGTTACTCTGCACAAGGGCTAGGTTTGGCTACTTTGCACAGAGGCACCCAAGTAATTCCGAACACAGGAAGCAATAAATGTAATGTCCAACACCAGGATTGGGATTCTAAAGTGTGGCTTTTATTCACATCCAAGCAGAACAAACAAACAAAGACGGACCCCCACGGGGCTACACTTCTGGTAATGCAGATAAAAAGAATCAGAAACACTTCTTCAACACTTCAGCCCTCAGGCTCTGAACCCACTGGGCACACAGCCCAAACTTGCACACTGCTTTGGGTACACAGCCCAAACTTGTACACTATCTGGGTTGTCCCTGGCTTGGCTCCCCTGATGGCCACTCGGATTCCTTCCATATGTCATGGAAACCTTTTCTGGTGGCTCCCTAAACCACCTAAGAGCACCTCAGCTCTATCAGGGAGTTCTCCTTTTAATCCTACATCTGGGTACTTTCCTCAGGCACTGGCCAAGTACCTGAGAGAAAGTAAAGGTGCCACGGGGCAAATCCGTAGAGGTGAATTTGGTTACTACTGATGGAGGGGGGTCTCCCACCTCTCACTTCCACAATTCATACCTGGCCATTTCTCTGGACATTAAACATCTCATTCTGTAAAGCTTGGCAATGTAGATTAAGGCTAAATGTATGTCACATTTCCTCTACTTGTCTTGCTTTCCTGTTGTGCTGGACTTGAACATACTTTTACTTGGCTTAGCCCATAGCTCTAGGCCTCCCACTGATTAAGCAGTCCAATCCCCACTTTACTTTACTCTTTGTGTTGGACTTGAACCTACTTGAATTAACCGGCAATGTCTATTACACTAGACCTCCTACAAATTAAGTAGTCCAATTCCCATGTTCCAACAGTCGAGGTGAAAACATAAGCCCTGTGTCAGAGCAAACTCACCCTTTGGTTACAGGTGCCCCACAGGCAATTCCTCACAGGAATTTCTATCCCACAGCTTCTGGTGCCGCAGCACAACTTGAAATAAGGCAGCTTCTTCCTTAGCCGGAACCAGGAGGGTTGCCCCTGGAAGACAGGCAAACCTTTCTACCCCCGTGCCCTCAGGAATGTGGCACATGGACCAGTAACAGCGGTCTCCACCACTTCACAATCAGCTTACTGTGTTCCTCTTTAGGTGGAAACACACACCTTCCTTACAGTAGCTCTAAAACAGAGCTTAAGGCTCTGATAGCCTGCACTCAGACTGCTGTGCTGCTCCTCTTCAAGACTGCACACAGACTCTTTTCAAAAATCCCCAACATTCTATCCTAACTTCCAGCTGCAGCACTCCGGTGTGGCTCATGCAGCTGCGAGAGTTCTATGGTGATATCATCCCTCAGTCTCAGCTGAGACTGAGAACAGAGTGAGACAGTGTGTAATCCATTTAACTGGAGTTTCACAAGCTGCCTTCCCTGCCTACCACTAGGTCTTACTGGGATTCTAGTAACCCGGGTAACAGGGGGGTTACACAGTCATGGAAAATCATGGCCCTCACAAACCAGTAGTTGCAGGAAAAACAGGATTTTACTTCCTCTGTCACTTGTACAATATAACCAACAGTGCCATTAGAGTAAAAATGCTGGATCACTCAACACCCCACGTATCGTATTTCAGCTTCATCGGGGGGTGATGCTTATAGCGGCCACAAGACTTCTTATAGTGGTAATGATGGCTGCAGCCCCTTAGTTCATAGATAGATATTTTATTTATAAAGTAACTTATGAGGACAGACTTGAGGAGCTCTGCCTGTTTTCATTGGAGGAGAGGAGAGACAGGGGGGACATGATTGAGGTCTTCAAGTACCTCAAGGGAATAAATAGAGTAAACATGGAGGGGATCTTTAGACTAAAGCAGGGAGGTATCACCAGAGGGCATGGTTTGAAGTTGGAAGGTGGAAGGGTGAGGGGGAAAAGGAGGAGGTTTTTCACCGAGAGGGTGGTGGACCCTTGGAATCCACTGCCTGGTGAGCTGGTTCAGAGATCCACAGTGGAGGGCTTCAGAGAGGTGGGACAGACACAGAAAGTGGATGTATCAGATGATGGCCTGTCCCGGGGGGGGGTTGGGATGGATGATAGGGATTTCTAGAAAACAAGGGATGGGAGGATATCGGCACCCAACTAAGGATCTAGGTTCGAGCAGACTCGATAGACCGTAAGGCCTAATCTGCTGGCAAATAGTATGTTAGTATGTTAGTACCCAATTCCATAGACTCTGGGCACTGTACAGTACAAATCAACAATACAAATACATGTAAGCAGCGATAATCATAGACTTAAAACTCTATTCATCCATTTAAAACCAATATCTCAATCACTAAAAGCCTGCTGGAACAGGTATGTCTTTAGTCCCATTTTAAAGGCTTTTTCCAAGGAGGCCTCCCTTAAATAATCAGGGAGGGAGTTCCACAGAGTAGCACAGCCACTGAGAATGCCCTATCCCCAGAATGCCGCAGCCTAACTCTGGGAACTCTAAGGAGGCCTCCCCCGGCAGAACGGAGTAGCCAGGATGGACGGTAGGGGACAAGGATATCTTGCAGATAGACAGGTCATTCAATTAAACAAGTACAATAACATAGTGCTTATGCAATTATCTAACTACCCCATCCCTAGTCACGTAATCTGCTTTGTGATATTAAAATTTCCATAATAAAGCTAGATAACTGCATATAGCACTATGCTATGCTCTTTTTCAACTAAATACTCATTTTGCCTCTAACCCTATTGTACAGCTTAAAACTCAGTGTACTCAGTAATCTGAATTTGACACCACTATGATTCTGTTACAAATATTTTGCCATACGTTGGTGGCATGCTCTGCTAGCTCCCATCCCTCCTACTCTAACAACCAATGTGCGTGGCACACTTTCTACATTGTTTTCCCTTTTTGGGAATTTATTAAGTGTACTTCACTTACATTGTTCATGTGCACGCACCCATTGTTGTCACTATTTGTTATCGCCGTTTCACTCCTTGCTGTACCCCCCCACCACTAACATCTGAAAATGAGCTTTGGCTCAGTGTGCCTATCCCACTCACCACATTTTAAATACATAAATATCAGGTGACAAAAAAACAACAAACGTCATGGAAATGATAGCAAAAGTCATGAACAGCCATGGATTCACATTATGTTAACCACATTTCCTGCACTTTGGCATACAACACACAGTATCATAACTTTCATGACTTTAGTGACAAAGGTGCCGACTTACTTGTTCAGGACAGCCCTGAAAGAACATTATTTTTACAAAAGTAACATTTAGCTCCTAAAACCCATCCCTGTTGTCTTCTATTACATGAATAATAGTGATAATACATAGATAGATAGATACACAGACAGTGTTGGCAGATAAGAGCCTATGGCCCACCCAGTCTGCCCATTTGAGCTTGTAAGTTCAGTTTATGTTTTCCAAGAAGTCTGTTGCCCCTTACCCCTGACCTCCAGAATTCCTTTATGTCTATCCCATGCATTCTTAAATCCCGTGATTGTTTCAGCCCCCACCACTTCCTCTGGCAGGGTGTTCCACTTGTCCACCACCCGTTCTGTGAAGAAATTCTTCCTCACGTTTCCTCTGAATCGTCCTCCCTCCAATACAATACAATAATACTGAATAAAATTAGAAAAATAATGTGCCGTATAATAACTGAATAATTTAGTATTGACAGTGTGTTTTGTTGGACTGACTGTGGATTACAGAAACATTTACACTGAATCTAGCCCAGCCTGGTTGTGGCAGAAAGCTGTTATCATCTGATAGCTGTTCAGAGGTCTATGTGAAATTAATTGTGGTCTTATTTTAGTTTGCAGTGGACTAGTGTCCACACCCCAAAATCACCAATGTAGAAATCCCACATATATAGCCGACCCAGTGGCACTGAGGGTTGAGGCACTGGACGCCACACCTCGCACCATGCCAGCGACCCAGGTTCTGGAGAAGACTCGGGTCATCGGGGGAGGAGAGGATGAGCATCCAGAGGACCACTCTCCTCTCCTGGGATGGGTTGCTGGGGATTCCCCACCTTGTAGTGGCTCCCAGTGGAGACTGGGAGCACTGCATACCGGTGGGGACTTGAAAGGGGGGAGGTGACAGTGGACGTCTGCGGGAGGGGGTGGGAGCACACCCTCCATGCGGTGATGTCATTGCAGGTCCACAGCTTGGGGAGGAAACCAAGGAGGAAAACCCTGGCTGCCGAGGAGGCAATGGTGGAACTTAAGAGTCCAGTCCACACACCCATGCCGGCCCCCAACCCAACTTGACTCTCCGTGGTCCCCGCCTCCTCTCGTATGGGGCTGGCAGGAGTGGGGGGACCCAGCATCTGATTCCTTGGTTGGGGTAGGGGGTTCAGATGGGGCGGTGGAGGCTGAACAAGCAGGTCACCATCTGAGAGATGCCCCAGCAGTCAGCGACCAGGAGGGAAAAAAGGAGTTAAAAAAAATCCCATTTATCAGTACCCTAGTTGGCAGTCTCACACAAGACACCAAAGACTGAATGGACATGGTGCCTGAACTACCTTCTCATATATGAGCTCGCTGGAGTGCTTGCATGACAGGACTGAAGCACACCGATGAGGTGGTGCAGAAAAGTTGCACTGCAACTGCTTAAGCTGTATCTGTCATGTGGATAAACAGAGGGCTTCAAGCTCCAATGCTGTAGGCTGGCCTGTTAGTGCAACAGTAGTGTGACCATTCACGACACTGGAGACCTGCATTTAGGAAAGAGGTCAGGGCTCCAGAAGGCTGGTGTTGGGGGCGTAGGGGATTGGTAGAGGGCTTGAGCATCTCAGTGGATGCTCACTCTTTCTGGGGAGTGGTGGCAGCACTGGTCACATCATTCATATGCAGCCAGCAGGTAGGTGGAGAGGTCTGCTGGCTCTGTGGATGTGCATGTCTGTTGCAAAACTGCATGTGCATGTTCATGCTGCCGACTCTGGGGAAGAAGGAAACACACAAAACAAATGTGTAGAGAAACAGGATGATTCTGGCATTGGCAAACCCCAAACCTGCTGGCCAGGCTCTGCTCAAGTTGCAGATCTGGTAACCATTAGGGGAACCAGTCCTCCAACCACACAGCACCACCAATACCAATAAAATACCATAGACAGACACAGTGTTGTTCGGTGACAGATGTGCCTGCAGTCTGTTCTCCATAGCTTATGTCACTGCTGAACCATCTAGTTGTCAAGAGTCCTTCCCTGTTAGCTGGGGGCAATGTTACTCTGTTTTGAAACACAGGGAACCGTAATTAGTTCAACTGCTTTAGATCACAACAATTATTGGTAATGAGCTGCACAAACTTGTTAATTTGCTTTTCCCATTTGTAACATGAGCAAAAGACATTCTACCCCAGGGAATATAGTCTAGTTTTGCTCTCTGGGGAGGTGCAAGGAGTAATGCATGTGTGGTTGATATCCAAGTGATACACAACTTAGTTCCAAACATATAGTGGATGTTTGCTATAAGGTAAGCAAAAATACATTTCATGTGTTATTGAATCAGTCCACTTTTGATTAAAAATGTTGAATAGGGTGACTACTAGTAGTGATTTTATTGCATATAGAGTCTCTTTCAGTGCTCAGAGTGCATCACATACAAAGGCCAACACAGGCAGAATGAATATTCATATCACTGAACTGTAAAAAGGCTATTTAAACAGTATTCTTACATAAGTTGTATGTGGGTTGGGGGGCTGTGTGAGAGAAAATGGAGTGGAGAGGAAGGATTAATGACAAAAGTGTGACTCTCTCAGGCTTTTAAGCCTTTTTGCTACCAGTTTAAACTCAAGGGCCGAAGCATAAAGGAGTCACACTTGGGAGACATCAGCCTGAGGTATCAGTTGGCAGGAGATGCTGCACACCCCCCCCCCCAAAAAAGTGTGACTCCTCTTAGAGATGCCTTTGTGATAATCTTGTAACTACTTGCTTCTTCATTGTTGAAAATCCTGTAACTACTACATGCTAATTTCTCACTAAGTTCTCTCTCTCATGGGTTTATCATTCGCAGGGTGGCTCAGCAGGTTGCACACTCGCCTCTGAGGCTGGAAGATTGAAGGGTTGTGGGTTTTAGTCTCACACCAGGCACTTGGGGCAAATCCCAGTACTGACTCTGTAAGAGAAGGGTTCCCCAGTGTCCAGGCCAATTTCCCCATTCACGAAAAATACCATCAACAGCTTAATCTGGTTCAGTTTCAGTTGGTTACTATCTGTATCCCCCACGTCCGCCTCTGAAAAGGGACTTTCAGTCTCAGTGGGCCTACCCAGTCAACAAAATTCAATAAATAAGTAGGGTGCTCACTGATGGCTTTTACCGTCACATGTAATACTGGTCCATTCTCTTCTCCAGCACTGGAAGTATCTGTATCAGGCTTACCATTTGATTTCACTATCTTGAATATGCTCCTGACTAAATCCAGTGTAATTAATTGTACCTGATTATTGAACTCCAATTTTATTATTCCTGAGACTCTGTATTATCTATTAAAGAGCAGCTGACACCTTCAGGGGAATTTTAACAAAATACAATAATTAGATAAAGCTGAGCTTGTAGTTCACATTAGTGCTGTATTCCTCCCCCCCCATTATTTATTACAGAAGTCATTTGGACAAAAACAGGCTCTTTGCTCCTGAAGAGTTCATCTATTCCTGTTGCTGTCTCCCTACCTAAGGTAGTAATGCACTGCTTGTGACATCACAGTTACTCACATGGCAGTAGATTGTGATGTCACAACACAGGATTATGACTTGAAGTAGGGAGCAAGCTACAGAGGCAGATAAACTCTAAGGGAACTGTAAGGGATAACTATCATGTATTCATATAACTTTACTCAGTATTAAATAATGAGGAAGAGAAATATATAAAATACTTATGGAATGCAAGCTGAATTGTACCTAATTGCTATGTTTTTCAAAGTTTTCTCTGAGGCGTCAGTAGCTCTTCAAAAGGTGCCCTTGATATGTTCCACCTGTTAATTTTCAGGCTGTAAAGTGTTCTCATGTTATGCCTTACTCTACCTGATGATACTGAACCTAATCCTGGTCCTCCCTCTCCCCTTGTTCTGTTACACTTCAATGGCATAACACAAAAGGCTTAAAAATTGTCCACCTCAACATGTGCAGCCTAGTGCCTAATAAATGGAGATGGAGACCCAATCCGTCTACTACAATCCTGACATTCGTGGGATTAGTAGAGACTGGCTGAGGCCTAATATCCCCGACTCAGCTTGTTATCTTTCTAATTATCAATTTTATTATCACACCCTTCTCTAAAAAAAGAAGGTGGTGGATTATTAATTTACTATAAAAGCCATCTTTACCCATCTACCCTAGCCCATAATGACCCCTCTTTAAAGCTTCCCTGTGAATTAACTACTCGGTACTCCTGTTGGATAATACAAAAAAAAAAAACCTTCATTCTGACTGCTTATATAGTCAGCACTTGCCTATCCACCCACACTTATCCTGTACACTCATTGTTCATCACTGTGGCTGATTTATATTTTGCTATGTTTGTCACAGAATCTGCATGCAAGTAACTATCACACTCAGATATCCATCGGACAGCGGAAATGTAAGGGGTTGGATAACTCAGTGCTGACTACATAGCACTCCCAGTAATAGTCTGCTGCTGAGCCTGAGACAGCAGCCACAGCTTCCTTGAATCAGGGAGGTTATTTTCTAGACTACACCGAACTGAATTATTACTTTTTGGACCTGTGTAAGTAACTAGTATTGATTCTGTTTTTGGGGTGGACTTGTCTTAGTTTTAACTTGAATTTGCCAGGGAGGAACTGTAGCTGGGAGATATTTGCAGTCAGTTGTGAGTAGACCTGTTGCTTAGACTTTGTGAAATAGGAGTCTGAAAGGAAGGAATGCACTCCTCGGGGTGGAGGGTAAGAGTTGTAGGTGATTGTTTCTGGACGGCATTGGTTTACTTCCACCCACCCTTCCCCTCACCCCACCCGCCACAAGCCCATAACTTCCTTTATAGCAGGGGCTCTGACATCACTTCCCCAAAACTGCTAACAACATACAACTGTTCATATCCTTAAAGGCACAGCACACTGAATAGGGAATAGAGACACTCACAAGCTTGCACACACTAAAACAAGAACAAAAAAGCATCTATAACTGGAAGGGACATAGACATGTGGGGAGTGTTGCAATGCACTGGCTGTGGAGCAGCAGTCTTCTGGGAGATATTCTGGAGACTGCGCTGCTGCCCAATTTGCAGGCACCTCTCTGGTCTGAGGGAGGAGGTTGTTTTTCTTCATGTTGACCTGCAAGGATCTGGAAAACCTGCTCCCCCACCAAGGGACCACCCAGACCACTGCCACTACCCCAGAGGTTGCCAAGAAATAGGGGGTGGTTGGACCACGGTGGGCTCAGGGAGGGTGAGGGTCGTGGAACAGAGGCGAATCCCTCCAGTTGTGCCTCTCCACAATTCATTCGCCACTCTGGCGAAGCATGGTTACTCTATGGAGGCACCTGCAGTGGAGACCAAGGAGGATGTTGGGAACCTCCACAATGGAGACCCACAGGAGGGTGGCCCAGGACCTCACAGGGGAAGGAAACAACTCCTGGTGGGGGACTCAATTGTTAGGGGGGGTAGAACTGGGGGAAGGGAAAGGGAGGTAAGGTGACTGCCCGGCGCCAAGGTTTGGAGGGACAGGAAACAAATCCTCAGGATCATGGGAGCAGCGGCAAGGGGTAGGGGGCTGGATGTAATCATCCACCTAGGGACGAATGACCTGGCTGAGAATGGGATCAGAGCAGTGCCACAGGAGTTTGTGTAGTTGGGGAGGGGCCTTAGACAAGTAGCAAACACGGTAACGTTCTCGGAAGTGCTACCTGTCTATGGCATGGATGAGGCTAGGGCACTCCGCACCACGGGGTTCAATGACTGGTTGAAAAGCTGGTGCAGAGCTCAGGGATTTGGCTTCACTGGGAACTGGGGCTCCACCTGGAGGGATGCAGGCCTATACAGACATGATGGGCTGCATCTATCCTGGAGGGGAACCAGGATCCTAGGTGATAGATTTAAATGCTTCAATGGCAAGCATTTAAACTAGCCAAGGGGGGGGGGGCACTGAAGAGGAGAAGGGAAATCCTAGGCCCCCCAAAATCAGGGTAATTAGTGAGGTAAACACCAAGATAGAGCAGAGCAGTCAATAGGGAGAAGGGCAGGGGTAAATGGAGAAAAAGACAAAGGCAGTAGGGATAGGGATGGGATGAAAAGAAATAAAGCCATAAAAAAATGCAAGGGTAATGAGTATCAATGCCCGTAGTCTAGGTAAAATGCTCCCTGAAATGGTGGCTTTGATGGAAGAGGGATGCCTGGATATTGTGAAAGTCACAGAAACATTGTACACAGAGAATCATGACTGGGATGTCAACATACCAGGGTACACAATCTACAGGAGGGACAGGGAGGGAAGAAGAAGAGGAGGAGTAGCTCTCTATGTAAGGGAAGGGATCAAAGCAACAGAGCTAAAGGGTAAACAGGGAGGATAGGAGGCACTGTGGGTCACCCTGGAGACTGGAAATGGCTCCACAATCCGCACAGGGGTTGTATACAGACCCCTGTCTCAGGGGGAAGAAATGGACAAGGAAATGATAGAAGGCATCCTTGGGATGGCAGAGAAAGAGGAGATATTGCTGATGGGGGACCTGAATATGCCAAATGTTGACTGGAGCACCTTTTCTGCAGCCACATCCAAGAGCAGGGCAATTCTCGATGCCTTACAGGGGGCATGCCTCAGACAGCTAGTTTTGGAACCCACTCGGGAGAGAGCAATCTTAGACACGGTACTCTCAAATGGGGATGGAGAGAGGATCTCTGATCTTGAAGTGGGTAGCCATCTGGGAGCAAGCGACCACCAAACAGTGTGGTTCACGATAAACTTAGCTGTAGAGTCAAGCCACACAAAAGTGAAGGTGCTGGACTTCAGGAGGGCTGATTTTGTCAAAATGGGAGAGTGCCTCACAAAAGCACTAGCAAATAGGCAAGAAGGTGGGGTGGAGCAACAATGGGGAAACATCAAAACCGCCATCACAGAGGCAACAAGCCTTTGTGTGAAGCAAATAAACAAATCAAAACAAAAGAAAAAAACACTATGGTTCTCAAAAGAAGTGGCGGGGAAGGTAAGGGAGAAAAAGATAGCATTCCGGAAGTATAAGGAAACACAGAAGGAGCAGGACAGAGAACTGTACCAGTTAAAACAGAAGGAAGCAGGTAAGGCAGTCAGAATAGCAAAGGCCCAAACGGAGGAAAAGATAGCCAACTCGGTTAAGAAGGGGGATGAAACCTTTTATAGGTACATTAGGGAGCAAAGAAAGACTAAGGCAGGGATACTGAGGCTGAACAAAGAGGAAGGTGGTTGGGCAGAGAGCGACCGTGAAAAAGCAGGGATACTGAACGAATACTTCTGCTCAGTATTCACAATGGAAAAGCAGGGGAAATACCTAATCCGGTCAATAGAAGCACTTTGGATAGGCGGGTTGATATTAGTCCTTTCACAGAAGAAAGGGTTCTGAAAGAACTTTTAAAACTGAAGGTGAATAAAGCAATGGGTCTTGAAGGGATTCACCCCAGAATTCTAAAAGAACTAAAGGAAGAACTAGTAACACCATTGACTACCCTTTTTAATAAATCATGGGAGGATGGTGTGGTACCTGAGGACTGGAGGAGGGTGGATGTGATTCCCCTTCACAAAAGTGGGAGCAAGACAGAGGCAGGAAACTACAGCCCTGTCAGTTTGACCTCAGTAGTAGGGAAAATTATGGAATCACTTCTGAAGGAAAGAATTGTTGAGTATCTAGAGACCACTGGGGCACAGGACCCAAGGCAGCATGGATTCACAGCGGGAAGGTCATGTCAGACAAATCCAATTGATTTCTTTGACTGGGTGACCAAAGCAGTAGACCAGGGAGGGGTTGTGGACATGGCCTACCTAGACATTACCAAGGCATTTGACAGTCCCGCACAAAAGATTAATAAACAAATTAGCCAGCCTGGGAGGGGGTTCCAGGGTGGTAGCCTGGGTAAAACACCGGTTGGACAACAGGACACAGCGGGTAATAGAGAATGGAGTCCACAGTGAAGAAAGGAGGGTTACTAGTGGGGTACCGCACGGTTCAGTACTGGGACCAGTCCTTTTTAATGTCTTTACAAGTGACATTGCAGAGGGATTGGAAAGGAAAGTATGTCTCTTAGCAGATGACACAAAAATCTGCAACAGGGTGGGGTGGAAAGGATGAAAAGGGACTTGGCAAGGTTGGAGGAACGGTCAAATGTATGGCAGCTTAGATTCAATGCAAAGAAGTGCAAAGTAATGCACCAGGGAAACAAAAACCCACGGGAAGAGTACACAATGGGGGGTGAGATACTGACAAAAACAGAAATGGAAAGGGACCAGGGGGTAGTCATATCAGACGACCTAAAGGTGGGCCAGCAATGTGAGAAGGCAGTAAGGAGGGCTGGGGGTATGCTGGGATGCATAGGGAGAGGCATCACCAGTAGAAAACAGGAAGTTGTTGGACCTCTGTACACAGTTGGTAAGACCACATCTGAAGTACTGTGTACAGTTCTGGAGACCCCATCTCCGAAAGACAGACAGAGTGGAGGCCATCCAGAGGAGGACAACCAAAATGGTGCAGGGTCTGCAACAGAAGACATATGAAGAAAGACTAAAAGAGCTTAATATGTATAGCCTCGAGGAAAGGAGGGAGAGGGGGGACATGATAGAAACTTTCAAATACCTCAAGGGAATCAACAAAGTCTGAGGGTAGCATCTTTCAGAAAAATAGATGTGCAAAAACAAGGGGGCACAATTTGAAGATAGAGGAGGGATGGCTCAGAGGTCATGTGAGGAAGTATTTCTTCACAGAGAGCGTTGTGGATACATAGAACAGCCTTCCTGAGGAGGTCGTAGAGTCAAAAACAGTGGGGGAATTCAAGAATGCATGGGATGCAGGGTAGGAGGAAGTAGGCTGTTGGTTAACTAGGATCTGTAGCTTATCCGTTAGGTAGGGAAATGGTCAGACTAAGTGGGCCAAGCGGTCCTTATCTGCCATCAAATTCTATGTTTCTATGTAATCTCTCTGGACTTCCCCACCTCATTCACCATGCATGCTAAAAATAATGAATTGATAATTATGGGAGACTTAAATCTTGACTGGGGGGGGGGGGCAAAACAAAAACTTTTGACTCTATTATTGGAAACTAAACCTAGCTAAGCACATCTCCAATCCCTATAGACCTCCTGCTGTAGTAATGGTGACTGTCATACCCTGACTGATTTGATCTTATGTAGCAGGAATGATAAAATCAGATATGCTGGGGTTTCATTAAGTTTATTAGTGGTCCTTTCACCTTCTGTGTTTGGAGGGATTTTTCAAAGGTATATCTGGAAACTTTATAGCTGATCTTTCCCATATTGACTAGTCTGAACTATTTAATACTATACAGGTTTCCTGTTTTGTCATTTTTCATAATTAAGTTTTCTCAGCTTCAAGAAAGACATGTCCCTATGGTTAAAAGAAGAATGAGTGATGCTTCCTCCACATGGATAAACAGTGAACTGTCATCCCTAATTGAATCTAGGCATAAATGCTGGTCTAGATCCAAGGCCTCCTCCTTTATCTCTGACTGGAATGAATATAGAGACTTGAGGAACACCTCTAACAAGGCCATTTGGGTATCCAAGATTACTTTCTGTACTGATCTTATTTACTGCTTCTGCTGGTGACCCCAGTTGATTCTGGAGTCATATCATAGAAATAACAGCAAGAAAAAAAAACACATAATAAAAAAGTTCAGACAAATCATACATAACATAGTCATTTATAGTCAGAAGGGACACTAGGTCCATCAAGTGTGCCCCACCCCCGCTTCATAAACAGAGACTAACAAGAATGCTGTACAAACACGCACTCGTTTATAGGGATTTCCCACCCACTACTACCACCTAGGGCACCCTGTGATTACCCTGGTAAGCAGAAACGTGTCCAGGCTTAACTTGAAGGCCTATACTGTCTCCAAAGCCGTAGTCTCTGCTGGTAGGCTGTTCCATAGGATCCCCACATGATGAAGAAGAACTGCCTCTTAATGTTGTCCCTGCCCTTAATATGGCACCTCTGACCTTCAAAGAGTATCCCCGTGTGCCGTTGGGAGTACACCAGATTAAACATCTCTGTCTGTTCAAGCTTGTAAATATCTTTCCGTAAGTGAAAGACTGAGATTATGCCCCCACAAAAACACAGAATTTGCTGGCAGATAGGGGCCGCTTGGCCCACCTAGTCTGCCCATTTTTCCCTGGCTATAATATCACAGCAGATTCTACTTGATCTCTGGCCCATTCACCCCCCCACACACCTTTCCCTAGGATTCCCTTATGCCTATCCCATGCATTCTTGAACCCCACCACTGTTTTCACCCACCACCACCTCTGCTGGAAGGCTGTACCAGGAATCCACCACTCTTACTATGAAGAAGTACTTCCTCACATCTCTCCTAAATCTACCCCCCCCACCTTCATAGCATGGCCCCTTGTTCTTGAGCACCTTTTTTTCAGAAAAAGACTTTCCTCCTGTACCTTATTTACTCCATGAGTTATTTAAAGGTCTTTATTATATCCCCCTCTCTCTCCTCTCTTCCAGGGTGTACATATTTAGTTCCTTAAGTCTCTCCTAGTGGGGCTTCTGATGCAGACCCTGCACCATTTTAGTTGCCCTCCTCTGGACTACCTCCATGCTCTGTACTTCCGGAGATGTGGTCTCCAGAATTGGACACAGTACTCTTAGTGGGGTCTTACTAGCGACCTATACAGAGGCAATACCACCTCTTTCTTTCTGCTAGTGGTGCCCCTCCCTATGCAGCCCAGTATCCCAGTAGCCCTCCCAACTCCCTTGTTGCACTGCCTGGCCACCTTTAGCTCATCCGATAAGATCATCCCCAGGTCTCTTTTCTGCTGGGTGGTCACCAGTACCACCCCTCCCAATTTGCACTCTGCCCCAGGGTTTCTGTGCCCCAAGTGCATTACTTTGAACTTTTTAGCACTGAAACCCAGCTGCTATAACCTTGACCACTCCTCAAGTTTTCTCAGGTCTCTGCTCACCCTCCAAGTGTCAACACTATTGCAGATTTTGGTGTCAGTGGCAAAAAGGCAGACCTTCCCTTCCAGCTCCTCTGTAATGTCACTTATAAAGACATTAAAGAGCAGCGGTCCCAGCACTGATCCCTGAAGCACCCTGCTGGTTACCCTCCCTTCCTCTGAGTGAACTCCATTTACCACCACCCTCTGTAACCTCTCCTCTAACTAATTTCTCACACAGTTTACCACCTTTGGACCCACTTTTGAGCTACCCAGATTGCTTACTAGCCTCCTATGTGAAAAGGTGTTGAAAGCCTTACTGAAATCTAGGTAGGCCACATCCACTACTCCACAATATTCCACCCTGGTCTAATTCCTTGATTACCCAGTCAAATAAATCTATTAAATTTGTTTGACATGACCTCCACCCTGTGAATCCATGCTGCCTCGGGTCTTGTAACACATTGGATTTAAGATAATCCACAATCCTTACCTTCTGCAATGACTCCATTAATTTTCCCATCACCGAAGTCAGGCTGACTGGCCTATAACTGCCAGACACTTCCCTGCTGCTACTTTTGTGAAGTGGGACTACATCTGCCCTCCTCCAGTCCTCCGGAACCACTCCTGTTTCCAATGAGCTGTTAAATAGGACTATCAGGAGTGCAGCCGTTATCCCATCATAACAGCGATTGCTACTGAGTGACTCACATACAAGTGACTCAATTACAGTGTTTGTCATGTGGGCTACCATTCAGCGATCAAGGTGACAGGTAGAAGGGGAGGGCGACAGGAAGGACGGGAGGGAGGGCAGAAGAAGAGGGAGGGTATGTAGGCGGTTGTGCGGCAGGAGGCTGCTGAGCTTGTACTGTGGGAGAGTGGTGAGGGTGGCAGGCTACAGTGGGAAGGTTGCAGGATTCGGGGCTGGGGAAGGATACTATTTTTTATTGCCACGTGTGCTCCATAAAGCCCTTTTTTCTCACGGTTGTTCCACCTCCTTGACATGCACTCCCCCCGGAGTTAGTAATCTGTAAGTAGGGGGAGTGCGTGGGGCATAGCCCCCCACAGAAAAAACCTGTATATTGTCGCCGATGTTTCTTAGCTGGAGTGCACACTGCCTTTTTTTTTTTTGCCATGTGCATGCGCTGTAACTGCGATCGCTATTCCATGATCACCATTATGACATAGAACCAGTATCTCCCTGAGCTCCTTCAATACCCTGGGATGCACCCCATCTGGCCTAGTTGCTTTGTACACTTTCAGATTAGCGAGTTCCTTCAAGAAACTCTCCTCTGCAAACGGACTAGTGTCCACCTCCCTCCCTGCCTCCAATGCTCCTGTTATTTTTTTGTGGCCCCTCTCCCTTCTCCGTCCTCTGCGAACACTGAACAAAAGTGTTTGTTCATGATGTCTGCCTTTTCTTGGCCCCCCCCCTCTGTACAGTCCCCCCTTCCCATGTTAATCTTACAGTCCCACCTCTGGTCTTCCTCCTCTGATTTATATGCCTAAACCATGTCTTATCCCCCTTTGTCACCGCCTGGGCAATTCTCTCTTCAGTTTGCACCTTCGCGCTCATTAATGCTCTTCCAGCTTTCCTCTGTTTACCCTGATACACCTCCCTATCCTCATCCCTCTGCGCCTCTTTATACCTTCTGAATGCTACCCTTTACCTTTTCTGCCACCTCTTCATAGAACCATAGTGGTCTCTTTTTCCTCTTGCCTTTGCTCTCTTGCTTGATGCAGAAGTTTGCTGCCTTCCCTATTGCCCATCTTTGCTTTGCCCACTGTTCCTCCACCACACCCAGGTCATCTCCGCCCAACCCACCCGGCCATGTCTTCCCTGAGGCTCTCACCCATCTTTTTAAAATCTGCCCTCCTGAAGTTCAGGACCCTCCCCCTTGTGTTGGTCAATTCTGCAGCCATCCTTATATTGAACCAGAATGGTGATCATTGTTCCCCAGGTGGCCTCCTACCTTGATGTCTGCAATACTGTCACAGTTAGTGAGTATCTTAGGTCCAGTACTGTCCCATCATGAGTGGGTTCACTGATTAGTTGCCTGGGGAACGCCCCCTGCAGTGAGTCCAGGATGTGCCTGCTTCTAGCTGAAGCCACAGCTGGGAGGTTCTAATTTACATCCGGCAGATTGAAGTCCCCAACCAGCAGCAACTCCCACTTTCCTGCAAGCTTTTTTTTTTTTTTTTTTTTATTTCTTTATAGGTTTTAGTCCATCTCATTCATCTAGGGGGGGGAGCCCGGTCCTCAGCTCCCCCGGGCTGGCAAACCACATCCCTCAGCTGTGCACTCAGTGTGGATACAGCTGGGCTGGGCATCATAAAGCCCCCCGATTTCCCTTTTTCCTTTTTTTTCTGATCCCGACCTCTACTATGGAGCGTCAGACTTGCGTGCGGAGGCGTACCCGTCCACCGTTCTCCACAGACCCTCCCTTACATTGCCTCCTCAACCTGCTCCACCTCCAGGCCTCCACTTGGTGGCAGCCTAGGCTGGGGATGACAAGCCTCCCCACCTGGAAGAGGAAAGCAGTCCTCCAGTTGCTCGATCCTCTCCCTCCCTGGCTGACACCCGATGATCCGAGTCCATTCCCAAACCCGGGTTGCTGGCATGGGGAAGGTAAGGCACTAAGCACCTCAGCCCTCTGCACCACCAGGCTGGCCCCTTTTCTGCCATCTTGCCAGTAGCTTCCACCAGTACTTTATCTAACTCCTACTCCTGTGCTGGAGGTCTGTAGATCACACCAGTGCGAACAGAGGCTCCATTCCCTGTCTCTAGGGTGACCTTAAGTACCTCTGTTTCCCCTGTATTCCTTGTTATCTCCATTGCTTTTACGCCTATCGTCAAATAAAGCACCACACCTCTACCTTCCCTCCCCCGTCTCCTCCTCTGAACAGAGTACGGCCTTGTATGGACATGCCCCCGTCATGGTTTTCAGTGCACCATGACTGTAATGGCCACTATATCCAGGTCAGCCTCTGCCATGATGGTCTCTAGGTCCTGAATCTTATTTCCTAGACTTCCAGCATTCACACACGACCTTTCACATTTTGTTAGCACTTTACTTTTTACCGTTTTTTCCTTTTTGCTCTCCCTCCTTATCCCCTCTCTGTTTAACGCTTCCATTCTCATCCCTCTTCACTTCTATCGCCCTGCTTCCTTTATTAGATTTCACCACAGACATGCTGGAGAAGAACTGCCTCCTTTTCTCCAGTGTGAACATATTAAAGGCCTCCAGTCTCTCCCCATAGCTTTTGTCCTCTATACCACTGATCATTTCAGTGGCCATGCATTGCACCCTCTCGACTGCCTCACTGTCATTTTTGTATTGCGAAGCCCAGAACTGCACACAGTTCTCACGTTGGGGTCTGGCCAGGGCCTGTTAAATACAGTAGCAGGATGATTTCCACTACTATGCTGGTAACCTCCCTTTTTGAGGCACCGCCAGTGTTTTTCCCACCTGGTTAACAATGGCCACACACTGCCTGTCATGCTTTAGCCCCCTGTCTGTTATGACCCCTAGCCTAGGTCATTTTCCTCCTCCACAGCAGCACGGAGTCCCACACTGGGCGTAGGCCCTACCTTTGTGTTTTTTCTCCTAAGTGTAGCACATTGCAGTTTGCTACAATGATTATAAAGGTGTATGAGTCTAACCAGTTCTCCAGCTTGTTGAGACCCTCCTAAAGCTGGTCCCCATCCTCAAGGGAGTCCACCACCTGGCCAACTTATCATCATCAGTGAACTCAAGCAGCCAGCTGGAGACTTCAGTTTCCAGACGATTGATGAAAATGGTAAACAGCAGGGTCCCAGCAGTGCTCCGAAAGATGATGCTGAAAACCCCACACCACAAATGCAAATATTAGCAGAATTTAAAGTGTAGCATTTAACTAACCTAAAAATAATTTAGTCCTAATAGGAAACTGAAGGCTGTACCAACTGAGTGTAAAACAGTACTTTCCTTTTCCATTTTTCTCCCGTTCCCACAATCTGATGACTGGAGATGCCACAGATAAACCCTTCGTTCTGCCGGGATGGCAGCAAAGCTGCTGCCTTCACAGCTAAAAATGCTACACAGTGATCAGCTGGGAAGGGGGTGCCTGAATGCTGGAGAAACCACACGTCCCTCCCCAGGTACCAAGTGACTCATTTGAGATGCACCCGTCTCTCAGTCTGCCTCAGTGTGGGATTCCAGGGCTCACATACGAATAACAGTATCCCGGGTCAGGTGGCAGTACTATATGCTGAGACGGTGCACTCACCTGGTCCATGGCCTTCTGTACTTGAGTGCGCTTTTTTCCAGTTTCTGTTGTGATTTTCAGGACTGCAAGTGACTGTTCAAAACCGAACTTAAAAAGTATCAACAGCTAACTGCTGTGTGGTACACATGAAGGAGGAGCAAGATCTGAGAAACGCAACCCGAAAAAGTCAAAGTTCTGTTTCACTTGTCCAGTAAGGAAGGCCAATTTGCAAGTTTATAAGGATCACAATGTACAGAATAAATTACACACTAATAGGAATGCGCACAACGTTCAGTTTCAGCAACATGCTGGAAGCAGTTACCTTATAAAACAGGGTCTAAAAGTCCTACAACTTCATTGGTCAACTTGTACCACATGAATGGGAATAAGTAAGTAAGACACATGAGGGTTTGGTTGTGCTGGGTTTACTGCAAACTCAGGGGTGTGGCCGACTGCCTTCAGCCTCTATGTGTGGTAAACACAGCACAAGCAACACCCCAGAGTGTCTTAGTACACTTATAAAATGGGTTTAAAGATTTAAATAATGTGCAAGATACTTGCTTGATTTTTGAAAATAAACCATAACATTTTATTAACTAATCAATCTGCAGGGAAAACTACCAAACTTGGAGGTAGGGGACATTAAATCACAAGCTGTACTGTAGGTGGGGTTGGAAAAGCAATAAAAAGGTTCATTTTATCAGTGCAGCAGTTTATTTGACAGAATTAATGAACTGAACAAATCATGGGATGATTCAGTTTACTAGATTAAAGGGGTCTGGTTCAGTAGATGCCAGTGCTGTAGTCTTGTTTTGTCCAGAAGATGGCAGGCTTGGAGAGGAATTTGGTTGAGGGGCTCAGGATTTGCTTGTGGAATGTGTTTCTCTTCTTTTTTTCAGTGGACAATATGCGGCTCTAGGTTCAGCAATCTGTCGAACACGTAGCCCAGTAAGACCACAGGCTGGCCTAACTTCTTTACCCAGTAACCCTCATAATTTAGCGTCCCTCCAAACCGGCACTAGAAAGCAGCTGAACAGCTGTGGCTTGAGTAGAGTGGTTTGTATATCAACAGGTGAGAAAGCAGCGTCTTGTCTTAGTTTAGGCATCACAGAAGGGCAATTAACATCCACGCATACACCATATTTCCATGGTGTCAAGATACTGTGATTGGCAGACTTTTTTTTTTCCAACTATTTTCGGATGCCTTTTTAGGTGCTGATGTAGTGCAGATGGGTTAGGAGGCAATTTAGATAGCTATTTTTTGAAAGAAGCTACTGGGCACATGAGTCATTTCGAACAGAGCACATAAAAAAAAACCTCTGCTGTTACCGATTTATTTCTGTGTCACTGAGATGATTTTTAATGGCTTTGTTGAATGTGACTATAACATATCTACGTCCGTTTAATTCACACTTACTGTAAAAGAAGGCTATTTTTAAATTGAAGATTCCTTCGAGTCTGCACCTGGCCATGGTGGCTGCATTAGTAATTCCGTTTGGGCCCTTTAAGAGCAGAATGAGGATTGGCTGTTGCTAGGGATGCTGATTACTAAGCAAAAAAGCTGCTGTGCTACTGCAGCTTTCTACAAAGGAGCTGGCAGCGTACTCAAGGGAGGGGGAACGAGACAGAGCAAAAGAAACATGGCAGATTATTGGAGACAGTAAGAGAGTTGTCTACCAAATGGTGGAAGTACCAAGAGAGATACTGAAAAAGAGAAAAAATGGGTATCAAAAAACTGGGTGGGTCATTAGAGCACAATATACACCTCCATTATGCTCAATTTTTAACATATAAACTAAGCCAACAAAATCAAAATGGGGGTGGAAGCAATCATACTGCGAATGGTTCTTAATTTTTCAGCAACTTCAGCAGTAAAAAATTTAATGGGAGGGAATTTCAGAAAGGGCAGATTCAGTGGCAACTGTATGCTGTGCTTGGGTCTGCATTTGAATTTGCATCTGCATTTCAAAAGGTGTGGTCATTTATGACAGAAAGTTTCAATGTGCATCAATTTGCATTGACAATTATACAAAACAACAATTTGTCTCTGATTCTAGATTTAAATTTGTCCGTTCAGACAAATATGTGAGATCATCTTGGTCTAGCTTCTCCAGACAGCTGTAGATACAAGCCTGCAGTTGAAAACTTGGGCAGATGGATCCTTGGCAGATCCCATATACAGTCCTGCCACATGTGTGTATCAAAGACAGTTTAGACAATTTAGACAGTGTCAGTGGCTCAGCAGGTAGCACACTTGCCCTGGAGACTGGGAGATCAGAAGGCTGTGGGTTCTTTCCCCACACCAGGCACTTGGGTGAAATCAAAAAAACAGTTTTTTTTTTGCAAATAGACCTAACATATTTTGCTCAAATCACTTGTCAAACTCATTTTGGAATACCCTGTTGATAAGGGATAGTGATGCATTCTCAACAGGAAACAACTAGTAATTTCATTAGTACAGAAGCTAAATAATACTGGGTCTAAGACTAAGCCTTGCAGAACACCACTTGTTACTTGAAGGGCAGATAAGGCAATATTTTTCAAATGCAGTAACTTGTACCTATAATATAAAGAGGTGAATCACTTTAGTTCCAAAACTCTCAAAGCTATTGATCTTAGTTCACTTAAAAGTTTCTTGCAGTCAACCATTTCAACGGCTTTAGATAAGTCCACTGAAATAGCTCCCTTGAGCAGGCCTTGATCAATAGCTGAAAACATACTACTAGTTGCTTTCAAAAGAACAGTTAAAAGGGAAAATTTAAAACAATAGCCCGACAGAACAGGGGCAAAGGTGTTGTTTTATTTGTTTAATCTTTGTTGCCAGGGAAGTACACTAGACAAGATACGGGGCAGTATTTTTGAAGCTAAAGCAAGAGCAAGGCAAAGTCCTCCAACGGGAACAAAGTTGCCTAACATGTGCAAAGTGGTATAATGGAACAGGTGCAAAGCCAAGTTTGCACATGGAAGTCTAATCCACTCTTCCGTCACAGGAGTGCAAGATAGTGAAGGAGAAAAGTGTATTCAATGCCCCCTACTGGCCTAGGAAGGATGCACAGTTGCTGGAGAAGTATAGGCAAGCATCATAGTCACCAGTGCAAACAAGCGTTTGTACAGGGCAAAGCTGCTTGCTCTTGAGATACATAGCCCCACAATGGAACCATGATATGCAAATGACCACTATTCCCATGGATGGGACAAAGAGGGCATCCGCATGTCATTATAAATCTCTTTATAATATTACAGCAAACATTTGCTCCTCCAAACCAGTGCTGACCAAGTGCTCCAGGCTGCAGCCTGTGTTTGACAGTGATGCTGATCCAGCAAAGCACAAATCACAGAGCGTCATAACTCTCAACATTCAGGCATTATGAGGAATGTCCCTGATCTCCGGTAAAAGTGCTCCATTCTGCATCTGCCCCACATGGAAAAGGTGCTGCCTACACAAAGTAGGTGCTGTCAATACAGATTTACATAAAATGTTAATATGCCAAAGCAGAGCGAAAATGTTCACAACATAGGTGTGACAGAGTAGTGAACTGGGTGGCTCTTGGGGAATGCTCACTTAAAGAACACTCTGAACACCAGTGTAAATTAAATGAAAACTGCTTTACTTTCAGCAACAAATAAAAAAAAATCCAAGAGCTTGCATTCAGTTCCGAAAAATGGTATTTGCACTTCAGCCCCTGCTTTTTCAAAATCAAAAAGAAACACCTTTGTTTTTTCTTTATTCATCCTCTCCCTTTATTGGGCAGAGGTGTTGCTTGTTAACACTCCCACCTCCACCCCCCCCCCAACCCAAGATAGACAGACAGCATTTACAGCATGCAGAACACTATAGTCTGAATAGGTACAACTCCAAAGCAAGAGGGGGTTAGAAAACCTTGACCCTGCCAAAAATCTGTGCTACAGCGGGGTTATGATTATTACTATTTATTGTTTGGAAATCAGTGATCAGGGAAGGCACACAGAGACTAGGCTCATTTCCAGGTGCAACCTAAGTTAAAGGGAAATGGAAGGAGCAAAGAAACAAAATACAGAGCATTTCAAGATATAGAATTAAAGTGCAGGCACAATACAGTGTATAATACTTCACAGGTATATCCTGGAACAGACTGAAGCGCAAGCTTATGGCCAAGTATCATGCCAAGTGCATGTGCCAGATATGACAAACATTTGCCATAGATCAGGTTCAGTAAATAAGCAATGCAGTGCACTAGGCACAAGTTTAGACAGGGAGAAAACCAAAACTCTGTGATGCCAGAGTCAAACAGGGAAAACCTCTTAGGGGAAGCTGAAGCAGGTTGGGGGTGAGAGGAGTTTCAGCCAGTGCCTGAAGGAGATAGGGGTGGTGGAGTGGCAGAGGGATGAAAGGAGCAAGTTCCAGAGAGTTGGAATGCGATAGGAGAAGGTGGACCGCCCAGAGGAACAGGGGATGAGAAGTGGAGAAGGTTTGCTGGTCCCTGGAGCGAAGAGAGCGTGGAGCACGGGTAAACAGGGAGAGGAGTGATGAGATATAAGAGGAAAAATGATGGGTTATGATGGGATTGATGGGTGTAGGGAATGGGATGGACGTACAGTCCATCACAGTAGTACAAGGTAGAAGGACATTACCACTTTGTTTTGACTTTTCTGTGTCCATTCCTGTTTCTCCTCTGCACTCAGTGCACTCATAATAGGTGTTTTTTGCACTCCCTATATTGCAGTGCTAATAGGAACTTTGCATGTCCAAACCTAATTCTATTATGTGCTTGCACATGCTATGCATGACCCCAACCTGTGTTTACTTCTGCAAACTACTGTCTTTGTACAAGAGTGCAGACGGTTTGCTCCGCGCAATTCCGTGCTTTCCATTATGGCCCTGTGGGAGCAAACCCAGTCACAGTGGTGTCTGTACTGTGCTAATACACTCTGCACTGCAGAAAATGTTCTATTGTACTGTCCACTGTCTATTTTAAGGCACAGTCTGGGAGGTTACAATTTGGCAAACGTTAGATTGACACTGGACAACAATATGACCAAGTGAGCTGAAAGCAGAGATACTGAATATACCAACACTACAAAATACAAAAAACTCAAGTGTATTATAATAATAATTCCACACTGATACTGCATGTACATATCTCAAAGTTATACAACAATATCAGCTATAAACTGTGCACAATATATAAGCTTTCAAAATCAAGTGAATAAATTGGCTTGGTTAGAGAGGCCAAATCACAGATGTGAATCAGTCATATAGGCCGACAGTAGTTCTCAAGTAATAAATACAGTATTTCTTTAAGTCAGGTTTAAACAATTGCTGAGTAGGGGCAAAACAAATTCTGATTGAAAGGGAGTTCCAGAATTTGGGGGCGAAATAGCACAAATGCAAGATCTCCCATTTACGTGTGGCACTTTTGGATTGATGATGCCTGTTCACTAGACCTTAGGGCATAGGCAGAGGCTAGTTTCACAAGAAGTGTGGCTAAGATGGAAGGGGTTGTCAAAGTGAGACATTCATGTTTAAAGGTGCATGTAGCAGCCAGGGAAAGCCAGTCAAGGCCGGAATAAAGCAAACAATGATGTGCCTGGTGCCAGTTAGCCAAAGGCAAAACAGCCTACCTTCTCAAACTGGATATAGAAGTCTTGAGGTAAGATAAGACCCCATAGCTTAACTGAGGCAGTAGGATGGCTTGTGCCACTGCCATACAAGCTTTAGGCTTACATTTTGTTTAGCCTGTGATAGGGCCAATCTAGAGTTTACAGACCACGTGTATGTGTAATGAGAAATCAAGTGTATGGGTCAAACACAGCACCCAGTTATTTAAAAGCGTCGACCTTCTTAAGCAACAAAACATCATGCGCCTTTATTTGTCACACTCAGTTATCTGTAGTCTATTAGATACGTTTTCTGTAGCCTACTGAATACACGTATGTTTAGTGCAGATCCAAACAACATGACCTGAGTTTTGCTTACATTTAAAACCAGCTTCTTTTGTAAAAGCCAATTTTGAAGTGAGGTAAAATCCAGATTAATATGTCTGTTGAGGTCATTATGCAGATGATTTGTCCTACTCAAATCGTATTAAAGAAACGGACACTATTTCAAGCAGAAGACGACCAATGGTCCATCCTGTCTTCTCTGGTCTACCTACTTCCACTTCAGCCAGGCACTGAGCAGGCTTAACATAAGCCCCCATTAGTAGCATTACCCCCTCACCCCTTTACTGCTCCCACTGCTATCAGCCCCTAATACCTGCCCCACCCTGTCTTGAATCCCTGCACTATCTCTGTCATGACCACTTACCCTGGCAGCTATTCCATTTGTCTACTACCCTCTGCATGAAGAAGTATTTTCTCACATCTCTCCTGAACATATTTCCAGATAATCTGTATCCATGCCCCCAGTCCATCTCCTTTTGCTGCCTTTGAACAATTTTTGACAATCCACCCTACGGATCCCCTTGAAGTACTTCAATAATTCTACTGTATCTCCCTTTTCCCTTCTAGCCTCGTGTCAGTACAAGTTCACCTTTTCAATCTTTCCTTATCAGACCCTCCCTGCATATCATGTATCATTTTTGTGGCCTTTCTCTTCACTGTTTCCAGATGATTTCTGTTTTTGTTAAGATGGGGGCTCCAGGCCAACCTGTCAGTACAGCAGTAGAGCCACTACACCGGATGCCAGTGATCTGGGTTCAGTAACAAGCCCTGGAAGGCAAGGGGAAGAGACGTCAGCATCCCAGAGGATGCTTTCCTCTGGAGGGCTGTGTGTCTCTCTGTACTACCACCACCAGGGTCACTTCAGGTGGTGGTACAGTATACAGAACCTGTGGTGTGCACTTGGAGGGAAGGAGAGAGCATGCATGTTGGTGCGTTATGCATACTAGGACCTGATGACACATGGCATGCACTCTGTAGGTGGGACAAGAAAAGGGGAAAATGGCTGCCAATTGGACGAATGATGCGCTGCCTGCCTTCCTCCATGTCCATTCAAGCTATCTCTGGACTCCTTGGAATGGCCTTGGGAGGACCTCTACTGTGGGTGGATGAATCTCTTATGGGAATCCGTCAAGGAACTGAAGAAAGGAACCTGCTTTGGAGGGTAAGCCAAGAGGGAAACACAGCAGTGAGACATGGGTGCCCAGAGGTCCCAGAGGAGATCCAGCAAGGAGGAGTTCACAGGATGGGTAGCTGTCACTGGAAGTAGCTGAAGAAATTCCTGGCTGCTGGGCCATGGGAGAGCAAAACAACTTGGAGAAAAAGGAAAAAGATTAAGGCTTCAAAACGTACACAATATTTTAGCTGTGGCCATATCAAGATCTGTAGAGGACAGTATCATCTCCTGCCTCCTGCTGGTGAAGACCCTGCCAATGAAGCCCAGCATCCTGCTGACCTTGGCATACGCTTTATTGCACGGGGCTCATGTCTTGAGGTTTTCTCTAACGATTTCACGAAGGTCCCTTTTCTCTGTTTGGCCGACTGACATCTACCTCATACTCTGTTTTGGGGTTCTTTTCACCGACATACACAACCTTGCAATTTTTTGTAATACAGTTTAGCTACCAAATCTTGGATCATTTTTCTAGCCTTTGAAGGTCCCTCTTCATTCCCTAAACCTCTTTCTCCATGTCAGCTCTGCCATATATTTTTGTGTCATCTGTAAGTCAGCTAATCTTTCCGTGTATGCCCTGTCCTATATCACAGTAAACCGGAGTCTGCAGCACCTCATTCGTCACCTTCCTCACCCCTATTGATTCCCATTTACCACCACCCTCTGTGTCCTCTCTCTCAGCCAGCTGCTTATGAAATTGGATAAGCTCTCCCCATTTCATGAGCGCTCAGCTTCTTCACAAGCCTCCTGTGTGTCACCAAGTTGAAAGCCTTGCCAAAGTCCAAGTAGAGGACATTTACAGCCTGGCCCTTGTCCACTTTCTGTGACACTGAGTTAGTCATTTAGATTTGTCTGGCACAATCTCCAATTAACAAAGCTGTGCTACTTTTTATCATGTAGGTCATTAAATACATTGAATTTTTTTGTTTTTGTTTACATAGAATTTGTTGGCAGATAAGGACAGCCTGGCCCATCCAGTCTGCCCATTTTTCCTACCGTTAACTTACGTTGCAGACTGTAGTTGATCCGGCCAGCCCAGTGGCACTGAGGGTTGAGGTGCTGGACACCACACTTCGTGCCATGCCAGCAATCCAGGTTCAGGAACGGACTCGGGTCACTTGGGGGTCGGCAGGGATGAGGAAGGATTGAGCATCCGTAGACTGCTCTCCTTCTTTGGTGAGGGGGGGGACAGTATGGTGCATTGTTGCTCTCAGAATGGGAGGGACCCACTTCCAGGGCGTAGGCTGTCTCTGCAGAGGCGGAGCTTAGCCGCTCCACCCACTGCATGTTCGTGGGACGTACGGAGCAAAAAAACAGGTGGTAAAAACGAAACTGGAGACTCATGACGGGTGCCAGATGCGCCTCCACACCAGTTGCCCCATCTGGATTGTGCTCTTCTTCGGGGGCTGGCCTCCTCTCTGGCCCCGCCGTGGGGGGATAATTCATGGGGGAACTCCAGGGTACAGCTTGGCGGGAAGCGATTAGGGTCAGAGGACGACCCCCTCGAGGGAGGGCCAGAGCTGCCTGCCAGCTCGGCGGAGGCGAGAAAAGTAGATAAAAAAAAAGACTGTAGCTGATCCGCAGCTTTCCCACCCTTCCATATTTTTAGTATTTCCATATGTCTGTTCCACCCATTTTTGAATTCCTCCACGTAAAGTGAGAAGGCAGTAAGGAGGGCTGGGGGGATACTGGGATGCATAGGGAGAGGCATCACCAGTAGAAAACAGGAAGTTGTTATCCCTCTATACAGAAAGTTGGTAAGATCACATCTGGAGTACTGTGTACAGTTCTGGAGACCCCATCTCTGCAAAGACATAGACAAGGTGTAGGCTGTCCAGAGGAGGACAACCAAAATGGTGCAGGGTCTGCACCAGAAGACATATGAAGAAAGATTAAAGGAGCTTAATATGTATAGACTCGAAGAAAGCAGGGGGAGGGAGGACATGATAGAAACTTTCAAGTACCTCAAGGGAATCAACAAAGTCCAAGAGGGTATCATCTTTCAGAAAAAGAGATGTGCAAGAACAAGGGGGCACAATTTTAAGATAGAGTGGGGACGGCTCAGAGGTAATGTGAGGAAGCATTTCTTCACAGAAAGAGTTGTAGATGCAAGAAACAGCCTTCCTGAGGAGGTCGTGGAGTCAAAAACAGTGGGGGAATTCAAGAATGCATGGGACAGACATAAGGCAATTCTAGTGGGAGTAGGAGGAAGTAGGCTGTTGGTTAACTAGGATCTGCAGCTTATTTGTTAGATAGGGAAATGGGCAGACTAGGTGGGCCAAGCGGTCCTTATCTGCCATCAAATTCTATGTTTCTATGTTTTGCCCCCACCGCCCCTGCAGGGAGGCTATTCCATGCATACACCACCCTTTCTGTAAAGAAGTACTTCTTCACATTACCTCTGATTCTACCTCCATCTAACTTCATGTCATGTTCCCTAGTCTTTGTGTGTCCTCTTTTCTGAAAGATGCCCCCCATACCTTATTTATCCCTTTAAGTTATTTGAACATCCCTATCAAGTCCCCCCTCTGCCTCCTCATTTCCAGAGAATACATACTAAGGTATTTCAGCCTCTCCTCATATTTCTTCTGGTAGGTACAGCCCCTGTTCCATTTGTGTTGCCCTTCTCTGTACTGCCTCTACTCTGGCTATGTGCTTCCTGAGAAAAGGCCTCCAAAACCGGACACTGTACTCCAGGTGAGGTCTTGCTAATGATCTATACAGTGGCATCACCACCTCCCTTTTTCTGCTGGGCGATGCCTCTCACTATGCACCTGAACATCACGCTGGCCCTTCTTATCGCCGTCTCACACTGTCCAGCCACCTTTAAGTATTCAGATATAATCATGGCTAGATCCCTCTCCTGTTTGGTGGCCGACAATACCTCTCCCCCCACTGAGTACTGCTCCCTCGGGTTCCCGTGTCCCAAGTGCACTTTTTTGTACTGAATCTCAGCTGCCATGTATTTGACCATTCCTCCAGCTTGCCTAGGTCCCTTGTCATTTTTTCTATACTCCCCCCCCGCCGGCATATCAACCCTACTGCAGATCTTTCGTGTCATCTGCAAAGAAGCACACCTTCCCCTCCAGCCCCTCTGCAATGTCACTTATGAAGACATTAAACAGGACTGGGCCTAGCACCAATCCCTGAGGCACCCCGCTAGTTGCCTCCCTTTCTACGGACATAACTTCGTTCACCACCACCCTTTGTGTCCTATCATTCAACCAATTTCTAACCCAGTTTACCACTCCCAATCTGACTCCCAGGCTGTTCAAGTTGTTTATTAGCCTTTTATGTGGGACGTTATCGAAGGCCTTTCTAAAATCCAGGTAGGTTACATCTCCTGCCCCTCCCTTATCTATTTCTCTTGTCACCCAGTTGAAGAAATCTATCAGGTTTGTTTGACAAGATCTGCCTGCCATGAAACCATGCTGTCTCGGATCTTGCTGTCCATTGGATTCAAGGTATGTCACAATCTTTTTCTTGAGTAATGATTTCATCAATTTCCCCACCACTGAGGTTAGGTTGGCTGGCTTATAGTTGCCAGCCTCCTCCCTGCTCCCGCTCTTATGGAAAGGGACAACATTCGCCCTCTTCCAGTCTTCCGGCACCACACCTACTTCTAATGATTTGTTGAACAGGCTGTCAGTGGTGCTGCCAGCTCCTTTCTAAATTCCTTTAGAATTCTGAGATCAGTGACGTCATGTAACAGGGTGGACGCTAGAGGAATAGTGCTCCCCAGGAATCTAAACAATGGACCTTTATTCACAGCTAAATCTAAAAAAATACCTACTGCAAACCAGCCTAAAGGTTAAGTCATGCCAAACCCCATGGGTGAGAGAGATATACAAATGGAGGTTCTGAGAGTGAGTGGGCACAGGCCTCGCTCCCCACCCAGCGTGGTTGAAGCAGGGCCAGGGAAGTCAGCAATGCCTCCCTTCAAAAACAAATGACCCTCCTCCTGGCAGAAATGAGAGACTTTAGGAGGGAGATGAGGTCAACGACAACAGCAATTCGCACAGATATTGGCAAACTTGAGCAAAAACAAGAAGGCCTGGAGCAGCAACTCACGGCCAAGGACAAACGTATAGACACCTCCCAGCAGGGGATAATACAGCTCCACCAAACAATTAAGACACCGCAAGAGCATGCGGAGAATGCCAAGAGCCAGAATCGAAGGAACAATATGAGGCTCTCGGGTGTACCTGAGGGCTCATAAGGTCTAAATACCATCAGTTACATACAACAGCTACTAAGATCTTGTCTGCAGCTCACTGATAGCATAACTTTGGAAACAGACAGAGCCCATCGCATGCTTGGGCACCGACCACCACCGGGGAAATGTCCGCATAGGTTCCTCATTAAATTCCTCCGATTCCAGGAGAAAAAATTGGTACTACATACAGCCTGGAAGCAGGGTATTGTCATACTGGAGGGACAGAGACTCTATCTGGAAAATGACTATTCCCCTGAAACGATGCAGAAACGGAAGGCTTACACACCAATAATGAAGATCCTGCGTGAAGCCAAACTCCAATTCAGGACCCCATAGCCTGCAAAAATGACAATATTTTTTTCCAAATGATACCCAATACTTTGAGAATCCGGAGGCAGTCCTGGAAGAATTAACTAAGCGCAAGATGGAACTCCCCCCGAAACCACCGTGCCCAGCACTGGCTTCTGCTACCAAACTAGCATAGATGAGATGGCAACAGGATCAGAGAGACTCCCTCAGGCAATCAGGCATGGACGCTCACAAAGTGTGTGATTCCCCAGTAAGCAGCTCCGTTTGCTTCAAGGGGCCAGTGGAGACTCTGGAGGACACTGCCAGGTTTCAGTGAAACTTTGGACTGAGGCTGATTACTGGCCTATTTTGCAAGATGCGAGGCAATGACTTCCTGGCTAATTCTCGGGGAGAAGAGCTCTAGAACAGGACTAATTGACTGGTGCGGCGCCCCCAACACATGTTGGGACCAGTAAAACATATCTTGCCTGTGAACATTTATTCACTCTGAAAGAACCAGCCGACTGGGACTGTAGCCATGCTAGTTCTAGATGCTCAGACCTGGAAAGACTACCTGCCAAAACTTGTTATTTTACATACCTAACATGCTGTAAATGCTGGTAATTTACAAGGTTAATTGATGTTTTAGAGCAGATGGGTGGTGCTGATCTGGCTTGAATTTGTTCCCGCTGATGGTCACCACTGGATCCCGCATGGTCAGGCCTGCTCACAGTTGCGCAGCAAATGCAGGTCAGAATTTTGTGGACCCCAGGGCTTATGTTAGTAAAGCAAAGGTAATCGGACACAGAGCGCTCACAAAATGGGGGTGTGAGGAGGAATGGATAAGCATTATTTAGATTGTCCTCAGCTGGCCCGTGTGGGGGAAGGGGAAGACATGGTTTTGTCACAGTGTGGAAATGGCTGGTAAAGCAACACAGAGCATTCACAAAATGGGGGTGAAGGGAGTACCAAATAAGCATTACCTAGACCATCCACAGTAGACTTGCATTGTGGCCGGGGAGAGTTAGGGCTTGTGACAGTGACAAAATGGTGGTTGGTGCCGGGGAGTTCAAGACCAACTGTGGAACCTGGATCCTGAGACAGTAAACCACAGACATAGTTCCTCCTACAGAATACCAGGAGCCACAGGTGTCATTGAAAAGCATAGCAGCACTGGGCGAAGGGAAGGAGGGGAGCAGGTGCCTTAATTTAAACTGGGGGCTGGATGAGTGGTTACTTACAGCTTCTTCACTTCTCCCTTCCAGGTCCACAGAGTACATGGAACAAGGCAAGGCACCGAACTCTCTCAGATAAGCACTCAAAATTGTGATTTATTTTCTCCTCTCTGTCCTCCCTATTTGCCTTTCTCTTCTGCTTTTTCACCTGTCTGCACTTTTACGTTTAACATGAAATTCGACTGCTGTTGTTGGGCCTCGATACCCGAAATTGTTTTGTATTTCCTTGTGTTTGAGCCTCTAACAGAATGGTGCACGGCCTCCATGAGGTCCACACTGCAACTCAGTGCAATGACACAGCAGCACTGGGCAGCATTGACTCCTCTGCTTAACTACCGAACGAGGCCATGGACACCATGAAACAGATACAGTGACCATTACCTATTATACCAGAATGTTAGGTGACTCCAACTGACACAGACTGGGACTGGGTCCCGAGGACAGAAGGGGCAATCGAGGACGCAGTGCCCTGGTTTTGGGGGGGAAGACTGCATAAGGAGAGACACCATGCATGGGGGATGGACAATGCCTCCCCTGCAGCCCAATCCAAAGAGGCCTGCAAGAGCAAACAGAAGACTAGGGAAGGGAAGGAGGGAAAAAGATGACCTACTGCAGGAACCTCTCTCGAAGATCTACTGTTACGGTAAGTTCTTAAGTAACTGTACTATCTTACTTCAAGAGGGTTCCTCCAGTAGGTCATAACATATAGGACTGAGTCCCAAGCAGTCAACTGATCAGGACAAACTGAAGCATGGGAGGAAGGAAGGTCTGCAGAAAGACCAGTGCAGGTCTGTGACAGAAGGCCCTGCAGGATGGCTAGGCCAAAACCGGCCCTACACCTTGAGGCAATGTCCAGACTGTAATGTTTAGTGAAGGTATGGACTGAACTCCAAGTGGCTGCAGCACAAATCTCTGCTGCGGACACATTCCTGAAAAAAAGCAGCAGAGGCAGCCACACCTCTGGTAGAATGACCTTTGACCTCTCCCAGAAGAGGGCTGTCATACTTCTGGCAGCAGAAATAGACGCAGTTAGCCAACCATTTGGACAAACACTGCTTAGAGACTGCCAACCCCAGACTCTTGGGGCAAAGGAAACAAAAAGCTAATCATCTTTATGTACATCCTTGGTCTTGTTAATTAGGAGCGCAATATCCTGTGCACATCTAGAGTGTGCAGGAGTGCCTCACCCCTTTTAGAGTAAGCCAGATAATTGACTGGGAGTTCGAAAGTTTGATTCAAAGTGAACTCAGAAATCACCTTGGGAAGAAACTTAGGAATTGTACGTGGAGCCACACGGCCTCTGTGGAAAATCAGATAAGGCTCCTTAAACATCAGGGCCTGGAGCTTGGAGATCCTTTGAGTAGAAGTAATGGCAACTAAAAAGAGTGCGTTCCAAGAGAGATAGTGCATCTCACAGCTTACTGCTGGTTCAAAGGGAGGTAAGGTAAGCTTTTCCAACATAAAATTCAAATCCCAAGGTGGGGTTACATATAGGGGGGTTCTGATGGAGGATCCCTCACAGAAATGTTCTGGATACCTACAACTGCGCAATCGTCTTCCCATCTACCAGGGAGTGGTAGACGGAGATAGCGGATGGGTGGACTTTTAGCCAAGAGTAGCTGAGCCCTGAGTCAGACAGGTGTAAGAGGTACTCCATCACCTGGGGCACAGCAAGAAAAAGGGTCCCCTCTCTTTTGAGGCTGCCCAAATGGAAAACGTTTCCATTTCATAGCATAAGTAGCTCTAGTGGAAGGCTTTCTAGCCTCCACCAGAACTTGGGCAATCCTGTCAGAGACTCCAAAATGGTTAGCGATTATGTCTGAAGGAATAACGAATGGAGGTGTCGGGACCTGAGGCCCGGATGCACCAGTCTGCCCTGATCCTGCGTCAACAGGTCGCACCGAAGAGGCAGAGGTACTGGGGGTTCCACAGCCAACTGCTGTAGGAGTGGAAACCAAATTTGCCTGGGCCAGAGGGGGGCGATTAGCAACAATTGTGCCTCCTCTGCATGAAGCTTCAGCAGAACCTTCTGCAGAATGGGAAAGGGAGGGAAGCCGTACAAGTATCTTCCTGTCCAACAGAGAGAAAACGCATCTAGCCAGATAACACTAGGCCCTTGAATGAGTGAGCAGAGCTTGAAAAGCTTTGCTTTGGATGGGGAGGCGAACAGATCTGCCTCTGAACTCCCCCAGTGGCGGAACAAATTTTTTGCCACTTCCTGGTGTAGTTCCCATTCATGAGCTAGAGCTAAGGAACAGCTGAGGCTGTCCGCCAGGATGTTGTGCACTCTTAGAACATGCACGGCCATGAGATGTAGGCCATGTTGGACTGCCCAGTACCAGACCCGCATCGCTTCCATGCACAGGGGATACGATCGGGTGCCTCCTTGCTTGTTGATGTACCAGACCATGGACATATTGTCGGTCTGTACCAACAGTGTTCCCGTTGTCAGAAGGGGCTGGAAGGACTGAAGGGCATACAGGACTGCCCTCATCTCCAGAATGTTTATGTGGAGCAAGGATTCCAACTGGGACCATTTTCCCTAGGTTTGGTGATCTCCCAGGTGAGCTCCCCAACCCAGACCTGATGCGTCTGTGGTGAGGGTCCAAGAGGGCGAGGAGGGCCTGAACAGTGTCCCCCGAGATATGTTCAGAGGGTCCTGCCACCACAGGAGGTCCTTCTTGAGTGCACTGGACACCAGAATAGGATGATACAGGTTGTCTGTACTGTGATCCCATTAGACTCGTAAGGTCCACTGGGTGACTCTCATGTGCAGCCTGGCCAGAGGTACAGTCGGAATGGCTGTGACCATCATGCCGAGGAGGCATAAAAACACCCTGGGTGGGGCAGGGCTGGAGGAGGCTACCAGTCTGGCCTGCTCCTACAAAGTATCCACTCTGTCCGCCTTGCCCTGGACCGTGTCCAGTACCACCCCAATGAATTGGGGGTGCTGAGATGGGACCAGAGACGACTTGGGGTAATTGATAGTAATACCCAGTCGTGCAAAAAGGTGCAGGGTGGAGGACAGGGAATCCTCCAGGCTGCTCCTGGACAGAGCTGCTACGAGCCAATCATCCAGGTACAGGAACACATAAATTCCCTGGCGACGAAGTGTCACTGCCACCACCGCTAGACATTTTGTGAAGACTCTGGGTGCTGAAGAAAGGCCAAAGGGGAGGACTTTGAACTGGAAGTGCTCCCCTCAGAGGGAAAACTGCAGGAAGCGGCAGTGGCCTGGGAAAACTGGTATGTGCAGGTACACATCCTGCATATCCAGTGCACAAAGCCAATGATCTGTCTGGAGCAGGGGCAGGAGTCCCTGGAGCATCAGCATGCAGAACCTTTTGTATTCATATAAAGGTTCAGGTGGCTGAGGTCTAAGATGGGCCTGAGGTCGTCCATCTTTTTGGGGATGAGGAAGAAATGGGAGTAATACCCTTTTCCCCCCTGCGCCCAGGGAACTGGCTCTGTCGCGGAATTTTGGAGCACAGCCTGGATCTTGTCCCTTACCAGAGTTGCGTGGTCTGAGGGATGATAAGATAGTCTTGGAGAAGAGTCTGGAGGTTTTTCCAGAATCTCGATGGTGTGACCTCATGCTATGAGCTGAATGACCCAGGAATCCGACGTGATGCCCTGTTACTCTATAAGGTGGAGGGCAAATCTTCCCCCCACTGGCTCCACATTGTTTGGAGGTGGAGGGGAAGGGAGTCTGAAGGAGTCAGGAGGTGGAGGAATGGGCAGGGAAGGCACCACCTGCAGCTTGTTGGGTCTTGGAGGCAGGGGGAGAGGCAATGGCAGGTCCCGATGCTCTCCTCTTATTTTGACGGCTGTTAAACGGCTGCTTGCCTTGGTGCTTTTGCTGGCACCAAAAGGGCTACTTAGGTTTAAAGCCCACCTTGTACATGGACTTAACTGATCTCAGGGCCTATCTGTCCACCGTCTTGGAGGCCCGTGATGATGTCTCTGGTATCTCCCCCGAAGAGGACGGATCGTCAGAAGGGGTCGTCTTGTACGGCTGCCTGAACATCCTGAGAGAGTCCGGAAATACGGAGCCAAGTGTGGTGCCTGAGGCAGACTGCTGTAGCCAAAGGGTGAACCACAGCATCTACAGAGTCGTAAGTAGCTCTCAATGCATGCCTACAAGATATGTTTGACAGCCTCAGGGCCTTGGTGATCTCTGACTTAAGGTCTGAGTCCTCCACCTTTTCTAGCCTGGCCTTGAGCTGAGACATTGTAGCTTTTTGGTATGAAATGATATGTGCCACATAGCTTAAGGAACGTATGGCACATGTAGATGAGGAATAGATCTTACGGACGAACTGATCTAACTGCCTTGACTCCTTGTATGGAGGGGAAGTGCTCATATGTTTAGGTTTTGCAGTCCGTTCGTGAGCCGCAGCGATCACGATGGAGTCTGCCTTTGGGTGACAGCATAGATAAGGAGTGCTCTCAGGTGAATGGTAGGCCCAGTCCATCTTCTTGGGGATGGCCGGGATGGAGTGAGGCATCTGCCAGATAGTAAAGGTGAGATCCTCGTATGGCTCCGTCCACGGGGGGATTGGTGTGGGTGATGCCTCAGCTAAGTCCAAGTGTTCTTTTTTTTTTTTTTAATTCTCTTTTTTTCTGCTCCCCTCGTCCGCCGGCACATCCGCCCCATTATGGACCCCTGGACCCCCACTTCCATATTGGCCGTGACTCCCTACACCCCGACTTTCCCACTCAGGGTGGGGTTGCGGCACCTGGGCCCAGTGCCGCAATCGTCGGGAGCTGGCCTGGAAGCTAATCAGGGTCAGGGGCGGGCATCATTCGTGGCGGACGAGAAGAAGGATTTTTCTTGGATCCCCAGGGGCGGGGACGTGCAATGATGTCCTGCGTTTGCCCCACCCCCGTAACTGTCTGACGCCAGCACCTGTGATTCCTCATGCGCCGGGCATTCCCCCAACCCTCCCCCCAGAGAAGGACAGCAGCCCAGAGGGTGCTTCATCCTTCTCCCCTGGCCGGCCCTCCAGCTCCCCGGGTCCGTTCCTGAACCCCGGTTGCTGGCATCGCAAGCGGAAATCCAACCGCTGTGCCAGCGGGCCGGCTAAGTCCAAGTGTTCTGCCAGGCGCTTGCCTTTTGGGTTCTGCTCCTTTGCATTCTAACCATTGGCTTGCTGGAGGACACAGAAGAGTTCGGTGAATGAAGGGTCTTCATGAGGAGACTTGGGAGACTCTTAACCCTTGGACAGCATGGCTTCCGAAAGGTTCCCAGAGGACGAGTTTGAGGAATCAGCCTCAGAGTCCGAGGATTCTCTCTTCTCAGAGGTTTTCATCTCAGTCAGAGGGACCTCTGGAGTATCGTACCCAGGAATGTTTGCCGTGGTGGAATGGCCTGACCTGTGAGAATCCACGGGTGACAAAGAGCGTGGGGTAGGGGTCGACACCGGGGCCAGCAGTCTCTTATTCAAATCCGCCACCAGCTCTGATCTGGCCTCCTGCAACCAGGTCTGGAACATGGCCTGGAAGTCTGGCTGAGGCAGAGGCTCAGGCTGAGGTTGAGGTGTGGGCTGGAAATATTGGTAACCCGTCCATGGATAATGGGGTGGGGTGGGGGAGGAGTAACTTGGAACCTGAAAAGGGGTTCCATAGCCTGGCACCTGATATCCATGGTAAAAACCGTGGGAAAAAGCAGTTGTCGTCGGGCCTGACATCAGGTAGCCTGATGTCGGCAGGCCCGGATAATGAGAGTAGCCCAAGGGTGGTCCATGGTGGCTACCCTGATGGTCCAAGGGGGTCTCTGAGGGCCTCAAAGGAGGCGGAACAGAGGGACCTGGTAAGTTATCCGGCGTTGGGAGTCCCGGTGTCAGGATAGCGGGTATCAGGGTCGGTGCAGGAAAGCCTGGTGTCTGATTCTCAGGCGTTGGAAAGGATGGCATCAGACTTAGGGGGCCTGTCGGAGGCTCTGACAGAAGTTGAGCCAAGGAACCTGAAGTCAGAGGCTCGGAGCCCAACGTAGGAATCCCTAGCGTCGGGGCTGGGGGAGGGCCCGATGGGATAGGAAGGTCCCTAGGAGACAGTGGAGGAACCGACGGCGACGTGAGAGCCCGGGGAGGGTTATCAGCACTGGAGTGGGTGAGGAAGGGATCACTTCCAGGGGACCCACTTACCCCTCCATCCCGGATAGAGGGTTGGGCATAGGAGGTTCCACCAGTAAAGGCGGAGGGGAAGGCTCCCTGTCAGGGGAAACCTGATGGGAGGGCTGGCCTTGGGAAGTCAGCATGCTCAGCCGGACATCGGGTGCGTCGGCGTCAGCCCCTGACAGGCAAGCTTCAACCGGGTGGACGCTAGAGTTGCTTGCATCCGACTCATCAGTCAATGGAGGATGAGCCAGGCGGGCAGGGGAGGAGCCCCCAACCGGCTCATCGGCTGATGTTGGGCAGGTTCCCTCTGGTGGGAACCCGACTTATTGTGCTCTAGAAGGACCAGAGTCTGACTTACCAGTTCTGACCGGATGTCTGCCGTAAGTTCCAGCGGGTGGCTTACCAGTCGAGGATTCAGTCTTGGAGCCCGTCTTAATGAGCTTAAGAGAGGCAGAGGAACTGGAGGAACTGGACGGTGAGGTTTGGACAGTGACCAGTGGAAGCAGCTGAGGTGCGGTCTTGTCCGCAGGCTTCAGCTCCGCGACCTTGCTGGCAGAGGGTCGCTCTCGGTCCTCCAGACTCTCCTGCTCCCGGTATTTTTTTTTCTTTCTTTTTCTTCTTAGCGTCCGAAGAAAGGGAAGAAGCGGAGTCCCTCAGCTTCTGCATTTCTTGCTCTAAAGTGGCCATCCTGGGTTTCAAAAGATGGGCTTCTAAGGCCTGCTGCCTGCATCTGTGTGTGGCCTAGTTGAAGTGCTTGCAATCCAGGCAGGCATTGATGTCGTGGGCAGGGCCTAAGCAGAAGAGGCAGAGTTCATGGCTGTCCTTATGAGGGATCTGTGAGCCACACTTCTCGCACTTCTTCTTGGTTTTTGGAGGATCAGATGGAGAAGACAGAGAAATTAAAGAACAGTAAACTATTAATAGTAGAACAGTAGAAGTACTTATCAAAATGGCAATTGACTGGGGCAACGTTCACTGCGAGGTCCTTGCGCAGTTCGATGGCAAGAAAGAACTGGAAGGCGGGTGTGGGGACCTCCCACTTATAGGGTCACGATGACATCAGTCACGTGACATCAGGTAGGTGGTCCCCTGCCAGACACTGCTAGCAAAAGTTTGCCGTGCGGTCCTGACGCCAGAGGGTGCAATCCTACCTGTTATGACCTACTTCAGGAACCCTCTTGAAGTAAGATCTACAGAGTTTTGGCTATTCGGAGGTCATCTCATCATCACTGGGCAGGGGGAGAAAACAGGGAGTCACCATTTTGATCCCACGAAGAACTCCATTCACCCTCACATCCCAGTTGGCAGACCCTGATGGCCGTCTGGTGATCGCACGGGGACTCCTAAATGAGAGAGGTCATGCTAACTAATATTTATCTCCCTCAAGGGACTAATGTAGCAGTAATGAGGCCCCTCCTGGACAAAGTCATCCAACTAACGAGTGGCTCCCTGATGCTAGCGGGGGATTATTTTTTTTTTTGGCGTTATCTCTTTTTCACCCCTGACGTGCATCCATGCCAGTCTCTCCTTCAGGTAAGCCAATGCTACTTCTGACTTGTCCTCTGCCCCGAGGCCTCCACTCTCACATGACAGGCAATCCCCCCCGGGTAACCTGGTGTAACCCTTCGCTGGATGGGTCCCCCTCATCTGAGAGGGAAGGCACCAGCCAGGGGGCCGCAGACCAGCGCAACATCTTGGCCCGGAGGGTGCTGTTGAAGCGGAAGGCTTCAGAGGCACTGACAGGCTCGGAGAGCCAGGCAGCTGTCATCCGGTGTGATGTGGAGCATTTTCAAGTTTTTCTGGTTGACGTCCCTCCTTGCGGCATTGTGCAGTGCTCCTGGTCTCCACCAGAAGCCACTGCCGACCAACACCTTTTCCCTAGCCCACCCCCAAGAGAGGAGAGCAGTCCCACGGATGCTCAATCCTCTCCTGCCCCAGCTAGCCCCTGGCGTCCCAAGTCCATTCCCGAACCCAGGTCGCTGGCGTGGGTCCAGGTAAAGCGCCCACGCCTCAACCCTCTACGCCACCGGGCCGGCTAGCGGGGGATTTTAATATAGCACCAAACCCCAGATGGGACTCCTCAAACCCAGCACCACGGAGGCAAACGGCAGCACAGAAATTCTTTCGGAAGTTTGTGCGGGAGGTGGGCTGCGTGAATATCTGGAGGCAGACACATCCACGCACCAGAAACCACACACACTATTTTGTAGTTCACAAAACCTATTCCAGAACTGACCACTGCTATTCGCAGGTGGAGCACATCCAAAGCTTGGTAGACTGCAGAACTGGGGATATTCACATTTCAGATTATGGCCCAATACAGTGCACATGGGAGATGGAGACCCAGCGTAGAAACACCTTCTGGAGGCTAAATACCCACTACCTTAAATCCCAGGAATTTAAGGACTTTCCCAGGGAGAAAATTGAGGTGATCAGCCTCGATAACTCCCCCAGGGACACCACTCCGGCAATATATGGGGACACCCTAAAGGCAGTACTCAGGGGACATATAATACAATACACATCTGCACAGACTAAGGCGAGGAGAGAGCGACAGGAAAGGTTGCAGGAGACACTTCATTTCCTGCAAACGACCTATAAACAGAGAGATAACTGAACAGAGCCACAGCTTCAACAGACAAAGGACGAGCTGGACTCCCTTGCCAAGCAACAAACTGAAATTGAGCTCACATACCTGAGGCAATGGTATTATGAGGTGGGCCCAAGGGCCACAAGGCTACTAGCCTATCAGGTCCGCAAACACAGGTGCTTAGCCACAATCACCTCGATAATGCACCCCATGGAAGGCCAAAGACTCCCCAAACTGCACAAAATAACTGAAGACTTTAGCACGTACTACAAGAAATTTTACACTGCTGACCAGCTAGCCTCTGAGGACACGATTAATACATACTTGCAGTCCTTACAGCTCACAAGCCTGACCCCTGAACAAGGGGAACAGCTGACAGCCCCAAAAGCCCTGGAAGAGATATGGGCAGCCATAAGCCACTCCAAAACTCAGAAAGCCCCTGGACCAGACAGCTACGGACCAGAGTTCTATAAGGCCACACGTGGGGTGCTCTCATGGACCCTATTGGCAGTATATCACTCCGCCATGGAAGGGGACCCCCACCACCACCATCGTGGGATTATGCAGCCATTTACGTACTCCCCAAAGCAGGGAAAAATCCCCAATTATTCTTCTCATACAGACCCATAGCAGTCTTAAATATGGACTATAAGCTCTTTATGAGTGTACCGGCAAGACGAATAGACCCTCTTATGCCCCAACTAACTGTCCCAGACCAGACCGGGTTTGTCAGGTCATGGACAACAGTAAACAATGTTAACCGCACCCCACATATTATTCATGAAATGGGAAAAACACAGGGACCCTCGGCACTGATCAGTCTCAATGCTGAGAAGGCATTTGACAGGGTCTACTGGCCCTTCCTATTTGGGGTGATGGGAAGGTTAGGCTTCCCAGCCTCAATCATACAGGTGCTTAAAAACATTTACCGAGTATCCAAAATATGTGTGAAGGTGAATGGCCATCATTCCCAATATTTTCACCTCCAATGGAGCACCCGGCAGGGATGTCCATTGTCCGCACTCCTGTTTGCCCTACATATAGAACTCCTAGCACAAAAGATCAGGGAGTCAACTCAGGTGGGGGGCATCCAGATAGGGGAGATGGAACATAGACTAGCCATGCACACCGATGACGTACTCCTATATATGACCAATCCAGAAAGCTCATTAACAGCAACACATGATATCCTGGAGGAATTTGGCAGACTCTCTAGATATAAATTAAACACATCCAAAACAGAGGTGACAACCTTTAATTATCAGCCATCCCAACAAATCAGGTAGAGTTACCCATATGGGACCTGGAAAAACTAAAGTATTTGAGGATATACCTGGCAAGATCCCATAAATCAGCATTTAAAAACAACTACACCAAATTCACGGTGCAACTGACTGTGGACTTAACCCAATGGAACACACTGCCACTCAGCCTCACTAGACGAATAGAGGTCATTAGGATGATTGTTCTACCCAAAGCGTTATACTTATTCCAGAATGTTCCTGTCACCCTCCCTCAGGAGACATTCCATCAATGGAATAGGAGTATCTCCCAGTTCATTTGGGCTGGACACAGGCCCCGAATCCGGTTCCAAATAATGTGCTTAACCAGAGCAAAAGGCTGCCTTTCCCTTCCACATCTACAGAGGTACTACACAGCTGTATAGCTAGGACACCTCCTAGCTAGGCAAATAGGTACAACAAAATCCCACTGGCACTCAACTGAACAAGCTCTGCTCTCTGACAGGGAATACTTTACAGTGATATATAACGCAGGGTGCCTTCCCTGAGATTCACCCATGGACAATCCCTGGTTCCAACACAGACAAAATGCCTGGGTTGCAGTCAGGAGACTTTTGGGTCTGACACCTTTCATGCCACTTATGTGTCCAATATATCTCTTACCAGACTTTGTCCCGGCAGCCCTAGATTGTAGGTGTAGAGAGTGGGACACCCTTTCTCTTCAATATCTACACCAACTCACAGTCCTGGTTGACGTTCAAAACATTTGACTCCATGCGACAGGATTTTGGCCTGAACTACACAGAATTCTTTAGGTTCTTAGAAGTAAGACACTACTATATGCAAATACCAAGGGCTGCTAGACAGCCTGAACATTACCCACCAATCCTGACACACATACTACTACTCATACAGATGCGAGGTGCTGCACACCTGGTGTCCACCCTATACCAGCCAATAATGGAGCTCCTCGGCAAGCTCATTAACATGATTAAGATGAGGTGGGAAGGGGAGTTGGGAGGCCCCATTTTGGAAGAAGAGTGGGCAGTTGCTGCACAGAGAACAGCTAAGGTATCAAGCACTCACCAATGGCGAGAATACGCATGGAAACACCTGATATGATATTTTAACACCCGCCATGACTAAACACTACTCCATATCAGGGGACGCCAGTTGCTGGCGCAACTGCGGTGAGGCTAACACACACCACACGCATGTGATGTGGAACTGCCCAGGCCTAGCCCCCTTTTTCCAATGTCTGCAGAGTGAGCCTAAGGAAATCTTCGGGAGGGAGGTCTCACTTAATCATAAGTCCTATCTGCTTCTGCAATACAATAAACCTAATGGGGACCCAAATTCCAGATATTTGCTGGGTATATTACTCACTGCAGTAAAAAAAGCGATCACCAAGGCATGGCTCACCCCTAGGGTTCCCACTGTAAGGGATTGGTGGGTTATAGTGAACCAAATATACCATATGGAAAAAATGACACACAGGCTGAACGATCAAGATGAGAGGTGCTCCTCCCGCTGAAGTGGATGGCTGCTCTACTATATGGCTAAGGATGACACTTTTGTCCCTTAGCAGTAGCAGTAATGTTGGAATGTGGGGGACGGGTTTGGTACAACGCAGGCAAGAATGGGTGGGAGTGATGAGGGAAATTTATAATAATCTTTATTTTTATAGCACAATTCACAGATATCGAAGCGCTGTACAAATGTTAGTCAATAAAACACAGTAAAACAAAATGATTATGCCATTAAATGTTAGAATGGATAAATGGGGTGGTCCCACCCAATTACTGCGGACCAATGTGTAGAAGCATATTGTGAATTAGTTCTGAGTTTCGTGTGTCTCGTTTTTTATACCTCACAAAGGACAGCACAGAATGATTTTCAACCCTCTCAATGAACAGTATATTCATTGACTGCAAATGTTTGGAAATGTAATGGATTTTGCCAATGTTTCAAAATTGTTTAATAAAAAGAAATTTTCAAAAAAAAAATTGAATTCTGGGATGTATTTCATCTGGCCCCATTGCCTTATTTACCTTCAGTTTTTTTGAGCTCCTTTATGACTCCCTCTACTGTGAACAAACTGGTATCTGTAACCCCCCCCCCCCCATGCATCTTGCACCTAGCTGTATACCCTCCCCATCTTTTTCTACTGTGAATATTACACAGAAATATTTGTTCAGATTTCTGCTTTTCCCTGGTCCCTTCTGCCAACCCCACCCCCTTCTCTTTTTAGCCTCATGATCCCCCCCTCTGTTTTTTTTTCTCTTTTCTCTAAGATATCTAAAAAAGGTCTTGTCTCCTTTCTTAATTGCCTTGGCTAGTCTTTCCTCTGTGCTTTGGCTTTTCTGACTGCTTTCCCCACCTCCTTCAGCTTTTCCAGATACACTCCTCTGTCTTCCTCCCCCTGTGTTTCTTTGTATTTTCTGAATGCTAACCTTTTTCCCCTCACCCTCCCTACCACCTCTTTGAGAACGAATGTTTTTTTTCTTCTTTGATTTACTTATTTGCCTAACGCATAGGCTTGTGGCTTCTGTTATGGCTCCCTTAAGATATGCCCATTGCTCCTCTACATCCCCCTTTCCCAATCTACCCCCTAGGGTATTCTTCAGACATACCCATAGTTTTGCAAAATCTGCCCTTCTGAAATACAGGACCCTTGCCTTGTGTGGATGGATTCCTCTACTGTCCTCATGTTAAACCACACTGTACAGTGACTCTCCACTTCAACATCCCTCACCTGTTGGTGAGCACCAGGTCCAATATTGCCCCCTCACAGATGTGTTCTACCACCAGCTGTCTAAGTCCTGCCTCGGAGAGCTTCCAGGATGTTTCTGCTCCTTGCTGTAGCTGCAGTATGGGTGTTCCAAATGACATTAGGCAAACTGAAGTATCCCATCAGCAATATCTCCCTTTGCTGCCATTTCATGGATGATTTTCACTAGCTCATTGTCCAACTCCTTCTGTAGATCATGTCTGCTCGAATGGCAATACCATTCCCCGTTTCCAGCGTGACACACAGTGCCTCTACTTCCTCTCTTATGCCCCTGTATTTCAGCTAATACCATAGCCCCATACATGTAGAACTGCCAGCAAAGATAATGTTACTACAGTTAGACAGCCCCGCTCCCCCGATCCTAGTTCCAGCCTATTACTACCTACATAGCACGCCTGCAGCCCTGCTCCATACCTCTTGTCGTCAAAAAGCTGATTTTCAGGGTGGGGCTGCAGTGCTCGGACAGTCACTTGGCTCGTACACGGAGGGTACGAGCCGGGCATATTAAATTAAAATTTGTGTGTTTAGCATAAGAAAAACAAATTTAAAAACAGTTCATTTAGCAAATCGGGCAGGCAACTTCTCCTTGAATGAGTTGCCTGCCCAACATCTAAAATCGTGTCAGCAGCTCTTTAACTCCTGTGCTATGCCGAGTTCTGCCTCAGATTTGGCCTTTTTTACTGCTTTTCCCACTTCCCTTAGTCTGTTCTGGTAATTTCCCCACTCTCTGCTGTCTAATCTCATCTGCAATTTTTTTAATATATATATATATATTTATTCACATACACACACTCATACATATACATATATATATATATATATATATATATATATACACTACCAGTCAAAAGTTTTAGAACACCCCCATTTTTCCAGTTTTTATTGAAATTTAAGCAATTCAAGTCCAGTGAATAACCTGAAATGGTACAAAGGTAAGCGGTAAACTGCTAGAGGTTAAAAAAAAAGTTTAGGTTAGCAAAAACTGCTGTAGAGAAATTGCAAAGAAAGCCAAGGTGTCAGTGAGTACAGTTTCCTACACCACCAAAAGGCACTTGGAAACTGGAGGAAACTCTGACAGGAAGAGGTCTGGCAGACCCAAAGCCACAACAGAATCAGAAGACAAGTTTCTGAGAGTCAACAGCTTGCGTGATACGCGGCTCACAGGACAACAGCACAGAGTGACTGGCACCCTGAACCAAAAGGGCTACCACAGCATTTTGCAGCGCCATGCAATACCCTCTGGTCTACGCCTAGCTGGTCAGGGGTTCATCCTACAGCAAGATAATGACCCAAAACATACCTCCAGGCTATGTCAGAACTACCTTCGAGGAAAAGAACAAGACGGTAGGCTTCAAATCATGGAATGGCCAGCACAGTCTCCAGACTTAAACCCAATCGAGCTGGTTTGGGATGAACTGGACAGAAGGGTGAAAGCAAAGCAACCTACAAGTGCAACACATTTGTGGAACTTCTGCAACAGTGTTGGGAAGAACTTCCCAACAATATTTGATGTCCATTGTAGGAAGAATGCCACGAGTGTGTTCAAGTGTTACAGTATATCTGCAAAAGGTGGCTACTTTGATGAGTCAAAATTTAGATTAAATTTTGTTAAACAAAATGATTCTATGATTTCTTTTTATCTCCAATTGTTTATTTGTTCTATGCTTTAATTCAGAGTACATTGAGACATTAACCTGCATAAATTTCAATAAAAACTGGAAAATGGGGTGTTCTAAAACTTTTGACCGGTAGTGTATATTAGAGGCAAAAAAACTCACTTTAATGCATTAGTTAGGGTTGTTCCACAGCGACAAAAGCATGGAAATTGGGTGTTAGGGTTGAAAGCCCCTGGACCCCCACCCACACCCCCGTGCCCCAGCTAGTACCATTGTAGGGATGTACACTGTACAGGGATGTACCCTGATCAGGCTGCTCTGCCCAATGTTCTCCATAGCTTGCCCTCCCATGGTAGGGGCCTGAGGGGAGGAACGTCCCCCCAATCAAGGCAACAGGATCCGAAGATGGGCAGATGGCTTGTGGTTTGGGGGTCAGAGGATAACTGGCCATCATCCTAACGTCGTTGAGGTTTTATGCCCCCATATTTGTCCTCCTTGCTCCCATGGTGCTTCCATAGCCTCTGTCAGCCTCCCACAGATGCAGCAAGCACTAGGCTGACTCCACCCCTTGTGGAGAAGCAAGCTCCCTGCCCCAATATGAAAGACCACTGCAACACCTCCCTCCTCAGTCTGGCTTGCACTGCACACAAAAGCACTCCCCACTGTAGTGCAACAGGCCATCGAATGCCCCCCCATTTGTAATTTTTGAAGGCTGCCCCCTCTTAGCTCTTACAGCCCCCTTCCCTCAAGAAAATCATACAGACTGCCTATGTTCATTGCCTTTCCCACCATGTCCATACAACATTTGGAAACCTCCAATACTGCACTTCTAATGGCCTCCCATTTTGCCCCATCCAACTATCCTATCCCCTAAGCTTCACCTGCAGTAGTCCCTCCATCCTCCCAAAATCCACCTTCCTGAAGTCCAGCACTAGCTTCTTGATCCTGGGATGTGAAGTACCTAAGGTTATATTAAATTACATGGTGCTGTGACTGCTTCTTCCCATGGGTACCTCCGCCCACATTTCTTTGATAAAATCACGGTTCAAGAGTACCAGGTCAAGAGTGACCCCATCTCTAGAGTGTTTTCTTACCTGCTGTACTAGGAACCAGTCCTAAAAGATGTTTGCCAGTGTCTGCCTCCATGCACTCTTTGTCCTGGGTATGTCCCAGTCCACATCAGGCAGGTTTATGTCTCTGATCACGAACAAGTACCCCATCTCAACAGTCTTCCTAATTTCCCCTTTCAACAACCTGTTTCCTGCCTCAGTCTAGTTTGGGGGCCTGCTGGCCATCCCCAAGCTGACATTCTTACCCTCCACCACTAACTATACTCATAGCGATTCCACCCCCTTGCCCTTGATGGCTTTCTCCTTCAATGCCCTCACATCGTCCCTTATGTATGATGCAATCCCCCCTTTTCCTGTTTCTAAATTTCACCATAAAAATAGTGTATCCTGGGACTGACAGCACCACAGTGATGGTTAGGTGTAGCTCATGTTTCCATTACAACTATGATGCCTACTTGCCCCTACATAGCCAATACCTACAGTTCTTCCATTTTGTTCCTAAGGCTCCTGGCATTTAAGCTGATCACGCTCCATGCTTCCCTTTCGCATTTTCTGCCATGACCCTCCATATCCCCTCTCCGTTGTATTCATTATCTCCTCCCACCCCTTTGTTTGCTCCCTACTATCATTCCTGAACTGCCTCGCCTCTGTCGGGAAGAGTACAAGCTGGGCCCCTAATGCTTGCCAGCATGCCCTGGGGTCCCCTAAGTTCAGCCTCCCCACCTCTAGTTTAAATACCAAGCACTGACAACATCAAACACCTACCCTAGAGTATTTACCCCATTACAGCAGGATGAAGGCCACTTCTAAAGAGCCTCCTGTCCCATAAGTGTTCCCAGTCATCTACATATCTGAAGCCTTCCTCTCTGCACCACTCCTTATCAAGAACTTAAACATATGTATCTTCAGAAGCCTCTTGTTCTCCTTATGCCACACAGACAGGACTACTACAGAGGCCACTGATGTTGCTTTTGACCTTCGGTGTGCCTCCTATCCTCTGGAAACTAGCCTTCACCTACTCCAAATCATGCCTGCCAGGTTATTGGTCCCCAAGTGGACAACCACATCTTGAAGGACAAAGAACCTCTATGCATAAACACTGAGGCAAGGGTTACCCCAAAGGGCATTTGGCTGGGAAGCCAAGTTTCAAGAAAATACAAAATCACACATGCCCCCACAATGCAAAGCATCATGGGCTGCATATGCAAATCACCCCAGAATGTTATGCTGGTCCAACTTTAAGCAAAATTGCATGGTGCCGAAAGGCCTCTCACACAGTTTGCAAAGGGTGCTAACAGAAGACATAGACACGTGTTTCGTCCTACCAGGACTCATCAGTATGCCTCGTCTGTTTGACACCCCAGTGGAATGGACCAGCTACCCCTAAGGCAGTGTGCCTGGGATATATTGTAGTGAACCCATTAAAATAAAAAACTATTTAAAAGACAAAGAACCTCTATGCGTAAACACTGAGGCAAGGGTTACCCCAAAGGGCATTTGGCTGGGAAGCCAAGTTTCAAGAAAATACAAAATCACACATGCCCCCACAATGCAAAGCATCATGGGCTGCATATGCAAATCACCCCAGAATGTTATGCTGGTCCAACTTTAAGCAGAATTGCATGGTGCCGAAAGGCCTCTCACACAGTTTGCAAAGGGTGCTAACAGAAGACATAGACACGTGTTTCGTCCTACCAGGACTCATCAGTATGCCTCGTCTGTTTGACACCCCAGTGGAATGGACCAGCTACCCCTAAGACAGTGTGCCTGGGATATATTGTGGTGAACCCATTAAAATAAAAAACGATTTAAAAGACAAAGAACCTCTATGCGTAAACACTGAGGCAAGGGTACCCCAAAGGGCATTTGGCTGGGAAGCCAAGTTTCAAGAAAACATAAAATCACACATGCCCCCACAATGCAAAGCATCATGGGCTGCATATGCAAATCACCCCAGAATGTTATGCTGGTCCAACCACATCTTGGTCCTCTGTCATGATCCAAATTATCCCCTCTATCTCAGTGGTATCCCTCCTTACCATAGCTCCCAGAAGACACCTCACTACCTTGTTCTCCTGACTGCCTGCACAAGCCCCTTTTTCAATCCCCCTTACAATTGAATGCCCCCAAACCATGGCCTATTTAGCCGCTGTCCTGGTGTTTTTGTCCTCCTCTCCTTTTAAGTGCTGCCCTAATGGTGGTCACTGGAGCAAGAGAAGTAACCCATGCATTCTAACTTTGGGGAGTTACTGGCAGGACCACCTCCCTCAGGATGACGAAGCAGTTTATAGTCACAAATCCAGGACTCTTTCTACCACCTCAAAGTCCCTGCCTAGCTCTACCCCTGCCCATAATCATCCATCTCCCATGGTGGGCTACTGAGAGTGCTCTAGAACAGGGGTGGTAGCAGGCAGTCACAGCCCCCACTCCAGTCTGCTATGTAGCAGACATATTTTATCCCATGCTGCACCTAGCTCTGAAGTTAGTACAAGAAGGGGAGTATAACAGGAAATACTGAGTGCCAGACTTTTAATGTACAGCGAGAATAGCATAGGACTTATTTTGGATCCCTGTGGAACACTCACTGGGGTACAGGCAACATCTGAGGTCACTTGTCCAAATTTCACAAGTTTCTTTCTGTGGCTAAGACTATTTCTAAACCAAGTCAGTGCAGTAGAGAAGACTCCCCATTCCCTGATCTTAGTACAGAGCAGCAGGTGGGTCACACTTAGAAAAATTACTTTATAATTATAAAATTGAATGTTAATAAATACACTGGGTTGGATCAAATCAAAATTTAATTTCTTAAGGCATTGGCAGACATAACAGTCCCTACTTTAACTCAATTATTTAATTGTGGTATCACTGAGGGTCATTTCCACTAGAAATGTGCAAAGATTGTTCCTTTCTACAAGAGAAGGAGGGGATACAAATAACCCATTGAACTGCAGACCAATTGTTCTGCTGTCTGTTGTCTACAAATTGCTGAAGCAGCTGTTCATCAATATGGAGTATTATTCTTTGCTAACAATCCAACAGTCAGGGTTTAGTGCAGGACACTCCAGAAGCATTACACTCACAGATTTTATTCAACACGTAGCCAAAGTCTTGGACACATATGACTCCATGGAAGCAGCGTTCATGGACCTCTCTAAGACCTTTGACTTGGTGACCATAAAAACAGGTTACTCACCTGTAACCATAGTTCTAGCAGTGGCATACAGTTCACATCCACATTCTGGCAGTTACACTGAAAGTGCTGATTCGCCAGACAACTTGAAGTTAATCTCACCCCACCAACCGGGCGGTGTATCACCCAACTCCACCCTGTGACATTAGATCTCTGCACACTAGAAGCTGGGATCAGTATGCCACTTGCCATGAGAGGCCGTGTGGATTGTGTGGATGTGAACTATATACCACTCAGAACTATGGTTACAGGTGAGTAACCTGTTTTTCTAGGGGCATGGCTACAGTCACTGTTCACACTCTGGCAGACTCCTAGCAGTTCTCTGGGAGGAGGGGGCAAGGTACACACCCTATTTGATAAACAGAGGCTGGAGAACCAAGGTCCAAAAGCAGCATCCCAACGACATTCAAGGTCAATGTTGCAGTGGAAAATGAAGGTGCGAGCCGACTTCCAGGTAGCAGTGCTACAGATCTTCTGTATGGGAATGTCTCTGGATGCAGCCACCGAGGCAGCGGTATGTCTGGTGGAATGAGCCCTAAGCCCTACTGGAAGCTCCCTACCAGCCAACCTATAGCAGAGGTTGATGCAGGTTGTTACCCACCTGCCAATCATCTGCTTTGCTGCTGGTCTGCCAGGCGTAGCTTCAGTGTATGTTACAAACAGCTGGCGAGCCTCACCCCAAACTCCAGCTGTGCACTGCTTATAATAAGGGAATGCCCTCTGCTGATCATGAGTATGGAGCCTGCGGTCTGCCTCTAAAGATGGGCTGGTAAATTATACCAGAAGGTTGATCACCTGGTTAACGTGAAACTCCAATACTACCTTCGGGAGGAACTTCAGGTGGGGGATGAAGGATGACCTTGTCCTTGAGGTAGCCATGGAAGAAGACTCCACAGGGAGCCTGAAGCTCACTGATCCTTCTGACTGATGTGATGGCCACCAAGAAGGCCGTCTTCCATGACAGGTGAGACATCTCACACCTGTACGTAAGCTCAAATGACTTGCCCATGAGAATAACTAGCACCAGCAGTAACTTCCATGGTGGTGGTGGTTCATGCACCAGAGACAGGTGACCCAGGCCTCTGAAAAAATGCCTGACCACCTTCTCCTGGGCCACTGTCAGCTTACCAGCTTGTGCCCAGTATGCAGAGCTAGCTGACAGGTGCATCTTAAGAATGTCGTTCGCAGTTCCAACTGAGTAAGGAACCAGAGGTGTTCCAAGATGCTCGCCATAGGCAGGAAAGGTGATCAAACTCTTTGTCCTGGCACCAGATGGAGAACCTCTACCATTTAAATGCATAGCATCTGTGTGATAGGGTGTGGGAATGGATAATACAGACGATGAAGGCTTTGAAACACTGGTGTGTGAATTTTATTCTAAACTCATAATAATAAAAATAATAAACTAAAATAAAAACAAATTGCTCATCCAGAGCTTCAGCACTACCCCTAGTAGTACTGACCACAGAGTGGATCACCCTGTTGCTAGGATCCACTTACTTCTGTGAACTGCTTTAACCAGGTACACGTCCTCCTGGTACAACTTCCAAGGCTGATCTGATGAACCAAGTTAGAGGGGTGCTTTTTATATTCGCAGCAGAGGTCACTTGATCCCCCACATTCTAATACAGATAGATTCCTCCTCTAATACATATATAGGGTATCAGGTTGACAGTATTGCTTTACAAATACACTGTAGAACATATTTAGTTATGCATATTGTTTCTGTAATGGCTGTTTTGGTAGCAGTTACTGCTTGCATACATAATTGGGAATAAATGAGGCTAACCCCTCCCATTCTACAGTGACTGACAGTCAGGTTATAGATAAATAAGCCTCATTATGGGACTGCTGGCTTCTAAAGGAGTAAGATGACTCCGACTGTCTGCAACAGGTAAGGGAGGGGGTAGTCCTACTTTATGCTGTAGGCTCTATGTTAAAACCATTCGTTTTCAACCTGTTGTGTGTAGTGCAATGCCCTTCAATGCTTTTTGTTCTTCGACTAAGGCTGCGGTGAACTTCCTGTGCCTTTTACTCATTTTATTCACATGACATATTTTCCATTCTAAAACATTTTTGTTTCATCTAATGCCCATAACTCTGCATGGGGTACCATGTATGTTATGTTATAAATGGGCCGTATTGCAATGCTCTTCTAGCAGAACTTGTACTAAAATGCCCTTTTCATTATCTCTGCTGCGCCAGAGCTGGGCAGGGTGCCGTCAGGAGAGACAGCGCGAGAGCCGAGAGTGCTTAGTTTATTTCCATAACGCTCCCTGACTCTCCTTTACATTATTTTAAATGTGTAATCTCTTGGTTACAAGAAACAGGGACAAATTCTCAAAAAGGGAGCAAAGCGGCATTCACATTTCTCTCCTGCCCAGTCGGCAGTTGCTAAGCGCCGGCTTTCTTTACCATGGTGTGGCTTTCATTTACTGTGGAAAGCCTTACTGTATGTAGCGCGGAGCACACGTTTCTGCGGGCACCTTGACTCTGAAAGCATAAAGCAATTCTGTTTGCTTTCTCCGGGGTTATACTAGAACAGCTGTATATTTCATTTGTGGACACAGAGGGGTATTCTAAAAAAAGACAAATGCAGACCGTGTTAATCACCTATTACATATCAACTGCTGCACTACAGAGCTCCTGAGCTTAATTCTGTACATTTAACTTTTTATTTTGCACAGCATGCCAGGCAGCACTTTTCAGGGACAGAAAAGGAATAAAAAAAGGTAGAAGAATAGCAAGAGAGTACTTTGGTATGTGGCCAACCTACCAGAGTAGAAAATGTGAATTTAAAGTACAGTGAGATTTCTGCTGCAGCAGACTAAGCAGAGGGAAAAAAGAAGGGAGAACAGATGTCCTAATGTGCTTAAACTAGGTTTGGGGGGTTGGGTGCGGAAAGGAATCCTTCTGCCACAGTCTACAAATTGACTCCTTTCAGGAGGCCTCCACAACACGGAGCACTAATCCGACAGACCCAAGGCCTGAAACTCTAGCTGCTCAGGAACCAGGCTGTAATGTGCAGGGACTGCAGGTCCTGGTGGAGAACCATCCCCTGAAGTCTGGTGAGTAGATCTGGGCAGAGAGACAGTCACCACAAAGGTCTGCTAATGAAGCGATCCAAGTACTAGAACACTCTTGGCCAGTCTGGAGCTATCAAAACGTGCCTTGTCCTTCCAGGCCTTGACTACCACCCTGTGTGTCACGGGTAAGGAGGGAAGGTGTACACGTGGCCTGGGGTCCAAGGCCTAGTGAAGGCAGCTCCAACAGTGTCTCAGACTTGGGGGACACAATACAGCCTCAGTTTGGCATTCTCCCAGGAGGCAAACAGATCTATCACAGGACTGCCCCACAGGGGGAACAGGTGGTTCACCACCTCCTGATTCAGGAACCACTGGTACAACGTCTCTCCTACCTGGCTGAGAGCATCTGCCAGCTGACTGTGAACTCCTGTGACATGGACTGCCATGAGATATGCACCCAGGCTGTGCACAATGGTCCAGGTGCGGAGAACCTGCCAAGACAGGGTAAGGGAGTGTCTTATGCGCTGCCTGTTTAGGTAGAACATGGTCGTGGTATTGTCCATCTGAACCTGCATGACCTGACCCCTGGTTATAGGAGCAAATTCCAACAGAACAAGCCGCACTGCACAGAGATGCAGTAGATTTATGTGGTGTTGGGACTCCCAGGGTGACCAGAGCCCGTGGGCTCTGTGGTCTCCCAGCTGTGCTCCCCATCCCACTGAGACATGTCTGTTGTGAATGTGATGGTGGGTTCTAGGTGGACAAACAGGATTTCTTCCTCCAGATGTTCTGGGATCAGCCGCCACTGGATGGAATGCCACATCAGCTGGGTCACTGTGACTGGCTAGTCCAGGTGGCCTAGGCATTGGGACCACTGATGACCCAACTCCCACTGCAGGTGGTGCATCTGCCAATGGGCCCAACAGACCACACTGGTGCAGGATGCCATGTACCCTAGCAACTGCAGGAAATCCCGGGCAGGATGCAAGTACCCAACCTGAAATGATCAGGCAAAGGAGGTAAGCTCCAATGCCTGATCCACAGAGAGGTGGACATGGCCCACAGAGAGGCTAGTTCTGCCCAGATGAACCTGATCACCTGTGAGGGTACCAGTTTGGACTTGTCCAGGTTGACCAGCAGGCAAAAGTCTCAGCAGTTCTGGACAGCCAGATCTTTTGACCTCTCAACGGTCTCCTTGGACAGCCTGGTCATCAGCTGGTACATCCTGATGCCTTGGCACCACAGGAAGGCTGCCACAACTGCAATGCACTTGGTAAAGACCTTGAGTGCTGAGGAGAGACTGAAGGGCATGACCTGGAACTGGTACAGGGTCCCTTTCGCATGTAACTGGAGGTAGCAGCGGTGGGACGGATGGACTGGGATGTGGAAGAATGCATCCTGGAGGTCCACGGAGCAAAACCACACGTTCTGCTCCAGATATGGAATGATCTGATTCAGAGTGACCATCCGTAACTTGCACTTCTGCATGAACTGGCTTAGATCATGCATGTCCAATATGGGGTGCCAGCCCCCAGTCCGCTTCAGAACCAGGAATTACCTGGACATAAAACCGTGACTGGCCAGGGTGTCTGAGACATGGGTTATGGCTCTTTTTGCCAGGAGCTGAACGATGTCCTCCCAAAGGTGGACAATGTGTCCTGCAACACCCTGGACTCCTGCAGAGCATGGAGTTGGTAAGGCAGGAGAGCCTCAAAGTCCACAGGCAACCCTCTACCTACCACTTCTACCACCCACATGTCCATTGTGCTAGCGGACCAATGTGGAAAGATGTGACGTTGCCATCTCCCAACAGGAAGTGCAGATAGTGACAGGACAGATGAAGGGATGAGACTCCCCCAATCTGCCACTGTGCAGCTTTTGTGGGGGCACCGATTGCTGCAGCTAGAGAGGCACCACTTCCGCTGCTCCCACCTCTCTTGGGCCACGGCCATCAAACTTGTTTTTCAGGCACCAGGCCTAGTACTGCCCCTGCTGCAGCTGCCGTTGAAAGGGCCATATTGAAAAGCCTTTTTCTTAGACTTCTGCTTCCTCTGGGACAAAACCACTGAGTCAAGGGTGGCACTGGACTTTTCTATATGGGTGAGATGTCCTTCAACCCAAGGGCCGAAGAGGTTGTTGCCCAAAAAGGGAGTAATGGCTAGCTTGTGCTAGGTGTCCACCATAAAGATGGACAGATGCAGTCAGGTGCTGTAACACATGGCAACGGCATCTACCTTGGCAAGTGCACAGGAGTCACCCATGTCCAAGGCCGTCTGAAGCCGGTGTTTAGCTAGCAAATGATCCTGGTCTCGAACCCTCTTCACTGGCAACTACTGATCTGCAAAAGTGAGGGAGGAGCTCATTAATACTCTCAATAGGGAGTAACCAAAGTTGGCCATCATGACAGAGTACCTCGCTTGATGGAGATCCAAGAACGGTGCAGCATAGACTTTTTTAGTAGTATGGTCAATTTTTCTGGACTCCTTGTCCAGAGGCCTGTCCACATTCCCTTGGCCTCTGACTTTGCAGACGGTCAAGTCAGAAACCAGCCCTTTGGTTGAATGGTGGCATAAGATCCCAGAAAGGGACCCAGTAGGGACTGCATACTTGCAGACCATATGGGTGGAGGGTGCCGGGCAAGATGCTGGATGCTGCTAAAGCTCCAGGCCAGTCTTAATATGGTCTCAGCTATGGGAAATGCAAATTCCAGAGATTCATCCCTGTCCAAAATGTTTGTTAAAGGGTACTTGCCCCTTTACTGGACAGGCTCTAGAGGGACACGCATGGATTCCAATATTAACTGAATGAGAGCCCCAAATGACACTGGCCTGTGGTAGGTGGTCAACTTCTTGACCGAGCTACGGTTGAGGATGTGAGTCTAACAGGAGGGCATGGGCAAGAGATCAGAGTCATCCGAGGATACCTAGAAAATGGCCCTTGACCATTTCTCACCACAGAGCACCCAAGTATCCTCAGCTTGGGTGACCTCCACAGACAACCAGCTTAGCAAACTGGTCACTGACTGAGCTTCCTTAGTTGGAGTGCCCATCTTTCTGAACAGGCTCTAGAGAGACATGCGTGGACTCCAATATTAACTGAATGAGAACCCCGAATGACACTGGCTCATGGTCAGTGGTCAACTCTTCGACCAAGCCCCAGTTGAGGATGTGAGTCCCAGAGGAGGACATTGACGAGATATCAGAGTCATCCAAGGACTCGTAGAAAATGGCCCTTGACCATTTCTTGCAACAGAGCACCCGAGTATCCTCAGCTTGGTGACCTCCACCGACAACCGGCCTGGCAAACTGGTTGCTGACTGGGTCTTAGTTGGAGCATCCACTTTTGGCTGCAGTGGTGGTGGCTCCACCCAGACGGGTGGGGAAGCAGTTGCAGGAAGCACCTGTGATGTGTGGACCAGCAAGGGCATCGCTGACAGCTGCTAGGTGACTGAAGGTCCAGTGGGTAGAGACATACCCCGCACCGCAGTGACCCACTGTTGCCAAAGGAGCTCCTTATAGCATCGATGCATCTTTCGTCAGTGCCTTTCCTCACCTGAGGATGAGGAGGTTGAGAAGCATCAATGGTGATGCCTCCTGGTCGAGCAGGATCGCCTTGACTGAGATCTCGACTGTCGACATTGAGAAGAGCCTTGTGGCAGGTTGTCACAGACCACATGCCTGGTAACACTGTGTAGTACAGGCTTAGAAGGCTCAACTGCTGGTGGAGGCTGCTTCTGAGGTGAACTGGTCGAGGACACTAACCAGGCCATGACCTCTCGAGTTAGGACAGGGAGCACTAAGGTCTGAGAGATTGAATCCTCAATCTCACCTGACTACAGATCAACAGGCTCGAGGAAGATTTCCATGGCCTGCCCAACCAGAGTTAAGGTCTACAAGCCTGATGGTGGTACCAAGGTGCTCTCAACCCTTCCCTTGACCAAAGTGGTCTAGACCAGATTCAAGCAATTGGGGGAATCAAGGGATTAGGAGAAAATTGACCTCTCCCAGCCCCTCAACCAGCAGCTCTTGCGTTTCTTGCCACAAGGGCCAGAGCTCTCCTCCAAATTCTGGAGGGCCATGCACATTTCACAGAATCCCTCTGTGAATGTCCATCATATACTGGACCCTGTCATGAGCAGCACCGAGACCAAGGAGGTAACCACCACAGCGGCTGCCTTCTCAGAGGCTGCAAGCTATGATGCAGACCCAGCCGCTGCGGAGGCCTTCTTATGGCATTTAGGCCAGTCTTCCACATCCTGCTCCAAAGGTCAGCTGAGGGAGAGCTAGTGCTTCTGATTCTCGAGGGATTCCGGAAGCATCGAGAGACAGAGACTGCACTTAGCCATGTCATGCTGCCCGCCCAGGCAGTACAGGCACATGTCTTGCAGGTCAGTGACCAACATCTTCTGCCAGCACCGAATGCAGAATGCAAAGCCCAGCTTCTGTTGCTCCATCTTTGATCATACAGAGGAGTCAAAGGGGCCAAGATAGGAATGGAAATAGTTTCGAAAACTCTGAAAGTAAAGTTCGCCAATGGTGTACTAAATCCTAAGCAGCAACTGTGAAGTAGATGACCTGTTCTTCCAGTGAAAAGAAAGATCTGATGTTATGGAGTGGAGTTGGAGGATAGACCGCCCCCAGATGGTAGAAGGAGCTTAGCTTCAAGATGTCCAATGAATCAGCACTTCCAGTGGAACTGCCAGAGTGCGGACAGTGAACTGTTTCCATGCCTCAAGAATATTCTATTATTAAGAATGGACATGATCAGAACTGTGATAGACACAAATGTCTCGTTTTGGCTACTTCTTTAAAATAGATCAAAGTGTGGCAAAGGAAGGCCATTTGTTAGACCCTGGTACATTGTACAGACGGTACCACAAGGATAGATAGTAGGCCCCCATTGCTTTTAGAAACATAGACTTTGATGGCAGATAAGGACCGCTTGGCCCGCCTAGTCTGCCCATTTCCCTACCTATTGGATGAGCTGCAGATCCTAGTTAACCAACAGCCTACTTCCTCCTACCCCCCCCCAGAACTCCCTTATATCTATCCCATGCATTCTTAAGTTCCCCCACTGTTTTTGACCCCCACGACCCCGTCAGGAGGACATTCCATGCGTTCACTAGCCTCTCAGTGAAACAATACTTCCTCACACTGCCCCTGAGCCGTCCCCCCCTCTATCTTCAAATTCTGCTCCCTTGTTCCTGCACATCTCTTTTTCTGAAAGATGCTACCCTCTTGGACTTTGTTGATTCCCTTGAGGTGGCTGAATGTTTCCATCATGTCCCCCCCCCCCTTCCCTCAAGGGTACACATATTAAGCTCCTTTAGTCTCTCTTTGTATGGCTCCTAATGCAGACCCTGCAACATTTTAGCCACCCACCTCTGGACTGCCTCCATCTTGTCTATGTCCTTGCGGAGATGGGGTCTCCAGAACTGCACGCAGTACTCCAGTTGGGGTCTCACCAACTGTCTGTACAGAGGGATAACAACTTCCTGTTTTTTTTACTGGTGATGCCTCTCCCTACACATCCCAGTATCCCCCCAGCCCTCCTTACTGCCTTCTCACATTGCTTGCCTACCTTTAGGTCGTCTGATATGACTACCCCCAGGTCCCTTTCCATTTTTGTTGTTGTTAGTAACCCCCCCCACCCACTTTGTACTCTTCCCCTGGGTTTTCATTTCTCAGGTGCATTACTTTGCACTTCTTTGCACTGAATCTAAGCTGCCATACTTTTGACCATTCCTCCAATCTTGCCAAGTCCTTTCTCATCCTTTCCACCCCACCTTGTGTATCAACCCTGTTGTAGATCTTTGTGTCATCTGCAAAGAGACATACTTTCCCTTCCAGTCCTGCCACAATGAGCTTTTTACCAACTTATTTGTTTATTAGATTATATGCTGATATGTTTTGCTGGCAACTGCCACACCTACACTGCAGATGGAGCCCAAGCTCCAAATGTACACTGACTCTTTGCAACACTGGACGGACTACTCAAAACTGGTTCTGAAGACTCAGGCAATGGCCTGCCACCACCACAATAAAATCAAAAAGGGGACTATGATCTTAAAAACATGTTCCTAAATGGATAGCAATTAACAAACACTACGAAGTACAAATGCCTGGGTGTAAGAGTTGACAACTTTTTAGGTTTTGTGTTGCATATTGGTACCCTTTCTAAAAATGTTAACTGGAGAATCGTGCACTTAATCACATTGCTTTTGCTATTCCTAAACATGCAGGGAATACCACTGCCATACAATTAATCTTGCAAATTATAAAATATGGAAATCTGGTATACTGTTTTGTAAGTAAACAGTTACTTTAAATTTTAAATGTTACCTATGAAAGGTTAGCTAGGTTTGTGCACTTTTTCTTGTTCGATACGCATTATACTGGGACCACTTGGAGACGAGGAGAAACAAAAAGTGAGCTATTATGATGCACATAAAATATAGAATATATGAGGGGGCGTGTATAACGAGAATTTAATGCACATCCGAGGTGTGGGATGCTACATAAACCCTGAGGGCGAAGCCCGTGGGGTTTATCAAAGCATCCCACACCGAGGGTGTGCATTAATTTGAGTTTTGCACTCCCCCATGTGCTGTTTTTTGTAAATGCCGTGGGACGTTTTTTGTCCAACCAGATTTAATTGAATAAAAAATTGCCTTTAATTAAACAAGTCTTGTGTCTTGTTTTCATTTATGAAAACATGAAACAAGAAACTGAATAAACAGCGGTGTTTCAACATGTGTGTTTGTGTGCATCAGTAACTTTTTTAACACAGATATGAAGAGGTTACTTTAAGTTAACAGACTTTGAGAACGGCAACAGCTTCGTTACAACTCTGAAAATGTCAACTTCTCAAATTAGCAGTAAAGAATACATTTACAGTAAGAAAATCCTTTTAAATGGTAGGAAACGTTTAAAAAGTTGTACGTTGTGTTTTCAGTTTTTAATTACAACTATTTTTATTTGAGCCACATCGTCGTTGACACAGCAATATGGTAATTAAGTGCAGAGGTCAGAGTTCTTAGCGGTTTCTGCGGAGATGAAAAAGAGTGCGTCTCTGTGTCAGATCCTAAACTACCTGATACTGCTCCAAAAGGTCAGTGAGGGTCGGAATTTTATTTCGTTGTTTTTTTACTTGTGTGAGCAATTTGTTTAGTCAGTGTGATGTACTGGTGAACTGTATCTGTGATTGCCAATGGCAATTGTGACAGTGCAGTGAGTGAATCAGCGTGAGCGGGACTGAGGAGAAGCTGGCGCGTGTTCAGCATTACAACCCACAGGTTATAACGGTGAATTATAACCAGCTTCTCCTATGAGAAAACACGTCCCCCAGTTATTACAAATGAATAATGGTCTGATACAAGAAAACTTAAGATTCACTGGAATCCCCAAACCGAAAATACTTTGAGGGATGTATGCTTTCAGGGTTTGACAGTACCCAGCATGAAGACTAAATATGGACAAAGGCTGCTGCATGTATAGTGCATCCAAAACTTTGACACTGAAAACATGAAACATTGCAATACTATGTTCAAGAGCCCTTAATTATGAAATGGTTTCAATCTATAACCGTGTATAATTTTGCAAGCTCCTATCGATGCACTGGCCAACCTGACTGTGCCCTTGATGGGGGTGTACATGACCCAGAGTACTCCCGTGTGTGTCTGTGGGTAATCTGATGCTAAGCCCAATGGAAGCCAACTGCAATAACCAGATCACCTTTCTCTCTCCAAGGAGCTGCATAGTGCTTACCAAATGACAGCAGCTGGGATGTGCAAATACAGCAAATGTGAGGTCAACTGAGGACAGTCAGATGCTTTTTTGAAAGACAGTGAAATAAATATGACATTCTCTGAAATAAATTTAGTGAACCAATAGTAAGAGAAAGTTTAAAAACACTATAAAGCATCAAAGGTAAACACAGTGCAGGGGTCATGAGGAACAGGAGTCGCCAGCCCTCCCCAGGCTGAGTGACGGCTCCCCACCACCACCCTTGGTCGGCACTCAAATTTATACGAGGTGTCACATGGTTCAGAACCAATCAGTCCACTCTCTCTTTAGCAGCTTATCTGCTGTGGCCATTAGAGGCCACTACACTTGCTTGCTGCTACAAATTTCTAAGCAAGATGCTTCTGTGTTTCCTCCCAATATTCCTCCTGTCCTTTCCCCTAACATCCCTCCCCTCAGCAACCCATCCACAACCGGACTCCAACCTCCCCCCTACTATACCATCACCAGCCCCCCACCCCTACCCTCACCCACCTTCTCACAACACCTAACACATGGTCCCATGCTAAACTGGGTGCTCTGAGCCACCATCCTTCCTCCCTCTTTTTTCCCAAAACTATCCGTCCTATGCAACTCTACAGCAGCCATCACTGCGCCCAACCCTTAAGCACCCAACTCCTTTTGCATGGCTAGACTTGCCTAGCACAAAACCAAACTCATTCTTATGCTGCTTCTTCTATTGGCAGGTGATATCGAAACTAACCCGGGTCCCACCCCTCCCAGTCACCACACTCCACTGAGTCTCCCCAAGGGCCTCCGACTGTTGCACCTCAACATCTGCAGCATCCTGAACAAATTACCAGAACTGCAACTTACTGCCCTGTCTCTACGACCAGACGTCTTCATACTATCAGAGACCTGGTTAAAGCCACACCATATGGACTCTGTGGTAGCCAACCCTGGCTATGCATTGATCAGGCAAGACCGTCAAGGCAAGAAAAGAGAGGGAGGTATTGCCATGTTTATCTCCACCAGGCTACAGTTCACCCCGGTCCAAATTCCCACACCTACACCCCAAACAGACTCCTTATTAATCAAACTCGAACTGCCTTATTCCGCCCCTGTCTATGTGGCGGGTTCCTACTGCACCCCAAGTACCCCCCTGCCCAGTGTCCTAGATCACCTGACCACTTTAAAGTCTTCTGCCACAGGTGGCGAGCTCCATATCCTTGGTGACTTTAATTTCAACTGGCTAGCCAAAGACTGTACCAAACTACGCACCAAAATAACTGCTCTAAACCTCTCCCAGCTAATCTCCCAACCAACACGGCTAAACCCCAAAACGCAAACCACTCCTTCGTGGACTGGGCCCTCACTACCCACCCTCACAGAATCATTAGTGCTGGTCTCCTCCCTGACTCCCTAAGTGACCACCACATGATATACATGGTGAGGAAAGTGCACAGACCCGCAAAACCTCCCTCTAGGACAATTCTCACGAGATCTTACAAATTCCTATCTCTACCTGCTCTCCTGAATGACCTGGCTTATACTGACTGGTCCTTCATACCCAAGGTACCCTCAATTGACTATGTGTACAAAACTTTTAAGGCCAGATTCATCGCCGTCTGGGATAAGCGTGCCCCGCTAAGAAGTACACGAGTCAGGGGATCCCACCTTCCTTGGGTCCCGCTGATCTCATTAGCAGCTGCCACACCAGGGATCAGGCTTGGAGTAAACATAAATTAACATGCTCCCAGGAATCCCGACAAAGATACCGTACCCTCTGTAATTCCTGCACCAAATTGATTCGCCGGGCCAAAAAGAGCTACTTCATGACGGCCCTGAACGTTAACCTTAACCATCCCACAAACTTTGGGAAAGCTCTCAATTCCCTCCCCCCCCCATTCAACCACCAACCCCGACCCTAACCATCCTAGGCTCGACCGTCACTAACCCTGGCGAGGCAGCCTCTGCCTTCAATACCTTCTTCACTAGCTGTGCTGCATCTCTCCTACCCAGCTGCCCGCCCACACCATGCATACCACACCGCCCACCCCATGCACACCTCATACCTCTCCGGAAGCTAAAAACTCCACACACGCCACCAGTTTCTCTTTCCACCCAGTAACCCCAGTCGAGATGCTACAAGCACTGTGCTCACTTAACCTCAACAAAGGCAAATGTCCCACAGGCCTTGACGCCAAATTACTTCACCTGTCTGCCCCAGCCATAGCCACTCCAATAGCTGACCTCCTCAACCTCTCATTCTCCATGGACAAAATCCCAGCAGCATGGAAACAGGCGACTGTTATCCCCCTCCTGAAGGGCGGTGACCCCTCCATGCTGGGAAATTACCGCCCCATCTCCCTTCTCCCTATCCTGGCCAAAATTCAGGAATACCTTGCACTTACCCAACTTTCCAAATACCTTGACACTTCTTCTCTCTTCACCCCCTATCAGTCTGGTTTCCGCAAGTCTCACTCTACCATCATCTCCCTATTAAGAATCACCGATGACATCCTTACCGGGATGGACAGAGGGCACATCACCTCGGCCATTTTCACAGACCTGGCCAAGGCTTTCGACACCGTCTCCCACCCTAAGTTACTAGCCAAACTAAACAATGCTGGCCTCTCTGACCGTGCCACTAGATGGTTCCATGCCTACCTGGTAGGCCGACACCAGTCGGTGAAAATTGGCCCTCACATCTTCCCCCCTTCCAGTCACTATGGGGGTTCCCCAAGGCTCAGTCCTGGGCCCTCTGCTTTTCTCAATATTCCTAAATGACCTCCCACAAGCCTGCACACTCTCATCTATCCAAATGTATGTGGATGACACTGTACTGTACGCCTCAGGCCCGTCCACAGGCGAGGTGTCAAATGTGCTTCAACGGGACTTCAATGCCATACAGCAATAGTTCTGGTCAAACCAGCTATTCCTAAATATGAAAAAAAAAATCTCGCTTACTTTCGGGACGCAACCACGGCTCTCCCACCTAGTCTCACGCCCCTCTTTCCTAAACTTAGATGGGGCCCCCTTGAGTCCTGCACCCCATTCAGATACCTGGGTGTCTAGCTTGACCAATACCTGGATTTCTCCACCCATATCGATTCATTACACAAAAAGCTTCATCCAAAACTTGGTGCTCTATATCGCAACAAAGACTGCATACCCAAGCAAGTCCGTAGAGAAACTGTTCATAAAATGATTCTCCCACTACTTGATTGTGGCAACGTGGTATATGGCGCCGCACCCTCATCTAACCTGACCAGTCTGGACACCCTTTTCCACTCTTTCTGTCATTTCAGCCTTGACTGCCCACCGATGACCCACCACTGCGACCTATATAGGGACCTGGCCCTGCCCTCACTCTCATCCCGCAGACAAATCCACTGCTCCAAAGTCATTGCCAAATTCTGGTCACAAACCCTACCCCCTTACTTCACGTCTGCCAAATCGGCTCAGCCTTCCCCAGCCTACTTACTCAGAAGCACAGAATCCAGGCTTCTCCATGTGCCATTCATGTACACCTCCAAGGGCCAATCAGCTTTCAAATATCGCATACCCAAACTTTGGAATGACTTGCCAGCAGACATCAGGCATTCCACGTACCCCGGACATCTCAACCCACTCCTCCACGTACACTTCACCACCACTTGCACATGCTCTCGGTAACCAAATTCACATCCCACACGACCTCTGGTTCCTGCTACCTGTTAGACATGCCTTAATCAGCAGCTACACTGCAGGGTCCTTATAGTTATTGATGTCTGTTCTTTATGCTGTAGATAATTGCACAAGTATGAAAATACCTAGTGACCACAATGTCAATGGTCTACAGCCTCTGGGCGAAAATCTGTATACTTGTAAATCCGTAATGTATGTAGTTTCTTCCTATGTTTCCCCTACACCCCAATTTCCCCCAGGTCGTGCCTGGAAACGAGTGGTCCTCCGCTCAGTACGCCTGCCTGGTTAAACTCTTAAATAAATAAACAAACAGTTGTGGAAAATAATAGTTTTAATCTGCTTTTAATAGCTACGTGCTCTATAAAGTAATTTTAAGGTTGGAAGTCTAGGTCTAGCTTGACTTTTCCCGGCTTCATTAATGAAATAAGTATGATGTGCGGACATGTACCAAGTCTTGCGAGCTCTTACCCTCTCTAATTATATTATGGAGAAAACAACAAAACCACGTACACAAGGATGCAACAGCAACAATCAGGTGTCTGCTGAGCCTGAGTGACTATATTTTGCCATCATAAGTAGGAACAAAACATTAACATTTCATGCCATAACACTTTGACAAAGCGCTACAGCATGAAATGTTAGTGTTTTGTTACCGTCTGTGATAAGCTCACTCAGCAGACATCTGTTTGTTGCTGTTTGTGTGCACAGTTTTGTTGTCTTCTCCGTTTCAGTGTTTACTGGCAGCACCAGGTGTCTCAAGGTGGTGGCCCTTTCTGTCTGCCTACTATACTAGGTCTCTGCTTCTTAAATTTCATAAAAAGCCTGCAGTTTGAGGATTGATAGTGCCCCTTTAAAGACTTTAACTCGGATCTCCTGGCATAAAGAAGTCTTTCAAATGAGACTTAAAACCCAGGTGCCATCTGCCTGTTGTAGTGGTTATTCAGGAGAACGTTAAACATCCCATTGCCCCTTTTGAAAAGAGCAGGGGACGTTCCCCAGTGTCCTGGCCAAATTCTTCCTCTTTTGTTTTTCCTTATAGGTTTTTATCCCTGCCTCTGCCACTGCTTACAAATATACCCTGTTAATCAGGGACATATCCTATTCAGGTGACTTTCATCATCATTCAGACAGCAGGGATCCCCCTTCCCTCAAGTTTCTGTACTTGTCTCCCTCTTCCCTCTGACGTGAGCTGTGCCCATCAGCCTTACATGTACAGCATGCCTCTGCAGAAGAAGCAAGCTCCCTGGCTCACCTGCAGGGGATGCTCCTTGCTAGAACGTGCCTCTGGACCTCTCCAGCCAAGGCATGCCGCCCTTTTGCAAATGCTGGAAGCTTGGCCTGCCTTCTGAAGGGGCAAATGGAGTCCACTACCTAATAATGGTCACCTGCACAGCAGTACAACATGCTGCTGCCAGACCATCGGGGCAGCCCCCCTTCCCCAATATTCCATGAATTTACTAACCCACCAACCTATTAACTGGTTCTATATAAGTCAGTCTGCATCTGCGCATGGGGAGTTAAGAGAGCTGTTGTGTCGTGAGCGAACAAACAATGGCTGCTGTATTCCACCCCAGATAGGCTGCACTTCAGTGGTTGCTCTTCATGAAGTCAGACAGGCTGCGTTTCGTGGTTGCTTGTCACAGAGTTCTGTGCTGATTATAAAACTCTTAGTCATGCTGACATGAAGGGTGCTAGACAAATGCAAATGGTATAGTATGGTATGGAAATGCTTATTCAAAGTTATTGTACTACATTATTACTACAAAAACACAAGGGTCCAACTTTACAGATAAATGATTTATTTGAGCCACTGACACAATCAATTGAAAATAAATCATTTAGGACTCTATTCACAAATGTCTACGTCTGCATAACGGCAACACATAGGCAGGCCTACGCACGAATGCTGCACAGTGGTGCCCTGCCCACCCCCAGCAGCATTTACCAGAGGCACACAGGCACCTTTCACAAGAGATCCCTGTGCCAAACTCACAGCTCCGCGTTGGGGTCAGGTAGGGGGTGTGCCTGGGGGGTGCGCCCATGCCACGTCTATGCACGATGCCACTTGCGTGCTGCACTAGCTGGATATTCTACATGAAGGGGGACCCTGCCGTAAGTCACTATGCACCCCCTAAAGGTTTGATGGCGCAGCGGCAATGGGACCCCCCCTGCACATGGCTGCCACAGCCAACTGGGCTATCTGGGAGGACGGGGATGGACGTTCAGGCAAATGCCCATTGTCTGTTCCAGGTGGGTGGCATGCCATCCCAGGCTCCCCAGCCCCGGCGTGTAAGGGATCCACAAGGGGCACCTGGGACGGGCATCCTATTGGATGCCCACCTGTAGCCCACACTCCGCCCCCCATGCAGCCACAGTCCGCAGCTGCACCCCAGAGGCACGGACAGGCAGACGGCAGTCATGAATGCAGACTGGCACAAGTCAGTGCAGTGGTGCGGAGCTGCATGGGTGGGTTACGTGCATTTTGCGCCTAAGTACCACCTGTTCGTGAATCAAGCCATTATTTTCCGAAGTTAGGGGGCCATTTGCATTTATTTTCTCTTTTGGTTGGTCTTAAGGAAGCTCTTAACCAACACAAAGTAGTAAAATCAAACAGTCACATCTTAATAAAAATGACTAATCTGAAAATTCTAAATTTTAAAATACATTGTATAAATTGGACATGCAATGGCCACACTCAAAATACAACATTTATTACCACTTGTTAGTAGGATTGCAGGACTTTCATAACCTGCTAGTGGCTCCGACACTCAGGATTTATGGTCCTGCCCACTTACTCGTGAAGATAAATGATGCATTCTGAGTCAGGCCATTGTGTATCATATACACATTTTATATTCATGTGTAACATACAAAGTACTAAGACTTTCTTCCTTAAGATACTAAAGTGCATACTAGAGAAGAGAGAGCAGAAGAAAGCTACAGTGCCCATATTAACTGCTTCCCTGCTCTCAGTGGTAGTAGTATTTGAAATCACCACACAAGCAATAAGTCATGCATATTATGTTTAAAGATGTTGTTCTATATAACATTATTTAACATGCTATGCCTGTACTTACACATATCCTTGTTACTTCTTTTTCTCCATTTTCTTTGATGAATACTTTTTCCAGCTCAGGACTTATCCCTTCTACACTGTATGGCACCCGTGAAATTGCTGATTTTGGCACTGACACATTTGACAATTGCATTGGGACTGACTTTGAAACAGACGCCTACAAGAAAAGGAAAAAAAAAAAACATTTGACAGGTTGTTCAACAATTAATTGAAAACAACAAAGACTGTTGAGGCAAAACGTTTTAGTTGGTACAGACGTAAATCAAGATATTTGCCTGCACTGTCAGGTATACAATGGTAGCTGTTTTTCCCATTAATTTTCACCACCACTGGTTTCTCTGTCAGTCTGCAAATCTGCAGCGAAAATGGAAAAAATTGAAGAACCAACCTTCAAAACTTTGAATAAATATTACAGAAAGGAAAATGCCAGGCTGAATTTATTTGAGAACTGGTCACAAAATACACTGTACTATTACCAGTTTTAAAATAAGAACCTATGAATATAAGGCACTGCACCATCTGTCATTTAGTACCATGAATAAAGCAGAAACAAAGCAGGGCTGATGGTTAGAACATTGCAAAATAATTTCAGTATACATTTAAACCATGAATGCTTACATTTCATGTGAGGAAGTACATAAAAATCAGATTTATGGATCAACATTTCAATGTGTTGAATCCAGTAATTTTGACTGAATATACTGATACTTAATATTATAATATTGATACCTATAAGTCTTACTATATTGTTACTGAAGTTTAAGGCATGTAATTTGTTATGCAAGTTAACTATTCGCCCTGCTAGCACACCTGCATACCTCACACAGTCCCCTCTGCCAGTGGCAGGGTTGGATCCCAATTCCACCTATGAACCTGGATCTCCCAGATGACAGTGCAGAACAATACCGCCATGCCACCGTGCTGAACTACAGAAGGCCACTCAGTCTTCTCCCGGTCTCTCTCCCCCCAACACACTCACCACCCAGAGCCTCCGCCCGGATGGGGCGTTTGATAAATAAAATGTAACTAACTAACTAGACAGACATTTTAAGCCAAAATGATGATCCAAATTTTCCGTCGGATACAGAATGTGGTATACTGCAGATAAAAGTACATGTTTCCTTCCTTTCACTGGTCCGCTAGTTCACTGCAGTACAGAACAAAGGAACCATTGCCCTGGGGCTAAGACGATAATTCGGCCTCCATACTTATTCTGATGAGTGCCTTCCTGCATCAAGGTTTTCCAGCTTACCGCTGATACTAAGCCAGTGGCTTAGAGGGCTGAGGCAGTGGGGCGCCTTACCTCTCACCATGCTGGTGATCCGAGTTTGGAAACGGGTTCTGGTAACCAGGGTCAGCTGGGGGAAGGGGGGGGGCTGGGAGAAGACTGAGAGGCAGTCTGCCACTTGTCTCCCAGATCAGGGTGGTGTATTGTCTCGGCTCTCAGCTGTCACAAGGTGGAGGCTTGGTGGCAGTGACGATGCTTGAGAGGCAGACTTAGGCCAGGGTGAGTGGAAGGGGCTGCAGTTCTAGAGTGCATGCACATGCGACCTCCGTATCACAGCGGATTTAGGAAGTAAGTAAGAAAAAGGAAAAGCGATGGTAGAGGCTTAGTAAAGTCCCACTGCCTACCTCCCATCCGTGCTGCAGACTGGGCTACCTGATCTGACCTAGACTTCTGGACTGGGGGATGTTCCTTCAAAAAACTGGAACAGGTCTCCCAACACTTGAAAGCATAGGAGACACTGATGGGAGGGGTCTGATAGGGATGTGAAAACATGCACCCTTGAACTCCAGTGTGCAAGATCAAGCCCCACATTCCAGAGATGAAATGATTTGCACCAGGGTAACAATTCTGAACTTTTGATGTCTAAGTGACAGTTTAAGCCACATAGGACAAAAATGGGACACCATCCATCTGTCTTCTTGGTTGATCAGTCTCTCTTCCAGAGGAACTCACCCAAAGGACGTTAAATGTAGGAGTGAGGCGAACTCCTCCTGAAACTCCTCTAGAAGGTTGGAAAGGTCTGTCTAGGAAGAGGACACAAACTCTATACAAAAACCGTATCTGATGATCTCCAACAACCACTGTTCGCACGTTATTGACAACCACAGGGAGAGCAAGTAAATTAGGTGACATCTGATGGAGAACGCTAGAAAGAACTAAGGCAGGTGGCAGATGGTGCCTCACCCCAAGTTACTTTGTAAAGGAGCAGGCCTGATCAGAACCCCTTACTGTACAAAACCAAACTTCTCCGCACCAACCCAGAAACACTATCCAGTCATGCCATGGAAGCAGTGGTGAGGAAAATTACTATTTCTGTAATATATGATAGTCTTCCTTTTGTGAAAGGGAAGCATTAACATGGGAGTATAGCAAATGAATGCACGATGGCACATGTCCTCTTTAGTCCTTTTGAAGCAAACAACGAAAGCAAACCTGACCACCGGATGGTCCGTTCATCGGTGAAGGTGACCATGGTTTAGGAGCAGCCCTGGGATGCTAGTGCTAGACAGCAGAGGGCTAGGGAAACACTGCCAATGGCAGCATGGTCCAGCCCGAACTGGACTGGACAAAAGCTCACCACTGCAGAAATACCTGCGTCTGACCAGGGAGTCTGCTCTTTCACAGGGGCATTCTGCATGCAAGCCAGGCCTCCCATTGGCCACAGGTTGCTAGCAAATATGTGTGTGTGGGGGGCGTGTACAACAGGAAAGAAAATGCAGGTAGAAAACAACAAGATGATGCCAGCATGCTGTCACTGGCATTCTTGTACTCCACATTCTTGCTGGACCAGCAGGTCTTCAGTGAAGGTTATTTATTTAATTAAATTATTGCTCAATTATTTATTTACGATCCTAACTGGGAAAGGTGCACTGGGCATATCTCTTAAATGTCACAAAATATGAGGTATGTCACTCATACCTCTCAGAAAGCCTTTGCCCCACATTGGGGAGGTGATATTCCACATGTCCCACTGAGGCTTTAAAGCAGAAATTCATATTATCTATTATGCTCAGTTATCAGAAAACATTATGAACAGTAGTGCACTGATAGCCATACTGTTGTGAGCTTCAAGTGTCATGTTTGATGTTATGTCACACATTTTGTTCATTATTCACACATCTTGTCACACATTTCAGCAAAGAAAGGTTGAGCGGTATGGTGTTGGGGTTGGAAGATAGCCATCAGAGTCAGATGGGGTTGTCTAGCCTAGGAGATCAATCATTTCTATTAACAAAACAAGCAAAAAAAAATCTGAATACAGAACAAATGGATCACGCCCTCTGACATGTAAATTATGTAATGTACATTGTATTCCCAGGCAAAAATAGTTCTTTCTGAGACAAGCCCTAAAAATGAATCAAATTTGCATTTTGTATAAAGCAGACTCGTTTATAGAACTCTGAAATGTAAAGGATTTTTGCTAAAAGTAAACTATAATAGTTAGGTATACAGCACTTTAAGAACTTCAGGATCTGCTATTTCCAATGGGACTTGACGTTCAAGATTTACACACACCACAGACATCAATGCAAGCCTTCTAAACATTTAATTAGGCCCCTAGTGTTACATCATGAAAGCATGGCATTAAATTACATCATTACTACTCTAAAAATAACAAGTGCCACAATCATTTTTTATGCCCAGTAATTAGGCATAAATACATATGCTGCATAGCATGTGTTCACCAAAACCCACAATGGAATGAAATGCTAATTAAGAAAATGCTGAAGATGGCAGATGATTGCTTCCAGTTAAACCAGGAGTAACAGTTCACAGGATTTTACGCCTAAATCATATTACACTGTGTAACAGAAATGTAAATCATTGCTCCTTTTACTTTTTCTTAAATGCATATCTAAGATAATATTTACATTACCTGCATTACAGCTGCCCAGATTATTCCAAGAACATTAAAGCCTACTGTAACTCATCAGTTTAGATGCTGAGAGTTGTTTGACAGTTAATAAACATTAAGCTTATCAGATGATCATGCTGGCATGGAGGCTTTATAGCAAGAAATCAGACATTTTTACCCGTTTTTCCCATACAGAAATCCATATTCTCACAGTTCTAAAGAATCAATCCAGAAAAGTTGAAAAACATGCAAAGGGCTTGATCCAAAAAGGGTCTTGTGCACTTCCTGCACATGTAGCTGGGCAGTGGAAACTGCAGAGTGCCCTTTGTGAACACGTGGAGTATCCTGTGGCACCCACAGCATGGGTTGTGCTGGCCCTCCAAACCAAATCCCACCCTGACCATGTCTCTACATTTGCAGCCAGGTCAGGATGGGCGCTGGGGTACAGGCATGCTTCTGCAAAGCCACAAACAGTTCTTCGAGGTGCAAAGGGCTGCGGAGGAAGCACACACTATGAGACAGAGTACCCTTCCACAACAGCTACGTTCCCCCTCTAGATGGCCACCATCTTCCCTCAGGAGGCCTAATTTCAACCCCCCACCCACCTACACCATGCCCCCAGTTCTCCAAGCTGGCACTGAGGGCTGGGGAGCTTACTTTACTTTTTTCCTTTTATTTACTAAAGATATCCTACCATCCTCTGTTCCCTGAAGAGGTGACCTGTGCATTGGACTGGATGTCTGCTGTCTAGCAGAACTCCCCCCAACCCCTCGAAAATCCCCTGCCATCACATGATAGTCAGAACTCACAGACAGTAGCAGGAAGGGGCCATTGATGCAATCTGGTGCATGCAAGCGTCAGGGCGTGTTGCTCGCTCCATGGCCACAATATCTGCAAATTAGCAGGTATCCCAGCCTGTCTGTGGTCTGAGACATTAGCGTGCACATGGCAAGACTACTTCTGTGATCAGTTTTCCTGGGACATCCAGTCTGGCAAAGAAACCTCGTCTTAAAAGAGTTTTACAATGGTTATACCCACTTAACATTTAAATAGTTTTAGTGCAATAAAGTATGGCTTTCTATGGTAAGTAACAGAATAAAATGGTGCGTCTTCAAATCCAATTAGTCCCATATCTTGGGAGTGCCTCAGACATAAGGCAGCAAGACCCCTGTTGAAGCACAGGATAATATGAAAGGTAGGGGTGTCATGTTTGTGACTCTCAAGGCTTGTATGGTTATGAGCAACCATGAATTTAATATGGACGATTTATATTTTGAATGAGCTTGGCTTAGCTTCACTTCAAGTGAACTGTGGACTGAATCTGTGGGCTTCTGGTGTGATGGTGTGGGACTTTAGAACATTTACTGCAGCAGCACAGGCATGCTCAGTTGTGCCTTCCATGCTGCTGTATTACAGGGCAAGAAGAAGCTTGTAGCTCATACCTGATTAGTTGCAGTTGGACACCCCCAGAACTGTGACTTCTAATTGGTGGAGTGTCCACATTATTCCCTATCCATTGCCTCTACTGTCTCGCACACCCTTCACGAAAATGAGAAATGGAAATGCAGATTCTACTTTACACCTGAAGAGGAGTACAAGTAGAGGGGCGCAAAAAAAGGAGATAATAAGGCAAACAATATAGGCTCAGTGGCAAAGTTTGAATGTGCTCACATAAAAAAATGCACTTTATATCACTTCAAACTGCAAAATCAGTAGGGAATTAATAAAGATGTAGGGCTGGACTGATTTATTTGTTTGAAAATTGGTAACCGGGAAAGGCACACTAAGCTAAGGCTCATTTGCAGGTGTGCCCTGCGGGGGTGGGAGTGGAAGGTGGATACAACAGTACAACAAGCACAGCATCAGTGACAAAGTAAAGTACACAGGAATGCACAGCCAACAAGATACAAATACAGTGACAATAGTAGAAACCAGGTGGAACAATTAGCAGCAAATATGTGCAACAAAGTAACAATAATGCAGGTGGTAAAAAATTCTAATAACGGTGGAGTAGTAGCATAGATGCAGTGTTCCTGGCAGACATAATGGGCAGGTGGAGAACTGGCAGGAGCAGGAGGGGGCCAAGAGAAGTTTTAGCTGACGCTTATAGAAGAGGGAGAGTGGGAGGGAGCTAGTTACAGAAGGAGGGAAAGTAACAGGAGAAAGCAGATTGCTCAGCAGAGGAGTGCGGATGGGGAAGGGAGAAGGTGTGAGAGTCCATGGAGCAAAGAGAGCAGGAGGCAGAGGGGATTGGAGAGAGGACTGAGGAGAGGTATAGACGAAGAGACCTGCACCAGTATTTGGAAATGAAGGATGCACAATGGGACTGGCAATGGGGGGGGCAGCAAAGTGACAAAAGGCATTACAGATGGTGTCCAGTTTAACTAGTGAAGAGGAAGAGACAGTGCTGCAGACCACAGTGGCATAGTCAAACACTGAGAGAGCCATTTTGAGACCAGCTCCCATAAGACCTGGGGAGAAAGGCAGTACTTGTTGCAGTGTGGGGCACCTAGTTTGGGGGCAGAGCTTAGAGTAGATGGCACAGATGTGGGCAGACAAGTCTAGCCTGCTATCCAGCTACACACAGAGTTACTTAAAGTTGGAGACTATATCAAGGGAGTGCCATTCACAGTAGTGAAGACAGGGGTGGGAGTGGGGGATTTTCAGTTGTGCATTGAGGAGTAACAGTACAATCATGTTCTAACTATTGTGCCCATCTTCCATGACTTACGGCATTGTGGGAGCCCTATAATGGCGCACGTGTAATGCATTGACTTGTGCTTCTTTATTTTGCCATGAAGCAGCAGCAGCAACTGTTATACATGAGGTACATTTGAAAACAGCATTTACCCTGCCACAGGCACATACCAAAATTGGGACCAGCGCCTGCAGCAGGACTTCTGAAAATTAAGCCACTGGCTTTGGGAACAACAGCACTAATAAAAAAATATTTAAAAGTAGAATATTACTTTGCAACCCATTCACATGGACCACGTCTTTGACTTTAATGACATCAAAGTAAAAATATCAAGGAGCAGAACTTCACATACGGACGCCATTGTCTTTGCTGATGTTCTGTAATAATGCAGCTGCTATCAGCAAGCACAATAATTTATTCCCTCAGATTCATGCAGAATGTCCACAAGGAGCTGAAACGGCAATCAATTTATGCAAATGATATGCAAAGAGGTTATGAATGTGAACATTTTGATCTAATTATTCAGAAATGTTCCATAGTAAAACCTACCGCTGTTTGCATTTGAAACAGTAGGCTTTGTTCTATTTTTCCACACTATTACAATCCTTAAATCTCACCAGGAATAATATTTCTGAGACTGCAGCCAAATGTGTGTGTGTGTGTGTGTGTGTGTGTGTGTGTGTGTGTGTGTCTGTCTGTGTGATGGTCCATTCAGAACTTAATACACAGTCATACAGGGGAAAATACCTTAATTCAGAGAACATTTTAACGTCTCCAGGGCAACTAAACTATACACTGATACTGCCCCCAACAGAAACAGAGAAACACAGAAAATGATGGCAGAGAAACACTACTGGTCCATCCAGTCTGCCCCTAAAACCTTACAAATGGATCTATTGTCCCTACATGGCTCTTAACCCACACTATCTACCCACGTGCTCCCCACCCTACCACTACCACTCTGAGTAACCACTAAACCCTTCACTTGGTCCCAGACATGTCTGAAACCATTGATAGTTCTGGCATCCACCACATAAGCTTGCAGATTGCTCCACTGCTCCACCACCCTTTCTGTAAACAAAAATGTCTCACTTCCCTCTTGAACCTCCTCCCCATCAGTCTCCACTTGTACCCCATTATCTTGATCCATTACTTATGCTAAATAGTTCCTCACAATTTACCTTGTTCATTCCTTTCAGGAACTTGAAGATTTCTATTATATTTCCTCTCTCTCGTATGGCTTCCAGCCAGTACATGTTCAGAACCTTGAGCTGATATGCTGTTTTGCAAAGATTTTTTAAACAGCTTGCTTTTCTCATAGCTCTTCCTCCTTCTGTCTCCCAGTCAAATCTGCTCAAGTGCACACGTCTCTCTCTTGTGCAGTAATCCAGGGATCAAATATCAGTGGCTAGCATTTCACGCATTATTTATTACGCTAAATCCCTGGCTCTCAGTGGCTGTCCATTCCTTGGGAAAAGCATGCATACAAGTCCTGAACCAGCCTGCAATTAAGCTCTTTTGCAGAGCTGAGCTAGAGCTCCAAGTTGATGTCAGTCCCAAAGGGACACACTGTACTGAAATTCAAGCCACAGTCTCATGTGGACAGGAAGTACCAATCAGCTGCTTTGCAGAGCCAAACACAAGAACACCCAACATCCCCAGCCAGGATGTGTGTCCCCTAACCTCCTCTTCAGTAGTCCTGGGCATAGAGAAACTACAACATGGCTGCTTTTGGAGTCCTTCACCTTATCTTGTATTTTAACATGCCTCTGTCCCTTGATGTGGCCTCTGGCCATCAGAATCAATACCTCCCAGCCCCTGCTTCCATCTGGTGGGACTGGGGGGGGGTGACTTGATGGCAGAGAAGTGCTGCTGAGTGTCCCCAAAGTTTGTGCACAGTTTTTTTGGGGGCAGAATCATACAATCCCCCAAATGGTAATTTACCCCAAACTCTTGATGACCTCAAGTATGCCTTCCATGTGCTCTCTACTGGTCCCCTCCAGGATCCACTTGACCAGTATGACTTTGGCAGGGTCCTAGTCTTCACCCTTGCACAACCAAGCAACTTTCTTTGATCCATCTCAAACTCCACAAATTGGTGGTGGGGGTGCCAACACAGTTTCTGCACCAAGGTGTGGTGTTACAGAATGTTCTAGAAGAACATCAGCAGTGGGTCTCCAACTTGTAACCACCCCCACCTGCAAGGTGTGAGACAACGCTTGTCCAAAAATACCTGGGCACAGACCAAAAAGCCTTTGGATGACTGGTGCCTATGCTCAGTTGGTATGGGAGGTAATAAAAAAGTGGTGTGCTGCTTCCACCTATGGGGGTCCTTTTGACAGATGGCTGTCAGAGTACTGCCTCACAGGAGGTGAATGCAACCCCCACCCGTGTGAAGGGGAAGCTTTCTGGTTATACACAACCCCCAAGTTATACTTTACGCATGCAAACACAACAATACACAAAACACAATAAATTGCAATTTAAAGACAAGGGATATTATTAGGGGACAGTAACAGCCTCTGGATGGGGGGGGGGGGAACAAAATGGACTAAATGCAGTGAAACAGTTCTGAGATCACTCCTCAAATTCCACCACCCTCTGGTGAGTACCCACACAGTATTTACTGTTTCCCCCTACTGGTGAACCACTACTTCAAAGTCCCTTGGATGCTCACAATGCAGTCCATTAACTGTGTACACACAGTGAGCAGTTGTAGGCCTTATGTTGGACCACGATGCGGTACTGATTGAAGGCTGGTAGTTGGGGGTCCCAAACAAATAATTTAACACAAATGCTGGTTGCTCCTGGCTGCTGCACTTCTTTAAATGGGTTATGAATAACAATCATGCAGAAATGACCAGCAATTACTCCCATTTGTTTCTCACTAGCAGAAGAATTAGAGGGATATTGACCCCAGTACTCCAGACCTTAGCAGATTCTGCAGGCTGGCTCTGTCAGGGGGTCTCACTCAGGCTTGCAGATGTAGGTGATGGTACGAGTGTGATGGACCCAACACACTTCCAGGTGGCAAGGGGTGTGGGCCGTGATGGTCTCCAATGTCCTCTTCACCACACAAGGGGCTTGTGTTCACCCACCCCCAATGAGTAGGCACTCATGGTCTGAGGTGACATAGGCTCTCTGTCAGGACAAGTCCTGATAGCTCACAAAGCCCAGGGCAGGAGCTTTGGTGTTGTTCCTGAAGGAACCAGAACTCTTTTTGCAAAGATTGATTAAACAGCTTTCTTCCAACCTTGTGGCTAACTGCTGACTTTTCTTGCAGATCTTTCTTCTACTGTCTCCCAGACAAATCTGCTGTAGTGCACGTCTCCCCTTGTGCAGTAATCCATGGATCAAATATCAATGGCTAGCATCTCATGCATTATTCATTATGCTAAACCCCTGGCTCTCAGTGGTTGTCAGTTTCTGGGGGAAAGCATGCATACAAGTCCTGAGCCAGCTTGCAATTAAGCTGTTTTGCGGAGCTGAGCTAGATGAACTCTAAACTGATATCAGTCCCAAAGGGACACAATGTACTGAAATCCGAACCACAGTCCGACATGGACAGGATGTTCCAATCTAGCTCCTCTGCAGAGCCAAACACAGGAACACCCAACACTGTCAGCCAGACTGTGGGTCTTCTGACCCCCTCTTCAGTAGTCCTGGGGCTAGAGAAACTACAAACATGGCTGCTTCTGTAGTCCTTCACCTTATCCTCTATTTTAACATGTTTCTGTCCCTCTGTGTGGCCTCCTCCATCAAGAGCAATACCTCCAGCCCCTGCTGCCATCCGGTGGGACTGGGGGGTGAATTGGTGGCACTGGAACACTGCTGAGTGTCCACAAAGTCTGTGCTTCCATGGGAGGAGTGATTTTGCATTTTGTGCAGCTTTGAGAGCTGCTCAAAACTGAGCAACCTCCTTGCTATGGGCTCCCTGACCCTGGAGGCAGTCCAAGGGACGGTTGGGTGAAGAGTGGTGGTGTTGCGCCGGCCACGGTGAGAAGGGCAATGAACAACTCCATGGAACAAATGACAGTGTCCAGTTCAGAACACATGTCCCGCAGCTACATTCTGAATCAGGGTGAATAAACAGTGCAGGGGAAGATAGCAGCAGTGCTCTGGAGAGAGCCAAAGATAAGCCATCTTTCAAAACGGGATTACACAAGTAATAAGTGGTGCTCTTACACCACAAACACTATGAGATGAGAATTAGATTTTTGGTGCAGTATTAGTCACTATTTAGCAAATGAATCACAGACTGGCATGAGAAGGAGGTCACATTATTTCTTTCTCGCTGCAATTTGTGTCCATAAACACTACGTAACTGAGGAAAACAAGGCAAACACTTTCCTCACATACAGATCGGAACACACTTAAATTACAAAATATTTAACAGTGCAAACAAAAAACAGGCGCTGACAAAGGCGAGCCCACAAATAAACACACACAATGTGTGATGGTAACCTAAATGAGCACACACAAGATATATGAATAAGTGTGTGTGTGTTTGAGGGACCACTGTTAGAACATTGATTTTTTTGTGCTAATATTATTCTGATTTACGTGCCTTCTGCTCTGTAGTCTTACTCTGCTAAGCTACATTTCATTATGCACTTCTTTTCAACCTCTGATGCAAATTCCTGTTTTTCATACTTGTTTCTAAATTTATTTACATAATACCACGTTTAATTTTGTTACAGCTTTAGTTTACACTGAGGATTGTTTATTTATTTATTTGAAGAGTTTCACCAAGAAAGGCATACCGAGCTGAAATAGCTTGTTTCCAGATGCGTCCTGGGGGGAGGGGGAAATGGGAGTACAGTATGATTAAAAATGAAAAATAGAGTAGAGAAAATGTAGGTATGCAAATATACATGAATATACAGGTAATATACAAGTATTTACACATATGTAAATTTACAGTAGCTTATGCAGCAGAAATAGGCCAGGAGCCCATTTAAAATGTCCCCCACAACTTAGTGGGGAAAGTCCATCTTCTCCCCTCAACATCAGTTTATCAATATGATTTTTTAACTTAATCTTAGCATTGACTATATACTGTGGCAGACTGTTCCATATCCCAGTTACCCTCTGTGTGTAGAAATGCTTTCTCCTTGTATTTCTAAAATGTGTTTGTGTAATCTATTGTGACTACACAACATACTTACCCCCCCTTTTCAGGTTCCATATTCATTCACCTCATGAGCTTATCATCTCTGCTAACATCACACTTTAACATTAGGCACCCCCTAACTCCTAAAGTGACCAGGTTAAGTCTACCTAATCGATCTTTGGATAATTCTTTTATTTAAAAATTGATAGTTTATTAAGGGTTTTTTTTGTATTTCAAACAAGTGTACAGCTTATGGGAAGAGTCGGCACAACAAACAAATCTCCCAACCTGGCCAGCACTAACACAAATGTTCCTTGGATTACCGGCTAAAGCAAAAAAGGAAGAGATTTCTCATATATGTTGCAAAAAATACCCACTGTATAACTGAATTCCCCTAGTGTAGCTTCTGCACCACTGTATAAGAATACCCTTGCGGGGTGTGCATCCTGGAGGGGTGAAGGCTTATTCTTATGTTCAAACCATCTTTACCTCCTCCCTCCCTCCTCCTATTCCTACAATCTTCTCTCTTACTACCCCAAGTATTAAAAATGCAAAATATATCTTTAGATGTGTTCTGTGTGTGGCTATACGTTTGTATTAGATCAGTAAGTGCATGTGTTTATGAATAATAACAAATGTAGGTATATGTATAATGTATATATATTTGTAGACTGTGTTCTGCTGGCTAGTGTTGCATGCCTGTCCCACAAAAATGTTGGCATAGCCTGACTGTATTTGGTACATGTATGACTTCTCTTTTTATAGTTTTATTTTGCAGGCTGTATTCTATTTTTATCCCTTCCCCAGGATGCATCCGGAAACGAGCTATTGTAGCTCTGTATGCCTTTCCTGGTGAAACATTTAAAAATAAACAAATGAAATATGAGTAGCAACAAATGAGTCAGCTGATCAGCCAGAAAAGACAATAATACTTTTAGACCCCCATACCAGTTTTATTGCCCCCCCCCCCCATTTTGCATTTTTTGTAGTTTTATGGTCTGGAGTTAGCCACAATATTCTTATTGCCCCATAATGTCTGGGAGTAGTGTCTGTTGAATGATAGTTCATCTTAACCACAAAACTAGTGATGTTAAATGTTGGACATTAAAAATTGCAGAGAATAAGGAGGAACACCTAGGACAAATTTAAAGAAGCTCTCCTCTGATAACTTAAAATCTGAAAAAAAAAATTACAAAAGTTGACTCAAAAAATGGAGAAATCATTCATCTAACAAGATGAAGAAAAAGTTAAATCTAAAATGGATTAAAAAGATATATGTACAGAATGGTACGGTAACAAACTACTTCTTACTACATGCTCTAAACAAAAAACACATCACAAAGTGTTTCACAGGCCCTAGATCTTTAATGCTCGGAACATGATTGTGCACCACTGCATCATGCTAAATTATAAAATAGGGAGGACAAATCCTGCTATACAATTTGTTATTTACAGTCTTTACATGTGAGTAATTTCTGCAATGAAAGAGAGAAGTCCAACTCTGTCGATCTCAGACATAAAAAATAAAAATCTTTATGAGGGAGTAGCCAGTTTCAGTCCAGGCAACATATCAGATACTGACAGACTGGAAATTGAGGCCCACTCACTGCTACTTGTTTAAAAAATTCATTTTCATCTATTCCAAATCAAAAGTAAGCCAGTGCAGATTCATGCCATTACCATCACTAACGTTTCGAAGCTGACCGCCTTCATCAGGGTTACACTGGTTGATGTCTAAGAAATACTGTATATCTTGAAGTTAGTACAATGTGTACTACCACACATTGTAATGTTTTGGAAAATAAAGGTGGGATTTTCTGCCACATGACACTTGCTGATATAAACGTGAAAAATAATAGGGTGCCCGTTCCCCTCCTGGTCATCTATATCGTTATGAAACAAAACAGTGGTGATATAATTAACTGAAAACGTTATAGAATACCTTAGAAATAATTTTTTGTAAATTCTTCCTTCAAATCTTGCTTTGCATAGTGTTTTGCCTGTACCAAGATTAGACTTCTTTGTAATGTAAGTACATACATTTACATTTTATTTACACTTTATAATCTCGCAAAAGGTTTTTCATTTTCAAGATTATATGATTTATATGTTCTAAAACTAAACAAACCTTATACCTGTTTTGTATATTATTCCACCACTTAAAAGTGTAAAAAGTTCATTCAGTGTAATATAAAAGTTTTTTCACACCCCTTGTTTCTGACTTTTTACTTTAAAATGGCTGGTGCCTATAAGAAGAATGTTCCCACTTCAGTACGATAGGTAATACATATTGAAAGGGCTATGTGCTTAAACAATAGAAATGCATTTCAGTTTGCAAGTTATAGATACTCACCAAGCCAGTTTCGGCTATTCAGCATGGCCCCTTCGCTCTCTGTTTAGAAAGGCAGCATGCTCGCATGTGGCTCATCTTTATATATCGTGAGCAGCTTGGGAACCGGGCGTCTGCATGCACGCTCCCAGTGACATCATGACATCTGATGTCACAGGATGCATGCTTGAGCACTGCCATGCTTGTGGTCATGCCTGATCTGCACTCTCTGCGGCACCTATTGCCAGTATTTATAATAGGAGAAGGTGTCTCTGCATGAAGAAAACTCATCATTATTTACAAAATAACCCATGTAGTTGCCGTACTTTCTCAAGACCATTTTTTTTTTTTTTTTTTAGTATTTATTCATCTATAAAGCCAAAACAGTGCTATATATTCTAAAGATAATAGCCATTTAAACTATATGGTTGATTATTCATTTTGTGCGCCATAATATATTCCGACCCCCTCCTCATGCATCCTAAACATCAAGGGTATACTTGGAACAAGTGTTTAAATCTACACAAAAAAAGGGAAGGGGGTTGAAACATGAATTTTGAGCAGTATTTTTTCATGTATTCAGTCTATTCAAAACTCATACCGCTTTAAAGCGTGTTTTATTTGGGGGTGATTTGAGGGGGTGTGGGTGGTTTTAAAGAATAGGCTGTCAGTCAAGCATGTTACTGAGCCCATATCTCTGTTCAGTTGCCCAGACCCTATTGGTGTAAAAATGTTCCCTTATTAGCAGTTTTTATCATAATTACCACACCTTGGGTTGCGTTCTACTTTTCGACTGCCAAAAATCTCAAACTTGGTAACTGATGTTGATTTTCTACAAAATGTAATTTCTTTTTTCTAATGGCACTTTCGTATTCTTCACCCTGACCCCTGCAGTCTGATAGTTAATGAATTCCTATATTGCAATTTCTTCATCCTTTGCCGTGTTTTTTACTTTCGCATTACGGTATGTTTTGTTGCAGTGTATACAGTGCCCACATGAATAATCACCCCTGAAGAGTTGTTTTTCTTAGGGACTACCATGGTATGCCAGAGAATACCTGTGCACCTGCATCTGTTGCTGTTAATATATGCCAGTGTTTAATAATAATTCTCTTTATGGCATACAAAGAACCACTAAAATTGTGCTAAATAGATTTTGTTACCCCTTTTTACCCCTGCCCCCCCCTCCATATTCCTACCTGAAGTAAGGTATTTCTTTCCTTTAACTCTATTTTTTTTCCTTTGCCACCATCAAAAAACACTGTCACAGTAACCCCTCTCCGTAAATGTGTCTGTCATGTCTTCAGCTGCCTCAAGAAACTCTTCATTTTTGGAACAGTTTTTCTTTGATCTAAGGTATTGACTGTATGGAATACAGTCAGTCAGTGTTTTAGGGTGAAAACTATCAGCCTTTACAATCAAATTCCAGTCTGTGGTCTTTCTGTGGTTTTTTTTTTTTGTCAGTTTTCCATCTTTTTTTATTTATATATTGTTAAGTCCAAACTGGAATTTCTGTTTCACTCTCTGATCTTACAGATTTGGGTGAGCAGGAGTGCAGTCAATGCAAGCAGCTGAGAGTAGCACTGAGCACATGACATGCTAGCACTACTACACTGGTTGGAACAGCCTTTTTTCGTTGTTCTTAAGGGGAGAAATTCCTACACTGTGTAGCAAATTAATGTGAACAGTGATGTTCACAGGCAGGGCTCCCTCCGAGGAAGGGCACCATAAATCAATAAAGACTACTACTATTATGGCCGATTAATGTTGTGGTGTGCAACGGAGTGCAGTGGGTCAAGGGGCGGTTTGACAGAAAATGTATGATGTGCTGCTGGAAGCGCATGTTGTTTTTTTTTTAAAGTGTGTGGCTTGCCTCACTGTTTTAGAGAGCAGAAAATATCTTGTGGATGTTTTCGCTCTGTGTACAGAGTAGGGGTAGAGACTGGTGCTGTTTTGTGTGCTTGGAGTTGGTGGTTGAGGATCACCTGCTAAGTGATAAAGAAAATGCCAGTTGTTAAACTGGAAATCCAAACTGGCACAGTAATACCACTTTGGTACTGAGGCAGGCTGGGCTGGTACTTTTTATTTCCTGGGCATCTACTGAAAGTTAATGTACCTCCCCCGCTTGGGTGCCAGCCAATCAGATTCCGGGAAATAAAAAGCCCATTTTCTAACAGTAAACAACCAATAAATAACATTAAATGTTGCAGATACACTTAAATGAATAAATATTTTACTGTCCCAAAACAGGAAAAATACAGGTACAGCAAAAAAAAGAGACGCAAGAGATTCTAAGGCACAGGTTCAATTCATGAGCCCTATCAGTAGATTTTCCTGTCTTGTACATCTAAATAGAAACAGAATTTGACAGCAGATAAGGACTGCATGGCCCACCTAGTCTGCCCGTTTCCCTACCTAACTGATAAGCTGCACATCCTAGTTAACCAACAGCCTACTTCCTCCTACCCCCCACTAGAACTGCCTTATGTCTGTCCCATGCATTCTTGAATTCCCCCACTGTTTTTGACTCTATGATCTCCTCAGAAAGGCTGTTCCATGCATCTACAACCCTCTCTGTGAAGAAATACTTCCTCACATTACCTCTGAGCCGTCCCCCCTCTATCTTCAAATTGTGCCCCTTGTTCTTGCACATCTCTTTTTCTGAAAGATGCTACCCTCTTGGACTTCATTGATTCCCTTGAGGTATTTGAAAGTTTCTATCATGTCCCCCTCTCCCTCCTTTCCTCGAGGCTATACATCTTAAGCTCTTTTAGTCTTTCTTCATATGTCTTCTGTTGCAGACCCTGCACCATTTTGGTTGCCGTCCTCTGGACAGCCTCCACCCTGTCTATGTCTTTGCAGAGATGGGGTCTCCAGAACTGTACACAGTACTCCAGATGTGGTCTTACAACTGTCTGTACAGAGGGCCAACAACTTCCTGTTTTCTACTGGTGACGCCTCTCCCTATGCATCCCAGTAACCCTCCAGCCCTCCTTACTGCTTTCTCACATTGCTGGCCCACCTTTATGTCATCTGATATGATTACCCCCAGGTCCCTTTCCATTTTTGCTGTTGTCAGTATTTTACCCCCCATTGTGTACTCTTCCCCTGGGTTTTTGTTTCCCAGGTGCATTATTTCGCACTTCTTTGCGTTGAATCTGTTGCCATACATTTGACCATTCCTCCAACCTTGCCAAGTCCCTTTTCATCCTTTCCACCCCACCTTCATGATCAACCCTGTTGCAGATCTTTGTGTCATCTGCAAAGAGACATACTTTCCCTTCTAGTCCCTCTGTAATGTCACTTATAAAGACATTAAAAAGGACCGGCCCAGTACTGAACTCTGCGGTACCCCACTAGTAACCCTCTTTTCTTTACTGTGGACTCCATTTACTATAACCCGCTGTGTCCTGTTGTCCAGCCAGTGTTTTACCCAAGCTACCACCCTGGGACCCACTCCCAGGCTGGCTAATTTGTTTATTAATCTTTTGTGCGGTACTGTGTCAAATGCCTTGCTAAAGTCTAGGTAGGCCATGTCCACAGCCCTCCCTGGTCTACTACTTGGTCACCTAGTCAAAGAAATCAATTAGATTTGTCTGACATGACCTTCCTGCTGTGAATCCATGCTGCCTTGTGTCCTCAGCCTCACTGGCCTCTAGGTACTCAACAATTCTTTCCTTCAGCAGTGATTCCATCATTTTCCCTACCACTGAGGTCAAACTGACAGGTCTACAGTTTCCTGCCTCTGTCTTGCTCCCACTTTTGTGAAGGGGAATTACATCTACCCTCCTCCAGTCCTCAAGTACCACACCATCCTCCCATGATTTATTAAAAAAGGTAGTCAGTGATGTTACTAATTCTTCCCTTAGTTCTTTTAGAATTCTGAGGTGAATCCCATCAGGTCCCATTGCTTTATCCACCTTCAGTTTTAAGAGTTCTTTCAGCACCGTTTCTTCTGTGAAAAGACTAATATCAACCCCCCCTATCCAGAGTGCTTCTATTGACTGGATTAGGTATCTCCCCCTGCTTTTCCATTGTGAATACTGAACAGAAGTATTCGCTCAGTATCCCTGCTTTTTCACTGTCGCTCTCTGCCCAACCACCTTCCTCTTCATTCAGCCTCAGTATCCCTGCCTTAGTCTTTCTTTGCTCCCTAATGTACCTATAAAAGGTTTTATCCCCCTTCTTAACCAAGTTGGCTATCTTTTCCTCGGTTTGGGCCTTTGCTATTCTGACTGCCTTCCCAGCTTTGCTATTCTGACTGCCTTCCCAGCTTCCTTCTGCTTAAACTGGTACAGTTCTCTGTCCTGCTCCTTCTGTGTTTCCTTATATTTCCTGAATGCTACTGTATTTCTTTCTCCCTTACCTTTGCCACTACTTCTTTCGAGAACCATAGAGGTTTCTTCTTTCATTTTCATTTGTTTATTTGCTTCACACAAAGGCTTATTGCCTCTGTGATGGCGGTTTTAATGTTTCCCCATTGTCGCTCCACCCCACTTTCTTGCCTGTTTGCTAGTGCTTTTCTGAGGCACTCTCCCATTTTGACAAAATCAGCCCTTCTGAAGTCCAGTACCTTCACTTTTGTATGGCTTGACTCTACAGCTAAGTTTATTGTGAACCACACTGTTTGGTGGTCGCTTGCTCCCAGATGGCTACCAGCTTCAAGATCAGAGATCCTCTCTCCGTCCCCATTTGACAGTACCAGGTCTAAGATTGTTCCCTCCTGAGTGGGTTCCAAAACTAGCTGTCTGAGGCATGCCCCCTGTACGGCATCGAGAATGGCCCTGCTTTTGGATGTGGCTGCAGCAAAGGTGCTCCAGTTAACATCTGGCATACTCAGGTCCCCCATCAACAATACCTCCCCTTTCTCTGCCATCCCAAGGATGCCTTCTATCATTTCCTTGTCTATTTCCTCCCCCTGAGACGGAGGTCTGTATATAACCCTGTGTGGATTGTAAAGCCATATCCAGTCTCCAGGGTGACCCACAGTGCCGCCTCTCCTCCCTGTTTACCCTTTAATTCTGTTGTTTTGATCCCTTCCCTTACATAGAGAGCTACCCCATCTCCTCTTCTTCCCTCCATGTCCCTCCTGTAGATTGTGTACCCTGGTATGTTGACATCCCAGTCGTGGTTCTCTGTGTACCATGTTTCTGTGACTGCCACGATATCCAGGCATCCCTCTTCCATCAAGGCCACCATTTCGGGGAGCTTTTTACCTAGACTACAGGCATTGGTACTCATTACCTTCCACTAAACCTATGCCGTCCAGAAACAATCAACTACAACTCTGACCTCCACCCCAGGGAGTGCCTTCCTTCCTTTCAGACACCTATTTCACAGAGGTTAAGTACCAGGTCTAGTCACAAATGACTGCAAATATCTCCCAGTTACAGTTCCTCCCTGGCAAATTAAAGTTAAAACTAAGCAATGTCAACCACAAAAACAAAATCAATACTAGTTACTTACACAGGTCCAAAAAGTAATAATTCAGTTCAGTGTAGTCTAGAAAATAACCTTCATAATTCAAGGAAGCTGTGGCTGCTTTCTCCCTCTCTGTGTCTCAGCATAAATAAATATCATAATGAACTATGCACTATTTATAATTTAGGAAATGCCAGCAGGATGTGTGTGTGTGTGTGTGTGGGTGTGTGTGTGTATATAAACATTTTTGTTTTTACTTGTATAGCTCTTTTCCTTGAGACTTTTTCACAAGTAATACAAATATTGTTTTTAAATATACTTCAGCAGCCATCAACATTCATGGATTCCAATATTCATCAGATGAGAGTTCTGAAAGACACTGGCCCATGGTTGGTGGTTAGCTCCTCGACCGAAGCCCTGGTCGAGGATGCGAGTCACAGAGGAGGCAATGAATGAAAGATCAGAGTCATCTGAGAACTCTTCAAAAAGTACAGTTACGTAAGAACTTACCGTAACAGTAGATCCTCGAGAGAGGCTCTTGCAGTAGGTAATTACATATAGGACTGACGCCAGCCAGCGGCAGGACCCCACGGAATAATTTCTAGCTAGCAGTTCCCTGGCGAGGAGGGACCATCGCCAGGGTGACCGCGCCAGACGACGCCGGGTATAAAGGGGCAGTCCCAGATGCCCGCTTCCAGTTCTTTCCGCCACAGGCCCGGAAGGCCCGGACGGAGAGAAGCAGTGTTTCTCAATGGAAAAGGAGCTGAAAAGCCTAGGGGATGGAGGGCGGGAGCAGAAGCACTACTGCAACAGCCTCTCTCGAAGATCTACTGTTACTGCAAGTTCTACGTAACTGTACTCATCTTACTCGAGAGGGCCCTTGCAGTAGGTAATTACATACAGGACAGAATCCCAAGCAGTCTGAAACAAAAGAAAGGCACTGAGGGAGGTACTACTCCAAGAAGTAGAAGAAAACCCTTGCAAGCTCTCAAGAAAGGAGCCTTGCAAGACCGCTAACCCAAGCCTGCTCTACGGGCGCAGAGGCAATGTCCAAACTGTAATGTTTAGTAAAGGTATGGACGGAAGTCCAAGCGGGCGGCAGCACAGATATCTGCCGAGACACGTTTGAAACAAGCTGCAGAGAGGCTGCTACTCCACGAGTGGAGGACTTCTGACTTGACCCAGTAGGGTCTTGTTGGACTTGTCATAACAGAAAGTGATGCAATGGGCCAACCATTTTGATAGGCATTGCTTAGAAACAGCATTGCCTTCTCTTCTGTGAGCAAAAGAGATGAACAACTGATCAGTCTTTCTGAGATCCTTCGTCCTATCGGTGTAGTATCTCAGAATCCTGTGCACATCTCACGGTGTGGAGCAAGTATTCTCCTTGGTTGGAGTACTGCGTGAAAAAGGCAGGTAATTCAATAGACTGATTTAAGGTAGATTTCGCTACCACCTTCGGGAGGAACTTAGGATTCGTGCGAAGAGCTACTCGTTCTTTGTGAAAAATCAGATAAGGGATTTTGCACATCAGGGCCTGAAGCTCGGAAATTCTGCGAGCGGAAGTAATGGCCACTAAGAAGAGCGTCTTCCACGATAAAAACTTCAAGTCTGCGGAAGCCGCAGGCTCAAAGGGAGGAAGAGTAAGTTTCTCGAGGACAAAGTTTAAGTCCCAATGGGGAGCTGGAGTCCGGACAGGGGGCCTGAGATGAAGGACCCCTCTGAGAAAAGTTTTGGATACCTCCAGTTGGGCAAATGCCTTGTCAGTGAAAGGGGTATGGTAGGCTGAAATAGCTGCCATATGGACTTTCAAAGAGGAGTGACTGAGACCCAGGTCGAAAAGATGACGCATGTAATCAAGTAGAATGGTCACAGGACAGGAAAAGGGCTCCACGTTCCTGGACGCAGCCCAGATGGAAAATCTTTTCCATTTCATGGCGTAGGTGGATCTAGTGGAGGGTTTTCTAGCCTTCCACCAGAATCTTGGCCGCCTTAGGAGAAATGTCAAAGCGAGATTGAGCTAGGTCTGCAGGAGCCATGCATGAAGTTGAAGGGACTTGAGTCCCGGATGGACCAGGGTCCCCTGATCCTGGGTCAGCAATCCTGGAGATAAAGGAAGAGGAGGAGGAGGAACCTCTGAGTATTGTTGTAGAAGAGAACTAGATTTGCCTGGGCCAGAAAGGAAGCGATCAGAATCATTCTCGCTCCTTCCAAAGCAATTTCTGCAGCACACGAGGACCAGAGGAATTGGGGCAAAAGCATAGACGAATCTGTCCTTCCAGCTTGAGATAGATCGTCGCTCCAGAGCACCTCGCTCTGAGGCGGCGAGCAAAGGTTGGAAAGCTTTGCGTTTTGGGAGAAGCAGATCTATCTGAGGAGTCCCCCAAATCTGGAAGGCCTTTTAGAACTTTTTCGTCCCAGTTCCCACTCGTATGGTAGAAACTGACGTGACTTAGCCTGTCTGCCAGGACATTGTTGACTCCGAACATGGATCGCCGTGAGGTGAAGGTTGGGAGTGCCTCATTCCAAACCCTCGCCGCTTCCCTGCAGCGGGTAGGACCCGGAGTCCCTCCCTACTTGTTGATGTACCACACCACACACATGTTGTCCGTTTGGACAGCCAGGTGACTGGGAAGGATGAATTGGTGAAGGGCCTGGAGAGCATACAGCACTGCTTGAAGCTCGAGCATGTTGATGTGGAGAACTAACTCCAATTTTGACCATAGGCCCTGGGTTTGGTGAGGACCCAGATGGGCTCCCCAACCTTCGCCTGAAGCGTCCGTGGTCAGAGTCTGATCGGGGGGAGGATGAAAAAAGGGACCCCTGGAATAGGGTTCTCTCAACCATCCACCATTGCAAGTCTCTCTACCATTGGCGAGGAGATCAGAACCAGATGATCTAGGTCGTCACCCGTTGATCCACTGAGACGGAGGGATCCACAGAGAGATTCTCATGGGAGCGCCATAGGAACCCGTCCAGGATGGCCGCGCCATAAGCCCCAGGGAGGCAGACACCCATTTCTCGCCAGAACCCTCCTGTATTCCGATATGAAGAAATCTGGGACTGGAGGAGGCCCCTGTCCGGAGGCAGGAAGGCCCTGCACATTGTGATATCGAGGATTGCCCCAATGAACTGGAGTCTCTGAGAAGGATCCAGGTGACACTTGGAATGGTTGATGGTGATACCCAGGTCAGTGAAAATCTGCAGGGTGAGGGAGAGGAAATGCAGGAATTCCTCCCTGGATGGGGCCGCCAGGAGCCAGTCGTCTAGGTAGGGAAAAACCTGAACTCCCAAAGTACGCAGGTGGGCCGCTACCACCGGCAGGCATTTGGTAAAGACTCGGGGAGCCGAGGAAAGACCAAAAGGGAGCACCCGGAATTGGTAGTGGTCTCCCTGGAACGCAAACCTGAGGTACTTTCTGTGCGAAGGGCGAATGGGGATGTGCAGGTACGCATCCTGCATATCCAGTGCACAAAAGCCATTGGCCTGGCGGAAGCAGGGGCAAGAGGCTTTGACGTGAGAGCATCCTGAACCTCTTGTATTCCATATGGGTTCAGGAGCTGAGATCGAGAATGGGTCTGAGATCTCCGTCTTCTTTAGTACGAAGGAAGAAATGGAAATAGTAACCCGCTCGTGGAGGTGAGGGGGGACGGGCTCTATAGCCTGCTTCGCAAGGAGATCGGAGATTTCTTCCCTGACCAAAGGAAGATGGTCCCTTGAGTGAGAGGAGTTCAGAGGGGGGTGACGTGGAGGTTTCTGCAGAAACTCTATGGAGTGCCCCTCTGCTATGATCTGAAGCACCCATGAATCCGATGTTATCCTCTCCCAACCCGGAAGGTGGAGGGAGAATCTCCCTCCTACCGGTTCCTCCGGGGCGTCCGGAGGTGGTGGGAGAGGGAAGGAGTCAGGTGGTGTGAGGCAGCGCCGCAGCTGGGGCACCCATTGCTTTTTTGGTTGGCAGGGGCCTGGCAGCTGTGGGGGCCCGACATTTAGTGGCCTGCCTTCCCTGAGGTTTCACTTGAGGCCGGCTGCGTCTGCGAAAGGGACGGCGCTGTGGGGGATGGGGACAGTACACTGAATCAACAGATTTAAGGGCCGTCCCCTTCTCCTGCAAGTCAGTGATGATGTCCTTGACATCACCACTGAAAAGTGCTTTTTGAATTGCTGACTGCACCTCCGGGACCAGACCTGACACACGGAGCCATGCATGACGCTGAAGACTTACGGCAAACGCAGAGCTCAGTCCTGCGGTGTCCACTGCATCGTAGGTCGTCTCTCAGAATATGACGACTGGTCGAACGACCAGAACGGACTAGGTCGGCTAACTCCTGCTTGACTGGGAGCGCAAGGAGTCAATCTTTGATTCCGCCTGGGTAAGGACAGCCTCTAGTAATCCCCCATATGCGCTACATAATTTAGGGCCCTAATCCCAGTGTGGAAGAAGGATCTTCCTTCCATACTGATCCAGAAGGCGAGATTCCTTATCCGGGAGACAAGCTCAAATGTTTCGTGTGCTGACCGGCCGTGATGCGCTAATCACAACCAGTCTGCAAAGGGGTGAGAGTCTAAAAGTCTACACCCTCCGGAGCCTGGTATAGCCTGTTGGACTTCCGAGGAAGTGGGGCTAAAGCCGACGGTTGTTTCTAAATAGTGGAAACAAGATGGGCGTGAGGCTCGATCCAGGGTGGCACTAGAGTAGGAGCCGTAAGGCAGTCCAGATGTTCAAGCGGAGTTTAACCCGTTGAGGATCTGGCTCTAAGAGCGCCACTGATGGACTTCCTGGATCTTCCTGAGCAACTCCGTGAAGGAAGGATCCTCGGAGGAGACAGGAGGAGTCCTCGGCCGGGGCTTGGACGGAGCCTGCTCGTCGTCTTTCTCGGGAACACCATTGGAAGCATCCGAGGTCCGAGAGAGAAGAAGAAGAGGAATTCGAAGCAGAGTAAGACTCCCCGACTCGTCTAGGGGGAGGAACGGGTTCCTTAGGGGGGATCCCCGGACGCGTGTCCTGACCCTCTCTGGATCCCGAGGGCAGAGCCCGGGAATCCGGAGGTGGACAGGGAGTGTGCCGTCTGGGGCGGGGGTGGCACCGTCACCGTAAGACGGCTCTCAACTTCCTTGGTGAGCTGAGCCTTGGCCTCAGCCCACCAGGAGGCCAGAGTCTCCTGGAGATCCACCGGCGGCCCGGGGGGTGGTGGAGGAAGAGGTGGGGGGTAGTTGTACGGATGGAAATCGTAAGGAGTGTATCCGTAACCCGGCTGCAGGAATACCAGAGCAGGGTATTGCGGCGTCGGGTACTGTGGCGTCAGTGGAGTCGGCGCAGGATACTGTGGACCTGGGAAAACCGGCGTCGGATTGGACGGCGGATACCCAGGCACCGGGGGAGCTGCTGGAGCAGACGGCCCAGTCGGGAACTCCACAGACGGATCAACCGCGATAGGCCCGTGGGCTGGAGGGCCCGATGGAAGAGGAATATCCCCCGCCAGCGTCGGAGGGGCCAGTGTCGGAACCGGCGTCGGCGGGGTCAGTGTTGGAGCCGGCATTGGGGGAGCCGGTGTCAGGGGAGCCGACGTCAGATCTGGCTCTGTAGGAAGAGGATTGGACGGTGGCCCAGGATCCCGAGCCTCGTCCGGGGATGGAGGAGAAAAATCAACAAGGTCAGGCAGGGGGGACTCGGGCTCCCCGGATAGCAGTGAGGGCTGCGGGGAACCTGGTACGACAGACGGAGAAGGGTTTGCCGTAGGCTCCGAGGCCCGGCGCACGTCGGAGGAGCCGACGTGCGACTTAGAGGCCAAGTCCCGGCGGACGCCAGAGGAGCCGGCGTCTGACTTCGGGGGTCCCTCATCGGAAACGGGCCGAGGATGAGAAGAGGCCCGGTCCAATGGGGACACTGCCGTGCGCCGCCCCGAAGGGTCGGCGTCTTAGCGGCCTTCTCCCGGCGGACGTCGGAGGAGCCGACGCCTGGCTTATGGGAGACGCGCACTAGTAGGCTGCAGGCCCGCGGCAGTACTGGGGCTGGAGCCTCCTTGCCCGGAGGCACCCAGCGAACTCGAAACGCTTGAACCCGACAGGCGGGCGATGCCTCCTCCAAAGCCTTGAAGGCTGCGTTTAGGCGATCCCGGAGAGAACGTACCTCCGCCACAGCTCCGGACGGAGTCGCGGAGGAGGAGGCCTTCTCCCGGTGCCTTTCCTTGTCCCGCTTCTTGTGCCCTTCAGGGGAGGTCGACGCCTGCCGAAGCTTCTTCAACTCCTTCTCCATCGCGGACATCTTCTTCTTGAGGAGATGGGCTTGAGAGACTGCTGGCATCGTCTGCGGGTGGCCACGTTGAAATGAAGGCAGTGTGGACACTTGTCGACCGCGTGGTCGGGGCCTAAACAGAAAAGGCAGAGGGAGTGACCGTCTTTGTGAGGCAGTTGGGCGCCGCACGAGTCGCACTTATTTTTTGAAGGGGACGACATATACCGACGTTCACCTGACGAAGAAAATACAAAATACTGATACTTTTCGGAAAAACCGACGAAGCAACAGGACTGAGCGTTATGAACTTCACCGTGAGGCGCTGCACGAGCTGACGGCGGGAAAGAACTGGAAGGCGGGCGTCTGGGACCGCCCCTTTATACCGACGTCGTCTGACGCTGGTCACCTAATGTGGGTGCGGTCCTCGCAGGACTGCTAGCTAGAAATTTTTCCGTAAGTCCTGCCCCGGCCCGCCAGTCCTATATGTAATTACCTACTGCAAGAGCCCTCTCGAAGTAAGATCTGGCCCTCCATCATTTCTCACCGCGGACCACCCAAGTGTCCTAGGACTAGGTGATCTTCACCAACAACCAGCCTGGCATGCCAGTTGCAGACCAGGCCTCCTTGGTTGGAGTGCCCACTTTGGCTGCGGTCATGGCGGCTCTACTCATAGGGGTGGAGAAGCAGTTGCAGGGAGCACCTGTGTAGTGTGGACTGGCAAGGGTATCACTAGTGGCTGCCAGGTGACTGAAAGGCCAGGGGGCAGAGCCCTACCCCACCCTGCAATGGCTCCTTGTTGCCAGAGAAGCTCCTTTTAGCACCATCTTATCTTATGGTGGTGCCTCTCCTCACCTGAGGATGAGGAAGTTAAGGAGTATTGTTGGCAACACCTCCTGGTTCAGAGTGATCGCCTTCATTGAGTCTTCGACAGTTGGCCCAACAGTCAACATCAAGGAGAGTGTTCCAGAGGGTTGTGGTAGACCACATGCCTGGCAATGTTCAGTAAGACAGGCTTAGAAGGATCGACCGCTGGTGGAGGCCATGCCCAAGGTGAACAGTTTGGGGAAACTGATTGGTTCACGTCCTCTTGAGTAAGGACTGAGAGTACCGGTGTCTGGGAAAACTAATCCTCAGTCTTGCCCGAAAGCTGATCGACAGGCTTGAGGAAGATTTCCACAGCTTGCCTGACTGAAGTCGAGGACGACAAGCTCGACAGATATACCAAGGAGCTTTCGACCAAAGGGGCCTCGACCGGAGTTGAGCAGTTGGGGGAGTCAAGGGATCAGGAGGACCTCAGTCTCTCCCAGTCCCACTACCAGCACTTGTGTTTCTTGCCATGATGGGCAGGACTCTTCCCCCCAAGGTCTGGAGGGCCATGCATATTTCAAGGACTCCCTCCATGTATGACCCTCTGACATAGGCCTAAGCAAAGAGTAGCACCTAGACCGAGGAGGTACCCACTGCAATATCCACTGCCTCCTCCTCAAAGGCAGCAAGCTGTGATGCAGACCTGGCAGCTGCCAAGGCCTTCTTATGGCCCTTAGGCCAGTCTTTTGGATCACACTCCGAAGGCCAGCCAAGAATGAGCCAGTGCTTCCTATTCTTGAGGGATTCCAGAAGCACTGAGACACACAGACTGCACCCAGCCATGTCGTGCTGCCTGCCCATGCAGTAAAGGCACATGTTGTGTGGGTTGGTGACCGACATCTTCTGTCAGTACCATACACAGAATTTGAAGCTCAACTTCTGTTGCTCCATTGTTGGTCACAAAGAAGAGCTGGCGGGGACAAGAAAGGAATCGTAATTGTTTCAAAAACTTTGAAAGTAAAGATTCGCCAAAGGCGCACTAAATTCTAAAGGACACCCACAAGGGAGGTGACCTGTTCTTCCAGCAGAAAGATCTGACATCACTGGGTGGATTTGGGGGATATACCACCCAGGTGGTAAGAGGAGCTTAGCTTCAGGACAGCTGATGAATCAGTACTTCCACTGGAACTGCCAGAGTGTGGACAGTAGAACTATATCCATGCCCCTAGATTACACCCCTGCACAAATTTAAAAGTTAAGTACTATACAGTTTTATTTTCTGGTGTTTATCTGCTTACCATAAACAAAATCCTCTTCAAACCCTTACCTGATTAAAATGGAAATCTCATCTGCTTACCCTAACACAGATACAATTGAGGCAATGGATCCATATTAGGCCTTCTGTTGTGCGTGTGTGTCCCCATGTGGTTTGAACATACTACCAGAACCTTCTGTCAGCAGAATTATGCATTTTGAAATCTTATATTTCGTGGTTAACATTTTAGAAAAAAAGTATTCTTATGTATGGATGTCATCGATGACATACATACCTTAAATGATTTCTTGCATACAGTGTCAGTGTGGCTCAGTTGGTAGCACATCGACCTCTGGACCAGAAGGTCATGGATTCTTGTCCCACACTGGGATTGGACTTGCACCTAAAAAAATCGCTGGCATCTGAGTGCAGTACTGGGGGGTGCTGTACTGCTGGGGTGTGCCATCCTCCGGATGAGACGTTAAACCGAGGTCCCTTCTGCTCATTCTGGTGTTGTCATGGTGGGTGTCCAGGTGGAAGTAAAAGAACCCAGGGCACTCTTCACAAAGAGCAGGGAGCATTCCCGGTGTCCTTGCCAACATTCCCCTTCCCATAAACCGGTTCATGCAATTATCCAGGCTGTGTGGGGGTGATGATGTGTGATATGGCCGCCACCACACATTCAGTCACTTCACTACCAGTCTAGCATTGCTTGTAAAAGCGTTTTTGGGATACTATGTACGAAAAGCACTATATAAATGCAGATCCTTCTTCTTCTTCTTCTTCTTCTATAATGGCATTCTTAACCAATGGGAGAGCAGCTTTGACAATGCTTGACAACATCACTAAGGCCCTGCTGCTTCTATTTTGCCCATAGAGCTTTTTATCCTCCTGGGAGCCCTGGCAGGTGGCTGCGGTCTCTCTTTGTGGAGAGACTCACTCTCTGGCTTCCCTGCGTCCCCATATCACCGACTTGGTCAGTCCCCCGTGGATTGCCCCCCACGGCAGGGCGAGGAGGGAGGGCATCGGCACCCCCCCAGAGACCCAATCCAGATACACTGGGCTGACCCCTCGGTCGAAGGAGCCATCACGGAACCTGCCAGGCTCCGTCTTCCATTTTCTTCCCATCCCCCCTCCCCACCGACGTGATGACATCGTACATGCCTTCTGACCCGTACTGCCCTCCAACCACTGCCAGAGGACAGTCAACAAGCGGGACGACAAGTCTCCCTCGCCCTCAAAAGAGGAGAGCAGTTCTCCAGATGCTTGATCTTCTCTCGCTCCTGCCAACCCCCAGCAGCCGAAGTTAATTCCCGAACCTGGGAAGACAATGTGGCACGAGGTGTGGTATCCAGCACCTCAACCCTCAGTGCCACCGGGTCGGCCAGCTCTGCTGCTTTTAAAGCTTAAAGCACCTGAATTCGGGCAGAAACAGTTAAATCTTCATTGAACAGGTCATATAAAAAATACACCTTTTAAAATGCATACACAGCCAAAAAATGTCTAGCCCGCCAGTGCAGCAGTAGCGCTACCGCTTGCTGCACCAATGACCTGGGTTCAAGAATGAGCTTGAAGCGCTGGAGGGTCAGCCAGGGGGAGAAGTGTTAATCATCTGTGAGGCAGCTCTCCTCGTGGGGGGAGGTGGGGCTCGGCATCAGCCTGGCCTCAGGCAGTGGCTGGAGATCAAGGTGCTTAGGACCTCCAGACCATGAGGTGGAGGAGCAGCAGACGTGGATGTGCTGCATGCCGCAGTGCATGCAGCAAAATCCTGGATGCCACTGCATGTCTTTTCCTTCTAGTGTCCAGAACACAAGGGAAAATGCCACCAACCAGGGAGTTTACACCCCGATAAGCCCCCACGTCCTCACCAAGTCCCATATATATGCTCCTGGATTCCTCCTAGCTTCACCTTCTCCGTAATTGTTGACTGGATCATGTGGGAAGATCACCAAGGGGCTGAAAGCAATCAGGTAGGGGGAACAACCTCGAGATGTGTCGCAGGTGGTCTGCAGGACCAGAATGTCAGGTAGACGGGCTTCAGGTGGCAGGCCTCAGACAGCTAGTTTCGGAACCCACTCGTGAGGGAGCAATCTTAGACCTTGTACTCTCAAATGGGGGCAGTGAGAGGATCTCAGATCTAGAAGTGGGTTGCCATCTGGGAACAAGTGACCATCAAACAGTGTGGTTCACATTAAACTCAGCTACAGAGTCAAGCCATACAAAAGTGAGGGTACTGGACTTCAGGAGGGCTGACTTTGGCAAGATGGGAGAGTGCCTCAGAAAAGCACTATCAGACAGGCTAGAGGGAAGGGTGGAGCAACAAAGGGGAATCATCAAAACTGCCATCACAGAGGCACCAAGCCTTTGTGTAAAGTAAATAAACAAATCAAAATGAAAGAAAAAGCCACTATGGTTCTCAAATGAGGTGCCTGGGAAAGTCAGGGAGAAAAAGATAGCATTCCGGAAGTATAAGGAAACACAGAAGGAGCAGGACAGAGAGCTGTACCAGTTAAGGCAGAAGGAAGCAGGGAAGGAAGTCAGAATAGCAAAGGTCCAAACTGAGGAAAAGATAGCCAACTCAGTTAAGAAGGGGGATAAAACCTTTTATAGGTACATCAGCGAGCGTACAAAGACAAAGGGAGGGATAGTGAGGCTGAATAGAACGAACGGTGGGTGGGTAGAGGGGGACAGTGAAAAAGCAGGGATACTGAACGAATATTTCTACTCAGTATTCACAAAAGAGGAGGGGGAATTGCCTAATCCAATCAACAGAAGCACTCTTGATAGGGGGGTCGATCCCAGTCCTTTCACAGAAGAAAGGGTTCTGCAAGAACTCCTAAAACTGAAGGTGGACAAAGCAATGGGTCCTGATGGAATTCCCCCCAGAATTCTAAATGAATTAAGGGGGGGAACTAGTGAAACCACTGGCTACTCTTTTTAATAAATCATGGGAGGATGGTGTGGTACCCGAGGACTGGAGGAAAGCGGATGTGATTCCTCTTCACAAAAGTGGGACCAAGACAGAGGCAGGAAACTACAGACCTGTCAGTTTGACCTCTGTGGTAGGGAAAGTGATGAGGAAAGAATTGTTGAGTACCTAGAGGCCAGTGGGGCACAGGACCCAAGGCAGCATGGGTTCACAGCAGGAAGGTCATGTCAGACGAATCTAATAGATTTCTTTGACTGGGTGGCCAAAGTAGTAGACCAAGGAGGGGCTGTGGACATGGCCTACCTAGACTTTAGCAAGGCATTTGACACAATCCCACACAAAAGATTAATAGTCAAATTAACCAGCCTGGGAGTGGGTCCCAGGGTGGTAGCCTGGGTAAAACATTGGCTGCACAACAGGACACAGAAGGTAATTGTAAATGGAGTCCACTCTGAAGAAAGAGGGGTTACTAGTGGGGTACCGCAGGGTTCAGTGCTGGGTCCAGTCCTTTTTAATGTCTTTATAAGTGACATTGCAGAGGGACTGGAAGGAAAATTATGCCTGTTTGCAGATGACACAAAGATCTGCAACAGGGTGATACACAAGGAGGCATGGAAAGGATAAGAAGGGACTTGGCAAGGTTGGAGGAATGGTCAGAAGTATGGCAGCTAAGTTCAATGCAAAGAAGTGCAAAATAATGCACCTGGGAAACAAGAACCCAGAGGAAGAATACACAATGGGGGAGATAGTAACAACAACAAGGAAAGGGATCCGGGGTAATCATATCAGATGACCTTAAGGTTAGTAAGCAATGTGAGAAGGCAGTAGGGATGGCTGGGGTATACTGGGATGCATAGGCAGAGGCATCACCAGCAGAAAACAGGAAGTTGTTATCCCGCTGTACAGACAGTTGGTGAGACCCCATCTGGAGTACTGAGTCCAGTTCTGGAGACTCCATCTCTGCAAGGACATAGACAGGACAGAGGCAGTCCAGAGGAGGGCAACTAAAATGGTGCAGGGTCTGCAAGAGAAGCCGACGAGAGAGACTTAAGGAGCTTAATATGTATACCCTTGAGGAAAGAAGGGAGAGGGGACATGATAGAAACTTTTAAGTACCTCAGTGGAATCAACAAAGTCCAAGAGGGTAGCATCTTTCAGAAAAAGAGGCGTTGCAAGAACAGGGGACACAATTTAAAAGATGGGGGCGGTTCAGGGGCAATGTGAGGAAGTATTTTTCACAGAGAGGGATGGATGCATGGAACGGTCTTCAGAGGAGGTTGTGGGGTCTAAAACTGTGGGAGAATTCAAGAATGCATGGGAGAGACATAAGGCAATTCTTGCAGGGGGTAGGAAGAAATAGGCTGTTGGTTAACTAGGATCTGCGGCCTATCCTGTAGGTAGGGAAATGGGCAGACCAGATGGGCCAAGCGGTCCTTATCTGCTGTCAAACTCTATGTTTCAGGTGGATGGGAGGTGGAAAGGCCGAAGGAGGTCCTTGTTGGTGGAGCGGGAAGATCAAGAGACTTAAAAAAAAAAAAAAAAAGAATAGCATTGGGCTACACTAGGATAGTCATATTTATCTCTTCCAGTATGGATAAGACCTTATCACAGTTCCATGACATTGCACCTCATAAGTTACGGTCATTTTTTTTTTTATTGTTTTTACTTATGCCTTTTGCCCCCTACGCATCAGTCCTCCCTACGACTCAGGACCACTATGCACCTCTCGATCCCTCCTACCTCTCAACCACAGCCACCTACCTCCATGGACCCTTGGCATCACTCCCAGGCAGGGCCAGGATGGGGGAATCCCCCCAGACATCATGTTGCATCAGGCAGGGCTCACGCCAGTGAGGCAGGGGACCCAGATTTACCGGAGACCCTCTCCGCCACAGAGGTACTGTGGTCGCGGTACTTTATCCCGTGACATGTTTCCCCTAGGGACATCATGTGCAAAATGTCAAGGCATGAGGGTGCACAGTGTGTGCATCTGCATGCAGGTGTTGCGACGTTCCTCCCTCCCTGTTGTCCGTCTCCCCAAGGGCACTGCCATCTGTGTTCACCAAGGTGGCAGTGTTGTGATCGAGCATGGAGAACTCCCTACCCGGAGAAGGGGGCGTCCTGTAGCATGCTCAGTCCTCCCCCCCCCAGCCGGCCCCAGATGACCGAGGCTTGTTTCCATACCTGGGCTGCTGGTATCGCAAGCAGTAGCTCTACAGCTGCACCGACCCCATTACGATCATATTCTCACATGTGGAGATAAATACAATTATCACAGGTTATCCCAGTGCAGCCCATTATATATCTGCTATTTATACCACAGCAGTGAGAATAAATTATCTAATAGACTGTCTTGATTCCACATTATCACCCCAGTACAATTTAGAGTTCATAAATATCATTCAGTGAGCGCTGACCTAGTGAAACTCACCAGTGATATTTACCATCCTATGGATAATGGTGAGCTTACTGGGGGCAGTGTTCATTGATCAATAAAAAAACATTTGATACTGGTAATCATATTATATTATACAAACAGAAAAGAATTTGATGTTCTTCAGTTTTTCTTTCTTGGTTCTGAGACTACCTATGGTAAGTAACAGATAGCAAACTGTCACAGTACTATATATTCTGTACACAGTGCTAGACCTATCGGGCCTGTCGAGTGAATGCATAGATCCAGGGGAGCTTGTGCTCACCTATAATAGGGCGGTAACAGGTGCCTTGGATTCCATTGCTCCTGTCTGTGTTTGACCACTCACTCTTTACCCAAGGTCCCCATGGTTTGATGGGACCTTGAAGGAGCTGAGGAGAGTGGGTCGAAGGTTAGAGAGGGCTTGACAGAAATCTGGCCTGGAGGTTGACAGGCTTAGACTGATGGATCATCATGTTGTCTATCAATTGACAATCACCCATAAGAAGGCAGAATTCCTGTCCAGGGAGATTGCCGCCGTGAAAAAATCGACCAGCTCAGCTCTTCCAGACTGTAGACAGACTGTGCTATTTAACTAATTTTTCCTGTTGTCTCTCCTCAGATCGTATACACCCTTGACTGGTTGTCCTGCAATACCCGGGCAGCATGGCTTACTTCCTTCGTCATGGCCGCCACTCCTCCGGTGCTCCTGAAGCTTCCCCTCCCTCCAGCTCAACATCCTATCCATCCCTGACCAGGCGTCCTGCAATACCTGGGTGGCGCGGTTTATTTCCTTTGCTGTGGCCACCGCTTCTCCAGTGCTCCTGAAACTTCCCATCCCTCTGGCTCAAGATCCTATCTGCCCCTGCCTAGACACCCTGAAATACCCAGGCAGCGCAGCTTACTTTCTTCGCCATGGCCACCACTCCTCCGGTGCTCCTAAAGCTTCCCCTCCCTCCGGCTCAAGATCTATCCGCCCCTGACGGGTGCCCTGCAATACCGGGTGGCGCAACTACTTCTTTGCTGTGGCCTCCGCTCACTCTGGTGCTCCTGAAGCTTCCCCTTCCTCCGGCTCAAGATCCTATCCGCCCCAGACCGGGCACCCTGCAATACCTGGGAGGCTCGGCTTACTTCCTTCACTGTGGCCGCCACTCCGGTGCTCCTGAAGTTTCCCCTCCCTCTAGCTCAAGATCCTATCTGCCCCTGACCGTGCGCCTTCTGATACCCAGGCGGCGCTGCTTACTTCCTTTGCAGTGGCCGGTGCTCCTGAAGCTTCCCCTCCCTCTGGCTCAAGGTAACAGCCCGCCATTGCTCATCTCCAGCCTTCCAGACAGTCCATTTGAAACTTTGGCACATCTGTGGCTCTCTGCCTGATTGGCTGTTTACCCCTGGACTTTGCTCAAATGGCCAATCAGTTTTCCATTTGACAGGCTCAGCTTCCCGTTTTCAGTGGCCAAATAGTGCTGTACTCACAGCAAACCCTGATTACTGCTTAGACTGTGAATTTTTCCCGTCTGCCCACCCCCGCCCCCCACAGTCTTTAAGTACTCTTTTTCCCCAGATAGACTGCCCACCTCCTCCTGTGTTTCTTAAGTTGCCACCTCTTAACGTGCCATCACACAGTATTTCCTTTTGGCACAAACACCATATGCTAGCATACTAACAGCCATCCTTTCAAGCTTCCTCTGTGTCATCTCCTTCCTTTTTTCTTTGAAACTGCCAACTTTGCTTATTTCCAATGCTTTAGTCCGCAGGCTTTGCTTCGAGTAAGACCCTGCTGCAAGCCTCTTTTCTCCAGTACCCTCCCTATCACCTGCGTTTCTTCTGAAATTTCACTTTTCATGGGGCTTCCTGCTCCATCTTCTTCTATATCTTTGCTAATGACACTCTGCCCCCACCAGTGGCATTTAACTCTGACTGTGCTGGAAACCACTGAGACCCTCCTCCATGATTCACATCTTACAAGCTTTAGAATCTAAAATGAATATATACCTGACTCTCCTTGTAATGTCCTCCTTGACTGATCCGCTACTTGAAGTTGATTCATCAGCCCCCAGTCTGATGAGCCTGCTATCCCTAAAACCTACCCCTCGTGTATTAAGATCTTCTAGCCTACCATTACTGGAGCTCCCAAAGGCCAGGCTAAAGACAGGCCAAAGATCCCACGCTGTCACTGCCCCAGAATTTGGAACAATTTGCCCCACCCCTACTTCCTGCAAAACCATTAACCAATTCAAACAACTCTACAAGGATGAGTTCTTTATCCCCTCCCCCCAAAGCAGAGGTACTGTAACTGTTATTAACAAGTAAGGTCATATATGACTGATGTTACACATCTCACTCAATCTCCGCAATGGTCACAGCCTCCCTTCTCTCCTATCTCAAAGACAAGCTGTTCTCCCCACTTCTCCTCTACCTAGAATAACATCTGACTGTAACATGAACCCCTTGTCTCTACCAAATGCAGCTGAATCTGGCTATTCTTAGTTATCTTGCTATTTAAATTGTTGACATCTGGTATTTGAATGGCATAAATGTCCTTGCACATGGTATAAAATGTTAATCTGCCTCCTGCCTCCCCTGGCTACCTGCAAACTGCCTGTGATCCTGAATCCTTTGGTTATTGCCTACTCGGGTACTGTTATTTACCTATGGCTTAACTGTATATTGTGACTCACTGTACTATTCTATGTGTATTATTGTATTATGTTTTGTTCTTGAAATGCTTTATTCCTTGGGTCGTCACTGAAAAGGGGATTTTATCTCAGCTGACCTACCCGGTCATCAAAATTCAAATAAATACATAAATAAACTGGTTACGGACATCTGTGCCGTGCTATTTCCTGCAGATCTACCAAGCCCTCACTCCTACTCTAGAGCACATTCTCCATCTGACCCCCCCCAACCATCATGGTCTGCCATGACCTCACACCTATGGGCTATGCCATACTGGCAATACTGTCAAACTATGAGCGTTGCTTGCTTGGCCTTTTTCTTCACTCTCTAACCATCCAGTCCCCCAGCTGGCTCCCTCCTACTTGCCTCTCCTTTCCCTCCTTCTCCTTGCTGGAGACGTGGACACCAACCCGGGCCCCTTAAACACACATACTGATCACATCAACACCTCTTGGACAAGCCATACAGGCCTCAGAGTTGCCCACCTTAACATATACTGCCTCCCATCAAAGTTCCCCGACCTCGATGCTTGGGTGGCCCTTTACCAACCACATGTACTAGGCCTCTCCGAGATCTGGTTGAAACCTTACCACTCGGATGCCTCATACAAAATCCATGGTTACTCCCTCCTCCACCTGGACAGACCTGGTAGAAAGAGGGTGGGGGTGTAGCACTATATGTACAGGACCACATCACTGCCACCTCCACGAGTGAGTGGCTCCTTGCCAAAATAACCCTGGGTGCGTCTAAGAAATTTTACCTGGACTGCTGCTATAACCCCCCATCGGGAGGCATCCAGGGCTAGTAAATTTCCTAGATGGGCTCGAGTGCATCTCTCCCTCGAGAGATACCATTATAGTCTGGGATTTCAACCTCAACTGGATTGGGGACCTAAAACCAGGCTATGCTAACCTACTCAAGTCACAAAACCTGGAACAAGTCATCTCCTCTCCAACCAGACACAATCACCGCTCGCAAAACCACTCCATCCTCGACTGGATTGCCACAAATCAGGCAGACTTGGTCCTCCAGGCGGGCACAATGTCTGACTCAATTAGCGACCATACCCCTACCTATATCATCCTGGCCACCAAGCCAAATCGTCCTCCCCCCAAACTCCTGTCTTTCAGGAAGTTTAATTGCCAGGAGCATGATTCTGTTCTCAGAGATGTAAGGAATATAAACTGGTCTGACCTCTACCGGCATAGCAATGTTTTAACTGCAGTTACTCTTTTCACTGATATCCTTCGAAAGCTACAGGACGTACATTTCCCCCTCACTACCAGAAGGGTTAGAGGGGGCTGTACTTGCTGGCTTACCAAAGAGCTTCTGGCACAAATGAAGGTTAGGGACAGTAAATTGAGAGCATACAAGGCATTCCCCTCCCCTCTACTCTGGAATGACTACAGATGACTACGAAATTCCTGCAAACAGGCTGCCAAATAGCTTAAACGGAAATATTACACCAAACAACAAAGTGGCACCCTTGGCAATCCTCGCAGATTCTGGGCCTCCATCAGGTCCCTCCTAAACCCCAAGAACAACTCACAAATAATGTGGCTCACATCCCCCTCGGGTTCCATCTCGAATTCTGCCAGAATTTTGGACACTTTCAACAAAATGTTTACCTACCTAACCTGCTACCTCAGCATGCTCCCCCCCTCAGCCTCCCACTGGTCGAAACTCCCAACCAAATGGCTTTCACTCCTCCAACAATGCCGTCCCTCTTCCCTCTTTTTATTTTAGAGCCATCAGAGTGTCACCATTAAACACCTGAAGACTCTGCCGGCCAGCAGAAGTCCTGGTTGCGATGGACTTTACCCAACTTTTCTGAAACTCATCTCCCTTGCCACCGTTAAACCGCTTACTTTCATATTCAACCTTGCCCTGCCATCATCCGCTGTGCCCGACTCCTGGAAGCATGCACATGTTGTACCAGTTTTTAAAGCTGGTGATCCCCTCAAGCCTGAAAACTACAGACCCATCTCCCTCCTCTCGCATCTAAGTAAATTAATGGAAAAAATTGTACATTTCCAGCTATCAGAACATCTAGAAAAATATAACCTACTGTGTCCCCTCCAGCATGGTTTCCGCAAACATCACAGCACCTCTGCATTGGCCCTTTTTACCGACCACATTCTTAAAAATATGGACAAGGGTAGGGCCACAGGTGCGCTATTTGTTGATCTAGTGAAGGCTTTCGATCTAGTTGACCACCACCTCCTTCACTCTACCCTGCTGCGCTTTGGTTGCTCTGTGGAAACTGCTACATGGTTCCACAGTTATCTATCTGACAGGTCCCAGTCTGTTAAAATAGGGAATTATTTATCTGCCACCCTACCTATCAGCACTGGAGTCCCCCAAGGTTCCATACTTGGCCCTCTACTTTTTTCCATGTTCATAAACGCACTCCCTCCAGAAAAGCCTCAATTGTAACGCACTCCTCTATGCCGATGACCTAGTCCTCTATCACAGTGACAAATCTCTGGAATCCATCTCATCCACCCTCTCGCTAAACTATAGCTCCGCACACAATTGCTTCCTTGCCAGTAAACTCCTAGTAGATGAGAAGAAGACCAAAGCCATGCTCTTTGGCTCTAAACTCTTCCTTGCCAAGGTCGCCAAATGCAACTCCTCTCTCCTAGTACTCACCTCAGCAGATCCCCCTCGAGAATGTCCCCGCCTTCAAGTAACATTTTCACAAGATAAGTGTGATGAGTTTGCTTGTTTCTTTCCAGATAGGGTGACTGATATCAGGGCTGGAATCTGCCCAGCACACTCTATGGGGGTTAGTGGTGGTAGGTGCAGGGTCACTTCCCCACGGTCTTCCTGGATCTCTTTCGACCGACCGGAGATATGGGACATCATGCGGATTGTCCAGAAATTGCAGCCAACTCGCTGTAGTTTGGATCTGTGCCATACATGCCTATTATTAGGGTGTATGGAGTCCATCGGCTCGGACCTTGCAGAGATTGTTTGGTGCTCTTTAGATTTGGGAGAGTTCCCTGGCTCCCTGAAAGAGAGGCGGTGGTGACACCGCTTCTTAAGAAAGCTTCTTTAGACCCAAGCGTCTGTGCAAACTACATACCTATCTCTAACCTTCCCTTTGTTGGGAAGGTAGCTGAGAAAGTAGTTGCACTGCAACTGGAGAACCATCTTACCATCCATGATGTCTTCGATCCTCTCCAGTCAGGTTTCCGGAAGAGACATAGTACCGAGACCGCTCTGGTTCGGGTGCTCAATGGTCTCCTGATGGCGAGAGACCAGAAGCGCCATTCCATCTTGGTGCTGCTGGATCTATCCTCAGCATTCGACACTGTGGTCCATGGGGTTCTGCTCCAGCATCTGAGGGTCATCTGTGGACTGGCTGGTCCAGTTCTTAGATGGTTCCACTCTTTCCTAGGTGGCAGGTCTCAGAGGGTGGTGTCGGGGAATTTTTTCTCTGAGCCATTCTCTCTGCCATGCGGAGTGCCTCATGGCTTGGTGCTGTCCCCCATGTTGTTCGCAGTGTATTTGCTGCCCTGCGGAAACATTGTACGATGATATGGGCTGAGTTTTCACTGCTACGCAGATGATATACAGCTCTGTCTGTCTTTTGCACCCGACCAGGATAGTACGGTCTCGATATTTAACAGCTGTCTGGCGGAAATCCATGGCTGGATGAAGTCCAGCTGGTTGAAATTGAATTCTGGGAAGACTGAGGTGTTGGTGGTGGATCTGGGGCACCAGATAGAGAAATCAGTGCTGGGGTTACCATCTGGGCTTTGGCTTAATGGTGTACAGCTACCCACCTCTGAACGGGTGTGTAATCTGGGGGTGGTATTTGACGATGGGCTGACACTGGGGACAAAGGTATCAGCAGTCATCAAATCCTCCTTTTACCATCTTATGAACATCACCAGAATTAAGCACCTTGTTCCATCCGATGATCTGCCCACGCTGATCCACACCTTTGTGACCTCGCGCCTTGATTACTGCAACTCCTTATACCTAGGTCTTCCAGGGGTTGATGTCCGCCGCTTGCAGCTGGTGCAGAACGCGGTGGCACGATTACTGACTGGGACGTCACGTTCCAGTCGTATTACTCCTGTGCTGCGTAATCTGCACTGGCTGCCTATACAGTGGCAGACCACCTTCCAGGTCGGTCTTATGACCTATAAAGCCCTCCACGGACTGGGACCGGGTTATCTGCAAGAGCTCCTGGTTCCCTACAGCCCTGGCCGACCTCTCTGCTCTGCTGACGAGGGAATGTTAGAGGTTCCCACAGTGCGGCTGAAGACATCTGGCACAAGGGCTTTTATGTTCGTGGTGCCATCCCTGTGGAACTCACTACCTCGTCAGATTAGAGAGTGAGGGACCGTGGAGAGATTTAAGACCAGTTTAAAAACGTATTTATTCAAACAGGCTTTTAATACTTGAAGTATTAGGAATTCAGAGGATTTTAAATTGAAGCTGTTCTGTTTTGTTTCATGTGGTTTTATTGAGTTGTTCTTAAGATGTTGTATGTAAAGCACTTTGATGTTTGAATTGCGCTATACAAATAAAAATATTATTATTATTATTATCTTGGTGTTACCCTTGATCCATTCCTCACCTTCAATGATCATATAAATAACACTGTGAGGAAAACTCACCAAAAACTAGGTGCTGCCTACTGCATCAAACAACTTCTATCTCCTGAAGATCACCTAGCTATTGCGCAAGGTGGTCTTCTGCCCATCCTTGACTACTGCTCCCCTGTCTGCTCCTTCTTGTCCCCTTCTCTTCTCTCTCGCCGAAAAACAACTACAACTCCATTTGTCACTTTGCTCTCCTTGGCCCCTACTCCACCCACCACTGCTGACTCTACCAGCCACTAGGGTGGCTCCCTCTCCAGGGTCGTTTCAACTTCTCCTTGGGTTGTTTAGTAGATAACGCACTCAGAAGCAACCACCTGTCCCCCTACTCTACTTACTGATTGGGTGGCTTCTAGCAACCCCAGGGAATCCTCTGCCCCCCCTCTGGAAATCCCAAGCATCTTAGAAACATAGAAACATAGACTTTGACGGCAGATAAGGACCGCTAGGCCCAACTAGTCTGCCCATTTCCCTACCTACAGGACAGGCCGCAGATCCTAGTTAACCAACAGCCTATTTCTTCCTACACCCCACAAGAATTGCCTTATGTCTGTCCCATGCATTCTTGAATTCTCCCAGTTTAGACCCCACAATCTCCTCAGGAAGGCTGTTCCATGCATCCACTACCCTCTCTGTGAACTAATACTTCCTCCATTGCCCCTGAACGCCCTCCTTCTATCTTTAAATTGTGTCCCTTGTTCTTGCAAGTCTCTTTTTGAAAGATGCTACCCTCTTGAACTTTGTTGATTCCACTGAGGTACTTAAAGTTTCCATCATGTCCTCTCTCTCCTTCTTTCCTCAAGGGTATACATATTAAGCTCCTTTAGTCTCTCCTCATACAGCTTCTCTTGCAGACCCTGCACCATTTTAGTTGTCCTCCTCTGGACTACCTCTATCCTGTCTATGTCCTTGGGAGATGGGGTCTCAGAACTGGACACAGTACTCCAGATGGGGTTTCACCAACTGTCTGTACAGAGGGATAACAACTTCCTGTTTTCTGCTGCTGATGCCTCTCCCTATACATCCCAGTATATCCCCAGCCCTCCCTACTGCCTTCTCACATTGCTTGCTAACCTTACGGTCATCTGATATGATTACCCCCAGGTCCCTTTCCTTTTTTGTTGTTGTTACTACCTCCCCACCCATTGTGTATTCTTCCCCTGGGTTCTTGTTTTCCAGGTGCATTATTTTGCACTTCTTTGCATTGAATCCTAGCTGCCATACTTCTGACCATTCCTCCAACCTTTTCCAAGTCCCTTTTCATCCTTTCCACACCTCCTTGTGTATCAACCCTGTTGCAGATCTTTGTGTCATCTGCAAAAAGGCATACTTTTCCTTCCAGTCCCTCTGCAATGTCACTGATGAAGACATTAAAAGGACTGGACCAATCTGAACCCTCACGGTGCCCCACTGAGTAACCCCTCTTTCTTCAGAGTGGACTCCATTTACAATTACCTTCTGTGTCCTGTTGTGCAGCCAATGTTTTACCCAGGCTACCACCCTGGGACCCACTCCCAGGTTGGTTAATTTGACTATTAATCTTTTGTGTGGGACTGTGTCAAATGCCTTGCTAAAGTCTAGGTAGGCCATGTCCACAACCCCTCCCTGGTCTACTACTTTGGTCACCCAGTCAAAGAAATCTATTAGATTCGTCTGACATGACCTTCCCGCTGTGCATCTCTTCGGTTATGGGCTGTAAAGCTGTCTCTGTCACTGCCCCCATCTTATGGAATAGAATCCCATTGTCCATCCGATCATCCCCCTTCCACTTGCCCTTCAAAACTAAGAGTCTGGCTCCTGTCTGAGTCCGCCTGCAGCTGCTTCTGTGGACAGCATCAGGGCCCATAAGCTGCCTGCCCTGGAAAGAGCTATGGCTGCCCGCCCTCTCTCCCTACCCCTGCTTTTCTCATGTCTCTAATCTCCCTAGAATATTATGTATTTCCCATATGTCCTTAACTCCTAGTCATCCTTTTGAATGCTCATTTTTCAGGTTATGAACTGTACAGTTTTTTCGTTTGTCTTATCCAGGTACTCTTTATTAGCTTAGTCCACTGCTACCCCTTCTAAGCCTGTAAAAATGTGTCTTCCACCTCTGCCTTTTGGTTTCAATTGACTTGTGTGACTTATGTACATATCTAACTTTTGTTATTACCATTGCTTGCCCTCATGTTGAGGCCTGCTTGGTTATTGCTTTCTTTGTATTGTACTATTACTGTTCTTTTGCCTCTTAATTGCCACATTGTGGCCCGGGTCGTGACTGAAAACGGTCCCTTGGATCAGCTCACCTACCCGGTTACCAAAGACATAAATAAATAAGTAACCAGTCTGCAGGCTGGTGGAGCCTTGTCACAAGAAAGATGTGATGAGTTTGCTCGATTCTTCGCAGATAGGGCTGTCACCATCAGATCCGGTATCCACCCAGCCCTCTCTATGGGGTGTTGCGGAGGTCGGTGGGAGGTTGCAAGCGCCCAGTTTGTCTGGTCTGACTTTAGGCGACTGGACATCATGGACATTGTATGGATCATTCAGACTTTACAGCCAACTAGTTGTAGTTTGGACCCAGGCCCAACGTGTCTCCCTATGGGATGTGTTGAGGAAATCGGCCCAGTCCTGGCTGAGATAGTCTGGCCATCATTGGAGAGGGGGATATTTCCAGATCCACTTAAGGAGGCGGTTGTACGACCGCTCCTGAAAAACCCTCCTTTGATCCAAAAAATTTCGTTAGCTACAGACCTTTGTGGGTAAGGTTATTGAGAAGGTGATTGCACTACAACTGGATGATCATTTGTCTATCCACAATGTCTATGATTCTCTCCAGTCCAGATTTAGGAAGAGGCATAGCACCAAGACGGTCCTTGTTCTGGTGCTTAATGATCTCCTAAAAGCGAGACATCAGAGGACTCGTTCCATCTTGGTTCTCCTTGATCTTTCAGCGGCATTTGACACTGTGGTGCACGGTGTGCTGTTGGAGTGCTTGTGGTTCATCTGTGGACTATCAGGTACCGTCCTCGGGTGGTTTCGATCTTACCTCAAGGGTAGGACACAGAGAGTGGTCTCAGGAGTTTATTCCTCTGACCCTCTCTCCTATCCTGTGGGGTTCTGCAGGGCTCCATTTTAGCACCCATGTTGTTCGCTGTGTATATACTGCAATTGGGGGACATTATTAGGCTGTTCGGTCTGAGTTTTCACTGCTATGCAGATGATACTCAGCTGTACATGTTCTTTGTGCCCGAGCAGGGAGATGATCTCTCGGTGTTTAACAACTGCCTATCAGAGATTCAGGACTGGATGAGTGCCACTTGGCTGAAGTTGAACCCGGAAAAAATGAGGTGTTGGTTTTGGACCCAGATCGTTGGAAGGCGGGTGTGTTGGCAGGCCAACCCTCTGGTCTTTGGCTTGGGGGCATCCAGCTTACCACCTCTGACAAGGTGCAAAACCTGGGTGTTATTTTTGATGACAGTTTGACCCTAAAGTCTCAGGTGTCAGCCACTGTTGGGACCTCTTTTTACCATCTGAGGAATAGCCTGGGTGCAACACCTGGTTCTTTCTGATGATCTTCCTACACTGGTCTACGCCATCATGACCACTCACCTTGACTACTGCAATGCCCTGTACTGAGGGCTACTGGGGGGTTGATATTGGTTGCCTGCAGATGGTGCAGACTGCAGCTGCCAGGCTTTTGACTGGTATTTCTAGGACCAATCATATTACACCTGTGCTCCACAGACTGCACTGGTTGCCAGTGCAATGGCATATCACTTTCAAGGTCGGTTTGCTGACCTACAAAGCCCTACACAATCAGGGACCCTGTTACCTGCAAGATCTCCTTTCTCCCTATTTTCCCTCTCGATCACTCCAATCCACTGACGAGGGATTGCTAGAGATTCCCAGGGTACAGCTTCAAACATCTGGGGCCCGCTCTTTTGTGTTTATGGCCGCTACCCTGTGGAATTCTCTGCCTCATTGGATAAGGGATTGCCTGACTGTCCAAAGTTTTAAATCTGAAATTAAGACATACCTCTTCAGCCTGGCTTTTTTAGATGAAGTCTAATGTTACTGTGGACCGTCATCGGTTTATGGATTCAACCGTTAATCTTATAGTTTTTATTGTTCTTAGCGTATTAAATGTTGACGAGTTGTTAATTTATGTACAGGTGCCTTGATCGCTGGAAAGGCGCCTTTTAAAAAATAAAGTCTGATTTGATATTCTGTACTCTCTGAACCAAAAAAAAGTTGTATAATGTGGTGTCCCTCGAAGGTCTTGCTTGGGCCCTACAGTATTTAGCATTTTACCTGATTGATCTTTTTTCGGTTACTGAAACCCTATATATGTATGCAGATGATACTGTTATATATGTGACTTCAAATTTTATGGATGCTCTTCCCAAAACTTTGTAGGGGACTTTCTTATATTTGCAGAAATGGTTGCACAAACATTATTTGCTATGGAATCCTGTGAAAAATGAGTAACAATGATTTATGATTTAGTACACAGAAAAACTAACTTTAAAATGAGATTTCCATCATTATAAACTATAAACTGAGAGGTACCACCTTTCTGCAGTTCAACAATTTAAATACAATACACGAGCTTTTGGTTAGACAATGCCCTACAGTTTGATTAGCATACTTAAACAGTATCCCTCTATTCATCAAAATTTGGGAGAACTGTGAAGGTAACCAATAATACCCAACAGGGTGGGCAGTACTGTGCTATACTTGACCGCCCAGGGATGTAATGAGACCTGACACTGCAGGCGGAGGGCCTTACAGCCCCTAGAAGGTCCAGTATAGCACAATATCGCCCACCCTTGAGGGTATTATTGTGCTTAGAAAATGGGTAACATTTTTAATAAAATGAAATCAAACATTAAAAAGAAAACAAATAAATGTTAAAAGAGAATACAAATACAGTTTGATGTAAAGTAGTCCCCATAATGTTATACATGCAGTCATTTTTGTTTTCTGCTCTCGCAACTCACTTTTTTTTTCCGTGCCGGCTCGGTGGTGCTGAGGGTTGTGGTGCTGGACGCCACACCTCGCACCACGTCAGCGACCCAGGTTCGGGAACGAGCCCGGGCCGTCAGGGGTCGGCAGGGGAAGGAAGAGGCTGAGCGTCCAGAGGACTGCTCTCTCTTCCCAGGGAGAGTTAGGGCACAATGCTCGCTCAAGGAGCGACCTCTGTCGGTGGCTGGGGGTAGCAGAAAGTAGCGGCGTGGCGAAAGCCTGGGGGTGGAGCCACAGCAGCACATTGCCTTGACAGCCGGGCTCCACAGGAGTTCATGTACTAAAAAAAAATTCCCCTTCCTCCCGCTGATAGGCGATAGCACCTCCCATCCACGGGCCACACTCCTGGAGTCAGGCTCGGCCCTCTCCGCTCTCCCTCCCCCTCTCCGGCCTGGTGGCTCAATACTATAAGAAAGAGTGCCCTGGGGGCGGGGGCGATCCTTCCCCAGAGGGCAGACATGGAGGATGCCCGGTGCCAGAGAGAAGTGAAGGGGGTAGCTGGGACAATCAGGGAGATACAGACGGTGGCTGAAGAGGTCGTCGGAGACAGTTCGGTGGAGTAGTAGAGGACTAAAATAGAATTCGGGGGGAAAAAAAAAATCAATTTTTTTATTTTAATACAGGCTTGGAGCAATGGGTATGAAGGTGTAGTTGCCACTTGGAAAGCAGCTGCATCATCACACACGTTGCCGTAGACCTGTAGAAACACAGACTTTGATGGTAGATAAGAACCGCTTGGCCCACCTAGTCTGCCCATTTCCCTACCTATTGGATAAGCTGCAGATCCTAGTTAACCAACAGCCTACTTCCTCCTACCCCCCACTATAATTGCCTTATGTCTGTCCCATGCATTCTTGAATTCACCCACAGTTTTTGACCCCACAACCTCCTCAGGAAGGTGGTTCCATGCGTCCACCACCCTCTCTGTGAAAAAATACTGCCTCACGTTCTGAAAGATGCTCCCCTCTTGGACTTTGTTTATTCCCTTGATATACTTGAAAGTTTCTATCATGTTCCCTCTCTCTCCCTCCTTTCCTCAAGGGTATACTGTACATATTAAGCTCTTTTAGTCTCTCTTCATATGGCTTCTGTTGCAGACCCTACACCATTTTAGTTGCCCTCCTCTGGACTGCCTCCATCCTGTCTATGTCCTTGCAGAGATGGGGTCTCCAGAACTGCATGCAGTACTCAGATGGGGTCTCACCAACACGTCTGTACAGAGGGATGACAACTTCCTGTTTTATACTGGTGATGCCTCTCCCTATACAACCCAGTATCCCTTCAGCCCTCCTTACTGTCTTCTCACATTGCCTGCCTACCTTAAGGTCATCTGATATGACGACCCCCAGGTCCCTTTCCATTTTTCTTGTTGTTAGTACCCCCCTTCCCATTGTGTACACTTCCCCTTGGTTTTTGTTTCCCAGGTGCATTACTCTGCACTTCTTTGCATTGAATTTAAGCTACCATACTTTTTACCATTCTTCCAGCCTTGTCAAGTCCCTTCTCATCCTTTCCGCCCCCTTGTATATCAATCCTGTTGCAGATCTTTGTGTCATCTGCAAAGAGGCATACTTTTCCTTCCAGCCCCTCCACAAAGTCTCCTATAAAGACATTAAAGAGGACCAGTCCCAGTACTGAACCCTGCGGTACCCCACTAGTAACCACCCTTTCTTCAGAGTGTACTCCGTTTACTATTACCTCCTGCGTCCTGTTGTTCAGCTAATTTATTACCCAGGCTACCACCCTGGGACCCACTCCCAGGCTGGCTAATTTGTTTATTAATCTTTTGTGTGGGACTGTGTCAAATGCCTTGCTAAAGTCTAGGTAGGCCATGTCCACAGCCCCTCCTTGGTCTACTACTTTGGTCACCCAGTCAAAGAAATCTATTAGATTCGTCTGACATGACCTTCCTGCTGTGAATCCATGCTGCCTTGGGTCCTGTGCCCTGCTGGCCTCTAGGTACTCAACAATTCTATCCTTCAGAAATGATTCCATCACTTTCCCTACCACTGAGGTCAAGCTAACAGGTCTGTAGTTTCCTGCCTCTGCTTTGCTCCCACTTTTGTAAAGGGGAATCACATCCACCCTCCTCCAGTCCTCAGGTATCACATTATCCTCCCATGGTTTGTTAAATAGGGTAGTTAGTGGTGTCACTAGGTCTCCCCTTAGTCCTTTTAGAATTCTGGGGTGAATCCCGTCAGGCCCCATTACTTTATCCACCTTGAGTTTTAGGAGTTCTTTCAGGACTCTTTCTTCTGTGAATGGACTGATATCGACCCCCTATCCAAAGTGCTTCTATTGTTTGGTTTAGGTTCCTCCCCCCTCTTCTTCTTCTTTTGTGAATACTGAGCAAAAGTATTCATTCAGTATCTCTGCCTTTTCACTGTCACCCTCTGCCCACCTCCCCTTCCCTTTATTGAGCCTCACTATCCCTTCCTTTATCTTACTTCACTCCCTGATGTACCTATAAAAGGTTTTATCCCCCTTCTTAACTGAGTTGGCTATCTTTTCCTCAGTTTGGGATTTCACTTTTCTGACAGCCTTCCCTGCTTCCATCTGCTTTAACTGATACAGTTCTCTGTCCTGCTCCTTTTGTGATTCTTTATACTTCCTGAATGCTATCTTTTTCTCCCTAACCTTCCCTGCCACCTCTTTTGAGAACCAGAGCGTTTTTTTACTTCATTTTGTTTTATTTGCTTCACACAAAGGCTTGTTGCCTCTGTGATGGCAGTTTTGATTCTTCCTCATTGTTCTTCCACTACTCCCTCCTGCCCATTTGCTAGTGCATTCCTTAGGCACTCATCCTGTAGCGGACTTCACGAGTGGTCCACAGCTGAATCATCATCACGAAGATTCCCCAGACCCATGGGGGATCTCACAAATGGCCTTGCAGGCCCTCATGATGTAGCCACACCTTCATCAGCTCTGCCCCAGATCTGTAGCAGTCTTCAAGAGTGACGCACAGCTGCATCATCATCATCATCTTCATCACCATCACCATCATCTTCACACAGATTCCCCAGACCTATAGGGGACTTGGCAAGTGGCATTGAGGGCCACTCAAGAAGCAGCTACACCTTCATTCACATTTCCCCAGTCCTGTAGCAGACTTTGCATGTGGCTGTATGGGCCACTCACGGAGCAGCTGCATCCTCACACACACATTGCCCCAAACCTGTAGCAAGCATCAGCATCAGCATCAAGGTCACACACACATTGCACAAGGCCAGTATCTTGGGGACTTGTACCTCACAACATACAATGGCAGTGCTCATCATGGGGCATAACCGTATTCCTTATACTGTACTATGTTATTTATATATGACATTAAAATGAGTATGAAACCAGGGTTGCGCTTTAATGTTCAATTCAGTGGCATTCACAGGGTTGGTGAATAAGGGTGGGTGGGGTTATGGTGCCAAACAATAAAAGTTACTAACAGTAACTTTAAATTTCAAGAATGTCTTCTACATACAGCCACACTCTGTGGTACTGGGAGCAGAGGAGCTAGGCCCCTGTGGCAGCAAACATTTTACGTAGGGTACCAATGATGGTGATGGCACCTGTGCATACATGTCATTGTGCACCAGGACCAGTAGTTGTCTGCACCTTAACTGGTTCAATTCTGTTAGCAAGGAGAGTGGAAAACAAGCTCCATGCTTATCGTAAGAGAAGAGTGATAGAGGGGAAAAAAAAGAATATAAGAAGGCACACAACCTGACAAGACAGAAGGGAACAGCTTCCCTTCCCTAGGATACTGGCCCCATAAGGGTAGGCAGGTTTTACATAAACAAAAACATAAAAAGTCCTGAGTCAGAGCTATCATCCACAGAGCCTTGGTCACAAGAACAATGAAGGCAATGACTCTTTTCAGTTGCCCTCATAAGCACAATGCCCTACTCCCCCCAAAAAATAGAGCAACAGCCCAAGGGTGCCCAGGGCGATCTCTGAGTGCTAAGCAACGAAGAAGTCAGAGTGTATAGGTGCTGCCCCCCTGTAGAGGTAGGAAATCCCAATGTTTGGAGAGCATTAAATATGTGCAATCCTTGTGCAATCCATACCAATATGACACAAAAATGTGAGGGGGGGGGGGTTAAGCACCAAGAGACTCTACTAGAAAACAGATTTTGTTTTATAATAAAATCGGAAATGTTTAGCACTCTGTGACACCAAAGTGGAAACAAGGGTTCTAGCCAAAAAGGGACAAAACTAGAGATAATAATAGTCTTCTCAGGAAACAGGGCATCAGACAGTGCTGGCAGGAGAAAACCACTGTGGATGCATGCTGTAACTCCAAGTAAGCTCTAATGTCAGCTGGTGTCTCAGCAATGGTGCTAGACCCATCTGCCCCACTGAGAACACAATCCAGTCTGGTGATTGGATATGGAAAAGGAGGAAAGCAGTGTATGCAAAAATGGGGGTGCACCCTGTTGTGGCAGAGAGAAGGGGATGTACCCCTTCTGTAAGTGTATAAAAAAAAATAAATGAGAAGGCCCAGAGGGAAGGAGAATTACTAGTTCACCTCCAAGCCTCTTAGTTTCGTTGTTTTTTTAGTGCCCAAGAAGGCAAATGACTAATCAACTGGTCAAGCAGGCAGAGATTAGAAAGTGACCCTTGAGAGATCATCAGCCTGAGGGAGTGAGCGGCTGGAGCCAACAGCAATGGCTCTGGATCGAGGGACACAACACGCAGGTGAGTGTGACTCTATGGAGAAAATATTTTTGAAGATCTGAAATTATCGTTAGCAAGCTTCCCATTATAGAGCGAGGATCAGGCCCAACCTGAGAAGCATTAAAGCCTCAGTCCTCAGCAAGACAAAACTGAGGGACAGTGCTGCCCAAGTCAATCTCACCCATAGAAACACAGAAACACAGAAGTTGACGGCAGATAAGAACCACAAGGCCCATCCAGTCTGCCCATTTATTCTACCTTATGAATGTGCCATAGGCCTGTATTCTGTCAATGGCCTATCTATTCATGCTCATCTTTATTGCTCCCTTATGCCTGTCCCATGCCTATTTGAAGCCCTGCACTGTATTCATATCCACCACTTCCTGAGGTGGGCTGTTCCATGCATCCACTACCCTTTCTGTGAAAAAGAACTTCCTCACATTCCCCCTTATCAGTCTCCCTCTAATCTCATGCTGTGTCCTCTTGTCCTGCTATTTTTCTTATATTGAAACATGTTAGACTCTTTCACTTTGTTAATGCCCTTAAGATGTTTGAATGTTTTGATCATATCACCTCTCTCCCTCCTTTGCTCTAGGGTATACATATTGAGTTCTGTTAATCTGTCCTCATATGCTTTCTGGTGCAGTCCCTGCACCATTTTGTTTGCCCTTCTCTGGACTACCTCCATTTTGTTAATGTCCTTGTGCAGGTGCGGCCTCCAGTACTGCATGCAGTATTCCAGATGGGGCCTAACCATTGTCTTGTAAAGAGAGATTATTAACTCCCTCTTGCGACTTGTGATACCCCTACTAATATACCCCAACTTCCTTCTAGCCTTACCTACTGCTTTAGTGGTCTGCTTGGATGATTTCAGGTCCTCTGTGATGATGATGATGATGATGCCTAAGTCTCTTTCTTCCCTTGTGATTGCCAGCAACTCCCCTCCCAAACTATAGGTGGCTTCAGGGTTTCTCTTCCCTATGTGTATAATCTTGCGCTTCTTTGCGTTAAACCCCAGTTGCCACTCTTCCAACCATTTTGCTAGTTTATCCCGATCTCTTCTCATTCTCCCTATCCCATCTGGATCATCTTCTCTGTTGCAGATCTTGGTGTCATCTGCAAACAGACAAACCTTACCGTCCAGTCCATCTGCAATGTCACTGATGAAGATATTGAAGAGGACGGGCCCCAGGACTGATCCCTGAGGTACCCCACTTGTGACTTGCATCTCTTCTGACTGTATACCGTCTACCACCACTCTCTGTTTTCTGCCTGCCAACCAGTTTGCCACCCAGTTGACCAACCTCTGACCTAGCCCGAGCCTACCCAGCTTATTAATCAAGCTTCTATGTGGTACAGTATCGAAAGCTTTGCTGAAGTCAAGGTAGGCGACAAAAAACTGTTCCCCTTGGTCCACCACTCTGGTTACCCAGTCAAAGAAATCTATGAGATTAGTTTGACAGGACCTTCCTGTTGTAAACCCATGATGTCTTGGACTCTGTGCTCCTATGTATTCCAGGTGTTGCACTATCCTTTCTTTAAGGAGTGCCTTCATAATCTTGCCCACTACTGAGGTAAGACTGACTGGTCTGTAGTTCCCTGCCTCCTCTCTGCTACCACTCTTGTGGAGCAGGATCACATGAGCCCTTCTCCAGTCTTCTGGGACCTCTCCTATGCTCAGAGAATCACTAAACAGTTCTGATAATGGCTCTGATAGTTCCACCCTTAGCTCCTTTAGCACCCTGGGATGTATGCCATCAAGTCCCATTGCCTTGTCCACCCTGAGCTTAGCGAGCTCTTGCAGGACCCTTTCTTTTGTGAAGGGACTAGTGCACCTCCTCCCCCATGTCCATGGTGCTCAGCTGTGGGCCCTGCCTACCTTTTCCTCAGTAAATACTGAGCAGAAGTATCTATTTAGGACAGATGCTTTTCCTGGTCCTCCTCCTCACATTCCCCCTTATCCCCTTTGATCTTAGCAATACCCCCCTCTGGACTTTCTCCTTTCACTAATGTAGCTATAGAAAGTCTTGTCATCTTCTTTTACTGTCTGTGCTAGTGTTTCCTCAGTTTGGGCCTTTGCCTGCCTTACTGCCTTCCCTATTTCCTGTAGGGAAGTTTGGTATGCCTCCCTATCTTTGCCCCGCTGTGTTCCCTTATATTTCCTGAAGGCCAGCCTTTTGGCTATGACCTTTTCTGCTACTGTTCTTGAGAACCAAAGTGGTTTCCTTCTTCTTTTGCTCTTGTTTTTCTCTCTAACACAATGGGATGTTGTTTCAAGTATTGCATCCTTAATGCTTGCCCACTTTGCCTGTAACCCCTCACCTGTATTTCTTCTTGCCAGAGCTAGCTTAAGTCTGTTGGCCATCTTATCAAAGTCAGCTCCTCTGAAGTCCCATATTTTTGACTCGGAATGGGATGATTTAGTTCTAGTGGCCAAATTGAACCATACCATGTGATGGTCACTGGCCCCCAGGTGACCTTCTACTTGGAGATCTGTGACCCTTTCCCCATTAGTCAGTACTAGATCTAGGATAGCCCTGTCTCTTGTGGGTTGTTCTCCCAGTTGTTTGAGGCCCTCCCCCTGCAGGGAATCCACTATGTGTCTAGTTCTGGCAGATGTTCCTGCTGGTATTGGCCAATCTGTAGGCAAGACGGGTGGGTGCAGCTGGTCCCGAGGGGTAGTTGGCTCTGACAGCTGCTGCAACACCCCTTGGAGAAAAAAGGGAATTCCCCTGGAAAAGCACATTAAGGGCCTTGTGGCTAGTGACTGAACCTAAGTGAACAAGCATTGCCATCACATCAGCCCAAGACACATGGCAGATGCTGCACACCAAGTGGCCACCTCAGAGGTGTCATAAGATGCCCTCATTTGGTGCTGAGCTGGCTCCATGCCCTTAGCAACTACACCAAATCAAGCCTGCACTTTACAGCTCGCATTTCAGACATCAAGGTGTGTATCTGAGACCACAAGCGTTGCTGATAAGCAATCATGCAGGCCTGGTGTGATACTATAGTCAGGGATGACTGAGTCACAGTAAACATCTTCCTCCCTAAAGGGTCCATCTGTCTGGATTTGGATATATAGGGGAATATGACCTAGTCACAGCTATGCGTCTGCTCCCCATCAGCATCAGGAGGGATGCAAACTCTACAGTGTAGTGACTAATCTCTCCAAGAGACACAATCAGAGCCAAGCATCTAGTCAGAAGATCCCATGGAGCAGGAATGGGGTGAAAGGGAGCATCCACATTGCCATGATGGCCTCTCACAGTGCACTGAAACATAAAATCTGACGGCAGATTAGGACCGCTCAGCTACTGCAAACTGTACCCAATCTACAGCTCTTTTTCCCTCTCCCCTTCCTGTCCACAATGATTCCTTTGTACGTATCCCATGCATTCTTGAACTCCACCACTGTTTTCATCCCTACCACCTCCTCTGGAAAGCTGTTACAAGAATCCACCACTTTTTCTATGAAGAAGTACTTTCTCACATCTCTCCTGAATCTCCCCCCATCCAGCTTCATAGCATGTCCACTTGTTCTTGAGCACATTTTCTTTTGAAAAATACTTCCCTCCTGTACATTACTTACCCCCAGGAGGTATTTAAAGGTATTTTTCTTATCAACCCCCCTCCTCTGTTCCAGGGTTTACATATTGAGGTCCTTTAGTCTCTCCTCATAGGGCTTTTGAATGCAGACCCTGAACCATTTTGGTTACCCTCCTCCGGACCACCTCCACTATGTCTATGTCCTTCTGGAGATACAGTATCTAGAACAGGACACAGTAGTCTAGGTAGGGTCTTAACAGCAATCTATAAAGAGGCACCACCTCTCTTTTTCTGCTGGTGATGTCCCTCCATATCAGTGCAGTATGCTAGGGAAGAATCACTACTGTGTTCTGACCAGCACCAGTCCACTGCCTCCTGTACCTCCCTCACAAATCACTGGAGGAGTACATCTTCAGCAGCACAGAGTTGACTGGAATGAGAATTTATTATCCCCCGAGGAGAGGAGGAGTTCAGAACCTTATCAGAGGATGGATCTGGTAATGGTGCCAGAAATAGTGCCAAGTTAGTTTCCCTAAAACATTCTACTTCCCTGAAAGAACTGCTACTGAAACTATTGACCTGGAGGCCTGAGAGTCTCAGACACCTGACTAAAAAGGGACTGAGGCTCTTGAGGAATGTTGCTGGACTGCTGATCCACTGTACCCGTGTTCAGGCTTTGAACCTGTAGTCCACATGGAGTCCTTGCTCGAAAGGAGGAGCAAGTAAAGCCTCCCAAGCCAACAGCACAAGCCCATTGGTGCGTAGTGGATGGGTGTCCATGGGATAAGCCACTGGCTGGATGACAACTGGACAGTTCCAGAGGGCTCTGCTGCAGGGACTGCCCCAAATCCAGAATCAACACTAACACCAGGTGAGGAGACAACACTGGGGCAGACACAGTGAGCATCGTTGACATGGAGGCCTGTACTGACTCAGGCACCAGTCCCACACTGACCCCAACACCGGCACTGCATGCAACACTGATGCCAAGCCCAGCATTGCCATGTGGTGTCCATGTCGTTGGAACACTGGTTGACACTGTAGATGGTGTCAGCCATGGCGGCTAAGTAGCCAGGTGCCAATGGTGACCACCACATGGTTGGTGCTCCAGCAACTGTCCAGAAGGGGTAAGGAAAAGGTCTGCGCAATGCCACCACTAAAGACTCCATCATGTCCATAACTTGGAGGGTTATCTCGATCATCCTTGAAGAGCAGTGAGGGGACCAGGGAACTGTCTGGTGACCTACCTTGAGACTGACTATGTCAAGGCCTGCCCCTGAAGTCTAGGGCAGCATGGCCCCCCTTCACAGCTCAAAGCTCTAACATCCAGACATCAAATGCATCACATATAACACAGACCTTCAACTCATGGTTAGGTCCAAGGCAGGCAAAGAGTATGTCAGTCAGTACGAGCAATATTTTTCCTGCACCAACATCAGAAAAGCAGTTTCAAAGCTTTCGACATCTGTTGCTTGTTAAAATGTGACATTACACTTTCAGGAAGAAACTAGACTGAAAAAAGAACCGAGACAGTCATTGTTCGTTCCAATGGCACACATCTGACAGTGGGAAAACCAGAAATGAGGCAGTTAGGGCGTCAACGATGATTACTGGTCATGGCACATCATGACATTCATGCGCTGGCATAGAGACAGATAGGGCATCCTTTTTTTTTTTTTTTTTTACAGTTCTTTTTCACTCCAGTTCACGGTCCAAGGAGCCTCTCTCGGGCATCCTTTTGGATCCTGCCCAGCTCAAAGTCCGCCTGTCAGCACCTCCTCTCCTCACAGCTGGCACCCCTGGCTTGACCCCTCTGGGGTGGGGCCGCCCCTCCTCTCTAGGCGCACTTGCATACACAGACTCCAGCTGCGGGTGTGGGCTCTGGGCAGAGGAACAGGACAGGCCCAGCTGTGGGCATGGGGGCTGGTGCCGTCACCTACCCCAATCACTGGGTTTTTCCTGTGTTCTATGTTTGCACTCCCCTTCCAATGTGTGGTGCACTGAAGCACTGGCGCGATGGCAACCTGCCCGGCGCCAGCCACGCTTAACTACATGCTGCTTGGCATGCTGCAGTACTCTCGGTCTCCAATGGGGTCGCCAGCACGCCGGGCCATCCCCATCCCGGGAGGAAGCACCATGGACACTCAATCCTCAACCCTCCCACTGACCCCAGCGCACCGGTTTGCTTCGAACCCGGGTCGCTGGTGCAGCCCAGGTGTGGCGTCCAGCACCTCAACCTCAGCACCACTGGCCGGCTTCAGATAGGGCATCCTAGTGAAAACATTTTCTCCCGGGTCCTAGCGCCTCTAGCCCGGAGACCAAACAGTGGGGTTCTATGGAGAAGATTGATTCCTGGAATATCTCTAACATGCATGGCATTGCCTTACTTTTTTCCCCTTTCATAATAAACCTTAACTTGTTCATTTATGTAGTTTTCTACAATAATATACATAATATATATTAATAAAATCTTAGAAAAAAATCCAGAACCAGTCACATAGTTTTTGAACTACTTACCAGTTTCAAATTGAAACTAGTAAATAGTTCACTAGACGGCAATAGCCTTCTGAACTACTGATCAGTCTGTCAATCACACTTCACAATGCTCCCCCATCTGCCATAATTTCCCTAACACTGCTTACAGAGTCCAATCCCACATAATATTGCACATTTATTTTTCTGTTTTTTAACCTTTATTTTACAACAAAGAAACTGCCGCCAGCTCTACATGCACAGTACAGGGAGAGAGTCAGCAGCTTCAGCAGTTGTGAAACAGTGGAGCACGACTGAGGCAACACTCGCGTTTCACTGTTTCCCTGGTAGGCAGCTTCTTTTACTTTTTTATATATTTTTTAAAACTCTTGTGAATTTTAATTATAGTTACTTTCCCCTTTCATCTGCTGCTGCTGAGCTATCACTCTGCCAGTGGCATGGGAAAGGGAGAGCAAAGATCCCTGGTGCCTGCATAAATCAGCCCCGAATAGCCAGGCTGAAAACAAAACTAAATCTCTCTTGCCGGCCACCACCGACACTACAGAATCAGCAGGCAGAGAGAAAAATTCCTAACAGCACCAGCAAGCAGCACTTGCCTAAAAAGGCAGCTCTGCACTGCAGCATAATTTTACCCATTACTGCCCACTTACAGAACTGGCGGAATGGAAAAGTGAAAGTGTAGAGTGAGCTCCATGAACCACAGCTGAGTAGGCAACCATACAGTACTGTCCCCTGCTCCTATGCTGTTCTTAGAGCAGGGAGAGAGGGAGAGTAAACCGCTGTTTTTTGTTTTGTTATATTAGCCCCGAGGAGTGGAGCTGGAAGAACAGTCCCCTTTCTGGCTGTCCTAAAGGTTGCATTATTATACTGTGGCCCATACCGACATTTTGGCGAACAACTGATGTTACATAAAGTGAGGTGGCCATGCTACGGGACACAGGTACTGTAAAAATTTCATATTTTTATGTCACCTAACTATTTTCTCAGTTTATTTCTACAGGACCAAAGTGTCAAGGTGTTATAAAACAGGTACTGACCAGCATTCTTGCGGGTTATGGTGTGAAAACCTTGAACCCTGAACTTTGGGCACTATAACTATTGCCAGGCAATAATTAATCTCTCAGGGTCATGGTTTTTACACTACAGCCCTCGACTCCAGTCAGTATTTGTATAATATATTACTGAGCCATTATAGTAATGCTTGAAAAGATGCTTACTTCTGCAATATATTAAACCCTGGTTCTGCACCACAGTAATGCATCCATCCTTGGACAGAATAACTTGAAATTTGGTGTGGATATTCTCTGGTCCATGATCTCTGGATCTTAAACATTTGGTAATGGTCAATTTGGTGGTTTCAGAGTTCTAGATGGTTGAAAATGTGAAATAATATGTTTTTAAGACTTGTGTTTGCTCACTGGTAGTTTATAAATGGTGGAGAGTTGAAACCTGAAGTTTTCAGGCCAGTTAGAGTGTGGCCCAAGAGGACGGGGTTCCTCAACATATGACTTAATTGAGAAATAAGATTTTTAATTATTAACAAAATTAGACTCATTTTCACACATGCACAGTTCCTTTTTTTATATGAATTTTCATAAAATGTGCCCCCCCCCCTCAATAGTGACGGTCCCATTTTGACACATCCATTGTCTTAACCTAAGGCCTCCATTGACTCTCAACAGTCACAAAAGCAGGGAAAATGAAAAATGTGCACATCAAACACATAAACACACCAGCTGGGAGCCTAAGTCTGAAACTTGCATGTTTGACGAAGTAGGGTGTTTTCATGATATATGACTGCCACTTTCATGAGCCTTAGCAGCCACGAAAGCGGGTAAAACAAGGGAAAACTGAGCATCAAAACAAAAAAGGCAGCTTGGAGCTCAAGTCTAAAGCTTGTCTAGTTGACAGAGTAGGATAGAAGGGTCTTTTTTCAAACATTGTTTTTGAGAAAAAAGTTTTTTATAATATTAATGTAAATGGCTTACTGAGCATCATTAAAAGAGTCTGTTTCTAACAAACTTGTTTTTATGAGACAGGACTTCTGCTTTCATGAGACTTAGTCACAAAAGTGGTGGAAAATACAGATGGCTTTGCAGGGCCATGTGCAAGGTTTGGGGCCGTGCTCGATGGGAGAACTGCTTTGCATATGCCCTTTAGACCATGCACAAAACAAGCTACATATCTCTGGGGCCGTGCTCGATGAAGCTCTTTGCATAAGGCCCACAGGACTATACGTAAAGCAAGCTATAGGTCCGGGGACATAACCAGTGGTGTACCTGCTTTGCATATGACATGCTGGACCATACCTACAGCAAGCTAGAAGTTTGGCACTGTGCCAGATGATGCACTTGTGAGTCATACATAAAGCAAGCAGCAGGTTTGGGGCATGCCGAATGGAGCACCAGTGGGCCATGAGAAAAACAAGCTACAGGTCCAGGACTGTGCACAACGGGACACCTGCTTTCAAGCCAATGCAAAGCAAGCTACAGGCTCTAATCCATGCCCAAAAAGGCACGAATTCTGACTATGACTCACACCACATGCAAAGCAAGCAAGTATGGCTGTCTGTATATAAAATACATACAATTTGTTGAAAAACAGTATGTTTTGCACAAGTTAGTTTATTAGTAATTTTAAAAAGCAAGGAAATGTGATGATAGGGGTTTTGAACACTAACACTACCCTCTAGCCACCACTTCATTGAATGAAATAACAAAGCCCAAACCAGGTTTAATATATATGTATGTTTTTTGGTTTTTTCACAGTTCTATGCTCTCACACATAAATGTTTCCCCTATCTGCTAGGCTCAGCCCCATCCCAACTTCCCTGACACTTTCCACTAGTCAAAGGGTAATAAGAATAGCACCACCACCTAGTAGAAAATTTGCAAAGAAAAAAATCAGAATCTCCACATGGGGCACCCAAATGTGAGTCACTTTCTTCTACAATAAAAATCAGATGTTTGAAACAAGAACATTTCTCTGAATTTTCCACTGGGGTGGTGCTACTTTTATTGGGCCCTACTCACAAAAGTGCAGGTTATGTGCATCAAATGCAAGTATAACATCCACGTAGCTACGTGGCCCCGGACAGGCACAGGGTGCTTCGTATTCACAACCACCTGCAGGGCACCTGTCTGTGCCCCCCCAGTGCACAGCTGAGCAGGGGTGGACTGCAGCTGTGTGTGTGCGTGTGGGGGGGGGTCACGGGGCACAGGCGGGCATCCAATGGGATTCCCAGCCTGTGTCCCGTAGTGGATCCTCTGTTTCATGTGTGCAGGGGATCCTGAGAAGGCGTGGACCCCAGGAATCAGGGATTGATGGGCAACTGCCTGAATGGCTGCCCCAGTAATCCCTGGCAGCCCAGTGGGCTGGGGCACAGTGTGCCATGGGTCCCTGTGTTGACGCTGCTGGCAGGTGTCCATTGGGGGGAGTCACAGAAAAGTTACGGCTGGGTCCCATCGTGCAACTTGTACCCCCCTGGCCCAGCACTACGCGCCAACTCCACACCTTTGTGAATGGCACGGAGTGAAGGCACACCCCCTAGCATGACCCTGGACCTCAAGGTGCTAGCTCGCCTGTTATGAATGCCTTGGAGGGTCTGTAGGACCCCGTTGCCCAGCATTTGGTCTTTGGCATACCTGCGCACCACATATACGTGGCGTGTAGGCATCTGTGAATAGGGCCCATTGTCCTTTGTTTTATGGGAGACGGCACACCTCACAATAAGCTGTTCTTTCTGCCAGACTGGCATTCCCCTAGTCCCAAGGCTCCCACCCACCACCACCATCACGGTGCAGTCCTCCATGCAGGGAAGACTGAGCCCTTTGGAACATTGTCTCTTTCTGCCAGACAGACTCCAACCAGTCAGCAGGTCAGGACCAAAGAGTGCCCAGCTTCATCATTCTCACATCATGAAATTGCCTTATTTTTCTCTCCGGTCCCCAGGATGCCAGCATGCTAGGGGCTCCAAGAACACATGCAAAGAATGCTGACACAAAGCTTGGCTGGTGCCTTTCCTTCTGCAGTGCCTCCACTGCACTGCCAGCCATGGTCACCCTCTGGGTTGCTCAATCTTCCTTTCATCGGCCATCCTTCCAGTAACCTGGGCTTGTTCCTGGATCCAGATCACCAAGCATATGAGCAGTATCCCTGCCACTGCCCAAACAGCCCAGCCCGATACATACATTTTCACACTATAAGTAACATAGTAAGAGACAACAGTTACACCCCATGATGAACAATGCACTCATATGTTGTGAGACACAAGACCACAGGATACAGGCCTGAAGCAATGTATATCATAGAGGAGCTGCTTCGTGAGTGACCTGCAGGACCATTTGGAAAGCATGCTTCGGGTCTGGGACAGTGTGTGTGATGATCCAACAGTTTTGCTAGTGGCCAGCAGGGGCATTCATGAAGCCTGCAGCAGACTAGGGGGAATGCGTATCATAAGAATGACACTGATTACTTTGATAACAGAAGTGAAAGTTCTGACAACACTGGAGGGATGGGGTTACACAGCTCCAAATCCCAAACTGTAAATGGCAATGTGCTAACACAGAAGGTATGGAAATGTGTTCAACACAAGTAGGATTGATATTCAGAGACAGCCGTGTGTGCCATGCCCCCTTTAGCACTGCCTGTGTGATAGCGCACAGCTGGCTCGGGGTCAGTATTCAGAAGGTCAGCGTGCTCTAACCATTGCATGCTAACTGTCTGAATATGGGGCTCTGTTGGCACAGCACATAGTGACTATGCACTGCACTGACACAGCCTTGTACTGGAATATGGCCCACAGGAGCTGGCCGGACATAGCGTATCCCAAACAGGACAGCGTCATTGTTCCTGCAAGTCATATTCAGCCTTGGCATGTGAACAAGTCTGCAGAGCATGCAAGGTGCTAATGGGCATTTGCATGTCCATTAAGGGCTCAACAGCATGTCACACATTGCTGCTGTGCATGACTGCACGGCGGCACTGTACAGAGCTGAACAGCCCCCTTGATCATCTATCCAGCCTTCTGTACAATGTGACATTCCCCCCACTGGTGTTCAGTGGTCCACCCATCCCCTCTGATCATCGTTCCGGCCATCTGCACAATGTAAAGTGGCCCACCCACTGGAGTTCAGTGTTCTCCCAACTCCCAATCCAACCATCTGTACAATGTAAAATCCCACCCCCCAATGGTGTTCAGTGGTCCTCCCAATTGTTGAGACAGCCTTCTAGTATATGGAACAAAACCATCATTGGTGTCCAGGTGTTGCCCAGCCCCTGATCACCACCCTTGACTGGCTGTCCACTTCCCTCCCATCCACTGCTGAGGACACTCCACCGCCAACCTCTCTGGCCCACACTTACCACAGTCATCACCAGTCACCTGAGACAGCAACCGGCACAGCCTCTCTGCTCACCACCTCAACTGGCCACCATCTGAATGACTGGGAGCAAGCGTGCTACTGTAATTTCTATAGTAGGCACGCACTCACTCCCTGTCATTCAGTGCAAATTCGGGGCAATGCCCCAAGGCATGGAAAATATGTGCATCAAAGTTATTACATCTCTGGTCCAGCTGCAAGCATTAAAGAATATGTTATTTATTTATATTAAATTAGAAATAGAAGATCTGGGTTGTACTTTGGCATTCAGTTTGGTGGGGTTCATGTGGTTGTGGATGTAGTTAGAGGAGTTAGGGTTCAAGTTAGCAATAACCAACAACAGGGTACGAGATTATAGGCATTTAATCCACACCTCAGGTGCATTGTGAAGCATGAGGCTGCAGGCCATGTGCCCTCACAGTGTTGAGATAGTGTTTGTGTCGAAAATGGGTGACAAACAGCAGAGGTTGGCAGCACTCATTAGCATATTAAGTGCACAGGAAGCTGGCTGGCGCATGCAAGATGGCCACTGGCATCTGTGTACATTGGAAGTTACAGCACTGTAAATATAGAGGATTAAAAACATATTGTACTAAAACGCAATGAAAAATTCCATTACATGCATTTTTATAGCAATGGGTAAAATCACTGCCTTTTTTGCCATTTTCATTTAAATACTGTTGAAAAGAACAGGGAACATAAGTTTACTTTCACATAAAGCTGTCTCTCTAGGCAAAAAAGTACAGTATCGTGCGCCTCCACTCTCCACCCTCACTATTCTTTCAAACAAACAAAGGAGCCAGGGACGTGGCAGTTGCCAATTTTCATTCCAAATGGGCAGAACTCTCATCTTCTGACAGGGATGATTTTCTCTGGCAGGACCACATGCCAAAGAAAATCATCTGCAGGATCCAAACTGTAATCCTTATAATCACCAACGCTTAATTAAGCAAAGACACACTCTCCAAGATTTCTGTGAGAAAAATCAGTGACAGAACTAAGCTCATCACTCTAATCCAGTATTTTCCAATATACCGTGGACTTCCGAGGAGAGACAGAGAGACCACAGTCCCCCTATGTTTTCCACATGTTTGAAGGCTCATAACAGTATGGATGAAATACAAGGATATATTGGGACTACATGATGGTGCTACACAAACTTTACGAATTGTAACCTACTTCCATTGAAAATGAATGAAAGTTCATTTTACAGCTCCTATCAGCCAAAATGAATCTCAAAGTTCTTTACAAAGAAATGTGCAACACTAGTAGCAAAGGGACTGTACACAGTCACTCACAGCCATTAGTCAATATATAGAATAATGTACTGGGAGTGGTGTCTACTGTCTGACACTTTTTTTTTTTTTTTTTTTTAACAAATCCAAGATGTGTGATGCCTCATGAACTACAACAGCGAAGCTCAAGTGGTTTATATTGCTATCACACACTAGCTTCACAAAAATCCATCTTACAATGCTTCCCATGTTTTATTTTTTATAAATACTTATTTTAGAAGCCTCATGCTCTCATGTGAGGAAAAGTGAAAACATTTCGTGTCAGTTAATGGCATGTGGTCTCCCTTACATGCACATTGCTATACACAGGTGCGTATAACGGACTATTCTTGCACTAACTGTAAGTTATAGTCCCCACACAGCAGTAATTATAAAGTAATTAAGGGAAATTAAATAAGCCAAATAAAGTAATGGTGGCTATTCAATCCAAAAATCAACATAAATATACTATAAACGTTCTGTCCCCTATACAGGTTTCAGTGTTTTTTATGTATGTATGTAAACCCCCTACAAATGGGGGTTCCTAAAAGCCATCTAGGAGCTGCCTAATTGTCCCCCCTGGTGTTGGCGCTCAGCGCTTAAGCCGTTTGAATGGCTCTGTGAGTGCTTGTAGAGCCTTCACGTACTGTCTCTTTAAGAGCTGTCTGCTTGCAGACACCATTACTGCTCATGAGGGGGACTGTGCGTTTCCCTGCTCAAGTCCCGCTTGAGCTGTAATATAATTGCCCCTCTTTGCCGTTGCTGAGAGCGCAAGGGGAGCTCACTCGAAAGATGTGACTATTTGCCTGAAATCATTTAGAGTAATAGTGAAAATGCAGCTGTTTAACCTGCCTTTGTTGCAGCTGATACTGTGTGTGCTGTGCCCCTCCATTTTGGACCAGGACTGTCTGAGGGGTCTAATAGGAGCAGGAGGGTAACTATCTATAATGGAGTAAATAGCGACCAACCAGAATCAGGACTCTAAGTGGAGCCGGCTGACCAATGGGGATACAGCTAGTAATTCTGGGAAGTGAAGTCTGGACTATGGCGCCTTTTTTGCACCAATGAGGGCAGTAGTGAGTAACTGGCATCTGTATCCCACCAATGGGATCGGGTGGCACCCGCCCTGGTTTTCTCTACCCCAACTGCGTAGAGACAGAGTCGTTGGTGATCATGAAGAGAGAAGGACCTCTGGCTCCTGCGCTGTGGAAGTCTTTGCGTGGGAAGCGCGTGTGGCAGGCCAAGAAGTCAGGCGATAGTAACGCCAGAAGGAGTGGACAAGATCCGTGGAGGAGTGCAGGCGGAGGAGGCTGTACGTTTACAGCTACCTACCAGGCTCACCCTGCAGAGGACTGGAGAATCTGCTTCAATCGCGTTCGGTCTGTCAGGGCAAGTGAAGCTGAATTGTTTGGCCTGGTGTTTGTAGTGAAAGCAATCGGGAGTATACAGCAGCTGCCTGGTATGGTACCCCTCTGCTCTTCATATAAATTTGTCGAGAAATGTTTGAATTCCAGGCTCGGTCCTGCGAGTGGTGCGAGAGCGATCTTTCTGCTGGAGTCGTGAGTACTAAATCAGGGTAGCTCCCTGTCAGATGTTCATAGTGAGGGCAAGATTTGTCTGGCTGCTTTACTGGCTACACGAACTGAGCCTGCTGGCTCTACTTAATCCTCTTAGGAATCAAATGCTTGTTTTCTGTGTCAGGGCCCCAACCAGCTGCATTGAGAGGCTAGCCTTCTATTGCCTGGGTACCCGGAGACAGTGACTTATAGGTTAGGCCTGTGCACAGTGCCCTAGATATATATATATATATACACACACACACGTATATATATATAAATATACACACACACACACACATTAGAGTGGTAAACTAATTAACCTGATTTCCGTCAGTCCTTGTTATCTCCCCCTAAATAAATCAGATTGGTTATTTTGCAAAGGTATACTGACTGAACTGTATGTCTATGTTGAATTACTGTACAGTGGTTATTGTATAACTGCATCTTACTTTACAGGGGGTTCCCAGAGCCAAGCTGGTTGAACCAAGCCTGGGGGTAAGTGTATATGGCAAGGGTACTGTGGTTGACTTGTGTGGGCCACTAGTGGGAAGAAAGGGGGGTTGCAGTGACCTAGAGGGCTGTAACCCAGTCATATCAGACTGTTCCAACCCCGACCTCTGGGTGGAGGCACCCGCTATCGGATCCAGGCCCCTCAACCTGTTAGCGTCAGGGCAGGCAGGGGTAGTAGCCCTTGGGATAGTGCCCCCTAGGGGTTACATGTAAATTTCGGGAACATGAAAAGTTGCAGGAGGCTTTTGCTAGTCATTTAGTGGTAGTTATACAAAAGTTCTCCGGAACGACACTATAACATGGTGTTTGCAGCAGAAAACCACAGTACTTGCAGCAGCAAATACATGTTATTCAAGCACTAATGCAATACCGCACAGCATTTGCAGCTGTAACTACCTCTGTATTATACTGCAGTACCGCTGAACTTTTGTATTACTACCACTTCACTGTATGTAGAGACTAGAATTTGGCTATACTAACTTTACACTGATACACAGATAAGGATGATAGACAAAGTCCCATGGGCCCATCCAGTCTTTCCATACCACCTAACTACTCTGCACTGGCTTTATTGGGTATCCCTCCCTTTATTTCTGCCACCACTTTTCTAAGTAATTGCATATGCCTACTTCATCCCTGTTTGAAGCTGCTCACTGATTTGGCCTGTACCACTTCCTCCAGCAGCTTGTTCCACTTATCCACCACTGGTTCAGAGAAAAAGTGCTTGCAGATGTCCCTCTTGAATCTCCCCCTGCAAGTATCAGTGTGTTCCCCCTCATCTCTGTATTTGAGTTCAAGGAGACAAGCCCATTGGCATACACCCTATTCATTCCGTGCAGGTACTTGTGTGTTTTGATCGTATCACCCCATTCATACACCCTATATCTCAAAGAGCTTTACAAAGCAATGAGTTAGATACTGACAGTGCAGTGACTGTATGCAAACAAAGGAAGCAGCCTTCAGGTGACCAATATTATAACACAGGCAATATCACTCCAGAAATCTACTTAGTGCTTATCGCCTTATAGGGGTATGCAAAACGTCACTGAACAGCCATGAAGAATACAGGATAAAATAAACTGGAGGGAAGGTTTTGGCAGCTATGTGATCGGTAGGAGAAATGTTACTGATCTTACTGCATCATTCTAGTGGGTTAGGGAGGGCTTCCTCAGCTGGTGGGATAATTGATTTCAAGGCAAACCAAGGTTGGTTTGGGGAAGGAAAGTTATTTGGTAGCTATCGCATATAGGACAGCAGGAGGGTTAGAGAGTCTGGGGAGCATCTTTTCTAAATTGTTCACAATAACTCAGCTGACGGTGGTTGGAGGAGGAGCCTGTACATTACAAACAATGGAGGGTGGGATTTACTCTTTAGACGACATTGGTGGGGAAATTTTTTTTTTTTTAAATAATTTGACCGTCTAAAATTTTGATGGGGCCCATTTTATAACTACAGTAAAGCATTTCAGGTTGTGACTCACTGTGGGATTTAGCCACTTCTCATGTAGTTTAGGACCCATCTGGAGTACTGCGTGCAGTACTGGAGGCCACACCTTCACAAGGACATTAACCAAATTGAGGCAGTCCAAAGAAGGGCAAACAAAATGGTGCAGGGACTGTATCAGAAAACATATGAGGACAGATTAACTGAACTCAATATGTATACCCTAGAGCAAAGGAGGGAGAGAGGTGATATGATTGAAACATTCAAACAGCTTAAGGGCATTAACAAGGTGAAAGAGTCTAACATGTTTCAATATAAGAAAAATAGCAGGACAAGACAACACAGCATGAGATTAGAGGGAGGCCAATTAAGGGTTAATGTGAGGAAGTTCTTTTTCACAGAAAGGGTGATGGATGCATGGAACGGCCTACCTCAGGAAGCGGTGGATATCAATACAGCGCAGGGCTTCAAACAGGCATGGGATAGGCATAAGGGAGCAATACAGATGAGTATGACTAGATAGGCCATTGACAGAGCAAAGGCTGATGGTACATTTATAAGGTAGAAAAAGAAATGGGCAGACTGGATGGGCCTTGTGGTCCTTATCTTCTGTCAACTTCTATGTTTCTATGTGACCTTGGCACAGCACCACATGAGATGGGGCTAAATTCTACAACGACCCAAAGCTTGTCATGCCTTATTGCTTAAACAACCCCATAAACAACTATAGAAAACTGTAGTAAAATTACCGTCCCCCTTCCCACCCAAAAAAAAACCTAATGTGTTTAACAGTTTCTAACTATACAGTAACTGTATAGTTTCAACCAGCTCTTGGCTATTAGCCAGTTACAGATGATGACCGCATACTGTGGATGTGTGTGTGCATTTACCGCCTGCTCAAGACAACCACCGGGGAAGACACCTAAGCTGCAGCCAAGCCAGCACGATGAGGCAGGACAAGGAACAAACACAGTAAGAGCTAACAAGAATGAAGAAAAGGATCAAGATGTACTGCCTTACATGCAGAATAGCAGAGGAAACAACAGAGGGGTTACCTCAGGTGATCGGTGCAGCTCACACCAGACCCACTCAAGCAGCATCTTGACCCCAAAAAAAACCCCATTTCTGAACATTCAAGATTTTTAAGAGTTGCAGAAAGCTGAGCTCCATCTTAATCGAAGTAGCTAAAATATTTCATAAATGAAAATATTGGTTGGGGGCACTGTGGAGCCTGAGTTGCATAGATGCAAGTTAGTTCAGCTCTGAGAAACTCAAAGTTCTAACTGTAATAATATCCCTTTTTTATACTTTAACTTCACTGAAGTTGGAATCTCCACTAAGAGCAATCTGGCCAAACCAAACCCAAATCAAATTGGTGGACATGGCCACAAAGAATCCAGGAAGTCTGCAACAGCTAGGCCTAGTACTTGCTCAATGTGCAGGGACCTTTCGATGCTGATGGAGCAGAAGAAACACAACAATTATTGGTCCACAAAACAAATCAGTTGCTGCAACAGTTGACAGCCATGAAGACTAAATAAGATAGAAACAAAGAAAATTAGAATTTGTTGGCAGAAAAAGACCACTTGTCCCACCCAGATTTCCCAGATGCTCCCTGCCTAATCTATCTCCACAGAATCTATCTAGTCTCTGACGTCCCTCCCTCCTCCATGCATCTTATTCCCTTATGTCTATCCCACACATACCTTAACCCTTGCTGTGCCATGGACTGATATATCAGTCCAGAATTACAATGCATTTAAATTCTGTTGGCAGCCTAAGGCTTGAAGAGCACCTTTCCTGCAAATGTGTTTTTACCGTCAGCTCAACAGGAGGCTCCTTTACCTGAATGGGAGTTCCTCTGTAGCATTTGTAAAATTTTCTGTTTACCCCCAGGAAGGGAAGGGGTCCTATTTTGCCACCAAGGGGGCTAGCCGCTCAGTCCCTTCCTTCCACTTCCTGATCTCCGACACCATCTTCGTGTTTTTGTTTTCTGATGCCATTATAGGACTAGTACAGGGACGTGCTCCATTCAAGTCTATGGAGTGTCATTTTAAAAGTTATTTTTACGATTTTAACCTGACTTTCAGAACAAATTGGAGCCAGTATTCAAGAAACAACAGCCTTGCTACTTGAATACTGGCTCTGATGTATACCAAAAGTCAGGTTAAAATCACAAAAATAACTTTTAAAGTGACACTCCATAGACTTGCATGGAGCATCCTCCCTGCACTAGTCTTATAATGACAACACAAAACAAAGAACTACGGGGATGGCGTCAGAGATAAGGAAGTGGAAGGGATCAAGCAGCTAGCCCCCTTGGGGGCAAAATACAATCCCTTCCCTTCCTTAGGGGGTAATCAGAAAATTGCTACGGTGGAACTCCCATTCAGGTAAGGGGGCCTCCTGTTGAGTTGGTAGTGCCCCGAGAAAGGTGCTCTTTAAGCCTCCAATTGTTTTCACCTTCACCACTTCTGTTGGCAGTCAGTTGCAGCTATCTATAATCCTTTCAGTGAAGCAGTACTGTGCTTCCTCACATCCCTCTTAAACTTCCCCCTATCCAGTTTCATCACATGCTCCCTGGTCCTTGTGTTCTTTCTCATTTGAAAGAGACTTCCCTCCTGCACCCTGTTCACCCCGTGAAGTACTTGTAGGTCTTCATGTCCCCTCTCACCTCTCTTCTCTTCCAGGGTGTACACATTGAGATCACTCTGTTTCTCCTCTAAGGCTTCTCATGCAACCCTAGCACCATTTTACTCACCCTCCTCTAGACTGCCTCCACCATGTCTATGTCCTTTTTCAGGTGCAGCATTCCAAACTGTACACAGTACTCTCGGTGGAGTCTCACCGGTGAATGAAACAGTAGCAACACCACCTCCCTCCTCCTGCTGGAGATACCCATTCCTATGCAACCCAGCATCCCACTAACCCTACCCACTGCTTTGTCACACTGCCCTGCCACTTTGAGATTGTCAGTTATGATAACCTTAAGGTCCCTTTCCTGCATAGTGACTTGTCAGTACCCATCCCCATCCTATACTCAGCTCATAGGTTCCTTTGACCTAGGTACATGATTTTGCACTTTTTGGCATTGAACCCCAACTGCCACACTCTTGATTACTTCTTGAGTTTCCCAAGCTACCTGTGCATTCTCTGCACTCCTTCCTGAATATCCACTCTATTACAGATTTTGATATCATCTGCAAAAGACTTACCTTTCCTTTCAGTTCTACTGCAATGTCACTTATAAAGACATTGAAGAAGACCAGTCTCAGTACTGAGCCCTGCGCATCCACTGGTTACTCTTCCATCATTAGAGGGAGTGCTCTTAACCACCACCCCCCCTCTGTTGCCTAACCATTAGCCCATTTGAATCCCAATTCAAAACTTTGGATCCCACCTCTAGGCTGCTCAGTTTCTTAATCAGCCTCTTGTGCAGCAGCACAGTGTCGAAGGTCTTGCTAATGTCCAGATAGGCCACATCCACTGCCCTCCCCCGATATATTTCCCTGGTCACCCAGTCAAAGAAATAAGTCAGATTCGTGTGGCATGACCTAACCGCATAAATCCATGCTGCCTGTGGTCTTGCAGTCCACTAGATTCAGGATACTCTACCAGCTGTTCTCCTTTAGCGGGGTTTCCATTAATTTCACCACCACTAAAGACAGACAGACCAACCTATAATTGCTTGTCTCCTCTCTGCTGCTGCTGCTCTCATGTAAACAGACTACATCTGCTCTTCTCCAGTGCTCCTTAACCTTGTCTGTTTCCAGTGAACTGCTGAATAAGGCTACCAGTGGGGAAGCTAGCCCCTCCTTGAGTTTATTTAGTGCCATTGAATGCATGCCATCCAATCCCATAGCCTTGTCCATCTTCAGAGCTGTAAGTCCCTTCTGGGCTCTTTCTTCTGGAAACCGACTTGCATCCACGGCCCCTTCCTACTACTCCCTGGTGGTCCATTCCTTCCCCTCCCTCCGCTGTGAAGACTAAGCAGAAGTAGTTGTTCAGGAAGGCAGCTTTTTCTTGGTCTTCTTTATAGAGATCTCTTTTTAGTGACACTCTTGTTGGTAGAATTACTGTACCACAGTGGAAATGTTGATGACATTATGAAAACAGAGGTGAGGACTAGAAAACAGTCAGATGTGTATTTCCATGTGGTGAAGGCCTTCCGTATACAGCCTCATGGCAGGCAGAAGGATGCTTGCTACTCCATGCAGTGGTGCTAGTAGCAAGCACTGGCACTAGAGACCATATTCTAAGGCTGGCAAGAAGACATGAACCCTTCAGTGTCGACGGTTGAACAGTACACTTTTTTCTTCAAAGTATGTTTTGCCACCCGGCAGCACCGCAAAAAATTTGACAAACTCCATTCTACATGTCATCTTGCTCTCAGCTAAGTTCCGTCTGATCTACAAGAGACAAGTTTTCATGTGGACGCTAGAAAGTGGGCAGCAAAGACTGAGGCAGTGAGAAAGTGAAATCAGGGCTCATCAGACCAAGTGGATGACGAGGCAACTTGAATGGAGTGGAGGAGTTCATTTTAATTATCGTCATTCCATGTCTCACTGAGGCCGATAATAAAAATATGAAGCATTCTCTTTGCATTTCTCAGTCCAGAAACATGGATAATGTTGGCAAAAAAAGGCCAATGATTTATCCAGTCTGCCCTGATTATACTCTATTATACCCCGGCACCTACTCTTTACACTGAGTTTTTGCCCTTGCCGCATCTCCCCCCTTTACCTCCTGCTGCCCTCCTGAGTAACTTTTAAGCCCTTAACTCCATGCTTGAACCCATTAATGGTTTTTGCACCTATCATCTCAGCTCATGGGCTGTCCCACCGTATATCCACCCTCTTTGTAAAGTAAAAACTTTCTGATATCTCTCCTGTATCTTCCCCATCAGCTTCCACTCATGTCCCATGTTTTTGACTCATTACTCCTGCTAAACACTTCATCGCAGTATACCTTGTTCATTCCTTTCTGGAATTTGAAGGTCTCTAATATCTTTCCTCTGTCTTCTGGCTGCCAGGGATTACGTGCTCTGTCCCCTAAGCTCATCCTCGTAGGATGCTCCCTGTTGGCTCTGAATGATCTTGGTTACCTTATGCTGCATAAAACTCCAGCTGGGGCCTCATCAGTGATCTATACAGAAGAAGTATTGCCTCCTACCTCCTGCTATTAAAGCACCTCCCAATACACCCCAACATTTTGTTCGCCTTGCTGTAGGCCTTGTTGCACTGGCTAGGCTGCTGTAGGGAGTCACATATGATGACTCCTAGATCCCTTTCCTCTGAAATAGTGTCTAACTGAACCTCTCCCATCCAGTATTCTGTCCTGGGGTTCTTGTTCTGTAAGTACATCACTTTTCATTTCTGTGGTGCTGAATTTCAACTGCAAAATCTTGAACCGACTCTCTAACCTCTACGGCTCCTTCAGTATCTCCCTTACAGCTTGGTGTCATCTGCATAAAGACACATCTTGTCCTGAATTCCTTCTCCTATGTCACTGATAAATATATTGACAAGGACTGACCCCACGACTGATCCCTGCAGCATACCACTGATAGCCTCTCGCCTAACTTGATTCTGTTTACCCCCTGCGATTGACTCTCCCCTAACCAACTTCCCACCCATCTACCTAGGTCCTTCACTGCACCTATATCCTTTAACTTCTTCAGCAATCTTCTGTGTGGTACTAAGTCGAATGCCTTGCTGAATTCCAAGTAGCATAATCCAGTGCTTGTCCCTTATCCACTGCCTTAGTCACCCAAAGAATACTATCAGGTTGGTCTGACAGTACCTTTACTGCCATAAACCCATGCTGCACACTATGCTGACGGCCATTTTTCTCCAGGTAGTCCACTAGGTCCTCCATGACTAGCGACTCCATCAGTTTACCCACAATGGAGGCAAAACTGTAAGGCCTGTAGTTACCCAGTTGCTCCTTGTCCCCTTCCTTGTCCTACATCTACTACCCTCTAATCTTTCTGAACCACCTGACTGTAGTGAGCTACTGAATAGCCCTGCTGGGGGTTCAGCCAGTTCTGATGCTAGTTCCCTGGTGACCCTCGGGTAGATCCCATATGGCCCTGGGGACTTCTCTATTTTCAAGGCTGTTAGCCCTTTTCTGACCATTCCCCTGTGATAACCACCAGCCCCATTTAGTCTATATCAAAATATATGAAGTAAAACATTCTAATTGTGCATTTAGTTTTGTAAGGGAAAGATCCAGAGCAGCTAGTCCTATTTTTCTTTCTTAACAGATATAACAGGAAACTGTAATATACCTACAAATTTTGGGACCCGAAACAGGACTTAATGGTGGGCATTTTGGATGAAGCTTCCTTTACAGTCTATATACAGTAGTTAAGTTGGGGGGCCACATCTGCCTGCTCACACTGCTGTTTTTCTGCAACAGCTAAGTAATTTAGGGGTATTACTCCAGGGCTTAACTCTGCCTTGAAATGTGCTTGACAATGATTTACAGGGCATTTTATTTCTCAGAGGCCTAAGGTTAAACAGGTGATCTATTGTACTTACCTGTTTTTGCCCTTGAGATTAATGTCATGGTACCCAAAACCCATAATGGGCCTGGGTCTGAAGTACAGTACCTAGTTAAAAATGTAATGTGATTTACCATGAGCTCCCGTGCTACAGTTTACAGCAAACGTAGTACACCGTTGATGACAGTATGTTTTATTAGGTAGCCCTCTGTACTGGGAAAAGAACAGTTATGTAAGAACTTACTGTCACAGAAGATCTTTGATGGAATCTCAGTTATCAGGCTACACTGTAGGAACCTTTGCCATCGGAGATGGGAAATCCACACAGAAGATTGTCAGCACTACAACTGGGGCCACCCATGCCATCGATGTCCGCTGATGTCACCAACCCTACATAGCCATGGGCAACCCCACTCCCTTCTCAGTTCTTTCCCTCCAGAGATGAAGAGAGCAAGGCTGATACCCTGGGGAACCCAGGAGAGACAGAGGGACCCAGCTCAAAATAGAAATGATGGAATACAGCAGACAGCCAGGTCCTGAACAGGAGCCCCAAGAAGGGGGATGATGGAAGAGAAATCAGACCTGATGACGAAGATCCCCCCCTCAAAGATCTACGGTTATGGTAAGTTCTTACACAACTGTTCTATCTTCTTTGGGGTGTCTCAGTAATCAGGCTACACCATAGGAACGAGTACCAAGCAGTGACAAGTGCAAAAAAACAGACAGTCTGAGAGGCTGGGACTCCATAAGCTTAAGACAGGAGTCCTTGCAGCACTGCGCTGCCCTGCCAAAACCTGCATGGGCTCTTGACACAATCTCTAGACTGTAATGCTTGGTAAAAGCGTGGACTGTACTCCAGGTGGCAGCAGTGCAAATATCAGCTGCTGAGACCCCCTTGAAACAAGCCACAGAGGCAGCAATATTGTATCTCTGGTGGAATGAGCTTTGACAGCACCAGGCAATTCCTTGCCATACTTGTTGTAGCAGAACACAATGCAATTTGCCAACCATTTGGATAAACACTGCTTAGAAACAGGAGCACCCTCTCTATCTGGGGTGAAAAAAACAAGCAACTCCTTAGTCTTCCTGGACTCCTTAGTCCGAAGCAGATAATACTTCAAAGTTCTGTGCACATCTAGTGTAGCGAGCAGATCTTCCTCTGGATTGGCACATGCAGGAAAATAAACAGGAATGTGGATGGTCTGACTGAGTGTAAACTCTGAAACCACCTTAGGTAAAAACTTAGGATTTGTGTGCAAAGACACCCTGTCTTTGTGAAAAATCAAATAAGGCTCCTCGCACCAGAGGGCCTGAAGCTCTGAAATTCTTCGAACCGAAGTAATTTCAACTAAAAATAAAGTTTTCCAAGAGAGAAAGTGCAAATCACAAGTCACGATTGGCTCAAAAGGAGACAGGGTCAACTTTTCCAAAATAAAATTCAAGTCCCAAGTTGAGGCAGGGGAATGGATTGGGGGTTTCAGATGCAGGATTCCCCTGCGGAAGGTATGGGAAATAGCCAGCTGAGCAATCAAGCGGTCACCCATGGGCTCAAGAAAGGCTAAAACTGCCAAAAGATGGACGTTGAAGGAGGAATACTGGAAGCTTGAGTCAGACAAAGAAATCAGGTAGTCCAGGACATGCTTCACAGGACAGGTGAAAAGGTTTAGGGGATGCTTGGCAGCCCAGATGGCAAACTGCTTCCACTTCTTGGCACAAGTGGCACATGTGGAAGGCTTGCGAGTGGCCACCAGGATGTCAGACACCCTGTTAGAGACCCCGGACCTGGTGATGGCTATGTCCTCAGGAGCCACGCATGCAGGTGGAGGGACCGGAGGTTGGGATGGACCAGGGTCCCCTGATCCTGGGTCAGCAGATTCCTGCAGCGGGGCAGAGGAAGTGGAGGTTCCTCTGCCAGCTGCTGAAGCAAAGGGAACCATATCTGGCAAGGCCAGAATGGGGCTACCAGAATCATGCTGGTCCCTTTCATTTGCAGCTTGATCAGCAACCTCAGTATTAGTGGAAACGGAAGAAATAAATAAAGAAATCTCCTGCTCCAAGACAGGGACACCACGTCTTGCCAACAAACTCCAGGCCCTGGATCTAGTGAGTAGAAATTAGGCAGTTTTGCATTGAGTGGGGATGCAAAAAGGTCCAGCTCTGGATGACCCCATCTGTCACAGATCATCTGCTATGGATGACTGGACTGAGTCCTGCTGAGACGGTCTGCTAGGGTACTTAGGACTCCTGGCACGTAGACCACCGAGAGTGTCAGATTGTGCTCTAGTATGCAATACCACTTTGCAAAAAGTATAAGAAAAAATGTCCGTAGGCCAAAAAATGTGGGAAAACTGCGATGGTGGGAAGGAACTGAGGAGGGAGTGGGACGCCCACACCTTTATAGGGTTGGTGATGTCGACGGACATCGACGGCGTAGGTGGCCTCAGTTGTACTGCCCATCTCTGATGGCGAAGGTTCCTACGGTGTAACCTGATGACTGAGATACCCCTGAAGAAGATCATATTATTTTAGATATTTATAATTTTCGACCAGGAAAGGCACACTAAGCTATTACGGCTTGTTTTCAGGTGCATCCTGGGGAGTGGGTTGCCATGGACCTGTTTTATTGCTATCCTTAGGATAAGCTGTTACTGAATAGTATAAGACTCCATAGGTCTTTTGTATTGGCTACATTACTGAATTGTTCCTAGGGTGGATGAAATTTGTACAATCTGTCAAAGTGAATATAAGCATTTTTTTTTTTTTTTAAAAAAAAAGAAAAGAAATGTGGAACTGCATTTCTCCACTAGTCTACAACTTGACACCCAAGTATACAAGTGAAAGAAGAATGGCAGACTTACATAAGCATCAACAAGACTGCACTGTGTCATTTTACTGTAAAACGACTGGGTAGGTTTCCACACAGTCTAATTCAAAAACTTGTTTCTGTTAATGTTACATATGATATGTCTTAGTTTTCTGTTGGGTCGTACCACATACAAGCAGCCCCTTGCAGATTTTTCAAGGGTATAACTAAAAACTCTTGTGGTCCAATTCTGGTGAAATATCTTATTTTTATGCAAATGGTTGATAGGAAAGAAAGTTTAAAAAAGTTACGACAAATGGAATTGGGCATCCTCCCCCACAATGATTGAGGGTCAGACACAAGTGATGGTTCCTGGAACCATTTTTAAGGGGTTAACAGAAAATCAGAGTGGTCTCTCAATACACACACACACACACCAGCAGGTTCTGTGCAACACTGCAGAGGAAAGGATGTGGTGTTCTGCAAAGTCAGACAGAATACAGTACATTTGTGAAATACTGTTCCCTCATTTTGCTCAGCCTAAACCCCACACTAATCCGTCTGCTCATTTTTTGCTTTGACTGAACAAATATCATGTCAAATTAAAACTTTCTTAAAGATCAATTGCAATGTTTTTAAAATGCTTTTAACATACTTTATTTGCTCACCATGAGAACAACCGGTCCATACACACTGCAAGTAATGTGCAGGAAATGTATTTTTTCATGTCCCGATGCTATTTCACTTCTTGTCTTATTTGATGGTTTCACAGAAAATCCCTCAGGCATTTTAAGACCAGCTGGCAGAATCTTGGGTGAGTGCTGATGTCACTCAAGCAAAAATGACTTCATTTTCCTCCAGGTCCTGGCAGCTCAGTACATACAGAGTAGATCAGATTATATGGTGGGCTGTATTAACCAAATCATTCCAGTAAAACACCATAAGTAATTATCTGGAAATTTCCCTAAGCTGATCACCCACCTCCCCCCCAAAAAAACAACAACCTGACATGCTCTTAACATGAACATTTGTGTTTCTTTTGTTCTCTTCTGGTCCTGAATGAAGCCCCCCACAACCTTCTCTTTATTTCAAAGTACTGTCACCTAAAATTACTGATTAGTCAGTGAAAGTAGATAAATATTTATCTGTAATGCTGTAGTGATAAAATTCAACAGGCAAAGGTTCTCAGACAACTGAAAGTAAACATGAGTTGTTGCCATTTTACAGTCTGATGTACAATTGTGTGTGTGTGTGTGTGGTGGGGGTGCACTTCCGTGTGTGTGTGTGTGTGTGTGTGTGTGTGTGTGTACTGAGCTGCCAGAACCTTGAGGAACATGATGTCATTGTTGCCTGAATGACATCAGCAATCACCCAAAATATCTGAGGGATTTTCTGTTAAACCATAAATTAGAAGAGCATTAAAACAGCATCTGTACATGACAAATGGCAAGTTTTCCAGTTCAGTAAACTGTAACATGGTTTTAAACCAGGCAGGTCAGGCGTCACAAACCTCCTAACATTTTATGACAGGATTAATAAGGATTTAGATAATGGCAATGCAGTTGACATTATCTTCCTTGACCTAATCAAAGCTTCTGGCATAGTGCCCCACACTACCTTACTGGAAAAACTAAGAACTTAAGGTTTCAAGAAAAACAATTATGAGATGTGTGTGTAAATGGCTAGAACATCAGACACAAAGAGTCAAAATTAAGGGACGCATGTTAAAGGAGGCTAGAGTGACAAGTGGAGTTCCCCAGGGTTCGGTCCTGGGACCAATATTTGGTTTCTTCACTGGAGATTTGGGGGAAGGCTTACATAGCAATTATAAAAGATTTGGAGATGACAAAAAATAGGCAGAACTGTAAATACAAATGAAGAGTCAAATAAAATACAAACCGTCCTAAACAACACAGTCGAATGGGCCACCAAATGGAAAATGAAACAGTGCAAAATGCATGGTTATGTACCGTAGGAAAAATAACAAACAAAAGCAATATTATATGGAGGGAACGATGCTAAAAAACAACAACATGCGAAAAGGGTCTTGGACTTTGTATAACAAATTATTTAAAACCTAAAAAACAAGTAAAGCATTATCTATGCCAAACCAACAAGACTATTAAACACCATAAAACGGCATGTCACACACTGGTCTGAGGAGGTACTTCTCCCATACTGTAGGTAATATGTGAGACCAATAATTGACTACAGATCACAATTCTAGGGGGGAGGGATTAAACATCGATGAAAATATTAAAATCGGATGGATTCAACACAAGGCAACCAAGATGATAAGGGGACTGGAGAACATTCCACATGAAGAAAGGCCGAAGCAACTGGGTTTGCACACTTTGGAACAAAGAAGGGTACGAGGGGACCTATTATTGTTATACAATATGTATGATGGCCACAAACTGATGAATTTACTGAACTTGGTGGGTGCACTGAAAAAATATGATTTAAGAATTCATAACAAATGCTTGAACTTTAAAACAAATACAATGACATTGTACTATACACAAAGGGAGAGAAATACATGGAACAGCTACAATATTGTACCGTGAACAGGCATAATGCAAATATTTTCCAAAAGGAACAGATATCTGGTTACAGGGAAGAACGCCCAAGACATATTTACCTTGATTTTGGGGATGGACCTGTACCAACATATTTTTTTCTATTTCCATCACCTTAACCGCAGTACTAACTGCAGTACATGTAACAAATAAGGCCTGGTTGTCCTTTTGTTAGAGGAAAAAGAGTAAAGTTGATTATACGTTAATAATATATCTGCAGTTATTCTTTAAAGAGCCCCGGACACTGTTGCGAAAACTACAAATTGTAAGACATGGACACAATTCAGTTTATATTTCGTATCTTTTCTGCAAATATTTCCCCTTTGTTACTGAGGAAAGCTGCTTGAAAATAGGATCCCTGTCACCTAGACATCATTACTCTGGCAGCTTGTCTACACTTGACATCATAATCCTCTGTTTATGATGTCATAATTATTACCACAGCAACAGACTTATGTCATAAACACATCTGTGATGTCAGGTGTAGTGAAGTAACCAAAGCAGATAAGGCAGAGATACTGCGTGCATGCAGATCTCCTTAGTCATAAAGAAATAAGGGTGCGAATTGTAGAAAAAATATGAAATATAACCTAAACTGTGTATAAATATTAATTATTTCCAAAGTTGCCCCAATGGGACACGTGCTCTTTAATGGGGAAATTGATGTTGCAGGGTCACTCAAATTGTACAAGATCACAAAAAGATTTTTTTCAAACAAGGTACTGGGCTTATCTGTAGGTGTCAGGAGACCTGAGATACATCATACATCTAAATCATTTGTAAATAAAACCAAGGCAGCAGTCATTTCATGAAGTCTTGAGACGGAAAGTGATATCACTTCGAGGGAAGCTTTAATTAACATCCAGCTTGCCCCTCAGGGACAGTGACATCACTGTCTGTCTTTCTTAGGATTCAATTGAAATGTCTACACTGGATATGTCTGCCACTGTGCACCAATGAGTACTACAAAAATACACTTGCCATTAATTAGATTATGTTTATGATTTCATATGTTTTTTTTAAATAATAAAGTTTCTGGCATTCTGCTGGGAAACCTGACTACACACATTCCCGTGAGTCCACGTTTTATTTATTTAGCATTATTGCACACTAGGATACCCTAATTTAGGTAAATCGTCTAATTTTTAAGAAGGTTCACGGGTGGAATTACAGCAACAGAGTTGTTACAGTTTTACCATTAGCACTAGTGCTTTTGATGTGAGCTACCATAGGTCTTCTCAGGCTTTATAACTATCACCAATAACAGCAACATTGTACTCGGGGAAACAGATCATGGAAGATGTCTTAACTGGATTCCCACATGTGCTCGTTTACTGTAGGTGGGATGTGTGGCATTCCTCCCAGTGGGTCTGGATGGGCAATGCAGACAATGGACTAAGATAAGACTGTGTAGCCCACTGCAGTTTGTTTCATATTTGGAGGAGGTTCCTTTCGCACATTTGTAGCAACAATTTAATTTGCAGAATTCAAATGTTTTTTAGATTTCTTCAAACCAGAGATTATATCTATACCAAGATGAGGCAGATTCAGGACCCTACTCAGGCAGGTCAGTTTGAAAGTGTGGTCCAAGAAATTCTAGGAGGAGGAATAATATCCAGGCAGATTTCACTGTACTTTATAAAGCATTTTGGGACTTGCTTCCAGGGCAGGTGGATAACATTAAGGAGACCAGGGAACTGGAGAATGGGATGAGCCTCTCTCAGCAGGAGTGGAAGTCAGTTTTTAGTGACGCATATAGGACTACTTAGTCCCACAGCTGACATAATTGCTGCTGGAAGATTAGACTGTGGCTTTTCCATATGCCAGTATTTCAAGACAAACTGGAAAGTGAGGATCCTCCCACATTGCTGGATGAAATGCAGGGTGATGACCGCACAACACTCTCTTGTTTTTTTCGGTCCTACAGTAAATTGCTTTAATATTGTCGGGAAGTAGGGTGGGCACTGTCACAGCTGTTTGGAATGGCACACTCTCTTAATATTGGAATGACGCACCCCTTCAGTACGCAGCAGGAGTTGCAGGGAGTGATTCCTGAGGATATTGGGGGGAAAGACGTACTATATTTGTGGAGGATTTCATTAACAGCAGTGCAGAAGGCCATCATAGAAGATAACTGCTGGCAGAGCCCCCTTCTCATGCTAATTGGGAGGGGATACTACAGGAAATACGTAGGATGGAGCAGCTGACTTTTGTGGTAAACCAGAAATCCCATATCTTTAGAACTAAATGGCTAAGGTACATCTTCTACATGGGGAAGATTAATTGGGATGGGGATGTGGGAAGTTCAACTTATGGGATGGGAGGCATAGTGTAAAGAAAGATGTAAATCTTTGGGGCGGTGCCTCTGTGACACTATGGAGAGGGGAGGTCCAATGTTGTAAAGCTCTTGAATTGTGCACCTCTGGGTTGTTTAAGTATGTCTGCAGCTTAACTAATTATTGTTTACATGTACAGTACTTTTGTTTTTCATATTATTTAAACTGCTGTACAACAGTTGTTTGTTTTTAAGCCTGTAAAACTGTTCAATAAAAATGGAATGAAAAAAAACAAATACCTGCTATACAAGGGCAGAAATAAACACAACAATACCATGCAATCACAAAACAGCTTATGCAACACTAATCTTCTATGCAGAATTTAGATAAGGGTTAGTGGATGGGTGAAACAGAAGGGTGGTGAGGATAGATAATGTTAGAGTTTAAGTCAGATTATATCCAGGTGCAAGGATTATGAAGGCAAGAGACCATGACTTGCTTGACGTGTTGAATACAAAAAAAAAAAATCACAAAATATTGAAGATGGAGTTACAGCTCATAAGAACCACAGCAGCGAAGCCCAACATGCCAATTACAATGCATGTTCTAGGGAATGTGGAGGATATACTCGGATGGAAACAGACTTTGATGGCAGATAAGGACCACTTAGCCCAGTCTGCCCATTTCCCTACCTACTGGATAAGCTGCAGATCCTAGTAAACCAACAGCCTATTTCGTCCTACCCACCACAAGAATTGCCTTATGTCTGTCTCATGCATTCTTAAATTCCCCAACTGTTTTTGACCCAACGATCTCCTCAGGAAGGCCATTCCATGTGTCCACCACTCTCTCTCTGTGAAAAAATACTTCCTCACATTGCCCCTAAGGCGTCCCCCCCTCTAACTTCAAATGGTGCCCCCTTGTTCTTGCACATCTCTTTTTCTGAACGACGCTACCCTCTTGGACTTTGTTGATTCCCTTGAGGTACTTAAAAGTTTCTATCATGTCCCCCTTCTCCCTCCTTTCCTCAGGGGTATACATATTAAGCTCCTTTAGACTCTACTCGTATGGCTTCTGTTGCAGACCCTGCACCATTTTAGTTGCCCTCCTCTGGACTGCTTCCATCCTGTCTATGTCCTTGCTGAGATGGAGTCTCCAGAACTGCACACAGTACTCCAGATGGGGTCTCACCAACTGTCTGTTCAGATGGAAAACAACTTCCTGTTTTCTACTGGTGATGCCTCTCCCTATACATCTCAGTATCCCCCAGCCATCCCTACTGTCTTCTCACATTGCTTGCTAACCTTTAGGTCATCTGATATGATTACCCCAGGTCCCTTTCCATTTTTGATGTTTTTTTGTTACTACCTCCCCCCATTGTGTACTCTTCACTTGGGTTTTTGTTTCCCAGGTGCATTACTTTGCACTTCTTTGCATTGAATCCAAGCTGCCATACTTGACCATTCCTCCAACCTTGCCAAGTCCCTTCTCATCCTTTCCACCCCCCCTTGTGTATCAACCCTGTTGCAGATCTTTGTGTCGATCTGCAAAGAGGCATACTTTTCCTTCCAGTCCCTCTGCAATGTCACTTATAAAGACATTAAAAAGGACCAGACCCAGTACTGAACCCTGTGGTACCCACTAGTAACCCCCCTTTCTTCAGAGTGACCGCTTACTATTATCTTCACGTCCCTGTTGTCCAGCCAATGTTTTACCTAGGCTACCACCCTGGGACCCACTCCCAGGCTGGCTAATTTGTTTATTAATCTTTGTGTGGACTGTGTCAAATGCCTTGCTAAAGTCTAGGTAGGCCATGTTCACAGCCCTCCTGATCTACTACTTTGGTCACCCAGTCAAAGAAATCGATTGATTCATCTGACATGACCTTCCCACTGTGAATCCATGCTGCCTTGGGTCCTGTGCCCCACTGGCCTCTAGGTACTCAACAATTCTTTCCTTCAGAAGTGATGCCATAATTTTCCCTACCACTGAGGTCAAACTGACAGGTCTGTAGTTTCCTGCCTCTGTCTTGCTCCCACTTTTATGAAGGAGAATCACATCCGCCCTCTTCCAGTCCTCAGGTACCACACCATCCTCCCATGATTTGTTAAAAAGGATAGTCAGTGGTGTCACTAGTTCTCCCCTTAGTTATTTAGAATTATGGGGTGAATTCCGCCAGGCCCCATTGCTTTGTCCACCTTCAGTTTTAGGAGTTCTTTCAGAACACTTTCTTCTGTGAAAGGACTGGGTTCGACCCCCCCATACAGAGTGCTTCTATTGATTGAATTTGGTACCTCCCCCTCCTCTTCCTTTGTGAATACTGAGCAGAAGTATTCATTCAGTATCCCTGCTTTTTCACTGTCCCTCTCTGCCCACCCACCGTCCCCTTTATTCAGCCTCACTATCCCTCCCTTTGTCTTTCTTCACTCTCTAATGTACCTATAAAAGGTTTTATCCCCCTTCTTAACTCAGTTGGCTATCTTTTCCTCGATTTGGGCCTTTGCTATTCTGACTGCCTTTCCTTCTTCCTTCTGCTTTAACTGGTATAGTTCTCTGTCCTGTTCCTTCTGTGTTTCCTTATACTTCCTAAATGCTATCTTTTTCTCCCCAACCTTCCCCGACACCTCTTTTGAGAACCATACTGTTTTTTTCTTTCTTTTTGATTTATTTGCTTCACACAAAGGCTTGTTGCCTCTGTAATGGCAGTTTTGATGTTTCCCCATTGTTGCTCCACCCCTCCTTCTTGCCTGTTTGCTAGTGCTTTTCTGAGGCACTCTCCCATTTTGACAAAGTCAGCCCTCCTGAAGTCCAGTGCCCTCACTTTTGCATGGCTTGACTTTGCAGCTGAGTTTATCGTGAACCACACTGTTTGGTGGTCACTTGTCCCCAGATGGCTGCCCACTTTTAGATCTTAGATCCTCTCTCCATCCCCATGTGACAGTACCAGGTCTAAGATTGCTCCCTCACGAGTGGGTTCCAAAACTAGCTGTCTGAGGCATGCCCCCTGTAGGGCATCCAGAATGGCCCTGCTCTTGGATGTGGCTGCAGCAAAGGTGCTCCAGTTAACATCTGGCATATTCAGGTCCCCCATCAGCAATATCTCACCTTTCTCTGCCTTCTATCAATTCCTTGTCCATTTCCTCCCTGAGACGGAGGTCTGTATACAACCCTGTGCGGATTGTGGTGCCATTTCCAGTCTCCAGGGTGACCCACAGTGCCTCCTCTCCTCCCTGTTTACCCTTTTGTTCCATTGCTTTGATTCCCTCCCTTAAATATAGAACTACTCCTCCTCTTCTACCCTCCATGCCCCTCCTGTAGACTGTGTACTCTGGTATGTTGACATCCCAGTCATGGTTCTCTGTGTACCATGTTTCTGTGACTGCTACGATAGCCAGGCATCCCTCTTCCATCAAGGCCACCAGTTCAGGGAGCTTGTCATCTAGACTACGGGCATTGGTACTTATTACCCTCCATTTTTTGATGACCTTACCCTTTTTTGCCCCATCCCTGTCCTTAGTGCCTTTGTCTTTTTCTCCATTTGCCCCTGCCCTTCTCCCTATCGACGTCTCTATCTTGGTGTTTACCTCACTAACTACCCTGATTTGGGGGGCTAGGCTTTCCCTGCTCCTTTGCAGTGCCTCCCCCCTTGGCTAGTTGAAATGCTTGCCAATGAAGCATTTAAACCTATCACCTAGGATCCTGGTTCCCCCCCCGGACAGATGCAGACTATTGTGCCAGTATAGGCCTGCATCCCTCCAGGTGGAGTCCCAGCCCCCAATGAAGCCAAAACCCTGAGCTCTGCACCAGTTTTTCAATCACTGATTGAATCCTATGGTGCAGAGCACCCTAGCCTCACCCATGTCATAGACAGGCAGCACCTCCGAGAAGGTTACCATGCATGCTACTTGTCTAAGGCCCCTCCCCAAACTCCTCCCCCACTATTCTGATCCCTTTCCCAGCCAGGTCATTTGTCCCTAGGTGGACAATGAAATCCAGCTCCTTCCCCCATGCAGCTGCTCCCGCTATCCTGAGGATTTGCTCCCTGTCCCTCCAAGCCATGGTGCCATGCGGGCACCTTATCTTCCTCTCCCCTCCCTCCCCCAGTTCTACCCTTCTAACAATGAAGTCCCCCACCAGGAGTTGTTTTCTTCCCCTGTGGGGTCCCATGCCACCCTCCTGTGGGTCTCTTGTGGAGGTTCCCAGCACCCTCCTTGGTCTCCACTGTGGGTGCCTCCAAAAAGGAACCACACTCTGCCAGAATGGCATATGAATTGTGGAGAGGTACAACTGGAGAGATGCACCTCTGTTCCACCACCCTCACCCCCTCTGAGCCCACTGTGGTCCAACTGCACCCTAAATGAGTAGAGTCCATGTAAACATTTGCATATTAAGGAGACCACCTGAGTTATTGTCTTGTTTGGGGCAAACAGATTAAGGTGATGATATGAATTACAGCAGTGAGTCATTCTGTTGCAGCCGATTACAAATCTGCATATGATGAATGCTGATGAGATTTTATTTAGCGATACTGAACTTGGCACTTTATAGTATATACCCACTGGCACATTCCAGTGCGGGTGCAGTGGCTGTTTGAGTAGTAGCTTTTTGATGCCGAGGTTCAGGCAGCTGTCGTTGTGGTATATTAAGCACAGCTTCTGGTGCAAAGTCTTAGGATAGTTGTACATTGCTTAGTGGAGTACAACTGAGTGGTGAGTTACTTAATGTTTTAAAAGTGTGTGATGCCCCAGAGGATATCATAACTTTTGTTTTGGAGCAGTTTAGTAGGGGGCCACTTGCAGCCTTTCATCTTTGTGGTTTGTCAGCTACGGCTTGTAAGGAAACCAAACTGTTGGAAGTCAGAGATGGAATTAACTTTGACATATATAATACTAACATCAATGGGACACCTTCACCTCCCCAGATGTAACTAAGATACCATGTCAATCAGACCACAAAACATATATGTAACAAATTCCTGTAACCTCCCAGGTTATACCCTGACAGTGTTTTACAATGAGATGTTGTAAATCAGCTCTTAAGACAAAGGCAATGGAGATGGCAAGTCTAAGGGAATAGAGGTTTAAGTATCTTCAGCTCTGAATTTGAACATAAACGTGACATCTACTTATAATGTAACTGTCCCCTATCTGGAAGGTTCAGGGGACAAACAAATTACCTTCTGTGAGAAAGAAGAATCTAAAAAAAAAATGGTATAAACCAACCCTGGGAATGATAGGAAGATCCAGGCCCAGTTTATCTGTGGGTGCAGTACTTCAGTTTCTTGCCTTCTGACAATTTCACAGCATCACTGCAGTATAAAAACGGTATGTTCTGCAACCAAGACAGTCCATTTCCATTTGCTAAATGATTCTTTGGAGAATTGTGGCTGTCTGCAAAGTTCTTTACTTTTAAACCTCTGTGGTAAGACCAGTCAGAATTCCAATTAGTTCAGTCATTTTTATGTTGGCTTGCATGTGTGTGCAAGCAACATCTTGTGCTAGTAGCACATTTCAGAGGTGTGTCAGTGTTGGCGAATGCAGGGCATGCTTTAGGAGGTGCGTCCCTCATTCTCCAATAAGCCAGCATTCTAGCACTGACAGAAGCATTATGTAAAGTGGACACAACTTGCAAGAAAAGTGCCACTGCAATCAGAGACAAGCACGTCATGCAGCAGCACAGATAACACGCCTCCCAATGTATTTATTTATTTAGTTTTTGTTGACAGGGTAAGTGCACTAGACAAATCCTGCCTATTTTCAGGCACGACCCGGGGGAGAGGGATACAGATGAATGCCAACTGACCTTGAACCAGATGAAGCTGTTGGTGGTATTTTTAGTGAATGAGGGAAATTTGGCCAGGACACCGGGGAAATTCCCCTATTCTTTTCGATAAGTGCCATGAGATCTTTAACATCCACCTGAACTACCACCAATCCAGGCAGATGGGACCTTGGTTTAACGTCTCATCCGAAAGACGGCACCTCAGAAGTGCAGCACCCCTCTCATGCTGCACTACAGTGTCAGTACTGGGATATTAACCCACGTGCCAGATGTGGGAACTGAACCCACAGCCCTCTGATCTCCCGGCCTCAGAGGCGAGTGTGCTACCTACTGAGCCACTGGCACTGCAAATGTGCCTTTCTTGGTGAAACATTTCAATAAACATGGCGGTGGCAGTTGTCGCCATCTGCCACACAATCCCCAGAAAGCTGACTTCGGGGTGCCCAATCCCCCTGTCGGCATATCCAACACCCCCCCAAGACTGTGTGGCACACTGGGAGCCCACCCTAGTGTGCTTCCGTGTAATGGAAAGACAACCACGTTGGCATGTTCCTGCCCCCACCCCACCCCCATTGTGTGGCACACTGTGAGCCCACCCCATTGTGATCAACATCACCCCCCCAAAAGTCATGGGGCACACTGGCAGCCCACCCCAGTGTGCCCAACATTTTTGTTTCACCTGTAAAGAAAGAAAACCGTTCACAGAGCTTTTTTTCTTATCTGAAACAAAGAAATATCCTTCGCTGTCGGCGGCGCCTCCCCTCCCCCAACCCACACCCACCCTCAGCGCACCATACACCCCCACCCCATACTTACCTCCGGAGGTCTGGTGCTGTGATCTTCGGTGGAGTGGGAATACATCTGCATTCTTCAAAGCCGACCGCAAACTGAAAAAATGCAGATAAGCTGTATAATGGCATAAATGGGGGGGGGGGGTTCAACTTAGGTGGATGTCTCAGCCATTTTTTTTTTATTTTGCCTCCGAATTTTCAACATGGGGTTCTTGGGACCCCAACTCATGGACACATGCACTGTCACCTTGTTATTCAGTCCTAAAAGGTCATTTCGCAGTCACTGTGCGGAATCACCTTTCAGGACCAATTAACAAAACAACAGTGCCACTGTTCATGAGGTGGGGTCCCAAAAAGCCTACCTTGCAAATTTGGTGGAAAAATTCCACAAAATGACTGTGTTAAACGCGTGTGTTGCTCAGTTTCCACGCACGCTTGTAACTTTTTTCATTCCAGATTTTCAACATTGCCATTTTTCACACCTCCTTATGAACAGTACAGCTGTCATTTTTCACATCCTGCCCGAAATGTGTTTTTGCGCATGTGACGTAAAATGGCGTGATCGCTCTGCAAAATCAACGTTCAGGACACATTAATAAAATCACAGTGACACTGTTCATGAGTGGAGGTCCCACAATGCCTATGTTGAAAATCTGGTTAAAAAAATTCCCACAATAACTGCGTTATGGGCGTGCATTGCGCAGTTTCTATACACACTTGTGACTTCACCAGTTTTTCATATTTTCACTCCAGATTTTCAACATTGCCATTTTTTTTAAACATGTTCTCATGAACAGTACAGCGGTCATTTTTCACATCCCGCCCGAAATGCGTTTTTACACTTGTGGTGCTAAATGGCACAGTCGCTGTGCAAAATCATGTTTCAGCTAACAAACTCATAGTGCCACTGTTCATGAGGTTGGGTCACAAAAAGCCCATGCTGAAAATTTGGAGCGAAAATACCAACAAATGCTCCGGGTGTTAGGGTTTCCAACCATAATGCCCCACCTTCTAGAGACTGACAGACGTCAGGGGTGTGTGACTTGCCACTGTCGGCTGTAATGCTCACACCGTTCCACCCCCACCCTGCAGCCTGTGACAGGCATCAAGGTTTGCCTTGAACTCTTCGGCCCCAAAGTTCACCCCATTCTCCTATACTGCACCCATCTCAGCATATTTCCTTATGGAATGGGGTGAGCGTAAGGCCTGAAGACCCCAAGGCACACCGCAACACTTGTTGGTGTCTGTGGGGTAGGGTGAGGTGAAATGGCATGAGCGTTATGGCCGACGATCCAAAGGCACACCCCAATGCCTGTCACTCTCTGCAGGGTTGGGATGGGTTTGACGTCAGTTCACTACTTCACTGCCATTCCTATTATGCATCTCTCTAACTCCTGCACTACTAATGCCAATGGCAACAAGCCAACATTCAGCATTGACAAATGCTTGTTTCTGACTCATTTCTATTGTTTCATACCAGTTTATTTGTAATTTGTCTAATGTATAAATACCTTCCCTAAATGGAAAATACATTTTGCAGCTATGATTAAATGTTTCTTTAATGATGCTGTTTATATCCCCGACTGCCAGTCCAGCCCCCTTTGGCTGGGCTACCTCCCATCCCCATCTGTTGCTTCTCCAGTGTTTACCCCTCCTTACTCATGACTTTTCCTCGAGGTGCGATGCTTCAGGCTGGTCAGGCTGGTTGGGAGATGTTTCCACAATGGGAGACCCAGTAGTGGAGGGTAAAAAACAACAACTGGGGCTGCATACAAAGAGACACAAAGCAAATTTTATGATAACAAAAAACAAAGCTTGTTTATTTAATGGCTTACATATCACCAAATGTCGTGAAAATACCCACGCAAGAGTGCTCCTGCACTTCGATCACCCACATGATCTGCCTCAGGATGGGTCAAATGAAGAAGAATAATCAGCATTTATATAGTGCTTTTCACACACAATGTAGCCCAAAGCGCTTTACAAACAATGCTAGACTGGAGTGAAGTGACTGAATGTTTAGTGGTGGCCATATTGCACATCAACACCCACACACAGCCTGGATAATTGCATGAACCAGTTTTATGGGAAGGCGAATGTTGGCCAGGACACCTGGAATAGCCCCTACTCTTAGCGAAGAATGCCCTGGGTTCTTTTACTTCCACCTGGACACCCACCAGGACAGCACCAGGATGGGTAGAAGGGACCTCGGTTTAACGTCTCATCCAAAGGATGCCACACCCAACCCCTAATACTGCACTCGGGTGCCAGCATTTTTAGGTACAAGTCCAGTCTTGGTGTGGGATGAGAACCCATGACCTTCTGGTCCAGAGGCAGATGTGCAACCAACTGAACCATGCTAACATGATGAGTGATCAAAGGGTAGGGCCAGCCTAATGCGGGTAATTTTCATGTCAGGTGGTGGTATGTAAGCTGTTCAATAAACAAGCTTTGGTTTTGAAGGTATAACATTTGCTTTGTGTCTCTTTGCATGCAGCCTATGTCTTTTGTTTTTTTATCTAAGTGGAAGGGTTGCCAACCCTCAGAGGCAGGCAGCACACGACACTAATGTACTGTCCCTCTTTTTTGTTTGTTCAGTAGTGGAGGGAGGCTGGCCACAGCTCTGGGGCCAGACAGTGCCCACACGCTATTCTGCCATCTGGGGTGTTCCATTTTTGTTGTTCCCTGCCCCAAAGACATCAACAGGAAGGAGCTCACAGTACATGTGCACACAGAGCATAGCAGCATGGAGCCTGGCCAACATCCTCTCCCCTATAATACCTCCACTGCATTGTCACCTGTGGTCACCCAGCTGGCAGTACTGCAAATGAGGCAGAGACCCTTTTTCTCCAAAGCAGGAGGGCATATGCCGGGATGCTTAAGCACCCACCCCCACACACCTCCAGCATTCCAGGCTTGTTTCCAAAGCTGAGCTGTCAGAACTGTGAGTGGCAACTCTGTCACTGTGTTGGCGGCCATCTAGGATTAACTACATTATATTTAATCTGTCTGTGACTGTGTGTGTTTTAAAGGTATAGGTAATGTATTTTACTTTGTGTTCAGTCTCTGAAAGCATGTTGCCAAATCAAAGTGAGGGCATTCTAAGTACAAATGAAGGGCCAAGAGTATCTGAAGCCAACAATGGTACCAGTATCCAAGTCTTGTACTGTGGGCAAGTTCATAAACAGGATGAGAAGGGAAAAGCAAAGTGTGAGTTTGCAACAGACTGATGGCAGTGAAGGTGTGACGTCTCAGCATGTTGGTAGAGAAAGTACCACATGTCACAGTCAACATAAAGGTAAATATTGGAGTCAGTATTATGAGATGGAGGGGAAGTCATTAGGAAAAAGATTTCATAGTAGTTGACCCAGAATGGAACCTTGGAGAATTCCAAGGATGAGAGACCTAGTCGAGGAAGGTGTTCCATTGACCTTAACTACGTACAATCTATCAATGAGGCAATTATTGAACCACGATAAAGTATTCTCTGACAGTCAAAGGTGGCTATACATATATATATATATATATATATATATATATACACACACACACACACACACACACACACACACACACGTGTGTGTGTCCCCAGCAGCCTATTATCCCCATCCTCAGGACCGTCTGCCACTAACCCTTGTTACTCCATGGTTCTGCCCTCCATGGCGGTGGTTCTGCGTTGGGCCATCTTCTCTCTGATGTTAACATCTGCTGCATCATGGTGTGGGGCCCCTAGTATACCAGTATCTGTCATTTAGATAGAATCTGTTTTTTTCTCTCCCCTACACGTGCCTCCCTCCTCTCCAGCACAACCAACAGCCATAGTGGAGGAGGAGATCGCCTCTCACAGCATAGCGTGTAGGCATGCACAAAGGCTCCCTGGACCACTGCAAGGAGTCACCTTGGTGGCAGAATGCATGTGCAACCACACTGGGTTGGTCCCACTGCAACTGGCAGCATTTCCTCAGCCCTGGCCACTCACAGCCAGCACTGCATATCCACTCCATAACCCGGGTCATCAGCAGAAGCACAGCATGCTTCCAATACACCATCAGAAAGCCTCTCTTCCAGCTGGCATTTTGTTTAGTTTTTTCCAATTTAATCTTTTTGTGCCTGCTCCACTTGCCGGGCATCCACCCAGTCACGGACCCCTTGGCTGCGGCATCCCCATATGAGCCGCACTCCCAGGACTCCCTGGATTACCCCCCGGGGTGGAGAAGTAGCACCTGGCCCTAAGGTGCCACGAACAACAGGATAGGGTGGGAGTTGGCCTGGGGAGCCGACTGCAGCTGTGGGGCGGGCTTCATGTAGGCAGTGAAGACAGGCTTGGTTTTTTCCCCTGTATGGGGGGTGGGAAATTGCAATTATGCCAGTGTCCATCCTGCCCCTTGGAACTTTGCTGGCATCGGATGCTGTGGCGCCCCTGGCCTCCGCCAGGAGTCTCCCCTGCACCAGTGGCATCCCGCACCCTCCCCCGGGAGAAGGAGAGTAGTCGTGGGATGCTCAGTCCTTCTCCCCCGGCTGGCTCTCCGACGATCCGAGTCCATTCCTGAACCTGGGTCGCTGGCGCCGCAAATGGAAATCCAACCACTGCAGTGGTGGGCCAGTGATCCAGTTGGCATTTTGATGAAAATGTGGATCACAGTATCGAAGGCTTTTGTCACAACGATGACAACTGAACTGGCAAAGTCCAGTAATCGGTGCTGATGCTAGGGCACTTGTAACTTTTGGTAAACTACTGCAGGCTATATAGTGATACTGAAAGCCAGACAACATTTCTGTGAAGGGAATTGTTAAGGATTTGGACCATTAGCATGCTGTGTGCAAATTTCTCATGGAGTTTATTGGGAAAGGAAACACGTAATCTGACAAAAAGGGTCATACTTTAAGTGTCCATTTCAGTGTAACTGTGGGATATGTAATCATTAATTACATGCAATGGGGTAGTTACACTGTAGTTAAATGTTTGTTGCATGTGAGTACTCTGCTATTGCAGTGCAATTACAGTGTAGTTACACAATAACTACAGTGTAGGTAAGGAAACAACCATGAAAAAATTGTTGCAAGAGCCTGATTTATAAAGCAGTGCTACAATTTCTTTTTCCCAGATCAATGGTATCCAGAGAGAGACAGACAGACAGACAGAAAGAGGGAAAGGTTGGATTTTGTTGGTTATTGCCATTGTTGTTTGTATGTTTACCCAAGTCACTGGAAAAAGCCATTAAACCAGTTTAACAGCTATGATGTGTAGGATACTTGGTTAGATTCCATCAGAACCAGAGCTTCTGGCCGAGTCTTATCCACAAAGTAACTTCCACACTGCTTCAGGACAGATGTCTTCAGAATGGAAGGGTGGTCAGTTGCTCAGTTTGAATATACTGTATAAGGATCTAAGTGTTGATTCATGGGTGGAAAAGAGAGGTTAAATTTGTGTAAAATGAATGTTTAAGGTATAGCTAAAGTAATCCCTCTGCAAAAGGGGGTTGATGCCTTAACCCCAGGAAATGACCTGCCCAATATCCTCCTCTCCACCATCTCCACAATTCAGGAGCACTTTGCTCACTTCTAGCTCTCTACTGTCCTATCTGACTCATACCTCCTTAACCCTTTCCAGTCTGAATTTCAGCCCAAGCACTCTACTAACACCTCCCTCCTTAGGCTCATGGACTCCATCCTTACTTGCATGGACCAGGGCTTCTTCACATGGGCCATGTTCATCAGTCTCTCCAATGTTTCTAAAAATGTTCTCCGACCCCTTCTCCTTAGCAAGCTAGCTACTGATGGCCTGTCAGGATGGGTAACCTCCTGGTTCAGCTCCTACCTAAATGACCATGTTCAATCTTTTTTCATAGACATGTCTAATGCTCCTTCTGCACCCCCACCCCCAGATAGAAATGGGAGTCTCACCAGGTTCAGGTCTTGGTCCTGTACTCACCTCCAGTTTTCTAAACAACCTGCCCTCTGCCTCTACCTCCTCCCACATCCACTTGTATGTGGAGTATACAGTGCTTTTTACCAGTGACCCAGATATCAACACTCAAAAGCAAATGACAGCCACTTTTCAATGCCTTTCAGTACTGGTTCTGGTATAAGTAATAGACCATATTGCCTTAAATCATCCGGGAATGCAGCATTCTCATTCTGGCTGCCCCACATTTCTGGAACATTTTGTCACTGAAATTATGTTGCATCTCCTTGGTGGAGGTCTTAAACGGCCCATGAAAGATATTGGTTCTCCTTGGCCTTTGATGATACAGACCAACTGCGTTCTGATTACTGTTTAGTTCTTTGCTGTCAATTTGTCTTTTTTCTTATTTAAGATGCTTGATGTATTTGTTTTATCTGAACTGTATGTACAGTGCTTTAAGACCCTGGGTAAGGTGCTCTAGAAATAACAAATGGATGACTGACCCTAAATGCAAACAAAAGTGACCAAGACATCTCGCTCCTAACCATGGCTGGCTAAACTGACCTCTCCCCAACCCATAAGACCTGTGATAGCTCACCCCTGTCACGTCATATAATTTAAATACCTGGAGTCTGGTGTAACGTGATAAAAATAGCAGTTACATAAGAAATACCGTAACAGTAGATCTTCGAGAGAGGTTCCTGCAGTAGGTCTTCACATGTAGGACTATGCCCCCTGGCGTCAGGTCCAAACAGCAAACTTGTAGCAAGCAATCATCAGCGGGGACCACCCCCCCCCCGACGTCAGGTGATGCAACGTGATCCCGACTATAAGAAGGGGCTGCCCCGCACCCGCCCTCCAGTTCTTTTCCACCAGAGACCTAGAGAAAGGGAGCAAAAAATGGAGTAACAACCCTGGTATCCAGTACCATGGCTGAACCAAAAGGCTAGACAGGAAAAAAGGAAATAACTCCAGGAACTGGGGGAAGGTGGATGGGAAATTAGACCTACTGCAGGAACCTCTCTGGAAGATCTACTGTTATGGTAAGTTCTTAAGTAACTGCTATATCTTACTTCGAGAGGGTTCCTGCAGTAGGTCTTCACATATAGGACTGAATTCCAAGCAGTCTAACAAAAAGAAGGAGCTGGAGACAAGTTTCCGGGAGAAGGAAGATGTAACGGCAACTTAGGATCTGCCTTAAGACAGAAGACCTTGCAAAACTGCAAGGCCAAAACCAGCTTGACGCCTACAGGCAATGTCCAGACTGTAGTGCTTAGTGAAGGTGTGGACGGAAGACCAAGTGGCCACTGCACAGATATCCGCAGTGGACACAATCCTGAAAAAAGTGGTATAAGTGGCCACGCTTCTGGTGGAGTGGCCTTTAACTGCCCCCGGAAGGGTTTTTCCATATTTCTGGTAAGTGTAGTGAATACAGTTAGCCAGCCACCTAGAAATAGTTTGTTTAGAGATAGCCTTGCCCTGACACTGGGAGGCAAAGGCCACAAAGAGTTGGTTCGACTTTCAGACCTCCTTAGTCTGGGAGGTATAGTACCGCAAAATCCGATGCACATCCCAGGTGCACAAAAGATATTCCCTCCTGTTGGAATGCTGAGGAAAATAGACCGGTAGTTCAACACTCTGGTTAAAGAGCCCCTGACACCATTAGAAAAACTTGGAAAAAATGTGAGATTTAGACAGTTCAGTTTATATTTCATGCATTTTCTATAATTAGTTACCTTTTTTCTTTATTACCGAGGACAGCTGTATGAAAGAGGCTTACTGCCCCTTAGACTTTATCTGCTCTTTCTGCTGTCCTACATATGATATCATAATACAGGTTGCAGCTGGAAATGAGCTTCTGGTCATGGTGCTTTTTCCAGTTACCGACTTTTAAATAAGTACATAAATAAAATAAATAATCCCATGTTTATGGCATCATAATTATCCCCACAGCAACAGAATGATGTCATAAACAGAGCTGTGATGTCATATGTAGGCAAGCAGCCAGAACAGATAGGGCAGTGATCCTGTTTACATGCAAATGTCCTTAGTAATAAAGAAGAATGAGAAATTCAGAAACAATATTAAAATATAAGCTCACTTGTTCTAAACATTACATTTTCTCAAAGTTGTCACAACAGTGTCAGGGGTTCTTTAAGAGTCATCTCCGAAACAACTTTCGGAAGAAAAGAAGGATTAGACCTTAGGACCACCCAGTCCTTGGGAAAATTAAATAAGGCTTTCTGCAAACAAAGGCCTGAAGCTCTGAGACCCTTCGAGCCGAAGTAACTGCAACCAAAAACAGCATCTTCCAGGACAGGACGAGCATATCCCAACTTGTTGTCGGTTCAAAAGGGGGAAAAGTAAGTTTCTCCAACATAAAATTAAGAGCCCAGGGAGGACAGGGGTTCTGGACTGGAGGTTTGATGTGAAAGATACCCTTCAAGAAAGTTTTGGAAACCTCTAGTTGTGCTAGGGTTTTGCCCTCCACTGGAAGGTGGTAGGCCGATACCGCAGAGAGATAGACCTTAATTGAGGAGCAACTAAGGCTCAACTCAGAAAGATGTAAGAGGTACCCTAACACCTGGGAGGCCGAGCAAGAAAAAGGGTCCAAGCTTTTGGCTGTGGCCCAGATAGAAAATCTCTTCCACTTCATGGCATAGGTGGATCTGGTAGAGAGTTTTCTGGCTTCCACCAGGACCTGAGCAACTTGAGAGTAAACTCCACAGTGAGAAACTGCTATGTCCACAGGTGCCACGCACGAAGATGGAGAGACTGAAGACTTGGATGTACCAGGGTGCCCTGCTCCTGAGGCAGAAGGTCGTGAGACAGTGGCAGAGGGACCAGCGGTTCTCGAACTAGTTGTTGCAACAACTGGAACCAAATCTGCCAGGGCCACAGAGGGGCAATCAAAATCAAGTGGGCCCCCTCTGCCTGGAGTTTCAACAGAACCTTCTGAATGAGAGGAAAGGGAGGAAACGTGCATAGAAACCTCCCTGTCCAGGAGAGAGACAGTGTGTCTCGCCAAAAAGCACCATGCCCAGGAACAAGCAAGCAAATGTTGGGTAGTTTTGTGTTGAATGGGGAGGTGAACAGATCTAGGTCTGGCCAGCCCCACCGAAGAAACAGGTCTTTGACTACCTCCTGTTTTAGTTCCCACTCGTGAGCCTTGGCCATTGATTGGCTGAGACTGTTGGCCAGGACATTGTGAACGCCTGGCACATGGACTGCTGTCAGAAACAGGCCGTGCTGAATAGCCCAATACCATACTCTCATCTCACCTTGTTGTCTGTCTGGACAGGAAGTATTCCCAGGAGGAGTAACGACTGAAAGGCCTGGAGAGCATAGAGGACCAGGATGTTGATGTGAAGATTCTGCTCCTGAGGAGACCATGAACCTTGAGTTCTGTGATCCCCCAAGTAGGCTTCCCAACCCGTATCGGAGGCATCTGAGGTGAAGGTCTGGGAAGGAGCTGGAGAGTGGAAGCGGGCTCCCGCCATCAAGTTGGTGAGGTCCTGCCACCAGAGGGGCACTGTCTCAAGGCTGTTGGAGATCATGACCAGTTGGTTCATGTCATCCGATCATTGACCCCACTGGACCTGAAGAGACCACTGGGTAACCCTCATGTGCAGCCTGGCCAGGGGGACAGTAGGAATGGCTGCTGCCATAAGACCCAAAAGATGGAGCACCAAGTGTGTTGGGGTGCATCAACCTTTGGCCACCAAAGTGGCCTCAGAAACCAAGGTCTCAGCTCGATCTAACAGTAAGAAGACCTTGCTCTGGACTGTATCCAGTACCGTTCCAATAAATTGGAGACATTGAGAGGGTAAGTAGCTGAGACTTGGACAGGTTGACCAAAATGCCCAACTGGGCAAACAGATCCAGAGTGAAAGAGAGAGACTCCTTAAGGTTTCCATGGATGGGGCGGAAAAGAGCCAGTCGTCCAGGTATGGGAACACATATATGCCCCTGTGGGGGAGAAACGCCACTACCACCGCTAGGCACTTGGTGAAAACCTGGGGCGCTGAGGACAGGCCAAAGGGGAGTGCCTTGAATTGGAAATGGTTCTCCCGGAAGGAGAATTGAAGAAAGCAGCGGTGGGTCAGGAGGATGGGAATATGAAGGTAAGCATCCGGCATACCCAGGGAGCACAGCCATGTGTTTGAAAAGAGCAGGGGCAAGAGTCCCTGAAGAGTCAGCATGCGGAACCTCTTGTACTCTACGAAGAGGTTGAGTGTGCAGAGATCCAGGATAGGTTGAAGATCCCCTGTCATTTTTGGAACTAGGAAGAAATGGGAGTAGAATCTCCTTCCTAGTTGGTTTGGAGAGATGGGTTCTATGACCGCTTTTTGTAGCAAGGCCTGGATTTCTTGATGGACTATGGGGATCTGACCCGATGGGTAAAAGGACCTTCCCGGAGGCTTTGGAGGTGGAATCTCCAGGAACTCGACTGACTGACCTCTCTGTATGAGCTGAAGAACCCATACATCTGAGGTGACAGCTTTCCACCTATCCAGGTGGAGGCTGAGCCTCCCTCCTACTGGTTCCTCCGAGAACTGAAGGGGACCTATCCCGTGCTTTGGGAATGTGTAAGGAGTTTGCAGCGGGAAGCGAGTCAGGATGTAGAAGGGAGTGGAGCTTTGGTTCCAGAGGCTGCTTTGGTGAACGTAGCCTGGTGAGCTTGGGCTCCAGAGCCAGCGGCACGTCTTTTGCTTTGACGCTTGTCTTGTTCCATCTTCTTTGGTGACGAAAGGGCTGTTTCTTTTGGCCCGTCTGATACATGGAGCCGTGACGCCCCTGAGGGAATACAGCTCTCTTGCAGCCCTGTAATAATGTCCTTCGCGTCGCCGCCAAAGAGGATGGGACCCCTGAAAGGCGCATCCAGGAGGGATGACTGAACATCCTGTGCCAAACCTGTGAGCTGCAGCCATGCTAGGCACCGAAGGCAGATTCCCAAGGCCGCAGCCTGAGCCACCAAGTCCACAGAATCGTAAGTGGCCCGGAGTGCGTGACGGCAGGAAGATTTATTCATGCAAAACTTGTCCAGTAATTTAGCCCTGATATTTTTGTCAGGGATGTCCTGAAGGTCCCTCTCCAGTTCTGAGAGAGATGACTTCTGAAAAGCTACCATGTGGGACATGTAGTTAAGTGACCGGATGGCGCAGGAAGGTGGACGAAAAGATCTTCCTACCAAACTGGTCAAGTTGTCCTGAGTCCTTGTCTGGTGGGGAGGAACTCAAGTGTTTATGCCGAGCCGAGTGGTCATGCACGGCCGTGATGACCACAGAGTCGGCTTTTGGGTGAGAAGTCAGGCGAGAGATCCCTTCCGGGGGAAAGTAGGTTCTATCAGTCTTCCTGGAGATTGCTGGTATGGAAGAAGGCTGTTGCCATATTGTGGGAACTAGATCCTCGTGCGGTCCCGTACAAGGGGTTGGGGGTGGGTAGAGGGTTCGCGGTGGACAAGTCCAAATGTTCAGCAAGCCTTTTTTGCTGAGGATCTACCTCCTTGGACAGCCAGCCCCCTGCTGTTTGAATGGTCCTCAATAGATCCCCAAAAGAAGGATCCTTCTGAGCGGATTTTGGGGATTTTTTTGGTGGAGGTTCGACCAGTGAATGAGGTTCAGAGAGGTCGATATTGGAGTCCGAATCCGAGGAATCCGTCCCACTAGGAAGGGAAGGATCCACCCCATGTGCCACCCACCAGAAGAGAATCAGCAGCACATCCCAAAGGAACTGGAGTGGGAGGTGGTGCTCTGGGTACAGGAATTCCTCCAAGTGGCTGGGACTGCCTAAGTTCTGTAAGGAGTTGCGTCCTAACATCCTGCCACCATGCCGGGATAGTTTCATAGTCAGGCGGTGGTGATGGAGGAGGTGGAGGCTGGTACCCAGGATACCCAGACAAGGGCAGATAAGTGGGATCATGACAGTAAGGGTATTGGTGCCCTGCAAACCCTGAAGGATAACCTGATGGCGGGTATCTGGATGGCAGATAACCTGGCATCGGGAATCCAGGTGTTGGGTATCCAGGCATCGGGTAGCCTGGCGTGGGAGGCACCAGGCCCAGCGTCAGATAAGAAAGGTCCGGCGGAGGGCTGCCCAGTGGCAGAACATCGGGATCAGGCCTGGGAGACTGCCAGAGGGTCCAGCAGGAAGGGCTGAAGGCCCGGCCGGGGGAGGCATAGAAGGGCCGCTGGGCAGTGGCAGGGGATCAGGCGTAGAGCCTGAGGGTCCCAGAGGAGGAGGGTCCATACCTGAAAGATTCCGGTCCAGCGACGGACCCCTGGGAGAGGGGGATCCGGGATTGGAAAAGAACCAGGCAAAGGGGGAGCTCTGGAAGAGACCCCAATGACAGGTCTAAGAGCGTTCCTGATGGAAGGGAGAGGTCGGGAATGGGTGGCGAATCCCTGGGGGTAGAGACCGGCAGGGATGAAGGGTCCCCCATGAGCACACTTGTCCCGGTGTTGGGGTCCTTGAGGGAGCCCGACGGGAGAGTAGATGTGGCTGTGTGGTTGATGGAGGGTCCATCATCCGGCTTACCAGTCACGACTGGGCTGGCTGCGGAGGAAGGGACGTAATCAGGCTTGGGCCGGACGCCCGGCGGCAGAGCCAAAGAGCAACTTATCGGCGGTGCTACAAGTGGGAGAACTAACAGAGACCTCGAGAGAGGCAATCCCCGGCTGCCCGCACACCTCAGCAGGAGGGGAAGGAGGCGTCCGGCCCGCAGTAGTGGATGGAGTGCCCGCAAGAGTGGTACTCACGGTTCTGGAAGTGGAGGGTCTCTCTTGCGGTGACAGGCTTCTCTCCCGGCCCTTCTCCTTGTCCTTCTTTTTCTTTCTTTTTTCTGTGGCCGGTGATGACAACCTCTTCCTAAGCTCCTGGAGCTCCTTTTCCATAGAAGCCAGCCATTCGGACAAAAGGCGGGCCTCGAGGGTCTGCTTGCATCGGGTCAGTGTGGCCTGGTTGAACCCTTGGCAAATAGCACACTCGGCCAAGTTGTGCTTAGGCCCCAGGCAGAGGAGGCAGCGGGAGTGGTCATGCCCATTCGGAATTTGGGCGCCGCACTTGGAGCACTTCTTTTTTAAGACAAGATGACATACACTCATTCAAAAAATTCAGAGAAATAGTACAGAAAAAGACGAAAAACGCTGATTACTAAGCGGGCGACTGACCGCTGTTCTACCACATCTGTCGAACGAACTGATGCAACGGTGGGAAAGAACTGGAGGGCGGGTGCGGGACCGCCCCTTCTTATAGTCGGGATGACGTCGCATCACCTGACATCAGAGGCGGTCCCTGCTGATGATTACAGCCAAGTTTGCCGTCAACCTGATGCCAAGGGCGAGGTCCTATGGGCGTGGAAGATCTACTGCAGGAACCTCCCAAAAGTAAGAGATCCTCTAATACTTATTGTATAATATTTGTGATATAAACATGTGATGTGAATGTCTGCTTTGGGGATAGAAGCCAGTAAGTAAGGAGACTTGACCTTCTGACCTCAGCATACCCCTAATGTAGCAGATGGTGTTTTCCTGCTCTGTGTTAACACATAGGGCTTCCTTCCATGCCAGGTGATAACACATCATAAAATATTCCTACTTTGATTTGCTAGAGAAAAAGTATGCTTTTTATGATCCTTGAAGGAAGGGGGACATTTGGTTGAGTCCTGTTGGCTTTCACACCTAGAAGGGAATTGTTGGCAGGAATGTGTGTTCTGAAAACATTAAAGGAAACGCTTTGATCAAAAGGACTGTCATATTTTGGATATTGCTAACTTTGCAGATTTCCAGTCAACAGTAAAATGACACGCTCTTGAATATACTTGGTCAGGTTACAGATTTATCACAGGGCTAGCAGTGACCTCATGTGTGCCATGACATCACAAGGAGGTGGAAAGATTGACTCAATTTGTCAAGCATCTGAGGGAAAAGACACTTTTATCTCTGAACTCTAAGAGGAGTGAGACACTTGATCTCTGGACTCAAACAAGCACTTCGGTTAAAATTTAGTTCAGCGAGAACTTTAAACATTCCGGCGCTTTTTGTTCTGTAATTTCCAATTCAGTTCTGACTGTAAGTATTTTTGTTCTATGTTCTGTGTTTTGTATTTTATCCATTTATTTTCATTTTTAGTAAACACTGTTTTTCTTAAAATTCTGCCTGTGCCTTCTCAGTTTCTTTTGCATGTGAATGCTGGAACAGTGTTTAAAATTCAGACAACTGTAAGGGCTCAGAAGCGTGTTACTATCTTGCTAAAGGTAAGAATATACCTAGGTCTCATACTGAGTCAAAAGGGTAGACTTTTGAATCTGGCTGGGTGCCCACTGGGTGAAGTACTGTATTGCATTTCTCTGAAGAGACTACATATCTGAGCCTGTTAACTGGGTATGCTAGAAAAAGGTTCATATTTGACTCCGGACTCGAGGCTAGTAGGTGATTCGGACCCAAAAGAGACAGGAGGGTTACCCTGTTTGTCTTCTGTTCACATATTGCACTTCGTGGTTTGGCACAGTGGGAGCAGAGGGCCTGACCTGCGGGGTGCGCGTTTATTACAGATTTGGTTGACAGCAGTAGGATTTGAAAGCATTTCGTAACACGAGCATTGAGAGTCCAGTGTGTCAGATTAAATACTGTACAGCTCACATGCAAAATAAGGCAGTGATTTAAAAGGTAACAGAACGATATAATTGTGCTTACAGTCTAAGTTCCTACCTGTTTTATTTTTTTTTCGGGTGCAAGTTAGTGTAGCTGTAGATAGGGAAGAAGATGACTTCCAACTACAGCAACTACACTGCAGACTACCTGAGGCAGTTGTGCCAAGAGACAGGAGTCCAGCACGAGGGCCAAGCCAAAAAGCAGCATTTCGTGGAGGCTCTTGTGGCAGCCGATGCCCAAGACCTTGAGTCACAGTCTGTGACTGGAAAGGACCAAACCTTGGGTGTGGAGGGGCCAGGCTCCAGTGCAGTGTTCAGATCCAGTGAGGAGGACAGCAGGACCAGTGCAAGCCAAGGCCCACAGCAGCAGGGGAAGGTCACCAGCATTCTGGAGCCAGAAGGAATCAGGCTGCAGATGGAGTTGTGGAGGATGGAGCTGGAGTTTGAACAGAAAAGGTTTGAAGCCCAGCAGCAAAGGGAGCTTGAACAGAGGATGCTGGAGATGGACAGAAAGAAAGAAAGAGACAGAGGAGAAGCGAGAGCAATGAGAGGCCGAGGAAGAAGAAAACAAACAGTGGAGAGAGGCAGAGGAAAGAGAGTGACAGTGTCAGTGAGACGCCAAGCAAGAGGAGAGAGAGCACCAGATGAAATCTGAACTGGAGAAGCTACAACTCCCAAGACCAGCGCCAGAGCAGGTAAGTGGCCTGGGGTTAACTGGGATACCAGGACCGGGTTACAAATTAAATTCTAAATTGATAGCTGAATTTAAAGAGGGGGAAGATATGGATGCCTTTTTAAATTCCTTTGAAAAAGTATGTAGTCAGGCAAATACTCCCAGAGAGTCCTGGAGCTTCCAGCTATCCCCGCTACTTACTGGGAAAGCTCGGGACACACTGGGTCAAATGGACAATGAGGACAGTAATGATTATAGCAAACTTGAAGCTGCACTTTTAAAAAAGTCTGAGTTAACAGCAGAAGCATACAGAGTTAAATTCTGTAAGCTCAAGAGAAGCCCTGACATGAGCTACGAGGAGCTAGCCACTAAACAACGTCAGTTTTTAAAATGTTGGTGGGTAAGGATTGAAGCAGACTCTGATGAGAAAACTGAAAATGTTGTACTGTTAGAGCAGTATTTTTGGGTGTGCCCAGCAGAGCTGAAAATCTGGTTAGAGGACAGAGATCCAAAAACAGTGCAAGAGGCGGCTGAACTCTTGGACCACTATGCCAGGAGCAGATCTGCCCTGAGAGGGAATGGGGTGGGTGTGGCAGCGCAGAAAGGGAAAGGCGTGCCTTCAGGGCAGCTAAAACCCTCTCTGCCTCCATCGAAACCAGGTAGCCCCAGGTTACAAAGAAAAGATTTACCTGAGAAAAGAAATGAATGTTGGGTTTGCAAAGAACCTGGACATATTGCCAGACAGTGTCCCAAAGGGGAAGAAAGTGCACAAAGTGGTGCTAGAAAAGAAGTGGGTTGTTTGTGTGTCCCTGAAAGCATGCCAATAAACATGAGGGAACACATACACCCAGTCACTGTGAATGGGGTACAGACATAAGAGTTAAGGGACACGGGGGCGTCCCTGACTTTGATAAAAGGGGATTTGGTAGAGCCTAAACAGCTTATACCCAATCAATTTGTGACTGTACGGGAATTCACTGAGAAGGAAACAACACTGCCACTTGCTAGTGTCCTCCTGGACTGGAGTGAGACAAGGGAGACTGTGCAAAAGGTTGCAGTCACAGAAAATCTTGCTTTAGATTTAATTATTGGGCATAATCTCCAACAGGGGATGGTGTGTGCAGTTACCCGCAGCCAAACAGCAAAGGTAAATTGTAGTTCCCGGGACCCCACAGAAGCCCCTGTGGAAAACACTGGGAGGCTGGTTCCTCAGCCCGTGTCTCCCGATACGGAAAATAATGAAAGGGGAGTAGGAATTTGTCTCCTCCTCAGTGAATTCTCTCCTTCATGTTGAAAACGGCCTCTGCCACTCTCTGTTGATACTTCTGCTTTAGCACTTCCCGCCTGTCCTCAGGAGAGGTGACCCCTTACATATTAGCTCCCTCCCTAGTAGCACTTTGATGACCCCACTTTTTCATGCTCTGCCCTCAGGGCATGCAACAGTATGTCGGTACTCTTCCTTCATGGAAGTTGACTACGCCATGGTTGTCCTCCTGCTGTTCTCTGCCTCTCAATACTAGTCATGTACCATGCTGACATACTGCCTACACACTGCCTTGTTGTTACCTGTTGATTTTCTACCTCCCCATACTGCTAATGTACCCTGTGGATGTACTGCCTTCTTTACTGTAGAATGCAATGTGTACTGTGTGCTGTCCCACCCACTTGTACGTGGGCCAGTATGGTTACCCTGACTCTGTATCATGTTTCTATTTTGACTCTGTATCATGTTTCTATTGTACTCTGGTACCACTTGGATGTGGGCTTGTATGTTACCCTGATAATGTACTGTTTCTGTATTGTAATCTCCTGGGTCGCACCTGAAAACAGGCACTTGTTGTCTAGCATGCTTACCTGGTTAACAAAAACAAATAAAAATAAATAATAATAATTCCCCAGGTAGTAGTTAACAGAACAGCTAAAGGGGGTTACTCTGAGGAGGGAGGTGTGACCCATAGTCAGAAGGTTAGGGATGGCAGTGATCCTGAATGCTCTGATGCTAAAGCTAGGGACCCTAGTCTAGAAACTGAAAGGGACCTCTCCCGTGCTTTGGGAATGTGTAAGGAGTTTGCAGCTACTCAGAAAAGTGACCCTAGCTTAGAGAAACTGAGGGCTTGGGCAGTCGCTGACTGAGTACAGGGAGGCGATGGGAAACATAAAGTTTATTGGGACAATGGACTGATGTACACGCAGGATGTAAAGACAGAGGGAGGGGTGATGAGCAGGCAGCTTGTCGTTCCCCAGGGGTACCGTGAGCAGTTGCTCAAGATTGCACATGATATTCCCATGTCTGGTCATCCGGGAATCACGTGCACTATGCAGCGACTGGCACAGAATTTCTATTGGCTCAACTTCACCCAGCAGATGAAGGAGTATTGCAGGTTTCGTCACCGATGCCAAGAAACAAGGAAGGAGGGCAAGAAAACCCAAGCCGCCCTAATTCCTCTGCCCAAAGTGGAGGAGCCATTCCAGAGGGTGGGAATGGATATTGTGGGGCCTCTAAATACCCCCAGCTCCTCCGGGAAGCAGTTTATCCTGACTGTGGTGGATTATGCCACCCGGTATCCAGAGGCAGTCGCCCTATCCTCAGTAAGGACAGACAAAGTGGCAAATGCCTTAATAGGGATTTTCTCCTGTGTTGGGTTTCCGCAGGTTATCACCAACCGAGGGGGTTCCTTCATGTCGGACCTGATGAAATGTTTGTGGGAGAAGTGTGGGGTGGTACAGAGATGCACAACACCTTATCACCAGCAAGCCAATGGCCTTGTGGAAAGAGTCAATGGTACCCTTAAAATGATGTTCCAAGCATTTGCAGAACAGCATGGGAGGGATTGGGATAAATACCTTCCCCACCTGTTGTTCGCATACAGGGGGGTGCCCCAAGAGTCAACAAAGTTTTCCCTCTTCTAGCTGTTATACGGACGCAGGGTACATGGGCCCCTAGATTTGATCTGGGAGGAGTGGGAAGGCAAGCACACCACCCAGGTAGCTCCCATAGTGGATTATGTCCTTAGGTTTAGGGAAAAGCTGAAGGAGCTTATGGGAACAGCCCAGAGCAACCTGGCAGCTGCCCAACAAAAACAAAAGGTGTGGTAGCCAGAGCTCGCTCGTACACTGTGGGTCAGGAAGTCATGGTCCTAATCCCGCTCCAGAAAGATAAGCTGCAGGCCGAGTGGGCAGGACCGTACAAGGCAGTCAGACAGGTAAATGACGTAAACTACATTATAGAACTACCTGACAGGAGACATACATAAAGAATGCACCAAGTCAACATGATGAAGCCATATGCTAATAGGGCTGATATGATGTTTGCAGTGTGTAGTCCTGGGGAGGGGACGGATGAAGGAGACCCCCTTCTGGACTTGCTGGAAGAAAGCAAGTGGGAGTCCTCTGTGGAGGCAATTAAAATGTTGCCCCAGTTGACCCCAGACCAGATCCAGGAAGTAAGGGAGGTTTTAGTAGACTTTGCCCCATTGTTTAGCACCAAGCCTGGACTAACCCCCTTAATGACGCATGGTGTGGAGACAGGGATGCAGGCACCCATACTGTGAACAGCTTATTGAGTGTTGGAGGCTGTCCAAAAGACATTAGGAGGGAGGTGGAGGAAATGCTGGATTTAGGGGTAATCCAGAAATCCCACAGCCCATGGGCCTCACTCGTAGTCCTTGTTCCCAAGCCAGATGACTCTACTCATTTTTGTGTGGACTATCGTGGACTCAGTGCAGTCACGTAGTCAGAAGCCCACCCAATGCCACAGACAGACAAACTCCTGGACAAGTTGGGAGGGGCAACATACCTTACAACTACTGACCTGACAAAAGGGTATTGGCAGGTAGAGTTAGCTACCAGAGCTAGGGAGAGGTCGGCCTTCATCACTCTGATAGGGTTTTTTTTAATTTAAAGTAATGCCTTTCGGAATGAAGAATGCCCCTGCCACTTTCCAAAGGTTGGTGAAGCAGGTATTAAATGGTGCTGAGAAGTACGCCGTGGCGTACCTGGATGACACTGCCATCTTTAGTGTCAGCTGGGAGGAACGCCTATCCCACCTTAGGGAAGTGCTGGGCAGGATACAGAGGGCTAGACTCACTGTAAAAGCTGAGAAGTGCCAGGTTGCCATGGCCGAGGTGGCACACCTCAGGCACGTTGTAGGCTGGGGACAGCTCCGTCCTAACCAAGCGAAAATTGAGGCAATCAAGGCATGGCCAAGACCGGAAACAGAGAATCAGGTCTGGAGTTTTCTAGGGACAGCAGGGTACTATAGGAAATTTGTACCAAACTACAGTGCCCTGGCCGCTCCCCTATCTGGCCTGTTGAGGAAAAGGATGCCTAAGAAAGTTACCTGGGAACCAGCCTGTGAACAAGTCTTTACGTGACTAAAGGAGGCACTGTGCAGTGCTCCTGTATTGGCAAGTCCAGACTACAGTAAAACCTTTGTAGTCCAGACTGACACCTCAGATGTGGGTACTGGGGCAGTGCTTAGTCAAACATCCAACCAAGGGAAAGATCACCCCATAGTGTACCTCAGTAAGAAGTTACTTCCCAGGGAGCAGGCTTACTCTACAGTGGAAAAAGAGTGCCTTGTCATGGTGTGGGCACTAAAGAAGTTAGAGCCATACCTATATGGGCAGCATTTTGAGGTACAAACAGATCACAACCCCCTGGTTTGACTGGCACAAATGGGTAAAACAAATGGTACTGTAGGCTGTTAAGATGGAGCCCTGCCTTGCAAAGTTGTGACATGACTGTCTCCAACAGGGAAGGGGCAGCAAATGAAAACACTGATGGTTTATCACGTAGATTTGAGATGTGAACAGAATTTGGGGAACTCATCCCATGCAGGAATAGATCCCCAAAGTGCAGTCTAAGGAGGATGGAGTGTAACGTAATAAAACCTCTAATACTTATTGTATAATATTTGTGATATAAAAATGTGATGTGAATGTCTGCTTTGGGGATAGCAGCCAGTAAGTAAGGAGGCTTGACCTTCTGACATCAGCATAGCCCTAATGTAGCAGATGGTGTTTTCCTGCTCTGTGTTAACACATAGGGCTTCCTTCCATGCCAGATGATAACACATCGTAAAATATTCCTACTTTGATTTGCTAGAGACAAAGTATGCATTTTATGATCCCTGAATGAAGGGGGACATTTGGCTGATTCCTGTTGGCTTTCACACCTAGAAGGGAACTGTTGGCAGGAATGTGTGTTCTGAAAACATTAAAGGAAATGCTCTGATCAAAAGGACTGTCATATTTTGGATATTGCTAACTTTGCAGATTTCCAGTCAACAGTAAAATGACCCGCTCTTGAATATACTTGGTCAGGTTACAGATTTATCACAGGGCTAGCAGTGACCTCATGTGTGCCATGACATCACAAGGAGGTGGAGAGTAACTTTCAATTTGTCAAGCATCTGAGGGAAAAGACACTTTTATCTCTGAACTCTAAGAGGAGTGAGGCACTTGATCTCTGGACTCAAACAGGCACTTCAGTTAAAAATTAGTTCAGCGAGAACTTTTAAGTATTCCGGCACTTTTTGTTCTGTAATTTCCAATTTAGTTCTGACTGTAAGTATTTTTGTTCTATGTTCTGTGTTTTGTATTTTATCCATTTATTTTCATTTTTAGTAAACACTATTTTTCTTAAAATTCTGCCTGTGCCTTCTCAGTTTCTTTTGCATGTGAATGCTGGAACAGTGTTTAAAATTCAGACAACTGTAAGGGCTCAGAAGTGTGTTACTATCTTGCTAAAGGTAAGAATATACCTAGGTTTCATACTGAGTCAAAAGGGTAGACTTTTGAACCTGGTTGGGTGCCCACTTGGTGAAGTATTGTATTGCATTTCCCCAAAGAGAATACATATCTGAGCCTGTTAACTGGGTGTGCTAGAAAAAGGTTCATATTTGACCCCGGACTTGAGGCTAGTAGGTGATTCGGACCCAGAACAGACAGGAGGGTTGCCCTGTTTGTCTCCTGTTCACATATTGCACTTCGAGGTTTGGCACTATGGGAGCAGAGGGCCTGACCTGCGGGGTGCATCTGTGACATCTGGTTGTACCAATCCCTGAGCATCTCTACTCACATCAACTCTATCTCCACCAAACTCCTCCCCACGCTCTGTGCCTTCAACCACAGCAAATCATGCTTCATCATTGCTGCCAGATGAGAGATTGTTCATAAAATGTTCTTCCCTGACTTTGATCATGGGGACGTTGTCTATGTAGCTGTACCAAAGCCTTCCTTAACCAGAAGGGACACCCATTACTATACCTGCTGTCATTTTTCCCTCAAATGCTCCCATCCTCCACACACATCACTACAAGATGTTCTTCCCGGGAGGGGCAGAGGCTCAAGCATGGTACCCTACTTATCTTTAAATTCTGGACTAACGCTCTTCCCCCACTGCCTCTCCTCCCTTCTCATGCAGACATCTATAAGAAACATGGTTTTATCTCCTACGTAAGTGACTGCAACTGCTATGCTGACAAGCTAAATTCCATCTACAGTACAAGGGAGCTTATTGATATAACATTGTTAAAGAGCTGGTTGGATTGTTTTTCACTTGATTTCATTTTCCAGGATAGGCCAGCCAGGAAGCCTGAGATGCAGCATCTTGATTACAGTGTGGTCCTGCTTTAACCTAATTTGACAGCTGGGAGGTCAGGAGCACAACCCTGTCAAATGTATTACCAAGATGAACACAGAATAAGGCAATGACTTCCCTAGAATCTGAATGGGGATCTCCAGGTTTAATGTAAACCTGAATGCCTAAAGATTCTGAGGGAGCACGTAGGCTACCACTGCCAGATTTCATATATTTTTAGTCTGCTTCCTGAGGGTGTACTGGAGAAGAGACAGCCTTTATTTATTGCCAGTCAACACGGAAAGGACTATACTACAACATGTCAAACTGTCTGTGTTAGCAACAGGCTAATTTCGAATACCTTTTTCATTTTGAAGTGCTAATACTGCATGCCAGGTTTAACCTTCACATGCTTGCAGAACTGCAAAGTGCACATTCTTATATCTTGCAGTGCACAGTATGTGCCTTAATTTAACTTGCCTTCCAAATCTAATTTGCTATGTGAATTTTCCCTTTATTTAATCACATAGCACTTCTTCAGTGACATTTATAATGCATCTTTGGGCTCTTAACTTTTCCCCCTTCAAGAATACTGTTGTTCTAATGCAATATCCAGTGTTTCATTCAGTAACATCAATCTTCAGAATGGTTATGACTGTGATAAAAGGGATGAAAGTCCTGAGTCAAAGGATTATGAGCCAGACCTTTCAATGATACAAAACAAAGAACAAATAAAAAAAATTGCATTTTTGTACATGATGCAATCTTGTTTCTATGAGCCAGCAAGTTGATTTTTAGGGGAACTACATTTAGAACAGACACATCCTGATTTTTCTGGTGACCTTGACACCTCGCTGCAGGATGTATTTTCTTTGTCACACACCATATGTTGAGCACTGTTCAGTAATCTTGGAGGACTAGTTAATAGCCAGTGAAGAAAATATGTTTTCTGTTCTACATTTTTTAATTGTATTTATTCTTTGGTAACCGGGTAAACAGTTGTCCAAATGTGAGAAATCCTTTGCCGATCTGATAGCACAACCATTCACTACACCAGCAACTCACAAATGGGATCTGGTCACTTGGGGGCTGGCTTGGGGAGGGAGGGAGGGAGGCTTCAGTGTTCCAAGGACAGGGAGGAGGAGGGGTCTGCACCCCGCTGTTTGACTACCACCTAGCACAGAAGCTGGGTGGAAGCACACTGTGGCCACACACCTGAGTGAGGGCCTAATCCAATGTTGATATTTGCATGCGTCATTGCATGATTGACAGCCTTTGAGCAGGCATACTAGAAAAATGACTTGGCCACACAAGGATGAAGCCCAGCCCCTCCCCCCGCAGGCTACCCACCGCTGACCAAGACTCATATCTTCCCTGCGATATGGGTGCCGGGAAGGAGAAGGAGGAAATCACCCTGGCTAGTGGGGGGCATTGTCTAAAGACAGGGGTAAGTCCTAAAGATGGTGGGTGATGTGGCGGGGGCGGGGCAGTCCTAAGGGGACAGGCCACTAAAGGGATAAATATCTATGAAAAAAAAAAGTGGTGGAAAAACAACATTTGGGCCCCCCCCCCCCAAGTCAGTCACAGTGCACCACCAGTGTCTGCTGACTGTAGGAAGGGTGCAACCATGGCAGCCCCTTTTGTCAGTATTGGATGTAGGGGGCAAAATATGGGGCAAAAAAAATATATTTTGAATTTTTATTTTATGATGTGAATTGTATGCTTGTGAACGGTGCTGGACTGACAGCACTGTAAACTAAAGTCCTCTGTTTATCCACATGACAGGTGCAGCATGGGAGATCACAGTGCGAACTTTCCCACACTGCTCCAAAAATGTACCTGAACCCTGTCATGGAGGAACTACCGTAGAGGTGAGAGGATAGTTCAGACATCATGCCCATGTGATGTGGACACCTGTCTTCTGGAAACTGGACTCAGACCACCACAACTCTTTTCACAAAGGCCACCAAACAGCCCACAGGAGATATTGGCTTTTGACCACTATCAGCATAGGCTAGATTTGAACATGTGGCCTACAGGTGAAAGGCTCATTAACCAGCTACTAGCCCACTGAGCTGTCTGGTTTCCCCCTATTTACTTTGGGAAGGAAAGGAAGAGAAAGCACCTGGCGGGGGGCCATGTCTGAAGATGGATGGCAAATCCTGGGTTCTGGAGATGGCAGCTGATGGGGCCGGGGGAGGGGGAGCAAAGGAGGCAGGCCAGTCAAGGGGATAAAAATTTCTATGGGGAAAAAAAGAGGGAACTCCACCAGTATTTGCACCCACCCCCATCAGTTAATCACAGTGCAGTGCTCATGTTTGTTTACTGGAGGTTGGAAGGGGGGAAGGCAGGTGGCAGAAGGGGGATAAAAATAGAAATGTATTTATTTTACAGTTTAACTATGCAGGATAGCCCAGCTGAGATGCAACATCTTGTTTCCGTGAGGGCCCTGTATCCATTCATTTCTGCAGCTGGATAGACTACAGCACTGTGAATTAGTTAAGTAACTTACCTAGGGTCACAGAAAAAGTATTTGACTCTCGTAGGATTTGAACCTGTAATTTACCAGTTCCCAGCAACTGATCCAATCACTAGACCATGTTGACTTCATTTAAACATTAAAAAAAAATTAACAATCTTTAAATGAAGCCAATTGTTTAATTCCTGTTAAGCAACCTGCTTCAAAGGCTCCCTCCCAAACCTCTCTGAAGGACCAGACAGACTCCAGTACCCTAGTGACACTCAATGCCTTTTCTGTAGTCCCTGGAGATTACCCAATTGGCTGGATAAAGAAGAAATGGAAATCTGCAATGATGGAGTTCGAGGCTTGAAGAGCCATAAAAGCCCAGTGTCTTTGTCAGTCTACTGGAGACGAGTTGAGCAAAAGGATGCCTTCTCTTTTCCCCTAATGCAACGCATAAAGGGAAACATTGTTTGTACTGTAAAAGATGACAGGCATCTTCCAAATTCATTTACTTGTATGATCCTTCATTTCCACAAGCATTTTTCTTTATTACATCTTCTGTGCAAGTAATAGTGTACCTGCGTACCTCCCTTTCCTCAGAGCTGCTGGGGGCAGACATACAGCAACAGGTGCCACGTGCACACATCAGAAGCATCACGTGTCCCTAGGGATCTCTACTTAACCTTCTGTTGATCTGCCTAGGCTCAAGGATCAAACCTCATTTAGTTGCATAGAATGTGAAATGCCCTAACAATTAGGCTGTCTGACCGTCCCCTGCCCTGGAGGTTAAACTTCCACCTGAGCAACCACGAGGAACAGGCAGAAGGAACTTTAGTTTAATATCTTATCCAAAATACAGCACCTCCAACAGGAAAAAACAAACACCCCTTAACTACCAAATTTTTAAATAAATAAAATAAAACTACAGCACTGGGTACGATCCCCAACAGCTGAGCCTTTAACCATTCGGTTAAAAGCAAGGATGTTACCACTAAGCTGCACTGGCTCACATTACATAGATACACATGGGTGTGAAAGGTAAGGGGTTTAGTTATTGGGTAGAACTACACTGTTGACAAGTCCACACTACATGGCATTGCTGTGCTTCAGACATATCCACCATTAAAAGAACAGCCTCAGAGGATAACACTTCCAGTAACAGAAATGGCACACAGCTGTAGCACCCAGTGGTTCAGAACAGAGGGTGCAATCGGTAGTTGCCTGGTGTTTTTTGGAGATCTGCAGTTTTTTACAAAATCGACAGTAGGTGCAAATTAGCTGGCTCTAGCCAGCTCATCTTTAACAGTTACAAGAAACTCATTTTTGCTGTAATACTCTGGATTAGTTATAGATCATTAATAATATAACACTCATTGTGTAGTGGAGCAAGCAAAAAACAGAATGCAGATTTTATTCTAACAGCACAACTAATCTATGGTATGCTTTTATATCTAGTTCATAGTCTAGAATCTCTGTGAAAAAAAGCAAACTGAGCCACAAACAACCTCTGGAATTCAATGCGGTGCATTCTTCCCTGCATGATGTGTGCTGAACTGCTGATAGCCGTATTTAGAAAGAATTTCAATAGCTTTAGGAAATGCCTGTTGGAGACATGTTGCTGCACTTGAGATTACAGAAGTTTGCAGAGGTAGGTCCTCAGCTCAGTTGCCCCACAGGGGGGGCAGCAACTTTCCTTTTAATGGCCTGATGTAAGTCAATTTTGTTAGAATGAAACGGCTGCAAAGAATATATGAATACTGTTTCAATAACAAATAATGCACTGCAATATGGTGGTTTGCTTACGTGTATATACACAAGTAATACTGTTTTGATTTGCTAGAGCGCTAGCATCTGTTCATATGTTTTGTGAAAAAGTACAAGTTTTTTTGTTTTTTTTTTTAATTACTCTGCTTGATTACCAGTTGATAGACTTGATGGATGCCAAGAGTTAACAACCAAAATCAGAAAGAGTACAGACAGAATATTAGGAAAGGAGCCGCCGGTTGCGAGCTTGTAAAGGCAGAGCAGGTATGTGAGTGAAGGCTGACTGCTTCAGAGAAATGTCGTTTTGTTTTGGAAGCACTGAAGGAATAATAAGGAGGAACCACATAAGGAGCAATAACATAGGATAGGGTGTTTTTTTTTTTTTTTTTAAAGGGATCAGAGATGCAGTAAAGTTTTATTTCACCAGCCAAGTTAGTGCAGTTGGGAACTTTACACTATGCATAGTATGCAGCAACATTTTCTTGATTTCATCCAACTCCGTACGCCAAAGTATCTTTATTTATAACAAAAAAAAAAAAAGCCCTCACCACGTAGTGATGCATCCCATCCTCTTCTCCCACCCAACCATTAAAATCTAATCCCCCATTTCCCTCAACCAGATAGCACCCATACCACCCCCCCTACAATCTGGTAAAATTCAGCAGTAAGCAGAAACACTACTTATATTCTATAATAACTTTCTTCCATCCAATGTTCATTAAGTACAACACACTTTCTCATTTACAACCCTACCCCGTCTGACCAAGTAATGTGGGTTTCCCCAACTAGAAAGGAGGCATGCACACAGGTCCATCTCATGACAGAAGTTGTGGAAGTCATGTACCATAGAAGCTGGAGAAAATCACTGGCCACCTGCAACTGTCAACCCTAAAATGATCAGGAAAAGGATGAGAAATCCTTGACACTCTAGCCTGAAGTGAGTCCAGTTCTGCATCAATAAACACTGTCACCTGCTAAGGAACCAGTTCTGACTTCCCGAGGTTGAAGAGAAACTCCATGATTTTAAAGTATGAAACGCAAGGTCCTGGAACTGTTCCACTTTTTGAACTAACTGTCCTGTTAGAAGGCAACAGCCGAGGTAGGGAAATGCCTCCTCCCAGGAAAAAAATGTTGCCACTACATGTACAGTAGGCACTTGGTGAGCATCCTCGGGGGGAAGGCAAGACTTTTAAAAGGCATTTTACAGAACTGATGGAGGCTGTTTTTATTTATTTATTTTTTATCTTTTGTTAACCAGGTAAGGCCCACTAGGCATAGGTGCCTGTTTTCAGGGGCGACCCAGGAGCACCGGGGAGGTTAAGTGACTTGCTCAGAGTCACGCAGTATGCAAGTAGAGGTTGTGGGAATCAAACCCTGGCCTGCCTGCTGGATGTTCCCAGCTTATTCACAGCTCCTTATTCTAACCTCTAGGCTATACTGCCAGCCCCCTTATGGCTGTAAGCCATCCTGAACCACAGAAACTCCTTGTCCAGGATACAGGCACCCCCTGCCTGCTGCCTCTACTGCTGGAGATGAATGAAGTCATAACATAAGGAACAGTCAGATGTCCTCTGCCAACAATGGCCCTTTTCTCCGGTCAGAGAGGCAACAGAGTGCAAGTTGGTATTAGATTCTGATCTTAGTCATGAATCATTCCATCTTTGGGCCAAATAGCTATATTTTTCGGGTGAAAAAGGGACACACAAAAAGCTAGGCCTTGTGGTGGAGAGCAACTGTGGCGGCTCAGAGGTAACTTAAGGAAGTATTTTTTCACAGAGAGGGTTGTGGATGCATGGAACGGCCTTCCGGAGGAGGTTGTGGAGTCAAAAACAGTGGTGGAATTCAAGCATGCATGGGACAGTCATAAGGCAATTCTAGGGCGTGGGGGTAGGAAGAAGTAGACTGCTGGTTAACTAGGATCTGCAGCTTATCCATTAGGTAGGGAAATGGGCAGACTGGGTGGGCCAAGCGGTCCTTATCTGCCATCAAATTCTATGTTTCTATGTTTCTAAGACCACTTACGAATAGGAATTAGCCAGATCAAGTGCCACCTGAAATTTATGCTTGGCTACTCAGCACATCTTATCATGTATGTAGTACTAATCGTTGATGTTTGTTTTAGTGCTTCTTCAGAGCTTGAAGAGACATTACAAAATTAGTATGAAGGATACAGTCAAAGAAAATATGTACAATGGAGGATGTGTTCTAATACAGTTACAATTCCTATGCAGTGTAAACAACAGCAACCACTTAACCTGTATCAAAAAAGGCTTGGTTCATTAAAAAGTATATTTTTACAAAATATTTAAAGGAAACCAGGCAGCATAAGGAACAGGGCTCCATGTCAATGACGTCCCTAATGCTCCCCAAGAAGAGAGGCCAAAATGGTTCCAGATGAGTGAAAAAGTCATGCGTATAACATGCCTTATACGTCTAATTAATTATTCATGAGCTAAAGAAGCTCAATGATTGGCTGCCATGCCAGGTTGAAATCTCTTAGAAATGCCTGGCATGACAGCCAAGTTGGTGCCGAAGTATTGGCGCCACAGAGAGAGAAAAATAAACTCAGAGGAAAAAAAGATCTGAAAAGTTCATTATTGCGATTAGACTTATAATCGAAATAATTACCTCAGAGCCATTAATTTCCTGTTGATTAATGACTGGATGGGTGGGGTTGGCCCTCGGCTGCACCTCGGGACACTCCCCCCCCCCCAGCCGGTCATTAATCTCCAGAAATTGACCGGTTCTTCGGTCGTTATTGCTTAAATATAGGCCACATGGGTGATGCACACACGGCAGCCCTTTTAGTCAACGTCTTGGAATCCTTATCAGAAAGGCAAATTAAATGAGTCAAATTTAGGCTTCTGGCATACAGCATCAAAGACTATGTCATCAGGGGAGGGTTTATCAAAGAAAGCAAGGTGAAGAAATCTCTTCATGATTACCTTAATTTAATTTTCTGTTAACTCCTACATTGTCAATGGGATTCATCACTAATGGGTGATGTGCACTCCTACCAGGGGAAATGCCATAGCTCAAAGCTGTAATCAGCATAGGATCTGAGGCACCTGAACATTCTGGACAGCAGCAACTCTCCAGTCACTTCTCTCCACACAGTGCTTCTAAATATGGAAAAAATTAGATCCATATACAGTAGATCACACCACTCGTCTTGTCATGAAAGCATTCATATGAGCTGCCTACATAGACAGAACTTTAACCAGAATAAAATACAGTAAGCAGTTGCCTACCTTGTCAGATAGGTGCAGGAAAGGAATAAAGGCTCATGTTCCAATTCTCTAATGGCGTGGAAGATCCTTGCAGTACCGAGACAACTAGAAGAGACTTGTCAAAGGAATTAATGCAAACAGATAACACTGTGAAAAAGACTGCAAACAGTGAAAGCACTCATCTGTAACAAAGGAGGCACCCTTATTTATCATCAAAATGAGCCTGTTAAATATGCGTGCTAGTAACCAACATTTTAATGTGAAACTGCTCTTTTTTGGTTTTTGTTTTGCATATCTATATAAATACAAGCCCAGCAGGGAAACTGTAGGGGGATGTCCAGACAGACTTACAAGCAGAGGTTTACCTCAAAACAATGAACATCCCAGTGCTGGCATACCGTACAATATCCTCCCACAGGAGCAAGTCTCCCAGGCAGGTCACATTGACAATGTAGGAGTTAACAGAAAAGGGAATTAAAGTGAGTATAAAGACAGTTGTTCTCTCTGCGCTCCACCTTGTCAATGGGATTCATTACTAATGGGTTCCAAGAATCAGTACCCATGAACAAGCCGGGTGGGAGAGAATATTGTCCCATACGTCAACTGCGAACAGGAAAGGAATCTAACTGCTAACTGCCGCCTACAAAACTTTGCGACCAAAGGCCGCATCAGCAGAACTTTGAACATCCAATCTGTAGCGCTTGGTAAATGTGTGGACAGAAGAAGCATGTAGCTGCCTTGTACAATTCTAAGACAGATGCCTCGTCCCAAAAGTGAGACCCTTATGGGAAGACATCTGCAGTCACTTAGACCCACTCCTAGGACTGGATGATTCCTTCACTCCTCGAATCTGCCTACTGGGCCCTGACATGGACTTAGTCTTTGGCCCTTGCAATTTTCACATTTTCCTTGTCTCAGCAATAGCCGAGAAGGTAATACTCAAACAATGGCTGGACGACTCTACACCCAGCTTCAAGGAGTGGCACAACTCCATCCTGGAAACACTCAGAATGGAGGAAATGGTTAGCTCCCACAAGAGCAGACTGCACCAGTTCTGCAAAATATGGGGGTCCCTAGAAACTCTTCTGTTACTGGACTGACCCCTCCCCAGGTCACAGGAGAAAAAGCCTCCTCCTCTCAACAATCTCTAGCCCCCCCACTTTTTTTTTTTTTTTTTTTGTAATTTCTGTCTATCCCCTGCCTCAACCCCTAGCACTGTCACCCGACCAATCACCACCACGTCGGAAGCTCAGAGGGACCCCCCATGGAGCCATGGCTTCCCCTTCAGGCGAGGACAGAGTGGGAGCAGGTAGCCGGGCCCTCAAGCCACCATCCCCATTCCATACCTTCAAGTCTCGTTGGGTTCCTCACTCCGAGCCGCTCCTGCCAGTGGCGAAAGGCCTACCTAGCCCTCTGTGTTGTGCTGGGTAGAGGCATTTTTTGGATGTATGCCCTCCCCGGAGACATGACATGAGCATGATACCGAGGATTATGCCGGCCTCCGTCATGCTCCTCCCCATCTATGCGGCTTAGGCATGCCGAACCTCCAGCCACTGCTAGAGGTCGGTCCTGCACTAAGCCAAGGCCCCCCCCCCCCGGGAGGAGACAAGCAGTCCATGGGATGCTCAAGTCTCCTCCCCTGGCCGGCCCTCCAACAACTCGAGCCCATTACCAAACTCGGGCCACTGGCGTCATGAGCGGTAATGCTAACGCAGCGCTGGCGGGCTGGAAGTCACTCCACTTCTGAGAGACATAACCCAATAGCATTTGCCAATAGCCGGGGGCGGGCAACAGGCACCACTCCTTGCTCCTACAGAATAAAGAACAGGGAAGTTTGACATTGTCTGTACTGTATAACAGGTTTGTTCACAATTTGTAATTGTCTGTTTAATTGTATCCGTGAATATTTTCTCAATAAAGTATATTATATTAAAATAAAAAGACAGATGCCTCGCCTTTCTCCACCCCAGGAAGTGGCCATACAGTAGCTCTAGCGGAGTGAGCCTTGATGAGAGTCAGAAACCTCTTCTTTTCTGCGACATAAGCCTTGGCAATGCATTCCCTCACCCACCTGGCCAGGGTAGCCTTGGAGGCTTTTTGTCCTTTTTTGGCCGCTCCAAAAAAATGAACAACCTTTTCAATCTCCAGAACCTAGCAGCCCGCTGCAAATCTAACTTTTGCAGTCCTTTCTCCTTTGGGTGAATAGGTTGTGGACAGAAAGATGGGAGATAAATTTCCATGTTCACATGGAAGGCCATAGGGACCTTCAGAATGAAAAATGGAACTGTTCTGAGCACTTTCTTGTCCTTATGCACGACAAGGTAAGATTCTTTGTGCAAAACTTGGAGCTCACCAATCCTCTTGGCTGAGCACACAGCAACTAGAAAACACACCTTGTAAGACAGCACGTCCAACGATACCAACTAAAGTGGTTTGAAAAACTCTTTACAAAGAGCATTCAGGAACAGATTCAGATCCCATAGAGGAACAGGGGACCAGAACAGAGATTGATTCCTGCTGACAGCCTGCAGAAAATGAATAACCTCTTGGTTAGTCCCCAAGGACGATCCCAATGAGGCTCCAAGGGCTGAAACCTAACCTCTCAAGGTGCTCAAGTCCAAACCTTTCTCCATGCCTTCCTGCAAAAAATCTAAAATCTGCGGGATCATAGCTTTAGAAGGACAGATAATTTTTTTTCTGGCCTAAGTCAAAAAGTTGGTCCATACACAAGCATAAGCTGCCAATGTGGAATTCTTCCTGGGAGCCATTAGGGTATCCACTACCTTCTTAGAAAAACCCTGTTTTAGGAGTCTCCTCCTTCAAGGAGCCAGGCTGCATCGCTCCCAAATCTGGATGCAGAATGGGACCTTGGGAAAGAGGGTCCCCACCTGTATAGGAAGGAGAAACGATGCGTGTTGAGCTAGGTTCACCAAGTCCGAGAACCACAACTTTCTGGGCCACTCTGGAGCTATTAGAAGAAAGCTTCCTCTTGAGTGCCTTATTTTGCATATGATCTTGGGGAAGAGTGGCAGAGGAGGGAAGGCAAACGTTCTGCTGAAATCCCATGCTTGTGACAAGGCCTCCGCCGGTGGATACTGGTAGCGGCTGAAGAACAATTGTATTTGAGCATTCTGGCTGGAGGTGAACAGGTCGATCTCTGGACGACCGACTCTTTGACACAGAAGGTCGAACACCTCCAGGTTCAACATCCACTCCCCTGGATGGAAATTCTCATGGCTTAGCCAATCAGCCTGAATATTCAACTCCCTGGCCAAGTGAACTGATGACAGAGAGAGAGGGAGAGAAGGTTCTTCTCCGCCCACAGCAGGAGATCGGTGGGTTCTTTTAGCATCTTTCTGTTCTTTGTGCCCCCTTGACAGTTTATGTATGCCACCATGATAGCACTGTCTGACCTTATTTTCATGACTTCTGACTGCACCTGACTTCGAAAATGAAGGACAGCAAGGCGCACAGTCCTTATCTCCAGAACATTTATGTGTAGGGGCTGTTCCTGCGTGAAGTTCTCTGAATCGGAATGTGGTCCAGCACTTCCTCTCAACCTAACAGGCTGGCATCAGTTGGGAGACCCCTTGCTCAGATCCTCCAAATCTTACCCACTAGACTGCTGCAGGTGTGGTGAAATTGGGATCCTGGCCCTATAATCATCTGAGGTCAGATCCCAAGCTGACAGCAACTCAATCTGTAAAGGCCGCATGTGAAGCCGAACCCACAGAACCAGGTATGTGCCACCATCATGAGGCCCAGAATCCACAGAAGGCTGTGAGCTCAAGCCAATGACATGCTCCTCAGCCACTGAACCTCTCTTAACAGGGTCTCCTTTCTGGCTGACAAGAAGAAGGCCTTCCTCTCATCCATCTTGAACACCACTCCTAGGTGCTCCAGGGTCTGCGATGGCTCAAGACAGCTTTTCTCCCTGATTCACAACCCAGCCATGGGACTCAAAAACCTCCAGAGTACTGGTCACTGAACTCCTCGCCAACGGCACAGACAGCGCTCGAATGAGCAGATCGTCCAGATATGGATAGACATGATGACCCTCGTTTTGAAGTTGAACCACCAGGACTATAAGCATCTTTAAAAAACCCTGGGGGCTGTTGGCAGAACCCAAATGGAAGCACCCTGTACTGGTAGTGCTGTCCCTGGACCGTGAACATGACGAACTTCTGATGAGACTGCCAGATGGGAATGTGGAGATACACATCCCTCAAATCTATGGATGCAATATAATCCCTCAGATGGGCAGCCTGGCTGATTGAATGTAAGGACTCCATCTTGGAGGTCGTGTGTCAAACAAACTTGTTTAAGTACTTCAGATCCAGAATAGGCCTGAACCCCCTCCCCTCTCCCCCGGACTTCTTGGGAACTACAAAATAAATCAAATAGAATCCCTGGCCTTCCTCACTGGGAGGCATCGGAAAAATCGCCTCGATCTGTGTGAGGTGGTCTAGTGTCTACAATACCACTTGCCTCTTCAAAGGGTCCTTTGGTACCGGGGATGGCAGAAAATGTCCCTTTGAGGGAATGGTTGAAAACTCTATTGCATAACCTTAAACCAGAATTTCCAGAACCCAAGCATCCAATGTTATCTGGGCCCCTCTTGTGTACAAATTGTGCAGTCTTTCACCAAGGGAAGGGAGGAAGAGATGGGCTCATGTATCCTCATTGTGAGGTGCTGCTTTTCAGCCTGGGCCTCCAGTGCATCTTCGGGCAAGGCTCCTCTGCTACTATTGCTCTTGAAACCAGAATAGGATTCCTTTACTCCTCTGGCTCCCGAAGTTCCAAAAGGGACGAAAACACCCCCGATACTGCCTCTATCTGCTGCCTCCTTGACATTTTGGACTCAAACTAGCCTTTTGCTGTTGTTTTGACACTAGAAGGTGGCCCTTTTTATCCTGGATATCCTTCAAAATATCATCTAGACCAGAACGAAACAACAAGCCTCCTTTGAAGGCTAAGTTAAACAGCTTGATCTTCGCAGCCTGATCAGCGACCCAATGCCAAAGTCACAGGCCTTGCATAGTTGACACAATGTGATAAGTGGAGTGAGCTGACATGTGTAAGTTCTCTACCATGTCATCCCCTAAGAAGTTGGAGGACATGGATACCAACTACAAAATGATCGCCCCCTCAGAATCCAGGGGAACCAAGCTGCCCAGGGTTGTAACCCACAAGTTTAAGGCTCTGGCAGCAATAAAGGTGGCTAATGAGATGTGGAGATTTGCGCTACTGGAGGCAAAGGCTCTTCTGCATGAAGCATCCACTTGCTTGTTGTACAAATCCGCTAAGGTCAAGGATCCTTCAATAGGAATAGTAGTGTGTCTGACAGAATTACGTATAGCCTTATCTGCCAGAGAAGGGGTTTCCCACTTGTGGGTATTTTCTTCCAAATAAGGGAAACATTGTACTTTAGGTTTCAGCAGATATTTTCTTTGGTCCGCACCTGCCCATTCTTGTTTAGTAATCTGGTCATAGTGAACAAAGTCTGGAAAACACTTTAGAGCAGAGGAGGACACGGACAGGATAAGATTTACATCTAATGCCTCCATGGACTGCACCTCCTTCAAGTGTAATGTTGTACAAGCCTCAGTTATCAGACAGGACAAAGATTTGGTATCAAACAGGGGAAGGATAGGAATCCTCCTCTTCGGCTCCATCCACTACCCTTCCTCCTCCTCAGAGGGTTCGTCCTTATCATCAAGTAACTTCTTTGGGTTAGGATTTTTCCCAAGATCCCCAATATCCTTGTCCTGACCCTTTGTTTGGTGAGGGTCAGGGTCTGACTGCAGATCCATACTAGCAGCCTTGTCCTTGTCCAGCACACCTGGACATGCTTATGTGGGCCCCCCATCCCTGACCTGAGAATAACGATTTGGGGTCAGATGTATCTGATGGGATGTCCTGCAGAACAACAGGGCCCAAAAGCTCTCCTAAGAGCAACAAAGATTTACACAATTCTGCTTTGCTACTGCCAGCTGGTACACAAGGTGCAGCCCCAAACACGGATTTCTGATTGGGGGGGAACTGTAAGAGACAATTTAGCTTGAGTAACATAATGGAGGTAACAAGAACCCAGAGGAGAAGGTCATATTGCCCTTTTGCAGGTCTTACATTGTTTGAAAATGAGGTCTCCGATAAGCCATGGTGCCCAAAAACACTAGTCCTGCACATGCCTAAACAGTAGAATTAAGTTAGCACAATACTAAAGAAGAATACTGCCACAATCCCTACCTCCAACTGTGGGGGGAAAAAAGGACAGAAAAGAGTAAAATGCTCCTACTAGCTGAGCCGGCTGAAAGGAGACTGTTCATGCTCAGCCAGCCAGGCTGAAAACACAAGGAAAACAGAGCTACCATGTCTATCATTAGAAAAGTGCAGGCCCACATGCGCGCTGTCATGTAGGAACACTTGCGTGATGTTGGCATGTCAAAGGGGGGGGGGGTGCACCCAAGAACAGGTGCATGAAAAGCACGCTAAGGCTGTAAGAAAAAGCATGCGCATAACGGACAGGGCTCAGGGAAAAAATGGCGGGAAGCCGTGCACCTCAATGGAGCCATTGAGAAAAAATGCCACTTCAACCTTTGGCAACCAATGCCCCACAAAGCCTAGATAAAGACTCTGATCCTTCAGACCACACCCTCCTTGTCTGGCACTTTTTTTGTTCTAAAAGCACATCAAGCTGAGGAAAAATTTAAGGGAAAATGTCCTCTCAAACTGTGACTACACAAAAAACACCTGAAATGAAAAGAAAAAAACATGTACAAGAGTCACCCTAAGCCTGGGGGTGGGGGGGGACCGATACTCAAAAGTTGGAAGAGAGACCACAGAGAACACCCTAAATCAAAACACCAAGACAGGTACTTACCTGAGAAAAATCGGAGACATGCTAATTTTTTTTATATAAGGAACATTGAAATCCTACTAAACAAACAGACATACCCGCTTGAAGTATTGTGGCAGATGTGGCACCCAATCCAACCACAGGCAGTGAAATGAGGGAAAAGAGAATACGTTAGCCAATTTTAAAGTCGCAACTTAACAGGCATGATTTTAATTTAGGGGTGCTCCTTCTCACCAGGTAGCCCCAACCTGCTATGCTGAATTGCAGCCCCAAAGTTAGATAATCAGGAAGTCGTTTTCTTCTTCAGAAACATTTCTAAGTTGTTTCCCCTTCAATGGCACAGCAAAGACTGGAGAGCTGCTGCTGTCCGGAATGTTCAGGTGCCCAGGATTCTATGCTGATTACAGCCTTGGGCTGTGCCATTTCCCCTAGTTGGGGTGCACATCATCTATTAATAATTAATCCTATTGACAACGTGAAGCACTACACAAAACCCTTCCAACAGAACTGCATACATGTAAGTCCATACACTTGGAAGGGGGTTGGGATGAATCTGGTCGTTCCCAGACCCGCATGGCAGGATCTTTTATGGTCAGGTTAGCAGAAAGTCCTGAAAAGAAGACCCTTCTTTTAAAAGGATTCAAGAAAGGGTAGAAGCCCTCACTCAACACATCCAGCAGAGCAACAGTAAGAGTCTGAGATATCCTGTATATCAGGATTGGGGAGGTCTTCAGCTGGGGACATTTTAGCTTGCCTTAATTGTCCTCATCCTTGGCTGACTTGAATATCCCCCCCATGCCTGAGGAGAAGACCATGTAAACAGATTGCTCAGTCTGGCTGAAAAATCAGGGACCTAGTCACTTGCCCTCTACATCAGACAGTAGATACATAACCTTGGGTGCCCTATGGGAGCTGACATGACCTTGCCTTGTGGAATCACCATGGTCAGAGATGTCATTTTGCCAAGGAGCCATAGGTTAGGACCTGGGGTCTTGGTGGGTGCTGGTGTCAGGGATTGAACCTGGGAAGATTTACCTTGATGGGTAGCACCTCACAGAGAGTTTGAATATCACTGAGCTCTGGCCCCACTTAGGCACGGGAAACTGATGGGACACAGAGTCTCTGGGCACTAAGGCCCAAACTCACCATACTGACACACAGAAGCCTGTGTGCCCAAAAAGGGTAATACTTGTTGACCTGATTAGTGCAGGTGCTACTGGGGCAGCAACCAGCACAACCAGTTGAGAGGATGTCAAGAGCATTGATGAAATTTCCGATACTGACCACAGGAATTCACTAAAGACAAAGTCAAAGATGCAGATGACCACCTTGATGGTTTACATTTCCTAGAGTCTCAATACAGTGCTCAATACTGGGCCTCACTCAAGATCAACAAAGCTTCTTCCTTGGACAAGTCAATGAAACTGGTTGAGTCTTCAAGTAGATGGGTGCGGGGTGATCCAGAATCAAACCAGCTGGAGTTAGGTCCATTCCTGACAAGGTATTCCAAGCACTAATTGATGGGGTCAAGATGTCAACACCCTCAATTTGCAGGGGCCGACCCAATGGACTATCAGATGCTGGAATGGGGCTGTTGATTATGGTACATGTGGAACACCAGCTTCCAGACTGCTACTGACAAAGCCTGAAGGTCTAGATCGAAAGTGACTATGAATCCAAGCCTAACAGCACTTGTGCTTCTTTAATCAGCACTTGGATCAACATCTAGGGAATCAATGACAATGGGGCCAGCTGAGTGCCAAAACTGGTAAAACTCAATCATCAAGGTCTATCATAGCAATGTCATCCTCTTTGTTGCACAGCAGCAAGTTGTTGATGGTAGTGGCATGTGGGAACACTAACTCCAAGACTGCTACTAACATCGCTTTGGAGTCTGAGAGAAGACGGAAGATCTAGATCGAAAGTGACTCTGACTCCAAGCCTAACAGTATTTGTGCTTCTTTAATCAGCATTTGGATCAACACCTAGGAATCAATGACAGTGGAGCTGACTGAGTGCAAAAACTGGCAAAACTCAATCATCAAGGTCTGTCATAGCAATGTCCTCCTCTTTGTTGCACGGCTTATTGGCTTCTAGCTGGTTCTTGGAGACTGCTACCATACAAACATGTGAAAGTGAGGAAGTGTGCATTTTTATTTAACTAAGCTGTCTTGCAGCAACTTCAGGTGTATCTGTTTGCATAAAACACATATTTAATTTATTTGGTGTTTGTTAACCAGATAAGTGCACCAAGCAATCAGATGCCTATTTTCAGGCACACAAAATGCAATATGTACAGTATGAAAACAATGCAATACAAAGAACAATGAAATAGAAATGGGATTAAATACACATTACTTTGTTGTAAGAAAAATTAGAAAACAACATCAGCGATGCCTCTGGAAGCCACACGACACAAAGCTACGTAAAGGACATAGCAGTACCAGGATATGAAGTCAAAAAGGATTATTTAATCTGATGCAAGTCAGAAATTGTTCGACTCAGGGGCAAAAGTAGCTTGCCAGGCTAAGAAGATGTTCATAGTACCCACAATGACATGTAGTTGCCGAGGGGCAGAGACAAATTTCAGAGGATATGGAGTTCCATAACCTTGGGGCTGCATAGGCAAAAGATTCACCTGCTCCAGTATTAAGTTTAGGGATATTGTACTAACATTGTGGTTTAATTCCAGACTGAGGCCACACTAATAGTGGGTATGCTTAGAGGGCTGATAAAATGTAAATACATGAACATAATTCAGGCAGTTAGTACGGTTTGAGTTTTAAAGCTCCATGAGAGTGACAATCATCCTAATCTGTGGTCTTATCCTATCTGAAACCCTAGAAAAGAAAAACTACATCTTTATGATTGTCTAGCAGGTACCGCCAAACCATCTCCATTATAGTCCCTACAGTTGAAATATATAGTTTAAAGGAGCTAGAGTTAAGACCATTCTACAGCATTCAGATGCCACGCTACTAGGGACAGTCCTGCCACATGTGATGATTGAATAGGGCCTTCTATTATAAGATCTGGCCTGCATGGAGGTGGGAGCCATTCATCTTGTGCAAATCTCTCCAAGCCTGAATACCACAGTCTTTTTGGGTCAATCTGGGGTCGCCAAGATAAACTTGAGTTGATTATGCCATTCCTTCACTACTGCTTTAGGAATACTCCAAGAGAAGGCATACAGTATCCCCAACAGAATACCAAAGAAATGACTGCATGTATTTCTGCTCCTAGTGGTCTCTGAACCTACTGCAAAATGTTGCTGCTGATGGATCATGGTACTGGTTCCACTATTTCCTTTCCTTCGATGCATCTTGGTGGCTAAGCCAGTTCATCTTGAGATTCAAATCATACATCAGGTGTAGTGCCAAATATGAAGGGTATGTGGTGTTCCAGTGAAACAAATACACTCAAAGTTTCTTTGATCACTGTTGCATTTGGAGTAGCCTTAAATAAAGAGGGAGTCATTAGTGCTGGCTTTCATTGTCTAACCAGTGGGTGTGGAGGGCTGGGAGTGAGCGGCTGTCAGGCAGCTCTCCTCTCCTGCATTGGGAAGGTAAGCCTTCCCAGCTCTTGGCTGCTTCTGGATGGAGGCTTGGTGATAACGCTGATGCTGGCATTACACCAGGTGGGTGAATCAGGACTGCGTAACCATGTTGTCTGTAGCCCCTGTGGTGTGGAAGAAAATAGAAAAACTGGCTGGTGCAGAACATGTGAAGCTCTACCCACATGCCTCCTTCCCATGATGACACTACCTGACCACCAGGCCCAATCTGGATGAGTGTCACTGGTTGCGGCGAGGACAGCCCTCCTCTTCCTGGCCCCACCTGAGGGTCAATCTGTGGGGGATCTTGGTCTCCAAGGTTCAGGGGAGGCAAGCGCTGGACGGGAGGAAGCAGGGACAGAACTGAAGAGCTTGCCTGTGATCAAGCCAAGTCTGGAGAAAAAGCTTTACTGGGAAAAAAAAAAAATTACCATTACCACTTTCACTTCAGACCTCAACTATTGTAATGTCTTGCCTCTGGGCTTACAGGTGGGTCAGCTTTGCTACCAGTAGCTCATGCAAAAAGTGTCAGCGAGCTGAGCTGCAATGGCTATCAAACAGGTAGCAGATTTTAACATATAAAGCCCTAAAGGGTCTAGGTCACCTCTACTTCCACAGTCTCATTTGTCCACATGCACCAACTGAATCCCTATAGTCACCTAACAGACAGTTGCTGCATATTCCACCTCCCAGGCTGAAATACGCAAGAAACAACATGTTTTCACTTGTACCTACTTGGTAGAATACATTCTCTGCATGATAGTTTTTGCCTCTTCTGAGAAGCTTTTCAAGAAACTGCTGAATGTTTTCGATGCAGTGCTGGCATTACCCAAATATCAATATATCTTATATATACCACATATAAATCTACAGTAGATAAATATTGTAAACTGGGATTCATAAAATACATGCAGTAGGCATCTATTTCATCAATCATAGTTGCTGTTGATTTAGACGGTGGCTGGCCGAGGAGGTGAATGGAGGGTTTGTACAGGTTGCCGTCTGTGGGAAGGGGGGATTGGAGAGGGTGGGGGTACCACTAAACACTCAGGATGCCAGCCCATGGGGCAGGGTGTGGTGGTGGTGGTGGTGGGGAGCCAATGGACACAAGGGATATTTAAACATGAGGCAGGGTTTGTGGGGGCCACTGGATGAAAGGCATAATTGTAAAGGGGGGCTGGGTGTGGGAGGAGGGGGCTACTGGTTGTCAGTGATTCTTTGACATGAGGCAGGGTGTTGGAGGCAGTACCAATGGATGCTAATGATACCTGAATTGGACAGGGTGTGGTAGGCCAGAGTTAGTGGAAGGGGTCCTGTTTTTGCGATTCATAAAGCACGCTATGGGCCGAAGCGATACTTGTACATGTGGCTGGGTGTGGGACGAGGGTGCCCCTGGATGCCAGGGATTCTTGGACATGAGGCAGGGTGTTGGAGGCAATGCCACTGGATGCCAAAGATACCTGAACTGGGCAGGGTGTGGCAGGTCAGAGTTAGTGGGAAGGGGTCCTGTACTTGCCATTCACAAAGCACACTATAGGCCAGAGCTACTGTTAATATAGTTTTAAAAAGTAAGGAAAATAATTGGAGAAAAAAAATGAATGCATCAGTTAGGGTTCAAGCAGAATGCATAAAAAACAGAGAAATGAAAAGTTAGGGGGAAAGTCTAATGAACCCTGGATCTGTGGCGTGGTGTTCGTCCAGGATTAAATGATCATGTGAGGTAGCATTTGCATTATCCTCACTTCAGCTACCTCTCTCCAGGTGTTGCTGTGTGGGTATTTTTCTAAGCAGGAAAAACAGTACAGAAGTTGGGGTAATGCCAAGGCTGTATTACATGACTGTTCAAACCCCGAGGAATACCACACCACAGCTTTAGCAAAGGCTCAGGGACTTTCCCCCTAACTTTACACTTCTCGACCTTTTTAACACTTTATGCTTAACTGATACATTAACACTGTCTGTTGTGAGACAGACACAGATATACAAACATAGGTGGGTGGTATAAAATTCCTAGCAATCTGATTGGCTAAAAGCATCACGTGAACCTCTGGTTATCTCAGCATACATATACATCTATGGAATCACATTTAATTATCCATGTTTCATTAAATTACGTATGTTATTTTATTTTCATGCCTGTTTTACGAGAGGCATTACACACTTCTGTATGTCCTGTTATGCTGGATATATGGACTAGTCTGATGGAGTTAAGCACTGGAAGTGCCCCTGTGCCTCATCATACCCTGTATACACTGCCATGCTTTATTCCTTTTATTCAGGTAAGCCTGATGGCCCTGAGGGGAGCACTAGGCAGAGGATCCGGATTCATCTCCTGAGGCTGGGACATCAGTTGGGCCAGCAGACGGCTCGGCACTATCAGTTACTGCATGGTTGCCCTTTGGTGAACAATGGGGTAGGGAACCATTTTGGCAGATCCAGTGCTAGAGACAGTGGGCACCCCATGCAAGAATACGATGGTGACATTAACATGCCCCAAAGCCAGTGCTTTACTCCCCACCGGAAGTGTGATTCCTTCTGCTTATCTGGGACAACATTTCAGCTAGCTGTGGAGGACAGGTAGTGGTGGGATGGCCTAGCCATGGATAATGCAAGACTATCTCAGTAAGCAAGGCAATAGTGAGGGAGTGAGAGGCACTTTGGCAGGGAGTAGCTGTAAGGAGAAGGGTGGTATGGTGCTGGAGAAAAAAATGGAATATAGGAATATTAGGAGTTAAAAAAATCAGACCTATTATCTTGATGGCCATGTTTGTGAGGCAAAAAAATGCCAAAAAATGCTGCTGGAAAGGCCAACATTTGGCAAACACCAATACTTTCCTGGCTGTAAGTTTCATTGTTCAATATTATGGGAACAGCTGCAGCTGGTGAAAAGCTCTAGGATTGCAGACTGTAACAGCTTTGAAAATTCTGCCTTCCAGTCTAGGTCCTAGAGAAGACAAACATGCTGGATAGCTTTGAAGAGATGATGTATATATTGAGCCAAGTCTAGATTATAACATCTGACTAAGCTTTTGTAAGGGAATGTTCACCTTGCTCTGTAACCTTCTAGTTTTGAATCAACAGGAAACAACAGCTTGCTCTTTAGTATACGCATGCAGATGGTCTGGTACGTTGTTTCCACAAACATGTGGTAGCAATAAGAGAAAAAAAATGGAAATGATGGAAGAGAGATGCGGAAGAAAAAGAAGAGCTGTTTCTAGCCAGAATTCTGTTTCCTACAATAATTTCTAAATTTCCAGTGTGATGTCAAAATTATGGCACCTTCCTCTGTCAGTTGTTCGACCACATCATCCACTAAGCATTCACTGACTCAAGGACTCGGATAGCTAGCACCTTTTGAAGTGTGCTGCCAATATTCTGTTTGTTTGTTTGTTTTGGGGGGAGTGGGATTCCTAAGGTAAATGACCAGAAAAAATAAGAAAAATGAGCACTTAACTTGTCCAGGACATCCTTGATTACTCCACATTTTTTAAATCTATTTTACCTCCCCATGCACATCCCCCTCTGTTGTTTGGCCATGACCTCATAGCTCTGTACGTCACTAAATAACCACCTTTTACATAACCAGCTGCATAGAGCTGGGCCCAGGAGTACTGTACCATCATGCTTACAGCAGTGTAGGGTTTTTTTCTACACAGTTTTCTGCTTCCCACCACCCCACACTGCTATGCAGAGCTTCCTACAGGCCTCGCCCTCTAGCAGAATTCCTTTTTTTGTGGAGATGAGCCTCTGCAGCCACCCACAGTGGTTACTGGTGCTGCTGAGCAATACTACGATCAGGAAAGCACTGCCATGCTATGTGGGAGGCTAGACAGTGGAACTGCACTTCGCAGCTGAAATATCTCTCTCATCACCATACTGGGTTATTGCAGCCACTGTTATCTTTGACCCCCATAATGCAACTGGTATTGGGATGGTGTTCTAGTAAAGGCACACAGGTGTCATGGAGATTGCACTCCCAACTACAAGCAGCCCAATGTCCAATTTATTTTAAGGGCACAACCCCCCGCTTCCCATGATGCATTAAGTAAGAAACCCTTTAAGCTGTTTTTGATTTTTGTGCAAGGGGAGATGTAAGAAACAAATACCATAGGGACACATCCAAAGAAAATATAAATTCTGCTGAGATTATTTTGAAGTGTAGTGTACTGGAACAATCTGAATTGAAATTGTTTGCTTACCTGAGTTTGACTGATTGCAGTGTGGTTTCCATGGAGCGGTGACTGTCGATCCTTTTCCTTACTGTAACGACCACTTTGTTTACTGCGCTGGAGCTGTTGCCTGAGTTTGGCAATCTGCTGAAAAATAATTCAGAAGAAATAAATAGCAGGACCAAACTGAGTCATGGGCATAATAATGTTTAATTCTTTTGAATAAACGTTGTACAGTGTATAATGAGATTATGCTATATTTCACAGCCTCAAAAAGTAGGCAGCATGGAACCAAGTTCAAAGAGAAAAGACGACAAGTCTTGATATACTGCCTACAATGAAAGTTGCAGTACTGTCAAGACTGTACTTAGAGCAGCTATAATTTTCACAAGTATCAGCTCACCCCTCAGATTTAGTACTTTTAACTTCAGTATTTATCCCAAGATAAATATGGTGCATGCATGTCACCATCTAATGCAATCTTAATTTATTTTTTAAAGTAATAAAAGTTGCATTCTGCAAAAATAGGCGACTACATTTCATGTGTTTGCATTTATTTAAAAAATAATCCCATGACTATGGAGTCAATTCTTTATAAAATAACCTTTACCTAGTAAGTTAAATGAAGGTAAAGGCCATATTGGATAGCACAATAAGGCCAATGGAGTGGGCAGTATGGAAAATTATTTTAAATAAAAAAAAAAAAAAGACTCATGGCAAATAAAAAAAAAATAAATAAAAACAACGTAGGCAGTAAAACCCAGTTTTAAAGAAGCACAAAACTATACAAAGACCCAATGCAATGCATCACAGGCAAAATATGCAAATCACCATGATGAAATGTAGGCTGAATTATCTTTAAGCAGGACTGCCAGGTACTGTACCAGAATGCCTCACAAACAATCCGTAATGGCTGAGACATTACACACTCGTGGATGCTGCTTTTGACTCATCAGATAGCTGTTCTCATAGCTAAGTACCTTAGGGTAGCCAGACATTTATGAAAGAGATGTTTCTTTGGGGGTGGGGCTCATAGACAGCCTGACAAAGTAAATTATTTGAAAAGAAAATAACCACCTTAATGCAAAAGAACAGATTTCAATTTGCAAAAAAAAAGTACATTGGTAGTAAAGCCAAGTTTTAAGAAAATACAGAATTATACCCCAAAATGCAATGTATCTTGAGCAATATATGCAAATTACTGTTAAAGTATTTAGGTTAACTTTGTTTTAAGCAGGGCTGTAATGAACAAGAAGGTCTAGTGATCAGTAAAGGCTGAAAACAGCACAACAGACAGGTGGTTTGTCATACAGTATGTAGGATTTGTTAGTGTTTAACAGCCTTGGTCTCAGCCCAGCACAGGAGGACAGCCAATGTAGACAGTTTTGGGGTCCCAGTGAGCCCAATGTAACACAATGTACAATCTACAGTTGCAGTACAATGTCAGTGTTAGGCACCCCCAAGCTTCTAAACAGATGCCCTGGGCATCATCTCACAATAACGTCTACTGAAAATGAAATCGATGTTGAGATTATGTAAAGCCCTTGAACAACCAGATTCACACATCTGTTTAATTTATTGGGTTAGTTTCATGTGGGATTCACAACATGACTCCCCATGGTGAAGACCAAAAAAGCTACCTTTGTGGCCCAGTGTTCCACTATACTGATGTGTAATTCAGTCTCCTGAGGGGACCAAAGGCCATCCATTGAGCCTGATTTTCAAATGCTCAGCAAATGCCACAAACCCCTGGTGCACCAATCACACAGCACAGGGGGCTTGCGGAATTCTCTCAGCACCGACTGCAGTCTTCATTCCTGTGCGCCAAATGTCGCAAGTTAGACCAGCTCTCCCTGGTCTAACTTACGCCATTTGGGGACCTTTTACGAGGCTTACCGCCAAATCTTTACGCAGTTGCCATAAAGTGTGGAAGGTCACAACTGCACCCAATGTACTAAAACTGGTGCAGCTGCATCAAGGTTTTTGGCACAGTTCGTCCAACCAACAGGAGTTGACACAAACTTGGCACCAGCCCGCATCAACCTTTGAAAATCGGGCCCAGTGTCTCCAACCCTAAGTAGACTCCCCATTTTGACAGGAAAGAACCCGTTGTACGGTAGAGGGATGGGATAGGGTCATGAACAGAATTCTCCTCCTTGACATTGGGCATTTCTTGCAACCACAGAGGAAGCCATGTGTCGGGATATCCAACACTAAAAACTCTTTGGGACCGAGTGGATCATCAAGGGGATCCAATATTTTGGACTTGGTACTTACAAACCTATTGTCTGATATTTCAATACCTGTTGCTACCAGTCCTATTGGCAACAGTGATCATGACACTATCATTTTCAGTGTTCACAAGCAAAAAAAAGTGGCTAAGTAAAGTACATTGTGACTATAACTATAGTAAAACTGACTATATTAAGATTAACAAAGCTATCTTGGTGAATAATTGGGAGACATTGTTTAAAGATCTGACTGTTGAACAATGATGGACTCTACTGAAGTCCATTACTGCAGAATTAGAACACTTGTATGTTCCCATGAGAAAAACACTCAATCTAAAAGGGAAAATACCATCTTGGTTAACCAGAGCGGTGAAAAATCAAATTTCTAAGAAAGAAAAAGCCTTCCGAAAAATGAAGAAAAATCAGAACTCATCAAACATTGCAAACTATAAGACTGAATTAAAGAAAACAAAAATATAATTAGAAGGGAAAGACGTAAGCTTGAATTTAAATTAGCAATAAAAAATACAACAGCTTTCTACTCATATATGAATCACAATAAACAACATAGCGTTGACTCAATAACTTTACTAGATAATAAGGAACTGACAGACCCACTAGATATAGGCAATAAATTGAATATGTTTTTTAGATTTGTATTCAATCCCGACACTAGGGTTGAGTTCACAAATTTAGGACATATCTCATAACCAAAGATGAAACAGTAGGATCAATCAAGGCTATGAGAGCAGATTCTGTAACAAGGCCTGATGATACAAGTCCCAAATTCATCAAAAATACTATCTCTTCTATTGCCCCTCCCCCACCCTGTTATTTAGCAAGTCACTTATTTCAGGCAATCTACCCTCTGATTGGAAACAAGCAATAGTCGTTCCCATTTACAAAAAGAATGGAAATCAGAAGGAGACTGAGAATTACAGATCAATTAGTCTCATGTCTGTGGTGTGCAAGGCTATGGAAAGAATTCTTAAAAACAGAATCGATAGACAGATGGAAAACATGGGTGTTAAAGATCATAAGCAAAATGGTTTTGTTAAGGGAAGGTCTTGCACTACCAACCTGATCTCTTTCTATGAGCCGATCTGTAATTTAGTCGATAAGGGTATACCTGTTGACATAATTTATTTAGACTTTAAAAAGGCCTTTGACAAGGTCTCGCATCATATAAGAATTAAAAAACTAGTTAATATTAAAATGGATCAGCACGTCATAGGTTGGATAGCAAATTGGTTAACCAACAGATCACAAGTGGTTAAAATACATAACATGCTATCATACCCTATTGTATTTTCTAGTGGAGTACCGCAGGGATCCGTCTTGGGACCATTACTATTTGGTATATATATAGCTGACCTGCATAATGGAAGTACATGTCACAGTAATAAATTTACAAATGACACTAAAATAAGCAGAGAGGTGAAAGACAGCGACGATATCACATCACTACAAAAAGACATAAAACTACTCGAGAAGTGGGCAAGAGATACTAATATGTTCTTTAATGAGGACAAATGTGTACTAATGTACCTAGGTCAGCACAATTCACATTCTGAGTATTACCTCAATGATAAACTATTAAAGGAAGTACAGTCAGAAAAAGATCTAGGGATCTTAGTAAATAATCAATTACTTCCTGGAAGTCACTGTAGACAAATTGCCACTCGAGCTAACTTCATTTTAAACTCTATTAAAAAATCCTGTATTAGTAGGCAGGAACCATGTGTCCTAGCATTATATAACACCTATATAAGACCTCATTTGGATTATGGAGCTGCTTTTTGGGCACCATTTATGTCAAAAAATACTAAACTATTGGAAGGTATTCAAAGGAAGGCAACTAAGCTAATTCCAAGATTGAGAAATCTAGACTATGAGACCAGATGTAGTAAGTTCAATTTATACCTTCTTAATATTAGGCGAACAAGAGGCAACCTTTTGCTTCTTTATAAACTACTCCAGGATGAACACCTAATGCAACCATGTGGGATAAGACATGCTTCTAAACCAACTGAACTATGATGTAATACACGTTAGCTCTTTGTACCATGAGCAATAAAGAACAAAAGAAAATTCTTCTATTCCATTAGGGCAACTAAACAATGGAATAAACTGCCACAATCTGTAGTCAGTTCAAATACAATGGACCAGTTTAAAAGGAATTTAGATAAACACTTACAAAATTGAGTTAACAGCTGAATACCCCACACGGTGTGGGGGGTAGATTTGATAGGTCATATGGCCTTCTTCTACCAAACCAAACCAAACCATGTAAACCATGTACAGTATCAGCCACAGACATTGCTAGCTATTTCGCAAAATTTCTGTGATATTTCCAGAAATATCTGATGCTTTCTGCATTTAAACAGTAGGGGCAGCAGAGTAAAACTTTTCATAAATTTTGAAAAATGTCTGGAAATAGCAGGCAATGTCTGTGTCTACCACTGCAAATCTTTGGGACCACCTCTCCTTGAGATACTGCTGAATCAGTCTCATGTGGAGCCCAGACTAGGGCATCACTGCAACTACTAATGCCATGAGGACCAGAAACCTGTGAAAGTCTCTGTCTGGACAGGCTTGCCCTATCTGAAAAATGTGCCCCAATGAATATTTTGTGTTGAAATGAAGTTGAAGTTCTGTAGATTCAGGAGTAACATAAACCTGGTGAGGGTGTGAGCTGGTAGATTCAGACAACAGGTCACCTCTTAGATGGACCTGACCTTCATGAGTCAGCTGTATAAGTAGAGGTATACAGAGAAATCTGTCTGCACAGATAAGCAGCCACTACAACTGACAGTTTTCTGAATATGGGTCTGAGGAGCACTGGGCAGAGCCTTGAACTGATACATCTCGCTACCCATGGAGAAGTGAAGGTAAAGGTATGGGCAATGTGACTGTCTGACTGGAATATTAAAATCTGCATCTTTACTGTCCAGGGAATGGAGGACTGCCTTTCTGAATCTCTAGTATTTTATGATCTTCTGGCCCTTTTGCAGGCATAGTCAGCGAAAGTATGGAAAATTAGGGGTTGTTTAAAGGGAGAGTGAAATGTGTATGATGTGATTAAAGGTACAGAAGGTTAAAAACAGCACAGTTCCTCATGACATAGGCTGAAGTGGAACCAAATTTCAGAAAAAGCTTAAAAATTATTTTTAAAAACAATTGTTTTACATATCGATATATGAAAGCTGTAACAATATGATATATTGTATTTATATACAGTATCAACAAAGCTGACACCACGCTTTCATTAAAAATTGAGTTCCTAGCCTTTATGGTTCCAAAGTTATCCCTTTTTAATGAAATTATCTTTAGAATTGTCTAACATTTGAACCAGTAGGGCAAGTGAAAACTTGAGTCAGCAGTTTCTACGTGTAAATAGATGCCTATATATGTCACTACACTATCAATAAACTATTAAAAGTGTAATGACATATATTAATGGCCATCAAAATGTATCAACACATGAAAACTGTATTGATATGGCTAATTCACATTGATTGGACTCCAAGTTTTCATTTAGATAGCATAGAAACATAGACCACGATAGCAGAAAAAGACCAGAGGTCCATGCAGTCTGCCCATATTCCCTATAATCCATGGACCCTATTGTTCCTCCAGGGTACTAACCCTCCCCCCGTTCTCCTTCCTGGTCTTGTCACCCCAGATGACCACTATTCCCTTCATTCTATCCCATGCTGCTTGGATCCCCCGAATGTGTTTGTACCCACTACCTCAACCAACAGACTGTTCCAAGGTTCCAACACCTTTTCCATAAAGAAGTACTTCCTCACATCCCTCCTGAACTTCCCTCCTGTTAATTTCCACTTGTAACCACGAGTTGGTGTTCAGGATAAATAATTCCTCCCCAGTTTACCTTGTTAATGCCTTTAAGGAACTTAAAGGTCTCTATCCTATCTCCCCTCTCTCTTCTGGTTTCCAGTAAGTACACATTTAGTGCTTTGACACTAGTGACACCACTGACTACCCTCTTTAACAAATCATGGGAGGATGGGGTGGTACCTGAGGACTGGAGGAGGGCAGATGTGATTCCCCTTCACAAAAGTGGGAGCAGGGCAGAAGCAGGAAACTACAGACCTGTTAGTTTAACCTCAGTGATAGGGAAACTGATGGAATCACTTCTGAAGGAAATAACTGTCAAGTACCTAGAGGCCAGAGGGGCACAGGACCCAAGGCAGCATGGATTCACAGCAGGAAGGTCATGCCAGATGAATCTAATAGATTTCTTTGACTGGGTGACCAAAGTAGTAGATCAGGGAGTGGCTGTGGACATGGCCTACCTAGACTTTAGCAAGGCATTTGACACAGTCCCACATAAAAGATTAATATACAAGTTAGCCAGCCTGGGAGTGGGTCCCAAGATGATAGCCTGGGTAAAGAATTGGCTGGAGAATAGGACACAGAGGGTAACAGTAAATGGAGTCCACTCTGAAGAAAGTGGGGTTACTAATTGAGGTACGCAGGGTTCAGTATTAGGGACCGGTCCTCTTCAATGTCTTTATAAGCGACATTGCAGAGGGACTGGAAGGAAAAGTGTCCCTTGCAGATGACACAAAGATCTGCAACAGAGTTGATGCACAAGGTGGTGGGAAAGGATGAGAAGGACTTGGCAAGGTTAGAGAAATGGTCAAATGTATGGCAGCTTAGATTCAATGCTAAGAAGTGCAAGGTAATGCACCTGGGAAACAAAAACCCAGGGAAAGAGTACACACTGGGGGGTGAGATACTAACAACAACAAAAATGAAAAGGGACCTGGGGATAGTCATATCAGATGACTTAAAGGTGGGCAAGCAATGAGAGAGGGCAGTAAGGAGGGCTGGGGGGATACTGGGATGCACAGGGAGAGGCATCACATTTAGAAAGCAGGAAGTTGTTATCCCTCTGTACAGACAGCTGGTGAGACCCCATCTGGAGTACTGTGTGCAGTTCTGGAGACCCAATCTCTGCAAGGACATAGACAAGATGGAAGCTGTCCAGAGGAGGGCAACTAAAATAGTGCAGGGTCTGCGCCAGAAGACATATGGAGAGAGACTAAAGGAGCTTAATATGTATAGTCTCGAGGAAAGGAGGGAGAGGGGGGACATGATAGAAACTTTCAAGTACCTCAAGGGAATCAACAAAGTCCAAGAGGTAGCATCTTTCAAAAAGAGGTGTGCAAGAACAAGGGGCACAATTTGAAGATGTGGGGGCTCAAGAGGTAATGAGAGAGTATTTTTCACAGAGAGGGTTGTGGATGCATGGAACGGCCTTCCGGAGGAGGTTGTGGAGTTAAAAACAGTGGTTGAATTCAAGCATGCTTGGGACAGTCATAAGGCAATTCTAGGGGGTTGGGGTAGAAAGAAGTAGGCTGCTGGTTAACTAGGATCTGCAGCTTATCCATTAGGTAGGGAAATGGGCAGACTGGGTGGGCCAAGCGGTCCTTATCTGCCATCAAATTCTATGTTTCTATGTTGAGGTGCTCTTCATAGGATCTGCCCTGCTGGCCCTGAATCACTTTTGTTATTCTGCGCTGCACTGTTTCCAACCGATCCCTGTCCTTTCTGAGGTGAGGGCTCCAGAACTGGACGCAGTACTCCAGGTAAAGCCTCACCAGGGATCTGTATAGGGGAAGTATTACCTTGTTTCTTCTGCTATCAGTATCCTTCCCGATACATCCCAGCATCCTGTAAGCCTTGCTATAGGCCTTGTTGCACTGGCTTGTTTGTCTTAAGGGAGTTACTGATGATAACTCCTAGACCCCGTTCCTCTTCGGTAGTGCTAAGTCTCACCCCACCCCTCCAGTACTCCATCTTGGGGTTCCTTTCCCCTAGGTGCATTACCTTGCATTTTCTGGCACTGAATTTTAACTGCCAGACCATCAATGACCCCTCTAGTATTTCTAGGTTCCTCTGCAAATCCGTTATCACTATCCACCCTCCTACATAGTTTTGTGTCATCTGCAAAAAGATACAGTCTGTCCTGGATTCCCTCGCCAATGTCACTAATGAACATGATGAAGAGGACAGACCCAGCAAAGATCCCCATGGAACCCCACTCATAATCTCCTTTTTCTCTGATTTAACCTCGTTGACCTCCACTCTGCTGCCTCCCTTCTAGCCAACTACGCACTCGGTTCACTATGGATTTAGCCACACCCAGGTCTTCCATCTTTTCAGCAACCTTTTATTTATTTAAAATTTTGGTGACCGGGTAGGCCCACTGAGACCATAATGGTCCCTTTTTCAGGAGCAACCCGGGGTTAGTTACAGGCAACAGTACAATAAAAAGTAGGAACAATTCAAGGGAAAGTGTGCAATACAGACATTACAATCAGGACATATTGTACAATCACACGCAGGTTAGGTACAGTTGAGAATAACAGGAGGGGTAACAATAGTTTCAGAAGAATGACAGTTACATAAATTTCGTTTATCAGGTCAATTTTACAAATTACAATTTCAAGTGTTTCAAAAGTGATAAAGTTCCACTGAATAGGATAACAGCATGTTAGTCGGCAGGCTTTAGTTTCAGAGGTAGTGAACTATAACGGTCCTCAGCGGTGGTATGCACAGAGGCTTAGCTCTAGCAGGTGCATCTTTAGGCCTTTTTTAAAGCCTCCAAGGGAGCTGCAGTCTTGAAGATTGCTAGGCAGGCCATTCCATAGGGACGGGATGTAAGTTACGAACGACCGAAGACCTTGGCATATTCGGACTTTTGGGATGTGGAGGAGTCGACGACACGAGGATCTTAATGTTCTTTTAGGCTGCTTGAGTAATAAGGTGCAACTCAGACTGGGGGAACATTTGTTTGCAGAAGCTTGAAAGCCAAGCATGGGGAAGCGTAAGCCAGTCTGCCCTCCAAGGAGAGCCAATTTAGTAAATTGAGTATTTTACAATGGTGTTCTAGGGGCTTGGCACCCAGGGCAAAGTGTCCGACTCTTTGGTACAATTTTCCTAGCTTTTGCATCTCCGTATTTTGTAGTGAGTGTAGCACTGGGGCCCCATAGAATATGGTGGGCAGGAGCATGCCCGTGGCTATCTTTCGCTTGGATGCCTGAGTGAGAAAAGGGGTTAGACGGTACAGGAGACCAAGCTTTTGGTTTAGCGTCTTGGTTAATTGGTCAACATGAACCTTGAAGGAGCAGTCTTGATTGATATATACTCCCAGGTATTTGATGCAATCCACCACCTCAATAGGATGGCCACTGGACAGATAAGGGGATAGTAAGCATGCTCTATCAGGGCCCAGTTTATTGGGTCCAAATAGGATGGCTTTAGTTTTTTTCTCATTGAGGACTAGCCTATTTGTCAGGAACCAGGTTTCCAGTATGGAGAGGTTCTGGTTCAGGAGTTGATTTAGCTGCGCAGCATCTGAAGCAGATCTGTATAGTACGGCACCATCAGCATAGAGGGTCACTTTGGCTCCACCGCAGTGCTTTGGTAGGTCATTGATAAACAGGGAGAATAGATGGGGCCCCAGTATTGAACCTTGGTGGACACCTTCAGCAATGCAGTGCTTGCCTGACTCCACCCCCTGTCATCTGATTATCTGAGATCTATCTTGCAGGTAATCTTTGAACCACTGTGCTGAGTGGTTGTCAAGTCTGAGTGAGCTAAGCTGCAAGATGAGTAATTGATGGTCAACCAGATCAAAGGCCTTGGTAAGGTCTATGAAGACTGCACCAGTAAGCTGGCCTTTGCCTTGGGCTGCAAGGATGTCGGATGTTAGACTCACCGAGGCAGTATCAGTGCCATGTTGTTTTCTAAATCCATGTTGTCGTGGAGTGAGGAGGCTGTGTTGTTCAACATATGTCTGGACTTGTTGGTACACAATTCTCTCAAGCATTTTATTTAGTGTGCAGAGAATAGAAATTGGTCTATAGTTTTCTACTAGCTCACTGGGTTCTCCCTTGGGGATAGGGGTAACCAAGGCTGTTTTCCAGGCCGAGGGGACTTTGCCTTCCATCAGCGACCTCTTGAATACCCACGTGATTGGCACGGCAATTTCTTGGTCTGCCAGTCTAAGTAACCTGGTTTCAGTCTTGTCGTAGCCTGAAGAACCATTGATCTTAATATTCCTAATTAGTTTTAGGATCTCGGTTTTGGATGTTAACCTAAGGTGGAAGTTAGGTGAGGAGGAGAGATTCATTGAATCATCAAAGGATGCCTGATTAGGGCTGTGAGGATGAACCTTATACCTGCCAAGGTCAGTGAGGAATACATTAAAGGCATTTGCAGCTTCTTGTAGGTTCGTATAGTGTACATCCGCCACAACAATGTCACAGGCACTTTGCGTGTGGTGGCCTTTCAGGAGCGCGTTAATTTGGGACCAGAATTTCTTGGGGGTTAGAGAGATTTTTTTGTTTGTGCAGTACCGAACCAAAAGCCTTGCAGAAGTCAAAGTACAGCAGATCCACAGCATTGCCCTTGTCAACTTCCTTGGTTAGATAGTCAAAGAAAAAAAATCAGGTTAGTATGACAAGACCTTCCCATCACAAAACTGTGTTTACTATCCTGGAGCCCGTTGCTCTCTAGGAACCCCACAAGGTCCTCTTTGATTAGTGATTTGATCAACTTCCCCACGACAGAGGTCAGACTGACAGGGCTGTAGTTCCCTAGTTGCTCCCTATTCCCCCCCCTCTTATGAAGCAGTACAATGTCTGCCATTCTCCCGTCCCTTGGAACATCCCTGGCCAGTGGTTCAGCCAGTTTTACTTCTAATTCCCTAAGCATCCTTAGATGCAACCCATCTGGTCCTGGGGCCTTGTCTATCTTGAAGCTGCCATCCCTCTCAGGACCCTCTCGCTAGTAAGTATTGGCTGCCTCATTTCCGGAACTCCCTTAGTGGCAGTTTTGATGCCGCTTTCTGGCATTGATCTGCAGTCCTCCTTAGTGAATACTGAGCAAAATTAGTCAGTCAGGACGGTGGCCTTTTGCTCATCCTCCTCCATCACCCTACTCCCCTCAACTAGCCGTGCAATGCCCCCTCTTTTTCCTTTTTTCACTGGTACATCTAAAAAACAGTTTTTCTCCATCTTTGACCCCCTCCATGACACACAGCTCCATGTATGGTTTCACCTCCCTGATGACTCTCTTTGTCTCCCTATTTTTCTGTAGATAATCCTCCTTTTCTGCCTCCCCCTGCTTTTCCTTGTGTTTATAGAAGGCTTTCTTTTTGGCCTTAACTGCTTCCCTAACCATAACTGAGAACCACAGTGATCTCTTAAACTTGTTTTTTTTAGATACTGTTCTTATGCTTGCCTTTGATGCTGCGAGGACGGCTCCCTTTATTGCCCTCAAATACCTCCCTTATGTCCTCCACCCACACTAACTTATTCCTGACCAGTTCCCTCAATCTATCGAAGTCTGCCCTTCCAAAGTCAAGGACTTCGGTTCCTGATTCTGGGTTGCCAGCCCTGAGGGCCAATTCAACCACATGGAGTTGTGGTCACTGTCCCCTAGTGGTTCTCCTACTCCCACAGCACCCACCATCCCTGAATTGGTAAGCACCACATCAAGGATTGCATTCTGCCTGGTAGGTTCCTTAACAAGCTGCACAGTAGACAGTCTTGGAAGGCATCCAGTAATGTCGGACTCCTGTCACTCTTGGCCACTGGGATCTCCCAAGCAATGTCAGGCAGATTCAGGTCACCCATCACCACTACTTCCCCCTTTGCTGTCCCTCTTTTAAGTTCCTCCTCATGTTCTATCCTTTTCCTCCCCTTGCCATCAATGCCTACAGATCACCCCTAAGTGCATCTCCTGCCTGAGGCTGCCGTAAGCTGCACACATACTGACTCAGCCTCCCCACTGCTACCCCTAATACTTCCATCTTCTGTCACTTCAATGCCCTCCTTGACAAAAAGGGCAGCTTCCCCCAACTACCAATTCTTTTATTCCTCCTGAACAGCGAACACCTAAGGACCATCATCTCACAGTCATTTTTATCTGTGGCCCACATTTCTGTGATGGTCACCATGTCCACTTCAGTGTCTGCCATCAGCGCAGACTTAATAAATTTAAGTTTCTTTCCCTAATGGTTCAAAAGTTAGCTCTTTCAAAATATAATTTACTTAAAAAGGGCTAACTTTGGAAAACTTAGGGCTACAAAAAACAGATTACTCACCTGTAACAGTAGTTCTAGGAGTGGTATATGTTGTTCATCCACGCATTATGGCATGTCCTTTCCATTTAAATATCTTGCCGAAAGTCTTTAAGCTGGCTCTTCCCACCCACCCGCGTGGTAAATCCCTTGACTCCACCCCTTGACGCCAGATCTTGCCTGCTGGAGGCAGTGGTTCTGCGTCGAAGACGGAGAGGTCGGGTGGGTCCATGTGGATGAATAACATACACCACGCCTAGAAAGCACAGTTACATAAAAACTTACTGTAACAGTAAATCTTTGAGGAGTGTCTCTTGCAGTAGGTAATACTTCTTTGTGTCCAGCAGAGGTCAGTGTGGCGCACGGCAGCTTTTCTAGCAGTCTTTTTCCAGGGACCACCCACACATGACATCAGCTTCCTGTTTCCTATATAAGTGTGGGCGGTCCCTGGTATCCTCAGTTCCCCCACCAGATTCAGCTCACAAAGCAAGGACTGAGGGGAAGCCGAGGTACCAAAGGAGACCCAACCCACAGTCACTGGACCAGAATTTGCTCTCTTAGAGAAGGAGGGAGATGGAGGGTGGGAACTGACCTATTGCAAGAGACACTCCTCAAAGATCTACTGTTATGGTAAGTTTTTACATAACTGTACTATCTTCCACGGAGTGGTCTCTTGCAGTAGGTAATACTTTTGGTATGATTCCCAAGCAGTAAAGCCCATGTGGGAGGACAGTTATGATAACAGACCTTGTAGGACTGCACGGCCAAAGGCCGCCCTATGTCGTGAAGCAATATCCAGATTGTAGTGCCTTGTGAATGTATGAACTGTGGACCATTTAGGTGCATTTCAGATATCTGAAATGGAGGCCTCTTTAAAGTAAGCCACAGTAGTTGCCACAGCTCTAATGGAAGGGGCTTGGACAGGTCCAGGTAAAGGCTTGTTGGATTTTGTGTAACAAAATGTAATTCAATTTATCAACCAGGATGAAAGAGTATTTAGAAACCGGGAGGCCCTCTCGACCTGGAGCAAAAGTGACGAACAGTTGAGATGTCTTTCTAATCGATTGAGTCTGATTAGTATAGCAGTGATGGACATCTAAAGTATGTAGTAGATGTTCACCCTGATTGGAGTAGTCAGGATAGTAGACCGGAAGCTCCAAGGACTGATTTAAAGTATGTTCAGGGACTACTTTAGGAAGGAAGGAAGGGTTGGTACAAAGGACCACCCTGTCTTTGTGGAAAATCAAGTAAGGTTCCCTACACATGAGGGCATGAAGCTCGGAAATACGTCGAGCGGAAGTGACAGCCAACTGAAATAAGGTTTTCCATGAAAGAAAATGGAGTTCACAAGTGGCTGCTGGCTCAAAAGGCTCAAGGGTCAATTTTTCTATCATAAAATTGAGATCCCACGGAGGAGTGGGTCTTCTAATAGGAAGTTTAATATGTAACCTGCCTTTCAAAAACTTCTTAGCTAGATGATGTTGGTTAGGTACAGTAACCTGCCATCCAGAGGTTCATGGAAGGCCCAGATGGCGGGCCAAGTGGACCTTGATGGAAGAATAACTTAAACCGGACTCAGATAGTGAGGCTAGGTAGTTCAGAACCTTCATCAGTGGACACGAATAAGGGTCCACAGATTGAGAGGCAGACCATATGGAAAAGCGTTTCCATTTGGAATGGTAAATTGCTCTTGTTACTGGCTTATGGGAGACATTGAGAATAATGGTAACAGGAGAGGACATTTGTAGACTAGTTATGAAAGTGTCCTCAAGAGCTCAGCGTGAAGGTGTAGAGCCTTCAGGTAGGGATGTAACAGGGTTTTTTTAATTTTTAGTCAAGAGGTTGAAGATTGGAGCACCTCCTTGATTGTTGAAGTCGAACACCACTGAAGTGTTGTCTAACTGGATCAGCAACAATGTAGAGTCAAAAGAGGTTGGAATACCAGATGGGCTAAGTGGAATGCCCTCAGCTCTAGGTGATTGATGTGAGGCTGAGGGACAGAAGTGGTCCACTCGCCCTGTGTCTGATAAGGACCCAGGCGTGCACTCCCTCCTGTCAGGGAAGCATCCATGGTGAATGTCTACGTGGAAGGGTGGGACCGAAAAGGCATTCCTTGTCATAAATTGGTTTCGACTGACCACTAAGTCAGAGTTGATGGCAGAGAGGGAGTGATTCTGAATTGGCCTTAAAATTTTTCTTGTTCTTTGAGATCATTGATTCTGGAGAATTCATTGAAGAGGTCTCATATGAAGACTGGCGAGTGCTACCATAGGGACGGCAGTAAGCATGTGACCCAGAAGGCATAGCAGTTGTCTAGCTGTGACTACTTTCTAAGTGTGTATGCATGATGCCAGAGACAAGGATGTGGCCCACTGGACAGCTGGACAGTAAGTTCTTGCTGAGACCGTATCTAGGACGGCTCTAATGTATTGGAGACTGAGTTGGTCAGGTTGGACTATGGCCATTTGACTGTGATCCTTAGAGTGTGAACATATTTGCAGGGTAGCCTCTGGGTGAGAAAGTAAAGTTGCTCCCGCTTTGATAGGCCAGCTATCTAGATATGGGAAGATAAAGTGCCCTTTCCTTCTTAAAGCTGTTACAACTACCTTTAGGTACTTGGTGAACACACTCAGGGTCGAGGAGACAAATCAGAGTGCTTAAAACTGATAGTGTTAACTTAGCAGGTAGAGACAAAGAAACCTGTGACGTGCAGGAGGGATGCAAGTAGGCACCGTTAATAGCTAGGGCACTAAGCCAATATTCCTGTTTCAGTATTGGCATGATGGAAGTCAAGGTTATCGTGCGAAATCATTTGTACTGGATGGAAAGGTTCAGTTTTCTGAGGTCCCATATCGGATCGAGGTCTCCAGTTTGTTTGCGTACCTGAAAGAAGTGGGAGTGGAATCCCATGTCAGTGGGGTACTGGAAAAACAGCGTGTATCACCAGTAGAACCCTCAAATCCTCCTAAAGGATAGGTATATGATCTGATGGTTATAATGAATATGTCGGGGAGGACGAGGGGGGGGAGCATGGAGATAAATTCCAGAGTATGACTCCTCTGTATAATCTGGAGTACCAATTCATCTGAAGTGGTCGTGTATCTGGCCTATAAATGGAGGGCAAAAAAACGACCACCCACAGCCTCTGAGGCTGGGTCAAGGAGGGGTGGGAAAAAGAAAATTGCTAGTGGGTCACTAGGTGTAGGGCTGCCCAGACCCCCGGGAAGGTGGGAGCGGGAGCCATGGGTGGCGGAGGTGTTGCCTCGGGGGGGTTGAGTACGACCTCGATAGCTGCCAGTATTGGTATCTCTGTATTTTCCACCTCTTTCAGAGTAGGAAGAGGATTGAATACGGTAGGTTGTATGCGGAGTACGGTACATGTCATGAACCATATGTAGAGTTCTGCCTGATGCCTGTAAATCATCCAGTAAAGTTTGAGTACCTGGCCCAAAGAACTTGGACCCGTTAAAAAGGGGCCTTAGCTATTTTTATGTTGCACATCAGGCGTAAGTCCTGAAAAGTGGAGCCAGGTGTGGCGTCGCAAAGAAATACCAATAGCTGACAGTCGTCCGAGGTACTGATGGCATCATACTCCTACCTGGGTAGGTGGCGGGAATTAGCATTACTAGTTGACATAGTAGAAAAATAATCGCTCCCTGTTCTGGTGAAGGAGGTATGTGACTGATAATCTTCATAGCAGATGGCCCAAGGGTATGGTGTTATTTAATCAGATGACCCATATAATTTGGAATTCTGATGTTCGTGGTACTGGAGAAAAAGACTAGTTAATCCAGAAAGTCAAGTCTTCAGCATTCTTTCTCAGGTGGTAAGGAGCTCATGTCATCATGAATGGCAGTACAGACTCTACTTCCGGGAAAGCTTGAAAGGAAGGGAGGAACCAGAGGAGCTGGATAAATATGATCCACCTTATGTGGAACAGCTGAAGGCTGGTGTGAGGCAGCCAGCATGGCATTCTGGTAAGTTTGTAATTAGTGGAGAAACCACCCAAATAGGCTCCTCTGGCAGATCAAGGTATTCTGCCATATCCTTACTTTGTCATGTTTTTGTGGTAGAGAATCCTATGACTTTTCTATATTTGTATCATCATTACATAGAATGAAGGGTAATCAGGATGGGGTGCTACGGAGTCTAGGCAGGCCCTCATCCAAAGAAGAGATTTCTGAAAAAGGGAGACTGAGGAAGAAATTTCAGCTCTTGGAAATCGTCAAGTTCATGGTCACCAGTGAAGTTAACCGGGAGCTTTTGTTTATCTGAAAAACAGTCTTCCATATAAGGAAGAAGTGACCAGGGTGGGAATGGATCCTAGTCATCATGAAAATTCTTAGGCAGAAGAGGAGGAGATCATGGAGGGTTGCCCTGACCCTTGGATTGGAGGGCTTTGAGTGCCATATGGCATGCAAGACATGCCGTACTACAGTGGAAACATCCAATCCCTTCTAAGAAGGAGGGGGGGAGTGCTTGAAACACAAGGGGAGGGAGTGGACACGTAGCCTGAGCAGGTCTTGCCCCTGGGTGGTGAAATCCAGGATTCCAATCTCTGTCCGCCTGACCCCTGTGACTATCCACCTAAGAGGGTGGAGGGGTAGAAACATGGTACAAGCCATTATTTTTTTATGAAGCCCTCTTTACTAAGAATGAATATGAGGGCGCGTTGTCAACAGAGGGACACCTGGAGTGGTTGCCATCGACGAGGCGTGAAATACAGAGGTTGGGGAGAATCTCTCCTGCTCTGTGACTGCAAAGGAACCCAGAAAGGGTAATTTATGTGTTGTCTTTTTATAGTGCTGGAAGCATGGTTGACGAGGGAGTGAGAAAAATGGCCCGTCAATGAGTAGGCAGAATAATGACGCACTGTCGATAGGGAACAGCCGTCAATGAGAAATAGGGATGCATAGTTGACAGGGAAGTCCGTCAATGAGAATATGGATACATCGACGACGGGTATGGTTGTCGATGAGAATATAGATGCATCGTTGACAGTGGTGGCCGTCAATGATAAGACAGATGCATCGTCGACGGTGGTACAGTAGCTGTCGATGAGAACACTGACGGTATAGTCGTCAATGAGAATATATATGCATCGTCGACGGTGGTAGCCATCGATGAGAACATTGACGGGTATGGCCGTCAATGAGAATACAGATGCATTGTCGACGGTGGCAGCCATCGATGAGGACGTTAATGGGTATGAGCCATCAATGAAAGTACAGATGCACTGTCCATGGTGGGAGCCATCAATGACAACATTGACGGGTATGGCCATCGATGAGAACACAGATGCATCATCGATAGTGGTAGCTGTTGATGAGGATGTTGACTGTTATGGACCGTCAATGAAATTATAGATGCATCATCAACGGTATGGTGGCCGTCAATGAGACTATAGATACATCATCAATGGTATGGTGGCCGCCTGTGAGTAAAGGAGACACAGAGGGTGAGGAGGGATACTCCTGCTCTGTGTTAGTCCAGAAATGTAGATCAGTAGATTGGGGAGCTCTTGATGGGTAAGCCCTCTTGTTCGTAGAATCTTCGATGATGTTTCTCGTCGATGACTGCTGTTTTCAGAAGTTGTTCTAGCTGTTGCATGTGAGCTGAAGAGGGCAAAAAAGGAACTGAGGATACCAGGTACCGCCCACACTTATATAGGAAACTGATGTCATGTGTGGATGGTCCCTGGAAAAAGACTGCTAGAAGAGCTGCCATGCGCAGTGTGCCACACTGACCTCTGCTGCACACCCAAAAGTATTACCTACTGCAAGAGACCACTATGTGGAAGATCTACTGTTACAGGTGAGTAACCTGTTTTTCTAGGGATATGGATATGTTGTTCTTATCCACACATTATGGCAGACTCCTTGCAGTTCTCTGGGAGGAGGGAGGCAAGACGCACACCCCCTACTTGGGAAAAAGAGATTGGAGTTCTAACTAAGACCCCAAAACCAGCATCCCGGTGTGACTCTAGGTCGATGTGGTAATAGGAAATGAAGGTGTTTGCTGACTTCCAGGTAGCAGCCCTGCAAATTTCCTGGATAGGGACGTCACTAGAAGCAGCCACTGATGCAGTGGTGTGGTAGGTGGACTGAGCCCTTAGCCCTCCGGGAGGCTCCTTACCTGCCAACCTATAGCAGAGATCAATGAATGATGTAATCCATCTGCCAATTGTCCACTTGGCTGCAGGTCTGCCAGATGTGGCTTCAGCGTAGGTGACAAACAGCTGGCAAACCTCTCCCTGAACTTCAGCCGTGCGCCCCTTGTAATAAGCAAGGGCTCATCTCAGGTCCAAAGTATGGAGCCTGTATGCAGCCTCCGAGGTGTGATTATGGTAATAAACCGGCAAAGTGATCATCTGGTTCAGGTGAAACTCCGACACAACCTTCGGATGGAACTTCGGGTTGGTGCGCAGGACAAACTTATCCCTGTGGAAGACCACATAAGGAGACTCAACAGTAAGCTTGGAGCTCCCCAATCCTTCCAGCTGACGTGATAGCCACCAGGAAGGAGATCTTCCATGACAGGTGTGACACCTCACACCTGTGCACTGGCTCAAATGGCTTGCCCATGTGCTTTGCCAATACCAGCAGTAGATCCCATGGAGGTGGAGGTTCACGCATTGGAGGGAATATGTGATCTAAGTCTTTGAAAAAGTGCCAGACTACTGTCTCCTGCGCCATCGACCGCTGACCGGCCTACACCCGGTAAGCAGAGGTGGCTGCCCGGTGCACCTTAAGGGTTGTCAACTGAAGTTCCCCTTTGGAGAGAGACCACAGATAGTCCAAAATAATGGCCACTGGACAGGTCAAGGGGTACAGCCCCTTGCCCTGACACCAAATGGAGAAGCTCTTCCATCTGAAGGCATAGCACTTCCTGATCGATTCCTTCCTAGGTGCCTCAACTACAGTGAGTACATCTTGGAGAGACCCAAAGCCTGGAACTCTAGGCACTCAGGAACCAGGCTGTCAGGTGCAGGGATTGAAGGTCTGGGTGGAGGACCTTCCCCTGATTAACTGAGAGCAGGTCTGGGCATGCTGGAAGATGCCTCGAAAGCCTGATGCTGAGGCTGAGGAGATTGGGGTACCAAAATTGGCAGGGCCAGCCTGGAGCCACCAGGATTACCTGTGCCTTGTCCCTCCTGACCTTGAGAAGTACCTTGTGGATCAAGGAAAGTGGAGGAAAGGCATAGAAGAGGCCTGGGGTCCACGGCCTCGAGAAGGCATCCCCCTGCAGTGAGCCGTGCTGAGGGGGGCAGGCACAAAACAGCCTCAGCTTTGCTTTCTCCCTGGAGGCAAACAGGTCCACCTGAGGGGTGCCCCACTGGGAGAACAAGCTGTGTACTATCTCTGGATGGAGAGACCACTCGTGGGACACCTCGCCCACATGGCTGAGGGCGTCTGCCAGCTGATTTGAGACTCCTGCCACATGAATGGCTAGAAGATCCATCTCCAGTCGGTTCACAAGGGTCCAAACATGGAGAGCTTCCCTGCACAGATGCCGGGAGTGCGTGCCACCCTGTCTGTTGAGATAGTACATGGTCGTGGTGTTGTCCATCTGGACCTGAACCACCTGACCCCAAAGGAACGGAGCGAATGCAGTCAGCACCAATCAGACTGCTTGGAGCTCCAGCAGGTTGATGTGGTATCGGGATTTCTCAGGGTCCAGAGCCCGTGGACTCTGTGATGCCCCATGTGGGCACCCCAGCCCATGAGAGAGGCATCGGTCAAGATGACCATCCGCTCGGGATGGACAAATAGGATCCTTTCCTGCAGATGCTCCGGGACAGTCCACAGCATCCCACATCTTCTGAGTTACAATGACCAGCTGGTCGAAATTACCTAGTTGCTGAGTGTACTAGCTGGCCAGCTCCCACTGAAGGGGGCGCATATGCCACCGGGCTCATCAGACCACGGAGGTGCAGGCCGCTATGTAGCCCAGAAGTCGCAGGAAGTTCCGGGCCAGGCGCAAGTGCCCAACCAGAAATGATCGGACAAGGGAGGAGAGAACCTCCACCCTGTCCATTGGGAGCCTGGCTCTGGCTCGGCAAGAGTCGAGCTCTGCCCCAATGAAGCAAATCACCTGCGAAGGCACAAGTTCAGACTTGGCCTCACTGACCAGGAGGCCAAGGTCGATGCAGGTCAGGAGGGCCAGATCCCTGGACCTCTCCACCTCCTGTCTGGAGGGACCTGCTATAACCCAATCATCCAGATAGGGGTACACCCTGACCCCTCGATGCCAAAGATGGGCTGCCACCACTGCAATGCATTTGGTGAAGACCCTGGGGGCCAATGACAGGCTGAACGGCATGGCTTGCAACTTGTGAAGGGTTTCCTCTGCCTGGGAGTGGAGGAATCTTTGGTGTGATGGATGGATCAGGACATGAGAGAGCGTCCTGCAGATCCAGAGAGCAAAACCACATGTTCTGCTTGAGAGATAGTATGATCTGAGACAGAGTTACCATCCGGAAGGTATGAGACCTGAGAAACTTGTTGAGGTCATGCAGATCTAGAATGGGGCACCAGCCCCCCCATCCATTTCGGGACCAGGCAGTACCTGGAAATAAACCCTGGGTTGACAGGGGGATCCACAATTCTGACCACTACCTCCTTGCGGAGAAATTGGGTGATGTTTTCTCGGAGAGCCGGCTGAGTGTCCATGGGTACCTTCTCCTCCCATGGGGTGCGGGCTTGGCATGGCGGGTACTGCTCGAATTCCAGAGATTGACCCTGGCCGACCACTTCCAATACCCACCTATTCATTGTGACAGCGGACCAGGCGGAAAACAAGTGTCGGAGTCAGCCCCCCACGGGAGGACCCAGAGTGGGAGTGACTGGCATGGGGGTGGCCACCCCCATCCCGTCACTGTGCAGGCGTGGAGGAGGAGGATCCAACTGCGGGACCACCAGGACCCTTCCCTCCAGGCTTACGGGCCACCGAGGCCCCTGAACTGGGCCAAGGGCACCAAGATTGAGCCTGCTGCTGCTGCTGCCCAGATTGGTACTGGGCTTGCTTGGCCGCAGAGGTAGAAGGGCGAAAAGGCTTGCACTTTTGCTTCTTGGAACCCTGAGCTTCCTTCTGGGTGGAAGCAATGGAGTCCAAGGTGGCACTAGACTTTTTGATGCACTGAAGGTGAAAATCTACCCCCCCTGAACTGAACAAGTCGGTGCCCAGGAAGGGTACATCCACCAGTTTGTGCTGGGTGTCTACCGTAAAGGTCGGGACCCTCAGCCACACCCTGCGGCACATGGTGGGCACAGGAGTCCCCCATGTCCAGAGACGTCTGGAGTTGCTACTTTGCAACAGCCCAACCCTGGTCCCGGACCTGCTTGACTATAGTCTGAACGTCCACGGGGAGATGGGGAAGCACCTCATCTAGACAGCCCAGAAGGGCATGGAAGAAATGTGCCATTATGACAGCCGAGCTCGCCTGACGGAGATCAAGTGAACAGTCAGCATAGACTTTCCTGGCAGAGTGGTCCAGTTTCTTGGACTCTTTGTCTGGAGGTCTATCAGTGTCTCCTGAATTGCCTGAGCACTGACACACAGAGTCTGTCACCAACCCCTCGGCCTAGGGGTCCTCCATGAACCCTGAAAGGGGGCCTATGAGGACTGCATACTTGCGGGATATTCAGGCTGATGGTGCAGGGCTAGAGGCAGAGTGCTGCAAAAGCTCCAGGGCTTGGCCAACAATGGCTTCGGCCACTGGGAAGGCCTCTGTCTGAGAATCCCCTTTATTCAGAATGCCTGTCAGAGGACATCGAGCCCATTTTCTGAACAGGTTCCAGTTTCATCCCCGTAGATTTGGAGATGAGACAGGATGCCCGTGAAGGATGAGGGACCTTCCTCCATCGAAAGACTCCCAAGTAATTCTTGGTCGAGCAGATGAGAATGCAGGGAGGAGTCCTCGGACTCTGGATAGATAGGCCGACCACCTGTCACCTTCAACCCGCTGCAGACAGTCGGAAGTAAGAGTGACCGACAGCCTGTGTGGAAGGCACTTGGTGGGCCAAGACTCCTTCACAAGAGCCCCCGAGGGAGGCTGTTTAGGTGGTAGCTCCACCATAATCAGTGGAGAGGCCAGTCTCAGCTAAGCCGGAAGTGCCTTCACTGGCTCTACAGGCAGAGGGACAGTGTCAGCCTGTTTCGGAGAATTCGGCATCAGCCTAGAGGGCGACAGCCATATGATGGCCAGTGTGGAAGCCTGAGTTGACTTCGGACTGGCGAACACCAGCTGTTACCACATGAGATCCTCGTAGTGCCGATGCCACCTGCGCCAAAGCCTCTCCTCTTCCAAGGAGGATGAAGATTAATAGCGGTGGCGCCGCTTTTTGGAATGCCCAGAGTGGCGTTTGTAAGTTCTCCTTGACCTGTTGGTCAAAGTTGACCGAGATCTAGTCCTCAACTGTCACGGGGACTAATGGAGTCACTCAGAAGAAGCCAGGGAGACCCGTGGCTCTTCCAGGTCAGGGACAAAGACTGGGAAGAGGTTCCCTGCAGACTGGGTCTCCTTCTCGGTAGTTCCAGTCAGGACTGGAGTCGTGAATAAGGAATTGTCGGCCTCATCTAGCAACAGGGTCAATAATTTCAACTGGGTTTTCGTCCCATGTCTTAGCCGGCTGGCCTGACGGTGGCACCATGAAGCCAGCGGCTGAGGCTACAATTTTGACCGAAGTCGAAACTGGAGAGTTCTGGGAATGAGACCGCTCTCAATCCCAAGAATGACTTCGATGAGACTTCTTCTCTCTCGACTCCTTGGAATCCTTTTTACGGGAGCTGTGTGAAGCCAACAGGCACTCCCCCTTGGTCGGAAGAGACTGGCACAGCTCCTTGAAGGAGCCTGTAAAGGTGGAGCCCAGTTTGAACGGTACGAAGACTGATGCTGAAGAGGACTGATCGGTAGCCTGAGCCACCTCCTCTTTGAAAGCTTTCATTTGCTTGAGTTGTTCGGTGGACCCTGCATCCGCAGAAACCACCTAACGTGCCTGTTTAGATTTGACCAGCAGGTTCCATTTTTCCAGTCAGCAGAGCTGTAATCGGGCAAGATGATCGTCTAACACGTTCGGCTGGAACGAGTGACAGAAATCACAGGCCTGGGTATCGTGATCGTGACCCAGGCAACAGACACATGTGGCATGCAGGTCAGTGCGAGACATCTTCTGCCCCGCAGAGGTGCTGGTAGAACCCAGTTGAGGACTTGTCCTCCATTGCAGTCGCAATCGAAGATTGAAGCAGTGAAACTGTGACGAGTTTAAGCTCAATATTTGGTAAGTAGTCCGAAGATTTAAGCCCCAGGGCCCACTCAATGTGGGAGCAGTAAGGAGGGAACCTGATTCTTCCAAGCAGAAAGGAAGATCTGGCATCAAGGGGTGGAGCCAAGGGATTTACTACCCAGGTGGGTGGGAGGAGCCAGATTAAAGACTTCTGGCAAGATATTTAAAGGGAAAGGACATGCCATAACGTGTGGATAAGAACAACATATCCACATCCCTAGAACATATGTTTTTAATGGAGGTTTGGAAGTCAGGTATATTGACATATCACGTTTTTACAATTTCCATATATTGACATACAAAAACAAGTCGGTTTTGGAAATACATGTTTAGAAATGCATTTTTAAGCTTTTTCTGAATTGCAGTTTAACTTCAGTCGATGTAATGGTTAAAACAGGTATTGGTGAACTGGCTCTGTGGTGACAAGCAGCTAAGGGGGACTGCTTCTGCACACTGACAATCCGGGTGAGTGTCTTAAGCCCAGTATTTCAAGTGTGTAAGCTGGCAGAGAGGGTAAAGAGCATAAATGTGGCCACTCTCCTCCCAGACGGTGGGTGGCTCAATGGGCCACTCACTGAATGACAGTAAGGGTGGCATGGTAAGTGACATTGGTGGCACTGAACATGTGCCACCAGGCACCCCCTAGGGCACTCTTGAGCATGTAATACAAGGAGGTGGGGGTCCTTAAGGAGTAAAAACTTCCCCTCATTGGCACAGAATGATTGCCACGCTCCAACTGTCACCCACATCATGAAGACACATGAATGTGCCTTCTCCTCTCCCATCACCACACTGCCATTGAATCCTGTAACCTCCTCCTGACTGCAGTGATGATGCAAGAAGGGGATACCCTGTGTCAGGGTCAAATCTGAGGGAGCTTGGCAGTGCAGACTATGGTGACTGTGTTGTAGGTCCCCCAGGAAATAGTGGCAATCCAGAGTGGGAAGCCATTGACAGAAGCATTGGATGGAGACCCACTCAGTGAGCAGATGAATACACAACATATTAAAAATAAATTGCGGTATATGTATCAACAATATAACAACATGTAACGGTATAAAAAAGTGAATTGATAGGATTTATCTACACCAACCTGACTCCAAACCTTCATTTAAAACAAAAATGTTTTTAACCCAATAGTACTAAAGTTAGTGCTTTCTAAAGATTTCTTTGACACTGTCTACTTTTGGAATCACTGAAGATGTAGCCAGCAGAGTTAAGAACATTTAGGGGTTACTTGAGCAGGGAACTGTTTGCAGTGCAATCAAAGGCACAAGAGGATGGAACAGAAGGTTGTAAATAACACAGATCATCATGAAAATAGGCTGCAGTGGAACCAACATTTTTAAAAAAGGTTTGAAAATGTATTCAAAAATGTTTAATGTTGTGGTATATCTATACTGTATATAAAAGTGGTAATGCAAGATGAAGTAATAGTAAAAATGTATTAATACAGAGGTGATAAGAGTCGTTTTAGTATATACTGATATATATATATATATATATATGGATAGTTTCGAAAATATAAAAATAAGATACAGATTCTGTAAAATTATAGACATATAACATTCGCAAAAATCACCATCTTTTCTAGTTTATTTATTTTAAATTTCTTGATCCGAAAGGGTTGGTGACTCTTCTTCATCTGATTCCTTTACGTAATGAGTGTAAAAAGGATGTTAACTGGTCAGTTTCAGTAACTGTAGCAGGTGCCAGCAGCTGCAACTAAGCCCCGACTTCCAATACATCTTGGCAGTACATCAGAAATTTTCTGCAGCGTTGCTGAGTGGCATATGCAAAGTCTGGAAACACACGGAAACGACATCCTTTGTAAGTTAGGTTATTCTTCATTTGAGATAATTTCAGTATCAAATCTCTGTCATACTCAAATACCATTGAAATAAAAATAGTGACCTTATTTTCTGTATCCTCTTGTTCTCTTGTAGCTTGTGAGACGGCTCTCTTTAAGACCCTATAGGCTTTAACTAAAAATGGAAGATTTTCCTGAAGCAAATCATAAACTGCAACAAATATGTCTTTGACCAGTTCCCTTACAGATTTAGAATCATTGTCCAGCCTGAGTGGTAAACCAACAATTCTTAAGTTTTTATACCGAACTTGGTTCTCCAGTATTTCAACTTTGCGATTTATGTTATAATTGGCTTCTGTTAGTTCACAATTAGTGATTTCCATAGCTTTTATTTTTTACAAATTTAGGTCTACCAATGCAGTATTATTTTGAACTTGCTTCTGAACTGCTGCAATATTGTCTTTATTTTGTTTGGTTTCTTTCTGAATAAAATCCACATTCTTACTGAGTGCTTCAAATTTTCTATCTATGCGCTGCATCCATTCCAAAATCTTCTCTATGGAAGTCCCCATAGAGCCCAAAGTGTGTGATTTACTTTGTAGTTGTGGCTCCTGCATCGTTTCACTCTGTGTTTCTCCGTGCACCGCGAAATTCAAACTCGGCCCTTGTTCAGCTGAAGCGGTATCGCAAGTTTGAAAAGCTGACTTCAGGTTTTGTGAGATATCCAATGTCGATGATAGAGGGAGAATGTCTAATTTTAACATTTGGAGCATTTTTCTGCATCAGAACTGATTTATCCTCATTAGGTAAGAAAGCCTGTGTAAACTGGAGCAATCACCTTCTGAGCAGGGGTTCCAGGACTGACTACGGACTTCCCCCGTACTCCTGGGCTTGTATCAGGTCAAAAATACTTCCCTAAAGGACATATTCTAGGGGAGAAATATTCCTCCAAAAATGTACTTAAACAATTATGTTTTTCTGTCATCTTGTTCAGTAACAGTAGGTTAAAAGTTATTTTTCAGAATAGTGTCCTCGGAGCTCAAAGAATCAGCGTCTGTCTCTGTCAGATATCTTGGACCTCCCCCCTTTTCTAAGTTTTATTTTTTTAATGAAAAGTGGAATCTGATAAACATGAATAGACCATAACAATAAAGATCTCATGCTGATACACATATGTAATACATGGGTTAATTTTTTTTCCCATAGAAAACTAGAAGATGATATGACTTGTAGTACCATCGTTCTGACATGAGGAATCCATAATATTATTGATCTGACATCAAAAACGACGGTAGTGCAAATTAGAACTGTTGTTATGTTCGTAGTCAGCTTGCCGTTATGAGAGGGATGGGAGTAAGAGCAAACCTGGGAGAGTGCGCATCTCCGCTTCTTATTTACTAGCTTGGTAACAGACTTGCAAGCAATTTTGTGGTGGTAATGGTGGGCAAAATGGAAACAGACATATGTTGACAGAGAACATCAAACAATCGTGAGTGTCTTACAGCTGTTGCGAGAGGGGGGAGGACTGGGAGAAAAGCAAACACATTGATGTACATAGAAATGTATTGTTCCTTTCTTGACAATTAAAGCCACATCACATAGTGTGCTATGTATCACAAAAAACAACTCAAGAGGCTTATGCTGTCACTGTAATCCCTCAAGGGATTTACAGCAGCTGTAACAGATAGAGTGCCATCTGTTATTCTACTTATACATGTCAATGTGCAGTAATATGTTGTTAAAAATCACGGGATTTTAATGTATTTTGAATCATTTCATTTTTACATATTTATATATGGAAGATGCAGCAATACCATGCATCAATATAACAACTAAGCTGGATCCAAACTTTCATTAAAAAAAAGTTTATAAAACTAACAATTCCAAAGTTATTTCATTTTAATCAAATCATCACTTAGAAGCTCTAACTTTGGAACTGTTATGGTTAGAAACTGAATTTTGAAAGCTTGGAGTCAGGTAGTTAAGAATTAGTCCTACTGATACAATGTTTATGTGTGGATACTATTTAAAATTGCTTTTTGAGTATATTATCAATAAATGTTTTCAAAGTTGCAACACAGTCACAAAATGGCAAACACACTGTATCAATACTTTTTTTTGTATCAGACTCCATCCGTACTGTTTTTTTGTATCGATACCTAAAAATTACTTGCCATTTTAAATTTGAAAAATATTTTTTTTACTTTTTCTGAATTTCTGTAACACTACACATTATTTAACTAGAAACAGTGTAGTTCGCAATGTAATGTTGCATCATATTATGCCCTTAATCACACTGTGAACATTACACTCTCCCTTATAGCACCCCTACTCTTCCTTGCTTTCACAGGTGCGTAAGAAAGCATCAGAATAAAGCACTGCCTGTAGCTAACCTTGAAGAGTCACATAACTAGGATCCCTTGAATTCTATATTTCTATGGTCATGGAATTTCCCGCAGAACTTGCCTGATGCCGCAGAATATATATATAGCCACAGAATTCATTACTCTGTGACTTTTCATTCAAATATACAGTTTTTACAAAGTACCCATCTTTCTTACCCTTCTTGTTTATCCTGAAGCCACAGCTCAATGCTCAGCATGTGATGTAATCAATGACATCACATCATATATAAGCCAATGGCAGAACTTCATTCTGCCACATAACTGGATAATTTAATCTGCAAGAGTGCATAAATGCTGCCACAGAACCCTAGGAGTCCTGCCACAGAAATCAGAACTTATGCACCATGGATAACTAGAAGTCCCGCCTATAGAACTCTGCTGGTTAAGAATCAATGTAGAAGGACCCCTCAGTGTTCTACGTTACGGGTAATGAAGCCTAAAAACTGTGAACCTGGTATACTGTGACACTCCCACAGTACTACAGTGTATGTATGTATTTACTTACGTATGGACAGAAAGTAAATCAAATTATATTAGCCAAATTCCAAAGCAACTGGCTGAACAGGGGAAAACACTAACTAGAAAACGTTTCCATCTACAGTTGAGGTGAATGGCGACATCTAATATGGTCACACCATAATATTATTGGTGCATCATGCAAGCCATGTGTGTTTCAAATTGTAGAATTTATAGAGAAATAGCAAAGAAACAAAGGAAAACAGAGATTACTGATGTGTAACCATAGATCTACTACTAGTATTCAGTTCAAATCCACACTTAGGCAGTCATCCACTTCCACTGAGCAGGCTCATCACTAGAAAGGCCTTCAAGCTTGACTCCTACCCACCCAACCATGAGTTCCTTCTGCTCCATGCCACTGCACTCAGATCCGCATGCTGGAACAGGGATCTGAGGCAAACCTTGAAATCCCCAATAATTAATTGTTCAGACTTGGGGGGGTGGAGATGTAGTACAGTGAAGATTGTAATGTGGGTTTTTGGTCTCTGGGGGGAATGTAGACTGTGGTGATAACCAATGGAGCCCAAGAGGTGCCAGGAGCGACACTGAGTGATAACGCCTGTGCATCAGCCTTCAGGTGAGGGGGGGGAGCATGCCCTTGGAAGGATTCTTGGAGGTAGAGTGCACCCCCATCGCTTCCTGACTCTGTCGGTCTGGTACAGGGCATAGCAGGGGATGGAGATAGCAGAGTCAGGGGTGGATCTGGAGAGCCAAGTCTCCACTAAGGAAAGTATGTTGGACTGATGCTGATCCATCCATGCCTGGAGGCCATCAAATTTTTTTGGTAGACTGCATACGTTCATGAAGGCTATGCACAGTCCGAGTGAGGAAGAGTCAGGTTTAGGGTACACGGGGTGAGTTCCAGGGGTTTGGGTGAACATTACCAGACATTAGGAGGAGTAATGAGAAGGCACATAGAAGCAGGTGCCACAGTTGGCTATTACGACAATGACCTATAAGAAGGTGCATGGTAGGCAGAGGGGTACTGATAGGAATTGGCAATGCCTGGATATGGGAAACAGAGAGGTAGAAGGGAGGCCAAGGGGTGTCTGGGTGATTATTGGTGGGAGGGCAGTGGGCATTGGTGGAGGTGGGTGGCAGGAAGGAGGCGAGAGTGGTGGTGGAGTTCAGGTGCTGGAGGGGCATGTACCCCAGCTGGGGAGGGCTGTGGGGGGGGAGGGGGCATATCCCAAGAAGGAGGAGGAGAGTGAGAGGAGTGTAAGTAGCAGAGAGTAGAAGTGGGGCCGTGAGTAGTGGGCCGTGAGACAGTGGAAGCAGAAAGGGCATAAAAATACATCCACCAGTAGGACAGCTACAGTAGTGCAGCAGTAGGGTGCCAGGCTTTGGTGCAGAAGGTACCAGGTTCGAGACTGGAGGGGGGAAGTTCAAAGAGGGCAGCCGAGAAGGGGAAAAGTAGAGGGGTAGGAAGGGGGAGAAGAGGAGAAATGCAGGAGCAGGACTGTAGAAAAATAAGATGAAGTAGTGTGGAGGACATGGGAAACACTGCCTCCTAGTGGTGAGGAAGGGGAAGGAAGTGGTGGAGGAAGGTCAGGATGGACAGAAAAGTTAGAGCGCTGCTACCACCTTGTGGTGAGGCATGATAAGCTGCGAAGGGAAGTATAGACACTTAGACTACAGATCACGTGACAGGAAGTCAGCTATAAATTAGGGGATGCACGAGGCAGGCAGGGCAGTTGACGCAAAGCGTCGAGGTAGTCGACGCAAAGCGTCGATGGGCTAACACCCCTGCACAAAGGCTGCTCAAGAGAAGGGAGCTAATTAGCAGGTTCCCGTAGTCCACTCTGTCCCTGTGTGTGTGCTACCTACTATGGATGTGAGGCTCACTGGTCTGTAATCTCTAGTCTCTTTGCAACTGCCTGATTTGTGAAGTGGAACCACTATTGCCTTTTTCAGTTGGCCCTGGGCATTTATTTAGGTTTAATTCTTTAAAGGGGAATGCCCAGCTTCCCAGAAGAAATGTAGTGGGACCAACAGGTCCTGATTTGCAAAAAAAGTATAATTTTTAAGCTACTTACTAGCCTTCAATATTTGTTTTTATCTTGTTGATCCTGCAACCCCCACCTACCATTACTGGGAACTATTTCACTCACAGTCCACTGCAAGCACTCCAATGACATGTCCAACTGGCTAAGACACAGGGGGAACCTATATGCCTTAATGCATATAGTAACCTAATTACCTATTCAGCAAACAATCATGCTTACATCACAAGGGCCGATCACTCGAGGAATGTGCATTCCTCGACTGATGAGTACCGGTGCTATAATCGTGATTATGCACTGAAAAAGTACTTAAAGGTTACTATATACATTAAGGCATATAGGTGTCCCCCGTGGCTTAGCCTGTCAAGCTCATCATCAGAGGGCTTGCCACGGGGGAGTGTGGATGAATTAGTAAAGAAACAACTAGAAACACAGTTCTTCACTCTACATGTTTTCATCTCAAGAATTTAAAAGAAAATATTCCATACAGCCAAATGCTCAGGGTAAAAAGGAATAGTAGTATAGTGGACAGATGTGAAGCAAATTTAGATGAATTAACACAAAGCTTTATCACAAGAGGGTATACATATAAAGTTTTACAAGAAGCAAGAAAGAAAGTGGATTTAAAGGAATGGGGTAGTTTAATTGCAGACAAGGATCTTTGTTCGAATCCCCCTCAGAGAAAATCACTATGTCAGTACTCTGAGAGCTTTGGCAAAATGAAACACATAATACTATCTAACTGGAATATATTACAAACTAGTGAGATGGGTCTTCAAATCTCTGAACACAAACCCTGGATTACAGCATGAAGAACAACTACTATTCATAATAAAACTGTAAAAACACAACATTGGAAACAAGATAGAGAGGGTACGGGATGGTTAAAAAGTGATATAAAAGGTTTTTTTCCCCCTGTGGCAATTGTGTCCATTGTAATAATAGTAAAAAAAGTAAAACAACTAGAAGTACTTGGGATGACAAAGAATATAATTAAAGAGATTTTATTACATGTAGTTCGGATTATGTTGTTTATTACATAGTTTGTCCCTGTGCATTGTATTACATAGGAGAAACTACTAGACCTCTCAAACTGCGTATAACTGAACACAAAGGTAATATTAGGAGAGGGGACCTTAGATCTCCTCTAGCTAGACATTTTATTGAAAGACCCAATTTCCACTGAAACTCTGTCTTGACAAACAGCCTCTCCCCTACCTTGGGCTGTGCTAAACCCCGATATTCCATGATGTCCTTGTTCATAGTTTCACTTTTGTATCTAGTGTATATCTCAATGTGATATTATATAATGCATAGCTACCTGTATATAGTTTCACTCTTGTATCAAAGTGTATATCTCAATGTGAAATTAAGTAATTCACAGCAACCTGTATGTTTTCTGTTACCCCTGTACCTCATAATGGATAATGTGGAACCATTATAATCTCACTGTGTTGTAATACACAGCAACCTGTTTGTTTCTGTTCCCCTGTACCACACTATGTATGAAGTGGAACCTTTGTAAATGAGTCTCTGACTCAAAGGTCTTTCTGATTATCTCAAATAAATAAATAAAAAATAAATATCCAACCTAAAATTATTTGGAATTGAAAAAGTACATGAATTGCCCAGAGGAGAAAACAGAGAATAAGCTTTATTAAAGCGTGAAGCCTGGTGGATTTTTACCCTAAGAACACATCTGAGAAGATATGGATTCAAGGAACTGGACGATTTATGAATAAGATATATGAAGATATGAACATAGGATGTATCTGGTTTGGAATATTAGTCCCCGTTCTATAACTGGAATGCATTTAAGTCCAACTATATCATGTGATTTTTTCTGTTTTTCATCCCCTTCCCACTACCCTTTTTCCTTTTTGTACTTAGAAGTAAATGGTCAGTAAGTTTTAAGAGATCACTAAGGCATAGCCTGATTTTTTGTCTTCGCCTCCTTCATGTTCATCTTTCTAATCTCCCCCCCCCCCAACTTTACTGTAAAATCATTACTTGTTGCCTTGATATTCATTTTAAACATTGTGTTAATAATCATGTTTCTACATGACAATTGTGCTATTGAAAATTTTTGGTTCTATGTTCATATGCTTTTGGTATTCAGAAAACTCTGTTCAAGTACTAAGTTAAGTACATTGAAAGTAAAGGGGGACTTCCCTGGCACAATTGCCAGAGGGAGGTTCCATTTCGATGGGCCGTGTGAGGTGGTGTCACTCTGTGACATTAGCACGCTTGACTGCACGCACACCTTAGTGGCCCGGACCCTTTCTTTTATTTCAGATCACCTGGCAAGGTGCAAAAGACAACAGATAGTCTTTAGCGTGGTCTGCTAATGGCGGCGGGTTCCCTTTTTAACATTCGCAGTAGTTTCTCAAAAATGAGCTGTGCTTGAGCAAACAGACTTATTCGGGCTTTGAAATTGTAAACCAGGAGGTAAGAGGAAGAGCCTCTGTTAAAATTTAAGTAGTTTTGTTTAGCATGGAGTTATTTTACTCCCCTTTTTGTATGGGAATGAGTTGAAGTGATGAACACTGTTCTGGAAGGGGCGTTTTTTTTCACTTCTAAATAAGAAGGTCTCTGTGTCTTGTTTTACAGAAAGTATTACAGTTTGAAACCAAGTGGAGGACCGAGACTGATCAGATCTTTATGAAAGGCACAACAAAGGTCATATACTAATCTGTGCTAAATAAACAGTTCTGTTTTTTTTTTTAAATGAAGAACTCACTTGTGTTTATGACAATTTTTCTCTCTTCGTTTTTGAAATAGACACAGAGTCCTTTTACTAAGGATTGGGATTACCCCCAACCCCATGGCAGACACAATCAGGGCTCTAGATAAGATTTTTTGGGATGAGTACCAGTAGTCCTCATTTTGAAAGTGAGGTGAGTAAAACGAAATTATGATGTGTACAAATGTCTTATTAGAGTGGACTGAGGAGTACATTTATTAAAAAAATGTTGTTTTTTCTAGATAAAATTTAGGTTCCAACAATGCTCCAAATAATGTTGGCACTGTTGGCAGGTAGGAATTTACTCACCAGTTTTAAAACATAGTGAGTAAAACAAAATTTGGATGCATACAAGTGCTGTAAATCGGGCCAAAACTGTTCCTTTTGAATCACCAGTTATGTTATGAAGCACTATTCTTTGGCATGTGGAGTATTTACAAAATGTTGAGTGAGTACTGGTACTCATTAAAAACATTTCTGAAGAGTATTTCCTAAAATGAGGCGAGTAAAATAGGCTGGTACACACCTTATGTGGAGCCCTTGACACACTTATGTGATTTTGACTTCATTTGTATTCAGGTGAGTTCCACCTGTTAGTTAAAACTTTTTTGCATTTATATTGCTATATATAAGAATGAAATATATATTCTAAATCTATGTTTATGTTTTGTATAACTTAGAAATGATTACAATGCTCCACAGTCTGATGAAGGAACTTTCTGTTCTGGAACGTTACTAAAGAAATCAGTTGGAGCCATACATCAAGGAAAAGAAAATATTTGAAAGTCTGGAAAACAACAATAAATATAAGGACTAATGAGAATGATTATTGATTGATTGGGTTTATTACTTAGGGTTGAGATAGGGTTATTTTGTTTGTTTTTCTGATTATATCTGTATTACCCATCTCCCCCATTTTTGATAAGAAGAATAAGGAACCTTGGGAGACTTTTTCTTTGGAAATTGTCTCAATTAGTTATCAGTAATGGCGGGCAGGGGATCACAGGATCAACCAGATAAAAACAAATATTGCAGGTTAGTAAGCAGCTTAATAATGACACTTTTTTTTGCAAATTTGCAAACCGGAACCTATAGGTCCCGCTACTTTTCTTCTGGAAAGCTGGGCATTCCCCCTTTAAGCTTATTCATCATTGCCTCTCTGGTAATAATGAAAATCTTTTCCCCTAAGCGCAGGTGTAATTGTATTAGGGTTAAACACAGAGCAGAAGTAACTGTTAAATATATTAGCCATACTGTATCTTGTTCACGTTTCACTTCTACCTCCTTCTTTCACCAGTGGCCCTACTTTGCATGCTGTTTTCCTTTTAGAGTTTTGCATAGTTGAAAAAGATTTTCGGGTTACACTTGGTTTTAACTGCAATATTATTTTCCTGTAAACTTATCGTGAATTTATAATCATTTTGCGATGTTTTAAAGTTCTCTCGGTCCTCCTTTAGATTTGTCTTAAAGCTTTTCTATACTATTTTTTCTTTTCCCTTATGCATGTCTTTACCTTACTGGTCAGCCATGATGGTACTTTACCCCAGTGACAGCGCTGGGGGGTTTAAAACATGGGTCGATTTGGACCCACTGGTGGAAAAAATGTGGGTCTAAATTGGAACCTACTTGGTCAAAACATAATCAATGGCAGATTTTGAACAGTTCACATTCCCTTCCTTTAGACATTGTTATAGAGTAGGTGCATCAATTTGGACCTACTGGCAAAGGACAGAGGGGTCAATTTTGGAAAGGATGCAACTTTTGCCCTTTTGGTGCATGTTTGCGCTGTCCCTGCTTTACCCTTCCTACAGTAACATATTTCTTATTTGATAAACTCTATCTCTATTTTTTTAATTTTGTGTTTTTTTAGAATATCCCATATTTCAACTGTTCCTTTTCCTTGAAATTCTCCTTTCCTTATGTATTTTATGGAACCTTGCCTTTACATAGCTCTTTTTAATGGTGGTACCTCTTTCCCTGTGGGCTTTCCTATTTATGATGTATTGGACCATGCTGTGGTTGCGATTTCCCAGTGGCTCCTTTACAGTGCATCTTTAAGATCTCCGTTTATAATTTGTGATCACTAGGTCTAGTATATTATTCTGACTGGTTGGGTCAGATTGTTAATACTTAGTGTTCTCATTAATTCTTTTTCTATCCCTGTGCATGCCTCTATCCTGTATGCCTTTATTCCTGGAAAATTAAAATCTCCCATTAGGATCATGTCCCTCTTCTCACATGTTGCTCCAATATTGTGCAACAGTAGTTTATCTATTACTCTAACCTGACCAGGTGGCCTGTAGTACAGTATGTCCCCAAGTGTAAACTTCTGTCTTTTCCCCTTCCCTTCATTTTAGCCAAATCACCTCCTGCTCACTTCTTATTGGCTCTTCAATTTCTTGAACTGTAAAGTGGTCCTTCACAGGTACTGCTACACCTCCCCCAGTTTTATCCATTCTGTCCTTCCTGTATGCATTATACACTTGTATATGGTTTGGCCAAGCTCTCTTTCAGACCACCATGTTTCTGTTATAACAAGTACATCAATACCTCTGTCTTAAGTAGAGCTTCCAGTTCAGCCACCTCATATGTCATGCTATGTGCATTATATAACACACATTTCTACCTATCTCATCTTTTAAGCTCTTTTTCCACTTTCTGCCTTCTCCTAGTAATGGACTGGTCACAGATGTTTCAGTATCCATAATTCCCTCACAGACTGACTTCTCTGTCCTCAATTCCCCACTCCCCTTGCCAGTCAGTTTAAAGCCCTGTTAACATACTGTACAGATTTAGTCTTTCTGCCAGTACCCTTGCTCCTTTAAAATTCAAATGTAAACCATCTCTTCTGTAGAGGTCAACTGCATTAGTGAACTTGTCTCATTTCCTACAAAACTTTAAATTATCTATTTTAGCCCATTCTCTCAAACAGGCATTCATTTTCCTTATTAACATCACCCTGCCAGTTCCAGTCCTTGGCACTTGTAAGATTTCTGAGAGTATAAGGAATGGAATGCATGTGCCAGAAGGCCTACTGTCATGGTACAGACCATACAGCCCAGAAACCAGAGGAATCCCATTCTAAGCATTATTGCTCAATCCAAAATAATCAGACAAAGGAGGACAGCTGCTTTGCTCTATCTGGAGGCAGACATGCTGTGGCTTGGAGAGAGTCCATTTCTTTTCCAATGGGCATGATCGCATGTTTCAGGGTCAGCTCGGACTTGGCCAGGTTGACCAACAGGTTAAGGTCCTGAACATTTAGGTGGTCAGGTCCCTGGACTGTTTCATGACTTGCATTGAACTGCCCATGGTATGCCAATTGCTGAGGTACTGGAAGACCTTAAATGCTCTGCACTGGAAGAAGGCCACTATGACCAGTAGGCACTTGGTGAATACCCTGGATGTCAAAGACAGGCCGAATGACCTGGCTCTGAACTGGTTTAGGGTCCCATCCATCCAAAAGTAGAACAACCAACAGTAAGGACAGGCAGGAATGAGGAAGTATGCATCCAGGAGATCCAGACAGCATATCTATGCTCCTACCTCCAGAAATAGAATGATCTGGCTCAGAGTAGCCATGCAAAGTTTCCGAATCTGAATAAACTTGTTCAAGATTCACAAGTCGAAAATGGGGGACCAAGTAACTTCCTCTATATCTGCTTGGGTACCAGCAGATACTGTGATATGAACCCCTGCTGAGCTTGACTTTCTGGGATAGACTATCGCATGCCACACCAGATTTTTTGAATAGCTTAGTTGGATGGTGCCACTGGAACAACTGCCTCATTTGCTGCTGCTGCCAAGGGCATCATGAGCCACAGTAGAGGCCACAAAAGAAACTGGTGCACTGTGGTTTTGACTGCTGCTTCAGGTTAGTGATTGAAGTCACTTAGTTCAGGGTGACACTGGACTTCTTAAAATATGTGAGATGTTCCTCCACCCCTGGAGCAGAGAGCCATCCCAGTAAAGAGATGATCTGTCACCCTTTGCTGAAATTCTTAACTGAAGTATGAGAGTTCAACGGCGCATGGAGACTGCTGTGGCCACTGTTCAAGCAGACACGCTGGCTGAGTCAAAGATGACCTGCAGGTGGTGTTTGGTCACCACCAACCCAAGATCTCTGAGCTTCAGAAGTTCTTGCTGGCTCTTCTGAAGAAGAAAGGGAACCAGATCAGAGAGCTGCTCAAAGAGGGAGGCAGCATAGCATAGTAGTTAACAGGGCTTGCGTTAACGCACTACTGACGTCCCCCTAAGGCAAATATCCTAATTTTGATGCACTACTTTGAAAGCACTGCATCTGCTCTGATGCAGCCCTTCTCTGCTTAATTGGTGCTGTTGTCACTTTAAATGCACTGCTTCTCCGTGGGACAGTGAGAAGGGCAGTGATGATTGATCCTGTATTTTTTTGTCTTTACACATCGGAGGCGAGCTGCGATTGGTGATGTGACAGTAAGGGGGCGGGGGACCAGGCTGAGTAGGCGTTGCCAAGTTATCAGTGTGGGCAGCGATTTGACAGTAAATCTGACGGGAGGATTATGTGGGCTGGCAGTCTTCTTCAGTTTGTATACCTGATATGTGCAGTTGAATCGATGCGGCAAAGACAAGCATCTTATGGAGTGGTGGTCCCTGTCTGTTTGGGTCAGGAAGAGCCAGAAAATCTGGAGAACTAAGCACGGAGGAGCCAGGAGTGCTGGGTGTGACAGTGGCAGCAGCAGAAGACTGTGTCCAGTTTGGCAGTTCCACCTACATGGTAATGGTGTCAGACAGAGCAAAGGAACATGTGTTCCTCCTTCCTTCTTTGTGTGGGTCCTCCAAGTGTGTCAGGAATCCAGGATAGTGCCACACTGGAGACTGGGTAACATTCATTCAGGCCAATTTCAGTTAAGCAGGAGAGAGCTGTAAAAGTTACTGTTATTTGGGGGGGTTGTAAAGCTAAGCATTTTCTTGTCAATCAATTCAGTGCCTCCGAGTAGTACTGCCCTCCCCTGCTGCAGTGAAGTGAAGCTCGACTTGGAGACTGGCTTCCTACATTTTTTATGGTCTGGCTGAGGAATTAAAAATGTCACTGGCTGCTTGATGAATGCCTGTGGCTGCCCCATCATAATTAGGGAAAGCAGGGGTATTTTCTCCGTTTTCCCTGGCACCTGAAAACAACATTGTTTTATTTGGTGGCTTCTGCTCCACAGACTGCCTTGCACTGAATCTGATTCAGTCTGTGGAGCAGTCCGGTGGCCCAGGCAAACAGAGACTGCACCTCCACTTTTGCTATTAATGTGGCAGCCGCAGGCGTTTCTAACAGCCAGTAACTGCTTGTATGTGTCTGCCAGTATTTATTTATTTTTATTCCTCGACAGCCTGACACACAATAAAAAAAGGCAGAGAGGGTTTCACTGTTACGTGTCAGGCAGGGCAGAGTACTACTGTGCTGATGAGACATGGCAGTAACTTGTATATACTATACCTTCTGACAAGGGGAACATTTTTAACCAGGAGACCCACACTAAGCTGAAGCTTGATTCCAGGTGCGACCTGGGAGCACAAGGAAGTTAAATGACTTGCTCAGGGCCACACAGTATGTAAGAGGGGGCTATGGGATTCAAACCCAGGTCTCCAGGTTTGCAGTTCAGAGCCTTAAACCACTGCACCATACTGACTCCTAGCTGACATATTACCATTAAAAAAAAAAAAAGCAATTTTTTGTTTTTTTCACGAACATATAAATTTGGTGCAGTGACTCCCAACTTTTAGCTTCTGACCCCCCACTTTGGAGGAAGGGGGTCAAATTGACCCCCTGATTTCCAACCCTAGTGCAAGGCCTGGTTAAGAATACTGAGCTGTAAACCTATATAAATGGATTTGAATCCCACTGCCACAACTTACATACTGAGTGACCATGAGCAAGTCACTTAACTTCTTTGTGCTCCCAGGACACACCTGGAAACAAGCCTTTGCTTAGTGTGTCTTTTCTGGTCAAAAGTTGTAAAATAAAAACAGCTCATGGATGTGGTGAGTCATTAACACTGCAAAGCTGGCCTGACAGATGCCCAGGGATACAGCTATATATACTTTACGGCCAAGGTGGTCTTACTTCTTGAACTCCTCATCTGGTGACATGTTCAACTTGCCCTGCATGTTCACCTTGTCGAATACTGCATCTGCTACTAGCCCCTTGGGTGATGGGTGTCCCAAAGACCCAGAATACCTGCCCAAGAGAACTGCATATTCATGGTTCATGCAAAAAGGCAGGGTCTGGCAAGTGGCCAGATGCTGTGGTAATTAGGAAGGACAATACTGGTGAGGAATCCCATTCCAGGATATCCAACAGCAGGTAAGTCTCATTCTTCTGGACCTCCTCTGGTGGAGTATCCAGAGATAAAGACATTTGGTCCAGGAGAATGGCAAATGAGGACTGACAGGACCTGTCAGTTGGCTGGCTGCCATCCCATCAGTGTGGTGTCAATGAGATGACTGACAGATACAAATTTGAGTCCGGATACAGCAGTGTTAATCACCGAATTGGGGTGTCATGAAAACGAAGATATGGAGTCAAAGTAAGGAATCTGGGCAGAAAGAAAAGTGTAACTTTTTAAAGACTTACCATGGGGACTGAGTGTGCCATACACCAATAGCACCCCTTATGAGTAATGTGATTTGAACTTTGTGAATTAAATAAGGGCAGAGCTTGCTACATCTGGAATTTGATTATGCCCTCTTTGCTGTTTTGCGATCAGAATTAAGCAGTACCTCATACCTCCATTCTCAGCCTGACTAAACCCAGTACATTAACCCATCTCACCACTGTATACAGGTTGAAGCTGGTCATGTCTATGATCAATTCTGGATATGGATAACAGGTATAATGGATATTTCTTCACTTTTCATGTCCTTTTACCTTACACTTTACAATTTATGACCTAACAATGTCAACCCTCCATCCTGATCTGGACTGGACCACTCTGTTGTCCCAACTTTCTTAGGTCTTTGTTTAATTTATTTATTTATGGGACTTCTCTGGAGGACTGTGACTCCTTTAGATGCCTCATGGTCTGCCTTGGCCAGCACCTCGACTTTGCTGTGCACATCGATGCCATCCACAAAAAGCTCCACCCTAGGTTGGGGGCTTTTTACCGCTGCTGGCACGCCATGCCATGGTACAGAAAATGATCCTCCCCAATTTTGACTACGGGGACGTAGTCTACAGTGCTGCACCCAAATCCTCCCTAGCCAGACTGGACCCACTTTTCTACTCCTTCTGTCATTTCATTGGACTGCCAACCCTCAAGCCATCATTGCACACTCTACCAGACGCTGGGTTTCACCTCCCTCCAGGACCATAGGCTGTCACACTGCACTTGGGTCACAGCCAAGTTCTGGACCCAATCTCTGCCCACTTTCCTCGCCTCCTTACTATCAGCCCCTGCCCCTTCAGCTTCTGCACTATGGAAAAATTACTCCAGGATCCTATCCATGCCACATATGTCCACCACCACAGGTCAGGCAGCCCTCAAATACTGCATGCCTAAACTATGGAATTCCCTCCCCATGGGCATTCAGCACGCTTCCCCCAATCAACACCTAAATTCACTACTCAAAGCCCATTTCTCCTCCACCTGTACATGCGTCTAATTATTCGGCCCGCCCGAGGCAGCCCCTCCAATCTGACGAAATAAGCACAGTCCAACAGCACTATGATGTATGTGGGAACTATAGCTTAGTATCTACAACTACCCTGCTCTAACCTCCAGCTGCTGCATGTAATATTATTAATTTTTCACTGCACCTGGTACTTCTAAATTGTATATTGTATGTATTGTTGCATGCGTTATGTACCCCTCTATTGTATTCTGGACCTGTTACTCTGTGTTGTACTTATATAATTGTACTTATCCTACCCCTAGGATGCATCGGGAATCAAGCAGTGTTTCTACTCAGTATGCCTTCCTGGTAAAACTTTTAAATAAATAAATAAATGTTTGACCAGGAAAAGCACACTGAGCTCTTACAGCTCATTCCCGGTGTGTCCTGGGGGGTATGGCACATGAACCTGTTTTATTAATAGGAGGAGTGCTGGCTATGAGACAAGGAAAATACATTACTTTTACCAAACAAGCCATAGGATCTTTAACTTCCATATAGACAGCAACCAAATATGGATAGAAGACAGGTCTATTTAATGTCTCATTCAATGGAGGGCACCTTGACAGTGAAGCAACCTGCCCCTTCCCCCCCACATGCTGTACTACAAAGTTAGTATTGGGCATTAGCCCAAGTTCCAGGAGTGGGAATAGAATTCAAGGTTTTTCAAACTTACGGCCCTCAAAGTGAACTTATAACACACTACGCCACTAGCACTTAACCCCTATCCCTAGTAGGATCCAACTGGCAGGGGTGAGTTGGGGTCCAGGCAGCAAAATTCTCATGCAACATAACTATGAACTCTGAAGCAAACTGAGGCATGGTCTCATGGAAGCTGGTGTCCAACAATCATCTGCATATCACAGGGTCACTGGGAATTATTTTTTTAAATTATGGCCAACCCCCTTGAGACATTAGGTCTAAAGGACCTGTGAGTGAGCAGAGAAGGTGTGCCAGTGTAAGTGCAGCCAATGTGTTCCAGCCATTGTCAATAGTGCAGTGTGCCTCCAAACCACTAGGGTAGGAGCATGCACTGGTACACATGTCTGTCTTGACCCCAAACGCAGGAAGCTTTTTTTTTTTTACCAGGAGAGATGCACTAAGCTGAAAGCTTGTTTACAGGTGCGACCTGGGAGCACAAGGAAGTTAAGTGATTTGCTCAGAGTCACACAGTATGCAAGTGAGGACTATGGGATTCAAACCCAGGTTTCCAGGTTTGCAACTCAGAGCCTTAAAGCACTGCACTATACTGCCTCCAAAATGTTCTATGAGACATTTCACAAGCCTCCCTTTGAACCTGCCATAGTCCCCAGCCCAGAACACAAATCTGGTTGCCTAGTAATTAAACAAAACAAAAAAAAGCTGTTTTAAGTTTTTTAAAGGTGGACTGTGATTGCTTTGGATAACATACTGCACTGATTTACATAGGAATTCAGTATCAGCCACTTAATTGGGACATGGACAATCATGGCATCCATTTTTTAGGAAATCCTGCTGGGAACTGATTAAGTAGCCATTACTTTCAATGTGAACTGTTGCTTCCTAAGAGGGACGGTGTGATAGCTAATTGGGACGATTCTGTCCCAGTCATACAGTGTTAGCAGCTGTTAGCTGTACCTTGAGCACAGGTGTTAATTAGCACAGTCACCACTTCCAGTTTTCTCCTAGCATACAGTTCTACCACATCCAGCAAGCTCCCCTCCTGTTTTCTCCTCAAAATGAAATTAAATGTGCTCATACCTGCTGCCCATGTTCCTAATGTTCCTACTAACTGACAGACTGCAACTACTATCGACCGGCCACATCCCATGACGTCTCTGGACAATGTTTCATCAAACAACAAAACAAGCAGCTATACAGAAATCCCTCAGCCCTACATACAACCATATGAAAATGCTAGCAGATTCGGCCTTGAGGTCTATTGTGTCTGCTTGAGATGCGGTTCACAGTTTGATAACTGCTGCTGCCCCCCCCAATCCATCCCCTGATTCTCATTTAGAGTTCCCTGGTCTCTACCAGCCCTACCTGTACCCTGCCCATGTATCTATCCCATCCCTTCTTAAAACCTCCCACTGAATCCTTTGATACCAACTCCTCAGGCAGTGCATTCCAAGGCATCACCACCCTTTCCATGAAGTAATGTTTTCTCAGGTCTCTTCTATACCTCCCCCCAACCAGTTTTAGGCTATGACCCCTCGTGCCCTCGCTAGATTCACTAGACCATGCTCCCATGCTGCTTTAACCTGTTGGCCTAACAGACCAGCTGCAACTAGGATAGCATTCCAGTTTAGAAACCAGTTTCGTAGCTCTGCATCATTTATATGAGTCAACTGGTGATCTGGTCCAGTCTCCCATCTTCGCAGCTGCAACACTGACCTGCTTTCCACTCCCTGGCACCCTGGTCTCGGTCATAATGTGAGTCACCTTTCTTTAATTTCTTTATGTTTTTCATTATTTTTAGAAACATGATACCACACTATTAAAACACTGCGTTCTGATAACTGGGAGGAAACTTTCATTGAGACAAAGGCCCGCCACCAGGGTGTCCCAATTAAGAGGCTTCTACTGCATTATATAAATCTGTAACATGCATCTATTTATTGCTGTGACTGTAATGTTATGTGTTGCAAATGTATGCATCTAACTTTTTTAATTCATGTACTGCAGCGGTCTCACCTGGACCATATAGATATTCCCGGTGTGCAAAGATTTTTTATATAAAAGCACAATGTATGCAACAGAGCTGCCACTTGAGCCATGGGGCTGCGCCTCCTCTTCTTTACTGACTTATGTTGGAGCACAACTAGTTGAACTATCTGTGAGGTTGACTGACTCAGCTTTGGACTGTACGCCTCTTGCTCACAAGATGCTGGCCAAGTCAGATCAAAGGGATTAGCATCTTCCTGTGGTGGCTAAGGTAACCACATATTTGAACACATAAGAATCCTAAAGCATAACCGAAACAAACCATTTTAAGTATTCTCAGAGTTCAGCTCAATGAAATAAGTATAAATCCTAGCTCCCCCTCACTGCATAGCCACCATATCTCTTTTCATACTAATGGTGCGGTTTCCCAGTGTTCTGCTAAACCACGTGCTCTGTATGGAGTGAACAGCTGTCTTGCCATCAGCACCAGAAAAAGTACTGTTGAACATATGATTGTTTTTCTTACACTGGATTATGGTGATGCGGTTTTCTCTGCTGCCTCTCAATCTTGCACCTCCAAACTGACTACCATATTTAATAACCTTCGTAGGTTTGTCATGGCTTGCACACACACACACACACACACACACACACACACACACACACCGCACTCACTACTGTGCTACATAAAAAGCACTGGGGTCAGCTCATTCCGAGTAAAGGTATGCTCTTCACACTGCCCTTCCAGGGTACCTACAGTAAAACTGGATCTTGACCCCTGCTTCTAATCCCTCCTGTTCCCTCCGATCTAAATTGGAAAAAAGATTCCAAACCCCTTTCTGCAAATATAATACGTTCCAAGCCTCCAAGCATTACAGACTCTACCTCTTGTGGAATGGCTTACCCATTACCCTGTGTCCATCTGCCCAAGCCTTTGGTCTGCTAATGCCTGGCTCAAGGAGTGTCCTAGGGCCACTTGGTCCTGCCACAATTGCCCTCTCCCACCTGCCACATGACAGTGCTAGTCACCAGTTACACTGATTTCTATTCTGGTTATCTAAGATACTGTACACCATGCTGATCCCCCATGCTGTTGATTTTGCTTATGGGATTTAAGATTCCTTGTGCTGCTTTTGGTGTCCAAGGGTATTACTGTTTCTTGTAAATTCCATTACTCTGATTCGTGTACAGTGTCATTTGCAATGTACATGTAGTTGTTTCATTATTGCTACTTGTTTCCTCTGCTGTGATTGCCTGTAATCCCCCACCACCCCCAGTTACTGCTAGAAACAAGCCTTTGGGCTCTGCTTGCTAACCTGGTAGTTTAAATTAAAAAAAAAATCCCATTAAAGAACTAGTGTACTGCCTAAAACTAATATTAGTTTTTAAAAGCAGTCAACCATTACCTTCTTTATCTAAGGTACTTTTTCTTTTCCCTTTTATTAATAAAAAGACTGTTTACCTGATGCTAGTAGGTGTGATATGTGGAATAGCACTCTGCCTGGCAGCTGACCTATCTAGCTCTGTTCCTTCCTTTGCATATTACAGTGCAGGGCTTCAAACAGGCATGGGATAGGCATAAGGGAGCAATACAAATGACTATGAATAGATAGGTCACTGACAGAGCAAAGGCCGATGGCACATTTATAAGGTAGAAAAAGAAATGGGCAGACTGGATGGGCCTTGCGGTCCTTATCTGCTGTCAACTTCTATGTTTCTATGTTTCTATGTTAAGCACTGTGACATCACGGACTGACATCACCGTTGCTTAGGAACAACCACTCACTAGCTACCAGGTTAGTTGCTTGTAATGTCACTGTCAGTGAGATCACAATGCTAATGATGTAATGGAGGGACTAGAGATTGGTATGTCAGCTACCAGGCTGAAAGCTGTTCCTCACAACCTGCACAATATTATCACATACAAAACTTTCTAATGAGCAAAAGAAAAAGAAAGCTACTTCAGAAATAAAAAGTTACAATTGGCTACTTCTTAAATTTTGCATAATTTTCCTGTTTGTTTTGGTTCCACTAGCTCTTTAAGACTGAAAAATCATATAAGCCTGACTTGGTATGGGTATATTTCAACTGATTTAAAATACATATCGTCTCAACCACTCATGCAGATGTGGAATATTGCTTTGTTAATATGGGTAAAGCTATTTGCCATGATAACATTTGGCATGACTGCTGAAGTTCAAAACTAGCAGTCACAGGATTTTATATTGTATATGAAACTAGAGGATAAGCTACTGATGCCTCAGGGAACACTTTTGTATTTTGACACAATATATGCTACATATTTCATGAGCTTAGCTTCCATCCATTCTTTTTTTCTACATATCTTTTCCTCTGGTGCCTCCAGAAAAAGGTGCAGGTCACAGAATTCTTCTTGTCTACCGTCCACCTGGGGATGGGAAAGAAATTCTGCAGGAAGTCGTGGACTTCGTCGTCAACATGGTGTTGGAGTCCTTCAGGTGGCTGGTCCTGGGAGACTTCAATGCCTGGGTCGACAACGAACTCTTGCAATTTGGTCAAGACTTCCTCCAACTGATGATCTTGTTGGGCTTCACACAGGTTGTTACCTCTGCCACCCATAGTTGTGGTCACTCTCTGGACCTGGTGTTCCTCCTGGGGATGGAGTTTAGTTTCGCAGCTCCCCTCAACAGACCTGCCCCTGTGGAGATGGTTCGGTACCGCCCATTAAGGGGTTTGTCCCTGTCCCCCACTGGTCTAATGGTAGTACTGGACATATCGAGTAGGCCGGCGGGATGCATGGAGCCAGGTGACCTGCTGCTACACTATAATAGTGCGGTATCGGGGTCCCTGGACTCCACTGCTCCTGTCTGGGTTCATCCACTCACTCTTATTCCTCGGTGCCCTTGGTTTGATGGGACCTTGAAGGAGTTGAGGTGAGTAGGGCGAAGGCTGGAGCACTGCTGGCGGAAATCTGACCTGGAGGTTGACAAACTGGTTGAGGAGGTAGTATAGCGCAGTGGTTTAAGGCTCTGAGCTGCAAACCTGGATACCTGGGTTTGAATCCCACAGCCTCCACTTGCATACTGTGTGACCCTGTGCAAGTCACTTAACTTCCTTGTGCTCCCAGGTCGCACGTGTAAACAAGCGTTCAGCTTAGTGTGTCTCTCCTGGTTAAAAAAAAAACAAACAAACAAACAAACTTAGATTGATGGCCCATTATAGGGACTATCAATCATCTCTCTCTCGTAAGAAGGCAGGGTTCCTGTCCAGAGAGATTGCCGCTGCAAGGAATTGACCGGCTCAGCTCCTCTGAACTGTCGACGGGTTGTGCAATCCAACCTGCCTTCAGAATCAGAGAGCTTTTTCACAGCTTAAGTGTAAGGAGTTTGCTCAATTCTTTGCAGATAAGGTTGCCCCCATCAGGTCGGAGATCCATTCAGTATGCTCCAATGAGTGGCGCGGTGGTCGGTGGGAAGTTGATAGTGCCCAGTTTGTCTGGTCTAACTTTGACCGGCTGGCGATCCCTGATATCATGAATACTGTCCGGGGTATGCGACCGACTTGCTATAGTTTGGATTCTAGTCCAACCCGCCTCCTGGTGGAGTGTGTGGAAGTCATTGGACCGGTCCTTGCTGAGATAGTCTGGAGTTTTTTCGAGAAGGGGGTGTTCCCTGACCCCTTGAAAGAGGCAGTTGTGACATCTCTTTTGAAGAAACCTTCCCTCGACCCAGAATGTCTTGCAAACTACAGACCTGTCTCTAACCTGCCCTTTGTGGGTAAGGTTATTGAGAAGGTAGTCACACTGCAGTTTGAGGACCATCTTACCACAGATGAGGTCTATGATCCTCTCCAGTACTGATTTAGGAAGAGGCATAGTACTGAGACGGCACTTGTTTGGGTACTTAATGATCTGCTGATGGTGAGAGATCGGAAGAGCCATTCAGTCTTGGTTCTCCTTGATCTCTCCGCAGCATTTGACACCATGTGTATTCCTGGAGCACCTGCGGTTGAGCTGTGGACTGTCTGATACAGTCTTCAGTTGGTTCCATTCTTTTCTCACGGGCAGGACGCAGACAGTGGTGTCAAGGATTTTTTCCTTGGCCCCTTTCCCCCTGACCTGTGGGGTGCCGCAGGACTCCATATTATCTCCCATGTTGTTTACGGTGTATATGCTGCCATTGGGAGACATTATAAGGTGGTATGGGCTGAGTTTTCACTGCTACGCAGATGATACTCAGCTATACTTGTCCTTTGTGCCCAAGCAGGATGATGCTGTCTCGGTCTTTGACAACTGCCTCACCAAGATTCAGGACTGGGTGAGTATCAGCTGGTTAGGGTTGAACCTGGATAGGACTGAGGTGTTGGTTGTGGACCCTGGTTGTCGGGTAGAGTGGTCCATGGCTGCCAGCCCTTTAGGCTTGTTCTGGGGGGCAAGCAGCTGAAGTCCTCTGAATGGGTGCAGAATCTGGGCATGAATTTTTGATGGTGAGCTGACACTTAAATCACAGGTGCCAGCAGTCGTCAAGTTCTCATTTTACCATCTGAGAAGTATCGCCCGGATAAAACACCTCATTCCACCTGATGACCTTCTACTCTGGTCCATGCCTTTGTGACCTCCCACCTTGACTACTGTAATGCTCGCTACCTAGAGCTTCTGGGGGTGGATATCCGCTGCCTGCAGCTGATGCAGAATGTGGCAGCCAGGCTGCTGACAGGCTTATCTCGATCTAGCCACATCATGCCTGGGCTCCACGAACTGCACTGGCTGCCAGTACGGCGGAGGATCACCGTTCAAGGTTGGTTTGCTGACCTACAAGGCCCTACATGGACAGGGACCGCGTTATTTGCAAGACCTCCTACATCACTACGCCCCTCCATCTGCTCTGTTTCACTGATGGGGGATTGTTAGAGGATCCCAGGGTCTGTTTAAAGACCTCGGGGATGAGATCTTTTGCATTTATGGCCCCAACCCTGTAGAACTCTCTACCTCATCAAATTAGAGAGTGCCTGTCCATCGAGACCTTCAAGGCTACCCTATAAACTTATTTACAGTCTAAGTCACTTATAACGGGCACATCTGTGTAATCAGATTTTGCCTGTTATAGGGAGTGGATGCTGTAATCAAAAAGCACTATAAATTTCATGGACTGTATTGTGCTTAAAGAAGACAGATCTTTTAGTTGTAAAAACAAAACCTCTGATGTGATCCTGCAAGTTCAAGCTAAAAAACTGCATTAAAGCCAACTGGGGCATTCTTGTTTGCTGTTCCGGCAGCTCTGGTGCGATTGCGCTTCAGCCTCAATTATCTTAGCTCCCTCCAGCTACAGTACAGTGCCTTTTCAAAGGGTACAGTGCGATCATGCTTCCTCCACTTGCAAAAATGCAGTAAACCCACAGCTAGCTCCCTCCAGCTACCCTTTCAAGGGCTCCAGTGTGATCAGTTAGCTTCAGTTAGTCTAGCTCCCTCCAGCTACCCTTTCAAAGTGCAGCAGCCGATTAGCAGGTACTTAGTGTTATGCCCACCTTTCTATTTTTGGGCAGATTAGCACAAAGCTACTAACTACAGTATCAGCTAATCTGCCCGAAATAGAAGGCAGGCATAGACTGCTATAGCCACTGTATTTAACACTACCACTTATGGGTTTGGCAAGTGGCAAACAGAATCTGCCTGGAAAAAATGACTGCCCATGTTAACCGCGGGCGCTACAAGTGGCGTGCACTGTATTTGATTCAGCCTTCTCAGATGCTTTTTAATTGGACTGGTACTGATTTTATCTGATTACTGCTTTTATCATTTATTTTAGTCCGTTTTATTCTTGTGTACGAGCACTTTGATATTTCAAAAGCGCTTTTTATAAATAAAAATGATGATCTGAGTGCTCCTGAACCTGGGTCTACCTCAATCAGGAAGATACAGTGTTTGCCACAATGGCGCCAGCAGAAAGCAATGCTAAAGCCATATATTCCTCCAGTGCAAAACAATGGCAGCTGAGGAATGCACCAACTAAGCACTCCTGAGTCAGAAATACAGCACAGAGAATGTGGACTAGCTGGGAGTCTGTGCCGCATACATGACTGGCACACAAACTTACAAAGGCCCCAAATCTTTCCCCCATTCCAAACAGTAATGTTGCCTACTTTAAAGAAGAAACATAAAAAACAAAACATAGATATACAGTATATATAAATACTAAGAGCAGCCATTTCTCAAAATACCCCATGATGACACTGGTGAGTTTCTATGACAGCTGTGTCGGAGTCTACTTGGGCTGGACCACGGGCTTCCAATTTGCCTGTTCTACCCCCTAGTGCAGCCCCCCCCACCATACCACCTCAGCCTTGTTCTACCATGTGCAAAGCAGAGAGAGGGTGAATAACATTTCTAGCTGTTTCCAGTGGAGTCCAACGAACAAATTACTTAAAACATGACCAATCTCGACATATGTTTTTATTAAAAATATTTTGGCTATGAAAAATAAGCCTAGTGTGATGCATTACATCATCCATCAATCATCATCTCAAACAGCCCCTACCCCAGCACAGAGCTGTAAATGTGACTCAAAATTCTACATTAGCTTAGAAAGAACATCTTTTCCAACACTCTTTATATTTCTGTATTTCCTGTAAGTGTGTGTTGTACTGACACACTGCTTATGGGGTCTGATACTGTATTACGCATCTAAACATACAGACTTATAAAAAACTTTAGAGTCTAAGTGGTTCCTACTGTTCTTGAGATTAAACTTTTAAAACACACAGAAGCTGATAAAATCACCAGTAGCAAAATCCGCTAAATAGCATTACTAGTAGCTAAAATAATTTTACATTATCACCGGCAGCAAGAATCCACAACATCATTACCCGTAGCCAATACCATTTATCGGTACCATCATCATCAGTAGTTAATCCATTTAACATCACACTACCAATAGCTAAAACCCTCAATTGCTAAAACCAGTTTACATCATTACCAGTTGCAGCAGTACTTAAAACCTTTTAACATTACTACCAGTAACTAAAACCTTTTCACATCATTATTGTAGTTAAAACCATGTCACATCATCACCAGCAGTTAAAACCATTTAACAACATTACCAATAGCTGCACCTATTTAACATCACCACCAGTAGCTAAAACCAGTTTACATCATCAGCAGTAGCTAAAGCAATCTGACATCACTACCAGTAGCTAAAACCATTTGTGAGCCGGATAGAAAAAATCCAGCAACCTGATTGGCTGAGCCCTCTTCTTACCTGTGATTAAAATCCGCAACATAATTACAGGTTCTGTCACCAGCCTTCCTCCCTACACTGACACTAGATTATCCCCTCTCCCCCGGTTATTATTCACTACTCCCTATTCCACATATTAGTGTTTTATTGCTCGCAGTTTAAAGAACATCTTTTCTAGTGTTCACTCCAGAAACTGTAAAGGACCCTTACCTGCCCCCAAACTGATTACTGCATAAAGTTTTATTTTGTGTTATGACCGTTTAGCAAGGGAAGGGATCATATTTTGACTCTGTAGAGTCAAGCCGCCAATCCCTTCCACTTCCTTGTTCTGAGTGCCACCCCCGCACTAGCATGTTTTGTGACGTAATCATATGGAAAGTGCGGGCATGCATTCTATAGGAAGTAACGGAGCCATTTTTTGTAAATTAGTTTTTTTACATTTTAGCTGCCCATTCAGAACAAAGCAAGGCAACCCCTGAACTAACAAGGGCCTTTTTAGTTGAGTGACCTTGCTTTGTTCTCAATGGACATCTAAAATATAAAAAACTATGAGTGTGGTACATCATGGGATAACGCCACTTCTTGGGTGCATGAAGCACTAGGCCTGTGGCTTCGTGCCTCACAATGCACAGGAACCATGACAAAATTCCATGATATACCATACAGTGTTGTGTATTATTGCTTAAATAATCTTACCACCAGTAGCTCAAGCCAGTCAACATTACCACCAGTAGTTAAAACCCTGTAACATCCCCACCAGTAGCTAAAACCAGTTATCACCACCACCAGTGGCTAAAAACATTTAACATCACCACCAGTAGCCAAGACCAATTAACATCACCACCAGTAGATAAACCCATTTAACATCACTACCAGTAGTCCAAACCATTTTATATCACCAGTAGGAAAAACCACTTAATATCACCATTAGTAGCTACAACCAATTAATGTCATCACCAGAAGCTAAAACCATCATTACTAGTAGCTAAAATTATTAAACATTATCACAAGTAGCTAAAACCATTTACCATCATTATCAGTAGGTAAACCATGTAACATAATCACCAGTGACTAAACCCATTTACATTATCACAGGTCACTAAAACCATGCAACATCATCACTAGTAGGGAAAACCATACATCATCATCACGAGTAGGTAAAACCACACAACATCATCAGCACCAGTAGGGAAAACCACACAACATCATCAGCACCAGCAGGGAAAACCATACATCATCATCACCAGTAGGGAAAACCACACAACATTATCACGAGTAAGTAAGACCACACAACATCATCATCACCGGTAGGGGAACCACACAACATCATCACCAGTAGGGAAAACCACACAACATCATCACAAGTAGGTAAAACCATACAACATCACCTCACCAGTAGGGAAAACCACACAACATCACAAGTAGGTAAAACCATACAACTTCATCATCACCAGCAGGGAAAACTACACAGCATCATCACTAGTAGGGAAAACCATCCAACATCATCCATCACCAGTGGGGAAAACCATACAAGATCATCATCACCAGTAGGGAAAACCACACAACATCATCACAAGTAGGTAAAACGATACAACATCACCCTCAACAGTAGGGAAAACCACACAACATCACAAGTAGGTGAAACCATACAACATCATCAGCAGCAGTAGGGAAAACCACACATCATCACCACCAGTAGGGAAAACCATACATCATCACCACAAGTAGGTAAAACCACACAACTTCATCATCACCAGCAGGGAAAACTACACAGCATCATCATCACCAGTAGGGAAAACCATACAACATCATCAATACCACCAGTGGGGAAAACCATACAACATCATCATCATCACCAGTGGGGAAAACCATACAACATCATCAACAGTAGGTAACCATACAGCATCATCCACAGTAGGGAAAACCACACATCATCATCACCAATAGGTAAAACCATCCAACATCATCACCAATAGAGAAAACTATATAACATCACCACCAGTAGGGAAAACCATGCATACATCATCACCAGTACAGAAAACCATACAACATCATCACCAATAGGTAAAACTATACATACAACATAATCGCCAGTAGGTAAAACCACACATCATCATCACCAGTGGGGAAAACCATACAACATCATCGCCAGTAGGGAAAACCATACATCATCAACAGTAGGGAAAACCACACAACATCATCACCAGTAGAGAAAACTACACAACATCATCGCCAGTAGGAAAAATCGTACAACATCATCATCAGTAGGGAAAACTACACAACATCATCACCAATAGGTAAAACTATACATACATCATCGCCAGTAGGTAAAATCACACAACATCATCAGCAGTGGGGAAAACCATACAACATCATCACCAGTAGGGAAAACCATACAACATCATCAACAGTAGGGAAAACCACACAACATCATCAACAGTAGGGAAAACCACACAACATCATCACCAGTAGAGAAAATTATACAACATCATCGCCAGTAGGGAAACCATACAACATCGCTGCCAGTAGGGAAAACCATACAACATCATCACAAGTAGGTAAAATCATACAACATCATCATCACCAGTAGGGAACATCACATAACATCATCAATAGTAGGGAAAACCACACAACATTATCACCAGTAGGTACAATTATACAACATCATCAGCAGTGGGAAAACCATACATCATCAACCATACAACACCATTGCCAGTAGGTAAAATCATATAACATCATCACCAGTAGGCAAAACAATACAACATCATCATTCAGGTAAAACCATCCAACATCATAGCCCGTAGGGAAAACCATACAACATCATCAACAGTAGGTAAAACCACACAACACCATCACCAGTAGGTAAAACCATACATCACCACCAGTAGGAAAACCACACATCGCCACCAGTAGGGAAAACCATGCAACAAAATCACAAGTAGGTAAAACCACACATTATCACCAGTAGGTAAACTCACACAACATCAACAACATAGGAAAAGGAACACACATCATCCACAGTAGGGAAAACCATACATCATCGCCGGTAGGGAAAACCATACAACACCATCGGTAGTAGGTAAAAACCATATAACATCATCACCAGTAGGGAAAACAATACAACATCATCGCCGGTAGGTAAAACCATCTAACATCATTGCCAGTAGGGAAAACCATACAACATAATCAACAGTAGGTAAAACCATAAACACCATTGCCAGTGGGTAAAATCATATAACATCATCACAAGTAGGGAAAACCATATAACATCATCACCAGTAGAGAAGACAACACAATATCATCACCAAAAGGTAAAACCATCCAACATCATTGCCAGTAGGGAAAACTATATTGTACAACATCAACAGTAGGTGAAACCACACAACATAATCACCAGTAGGTAAAACCATACAACATCATTGCCACTAGGGAAAACCATACATCACCAGTAGGTAAAATCATATAACATCATCACCAGTAGGGAAAACCACACAACATCATCAACAGTAGGCAAAACCACACAACATCATCAACAGTAGGGAAAACCAAACAACATTATCGCCAGTAGGGAAAACCACACAACATCATCAACAGTAGGAAAAAAAAAACACATCATCGCCAGTAGGGAAAACCATACAACACCATTGCCAGTAGGGAAAAACCATACAACACCATCAACAGTAGTCAACACCATATAACATTATCACCAGTAAGGAATACAATACAACATCATCGCCGGTAGGTAAAACCATCCAACATCATCGCCAGTAGGGAAAACCATGCTACACAATCATCCTTGGGTAAAACCACACAACATGATCACCAGTAGGTAAAACCATACAACACCATCCTATACCATCATAAGTAGACAAAGTCACACAGCACCATCACCGGTAGGTAAAACCATACAACATCACCAGTAGGTAAAACTATACAACATCACCACAGTAGGTAAAACTGTTATGGCTATGTCAAACCACAGTACCAATGGTACTGAGTGGTGTCAAATTGCTCCAAGCAGAAGTAGGACACCAAAGTAAATGAGATGTTGCATCGCAGCTAGACTATCCTGTGTAAATAAACTGCTTGTAAATCAGTTTCAAAGACAGTATATGAAAGACGCTATATCAAGATAAATTCTGTACTATACTACAGTTCACAGACTACAAGTATTACTGTAATTAAAGAGGAATCCTCACCTCCCTTGCAGTAATGATGTGAGACCCTCAGGTCCCAATTAAGAAAGCACATTAGGAGATTATATATATATATATATACACACTGTATATATACAGTATACAGTATATATTTACTTACTGGCTTGTAGTTCGATTTCTTATCTGATTAATCCCACTATGTCAATAAACTATCCTTTCCAGTGTCACCCACGGCAACTCCTCTGATGATGTGACTGACTAATTGAGCCACCGGGGACGCCTATGTGCCGGCCAAGTCACTTTAGCTAGTGTTAGTGTGAAGGAGCACATGATCCCGTTTATTCTACTGTACTGACTGTGCTAAGCTTAGCACGATAGGTACCAGTAGAATAAACATAATTGTGCACTCCTTCACACTAATGCTAGCTACAGTGTGATAAAACCATACAACCATACATACATACATCACCGCCAGTGACTTGCCAGCACATAGACACCCCCGCAGCTTAGTGTGTCAGTTGCATCATCAGAGGGCTGGCCACGGTGGACACTGGGAAGGACAGTATTAAAATGGTGGACGACGGGTTGCAGGAACAACCAGATAAGAAATTAAATTACAAGCCAGTAAGTGAATAAAAAAAAAATTCCCATTGCATTTCCTAAAGGTTCAACAGGATTACTGCAATGGAGGCAAGAATTGTCATAAAAAATACCAACTCCAAGTGCTTCACCTTTACATCTCCTGCGTCGTGTAGCACACCAAGTGTCAATTTGCTTGGTTAGCAACAGCAAATTACATTGAACAAACAGAACACAATACAATATTTTACAATGCATACCCTCCTACCATAAAACTTCCAGACCAATCTGTGAGACACCCATTACAGTTGGCATGACCTGCATGAGAAGCAATGGCAGTTTACAACTAGGACAGTATGTAGAATGCATAAGCAGTAAATCAAGACAGAATTTCCAATTTGCCTTTTTTTTTCCTGTAAACTTCTCGAAGTGCTATGAGCATTCTAAAGCTTAAGACTCAATGCGAATAATAAGTATGCAAATCTGTGTGTGTGTGTGGGGGTGTCGGGTACTGAATTGGGTATACAAATCCTGCTGTGTGGGGGATGGGACTGAATTGGGTATGCAAATCCTACTGTGTGCAGAGGGGTACTGAATTGGGTATGCAAATCCTGCCATGTGTGTATGGGAGGGGACTGAATTGGGTATGTAAATCCTAGTGTGTGTGTGTGTGTGGGGTACTGAATTGGATATGCAAATCCTGCTGTGTGTGTGTGTGGGGGGACTGAACTGGGTATGCAAATCCTAGTGTGTGTGAGGTGGGTGTACTGAACTGAGTATGCAAATCCAGCTGTGTGTATGTGTGGGGGGTGTGTGTACTGAATTGGGTATGCAAATCCTAGTGTGTGTGGGAGGCTACTGAATTGGGGATGCAAATCCTAGTACGTGTGGTGGGGTACTGAATTGGATATGCAAATCCTGCTGTGTGGGGGGGGTGTACTGAATTGGGTATGCAAATCCTAGTGTATATGTGGGGGGTGGGGGGGGGGACTGAAGAGCAAATCCTAGTGTGGGGGAACTGAATTGGAAGTGTTCCACATAAATATGAATTCTATACTATTCCACAGTCCATGCACAACCATCAAAGCACTAAAGGTGCTGAGTAGCAACCTTTCTCATTTTGCTGTCGTTTGTTTCCTATTCAGCCCACACAGAGTATCAATTTGTTTGATCAGCAACAGGAAACAGTAAGAAACCAGTTTATGTTTATATATTTAAGGTCTAGGATTACAAATACCCTTCAGTCGAGGCTCTTTTACAAAGGTTCCACGTCAGTGAGTACAACCATACAACATGATTTACAGTATAAAAACATTTAGTGCATTTACAACATATAACATTTTGTAATACTGGATAGTCTAAGTTATGTACTTACAGGGGATACGGGAGACACAAGGGGTGGGGGGAATTGACAAAGATAGGATTGACAGAGGGGTGAAGGGGAGAGAAGAACACGGAGTGAGGGTGAGGAGAAAGGAGGCACTAGCAGGAGGGGAAGTAGGAGGGAAGAGGGAGGGAGGGGGGGAGGAGTGTGGGGGTGGAAGAAGGGTGGGAGTATAGCAGCCAGGTGGCATTGTCAAAGACAGAGAGTGGAAAGGGCATCAGTGAGGCAGTGGAGTTTGCAAAGTGCTAGGTGTGGAGGCACATCATGTAATCAAAGACAGGCACAAAGGACCAACTATATTACTATGTACCTTCTTCCAATGAAACTTACAGACCAATATATGATACACCCATTACAGTCCGCATGAGGCATAAAGGCAGTTTACAACAAGGGTAGTATTTAGAATGCAAAAAAAAAATCATTTCCAGTTTGTTCAGCTTTTTTCAACCTCTGCAAGGCTGCACGGATTCTAAAGCATAAAACCCAGTCAAAGCATCATAGGCGTGTAAGAAATGTCTCAACTGGCACTACATTCTACCCGCCATGTCACTACTCACACCTCACCACAGCAAAGCGTGATCACTCTGTGCAAAACATTAATTTTTACAGTCTGCACAAGAGTGCATGTGACTATAAGAGGCACTACAAAGTTCCATTTGCCACCTTATAAAAAGAAAAGCTTAACTATGAATGCTATATAGACACAAATGAAAATGCAACTTACTACACATTTACAAAGTATGGGGGTACAAAACTGGGATGCAAACAGCTGCCCTGTTGCACCACCACACTCTGGGGACACAAAAGGCTCTTAGTTAAGGGACAGGCAGTGACTAAGTCACAATGCAAATGTGGATACTAGATGCTAGTGAGTGCAAACAGAACTTGCATCCACCAATAGGCTGCTTAGCAACACTGACAGAATTGCAGCACGGCATAGCGGCCACTTCACTGGGTGCTGAGCACTGTATTTAAAACCCACTTTTTCCAAAGACAAATAAGACAGCAGTGGAGAGCCATAAACTAGAGCATGCTGGACAGACCAGTAGCAGTGGCAAGGTATGCACGAATGACTGATCACACAAACCTAACGACATGAATATAAACCCAGGGCCCTCATCCAGGAAACAATACACCATTATCACCCCTTGTTTTTTGAATGTTGGGTGGCATTTTGGCTAGTGGTTAGACTGAAGCTTTGAACCTGGATATCCAGGTTTGAATTCTACACCTGCCACTTAAATTTTGGGACACCTTAAGAAAGACACTTAAAGTACAGTTACGTAAGAACTTACCGTAACAGTAGATCTTCGTGAGAGGCTCTTGCAGTTTTACCTACTGCAAGAGCCCTCTCAGAGAAAGAGCCTCCCTTTTCTTTACCTGTTTCTAATTTCTTTCTAATGTATCTCTGTGGTGTTTGAACTTCCCTGCGAACCTGAAATGGCAGTAACACTCTCTCCTCTCCTTCCCCCAGATTGTAAAGTACTTAAAGATACAGTTTACATGAAAAGTGTTATCTAGGGCCTAGCCCACTGGCAACCCAGATTCCCGACCATAACTTAGAACAATAAAGGGTTGTTTTGGGGAGGAGGCTCATGCATCCAAGAAGACACTCCCCTCTTTCAGGGGGTGTGAGCTCTCAGGCCTCTTGTATTACTGCCACCTAGGTGACCCCAGGTGGCAGTGCAACTTATGGCTACAGCTCAGTGAGGATGCTAGCAGTGGCATGGCTTGCATGCTCACACACCCCTGTATCAGTGTCTGAGGTGGGGGGAGAAAAGCAAAAATATCCCCAGCATACACAGGATGACCCTGGAGCACTCCTAGGTCCCATGCTCCATGCCACCGACTACCTCCCCTACCAAGGATGTACAAAAGGGGCACTGACCCAATGGTCCCGCTATGGTGGGCAAGTCACAAGGCAAGGGATAAGTGGCAGAGATGGTGGTTTCATATCTGGAAAGTGGCCTGTATGGAGGATAGGGGCAGTGTTAGAGTCAAGGGACATAAATAAATCATTAAAATGAAAATGCTTATATAAAATCCAGTTCCTTTCCTTGTTTAAGTTGATGACCTCAAGGGCCAGGAACAGGACAAATTCTAGAAATTATGGGCAGCTGAGTTCAGCTATTGCACGGGAGCATTCATACACAATCAAATATGGTATGTCACCCAAAGGCAGGCAGCCATAGCACACCACAGAGATGAAAGACGAGCATGAACCAGACCACTGAGAGTGATGCCAATGGAACTGACACCTTAAAGATAAGGCAGGGACATGGCAACCACACTCCCATGCAGAACACAACGTGGGCACTCCAAACCAACAACGCACTCATCTAATGACGTGTTCTTCTGTCTCCCCAAAAACAAGATGTTGTACTAGTAGACCCAAAAGGCATTACTTAACAGAAGGTTACCACAGCAGACACAGGGTCTCATAATGACTGACAGAGCTCAGTCTTCCAGACAGTGATGGTCCTTATGTTACCAAAACAGGTGCTCCTGTAGCTGTGCACTCCAATCACAGACCTCTCCATGACTCTACTAGATACAACTGTGGAGACCGTACTTGCTGACTAGCTGTGAGCTACTGTGTCTGCCCATAATTCAAGAAGACTGGTGTAATGGGTCACCAGCAGCCACCCAACATCACACTGGCAACAGTGCAACAAAAACAACCGGTTACAGTTAGCCCTTTAATAGAACAGGCATAATACTTGAGGATGCCAGACAGAATTGTCAAAATCCAAAGGCACACAGGAATCAGCTGTGACTGTAACACTGCAACACCAGGCACTGTGGAATATAAACGCCCACTAGGTAGTGTTAGCAACAACAAAGCCCAATTCCTTGATGGCACGGTAATGACAATTGCTATGCTTACATGATCTGCAACCCACATGCATTTGGAACTGGTTCATGGAGAATCGACTGCAATTGCACCAGTAGTGGATAGGATTTACATGACCCTATGATCGTTGTTCGCAGCTACCTGATGTGTTTATATGGCAGCCTGAAAGTAAAGGAGTGTAACATACTGTATGAAGAATACATACATTTTAGGCTGGATAGAACATCCAAGAGAGGTGGGGGATGCCTCACATAACTTCGGGACAACACGCAGGGCAGTATGCTCCCCTCTTCCAGTAACTTTCCCGTGCATGAATTACTGGCCACTCAAATCTTGATAGGGGGCCACAAAAAGGCACTCACAGTGATCTCAGTATATATTCCCCCAAGGAAGACTAAATTAGGACTGCCTAAAGTTACTAAACTCATTAACCAAATCAAAAAGAACTCTGAGGTCCTGATTACAGGGGACTTTAATATCAACTGGCTCTGTAAAGAGAGTAAGCCTCTCAATGATCTCATTGACACCATGTACCTTACCCAGCTGGCGCAAGAACCAACTCGCCATAATTACAAGACTGGTAATAGTACCCTCATTGATTGGGTACTGGCCTGCTGCCCAGAGCGAGTGAAGGGGGTCACTCTTTTACCGGATTCTCTGAGTGACCATTCCCCAATCATCTGCCTATGGTCTAACAAACAAGAGAAGGCTGCACCTATAATAATTGAGAATAGAGTACTCAGGAAAGCATGCTTAATGACTTCAAAGCCACTCTTGCTGGAGTTGACTGGAATGCACTGGATAAAATCCAGGACACTGATATGGCGTTAAAGTTCTTCACAGACAGGTTTAATACAATTTGTGACACCTTCACACCCTCGAGAAGGCGCAAAGTCCATGGCACAAGGAATGGGTGGCTCACTGGAAGCCTAATGGAGATGTTGCATCATAGAGACAACCTGTGGCATAAGACCAAAGCCTCAGGAATAGCTCATGACATGCAACAGTACTGTGAAGCTAGGAACATGTGCTCCTATGCCATCAGGGCAGCCAAGGCCAAACACTACAAAGAGCAACTCGATAAAACTTGGGGTGATGGTAAAAGGTTTTGGGACAGCATAAAAGAGTTGCTAGGTAAAGCTGATAAGAAAGTACCCCCATGCTCAACCTCAATGGTGGCACCAAGCTAGACCCTCTAGCCATCGCCAACTCCTTCAATGCTGCCTTCACAGATTTGAGCTCTGTTCTCCCTCATGATTGCCTGAATGACTCAGTGGCTCCGCAAGACAACACAGCCTCACTTTACAACCACCCAAATTTCTATTTCAGGCACGTCTCAGTAAAGGACACTAGGAAATACATAAAAAGAGTGCTTGGGAAAACAAGAATAGGTAGCGATTTAATTGTCATGAAGATGATGGGACTCACCCTTGATGATGTAATCGTCCCAATCACAAAAATCTTCAACAAGTCCCTTTCCTTGGGAAAATTCCCCACCCTGTGGAAGAAGGCACTCATCACACCAGTGTACAAAAATGGTGACCCAGCTTCCACGGCCAACTATAGGGCCATATCCATACTGTCCCCCCTCTCTAAAGCACTTGAGAGAATAGTGTCAGACCAGCTTACCAAATACCTGGATAACTACAACCTACAGTGTCCTCAGCGGCGGGGACTATGTTCACCAAGCCACGGATGATGGAAGCCTTGTGGGGTCCATTTTTATTGCTCTATTGAAGGCCTTTAATACGGTCAACCATAAGATTATCTTACAACAACTAGCAGATCTAGGCCTGTCACCAGCCTCTGTGGGCTGGTTTAGTGACTATCTAGCCACCAGGAACCAAAGGGTAAAGATCGGAGCACTGTTATCTACTGCCAGAGAGATCTCCCTAGGTGCCCCTCAGGGATCCATCCTAGGCCCTCTACTGTATAGTCTCTTCATAAACAGACTTCCCGCATCATGCTCCAGTAGAGTCATCCGTTACGCAGATGACGTAGTAATTCTAAGACAAAGCCCAAATATAAATGAACTGGCAAGTAAAATGCAAACTACCTTCATCTTGTTGGAGGACTGGTTTACAAACTACAAACATCTCCTTAACTACCAAAAAAAAATCAAGGTGATGTTACTAACCTGCCCCCACCTTAGGAAAAAGAATCCTACATTGACCATCACCAACAACAAGAACGCCCCACTTGAGCAGGTACAGGTATTCAAATACCTGAGTATTCACATCGACAAATCCTTCACCTTCTCCTATTACACTGATCACGTGATAAAAAAGCATCAACGCTAAGCTTGGAATCCTGTACAGACACAGGAAATACCTCATGCCCGATACCCTGCGATTATTGGTCATGAGTTCTGTACTGTCAGTGGTTGATTATGGTCTAGTGGTATACAGCGCAGCCTATGACACTGCCTCAAAAAGGATCTCCATTGCACTAAGTAAGGCCTTCAGGCTTGTCCTTGGGGCTGACAACCAACTGCACACATGCCTGCTATATAATCACACAAACTGGCTCAACCTTAGGGACAGGCTAAAATTCCAGACCTGCATCCCAGGCAAAAAAGCACTGCTAGCTCTTGTACCACCTTGCATTCAACAAATGTTCCAGACAACTAGTTCCCAGCACAAAACCTATGGGACTTCACATTACGCTTTTAAGGTACTTTTCAGGGGAACATCCCTGGGGCAACGCTCCTTCTCCTACAAGGCTCCACAATGGTTGAATGATCTCCCAGTCTGCACAACTGGCTTACAGAGCCTGAGGATCTTTAAAACACAACTTAAACAGCACCTTGCAAACTTATCCACTTGCAACTGCTTCAAGTAATACCTGCTTCCCCATGGGAGGCACATCCCTTCACTTAGTAGCAGCACTTAGCCTCTCACCCCAGACAACTCTACCTATAGTAACAATCCTTACTCACAGCACTTGCCTTGTAAGTCTCTAATCCCCCCCACCCTCATCCCTTCGTGTATCTGAGGATCCCCGCAGTCCAGCCTAGGGCCTCACCACCTATGCCTTTGAGGCTGCTCCTTCCACTATCCTCTCCCTCCAATTCACTCCACTTTTCCCTGGACACTTTCCCTCTCATCACACTGTTGACTCCCCTTCCCCTGTCTCTCTTAGCTAAGCTCTGACAAAGCCTCCCTCTGGCAGTACATGGTTTCTCTTTCCATCTCTATTTTTTTCTATTCAGTACCATTCTCCTTTAATTAAGATCATATAGTAGTCTAAACTCTATACGTATTATGTCTCCACTCTTTACACTAGAATGTATAAACAACTCTAAAGTTTGTAACAGAGTGAAATTATTGTTTAGAACCTTGCCAAGTGACTTTATAGCTGATTCTTGTGACATCGCTATTTTTCTGTATTGCATGTCCTGTCTAGATGTGAAACCTTTGTAAACGAGCTTCCAGCTCAAAGGTAGTTTCTGAATTAATAAACTTGAAACATACTGCAGCAACCTAGTCCTTGCTCAGGTTTAAATGGTGGGTGAAGAACTCAAGTTATGGGATCAATGTACATCTATTAGTGCAGTTCAATCCGATCCAGAATTGGTGAGTCTGTCTTCGATTCCACCATTTAGATGCTCTTTTCAACCTAATTCTAGGAGTCTCAATCCCACAAGATTCAAACTGGACAGGGCATGTAAATGGTTAAATGCCTCTGGTGATTGTCTATCTAGAGGAAACCCTGTCAACCGAGCCAAACATTGCATGGAGAACACCCGGTCTCAGGCAATCAACTGGATGAGAAATCCTCTCTCCCATGTCATTCACAACACTGCACCAAGCCCACAGATAGCTACAAGCACTGGTCTACTCATTACTTGAGTCAAATCCCACAACCCTAACAATACAGTGATCAGGGATACAGTGCCAGCTTGCCTCCACCTGCGCTATGCCACACTCGGAGTGCTACAGGGCTTTAACAGCAGGCTAGATCATGAAGAGGGATAGGACACCAGGCATCAGATCATCAAACACTGCTGACAACACAAGGACAGATCACTAAGCCAACAGAGACTGCCCACAACTAGCATAGCCTCCATCTGGATCAAGCAACACCAACCCTGGGGCAGCACTACTGGCTTCCACCACAAACACCAGTGGGGCGGGGGGATGATATCTGGGAGCCACAGATACAAAGAGGATTGATTCTGAGTGGGACAGGGGAGCCAATATACAGAACAAAAAAAGCACAGGTACCCCATAAAATCGAGAATTCAGACATGTAAAATGCATAAACCTTCTGGTAGTCAGTGTGTTGGAGGGGGAACATCAATTGAGCATATAGTAGATAATGATGACCACAATATTCAAATTGAAGGACAAAATAACAGAGTGAGTTCTAAACATCCAGTCATGTTAAACATACATAAACGAACTCAGAGAGGGTTGTGGTCCTCTCAGTAAAAATTAGAAATGAACTTGTAGGCAACCAGGCACTCATCACCTCTTGTAATTAAAAATGCCAAGACCAGAGGTTAAAAGTCAATGATTTTTATATTGCCAGAAGGTCAAACAGGTAAATACCTGACACATGTTGAACATGTTACAACAATAAAATAGGCAAAATGACGTAACACACATCACATCAAGGCAAACCTCAAAAGACCAGAATTTAAATTACAATCAGCACCATTATTGAACTTTCCATATTGATTACTGGTTACCCTTCATGGACATCAATTAAAAAAATCTAATGGAGCAGACACCCAATAAAACATGTATAAAAAGACATTAAACTCAAATAATCAAAACTCAATTTATAGCAAGCTTGTATACATTCACAGACAGCTAAGGCATTGTATTGTATTTGATTATATTTTTAATGTTTTTAAGTAAAGGTTTTAGGTCAAAAGTTGCATTTAGACCTGGGTATTCTGTTGCTTTAAGGTTATAGATCCAAAACTAGGGAGTTATAATCTTCCCCTCTACGATTGCAATTAATTTTATCTACAATTCTAAAAGTGAAAAAAAATGTTCCTTGTGATCCCTGGATTTGTTTACATGTAAAGCTGTTGCATATTTTAAGTTACCTGTGTTGATAGCTCGCTGATGCTCATTTACCCTCAATCTGAATCTTCTTTTTGTCTTTCCTATGTAAAATGCTCCTCTTCCTCAGGTTGCCAATGTCTAATCTCAAAGATTTTACCCCTTGGTCCTTCGAATGTGGAGCCCTCAGCTATAGATGGGCATGCATTACACTTTTTACACTTAAAATATCCCTTAACCCCCCCCAAAAAAAATCCATCCATGTTTTTCGTCCCTGGATAGTAAAGTGGCTATGCACTGTACAAGACAGTCTTTGATGGTCTCTGCCCTTTTGTAGGCCATTCTAGGTTTTTTTTAACAATGTCCTGTATACCCATATCACTTTTCAGAATACCCCAATTTGATTTCATAATATTCTCTATGTGATCAGAGTGTGCTGCATACCTGATAACAAAACTAAAACATCCATCACCATTATTTCCTGTTTGTTCCTGATGCACCAAATCTTCCCTGTCCCGTCGTCTGGCAAAATCTACAGCATTTTGAACTACCTGATTACTATACCCCCTAAACAGAAATATTTCCTCCATAATTTTATTCAGATTCAAAAAATCAATTGTACTACAATAGTTCTTTAATCTTAAGAACTGGCCCTTTGGGTTGTTATGTATAACATCCCACATACCCCCACAATGCAAAGCATCATGGGATGTATATGCAAATAACCACAGAATATTATGCTGATTCAACTTTAAGCAGAAATGCATGGTGTCGAAAGGCCTCTCACACAGTCTGGAAAGAGTGCCACCCTTTGCAGACTGTGTAAGAGGCCTTTTAGCACCATGCATGTCTGCTTAAAATTGAACCAGCATAATATTCTGAGGTGATTTGCATATACAGCCCAAGATGCTTTGCATTATGGGGGTATGTGTGATTTTGTATTTCTTTGAAACTTGGCTTCCTGGCCAATGCCCTTTGGGGTAACCCTTGCCTCGGTGCTTGTGCACTAGGGTTCTTTGTCTTTTAGCATGTATAACATGACAGGAATACAGTAGTAGTTGGATGCTTCCAATAGTGTATTTCTATTAGTATTTTTTCTATATATTTTTGTTGTGATTCCATCTTGTTCATTTTTACTTATTTCCAAGTCCAGAAAACAAACCTCTTCTTTACTGACCATAAAATAAAATATAAGATTCTCATTTGTAGTATGTAAATATGATATTAAATAATTTAAATATTCCAAATTTCCTGCCCAAATCATTATTACATTGTCCAAGTACCTCTTCCACAAATCAATATTGTGTAGGATCTGATTTTGATTATGATCGTATAAGTATTTTTTTTTTTTTTTAACCTTATGTTTATACTCCTACTGCCTCCTCTCTCCACTCTCTCAGACATCCCATCACTGTACCCGCTCTGGTCATTGCAGTCTGTCCCCTAGAGTACCTGTGGTTCCACTAGCCTAGGTACCCGGATAACCCCCCCCCCGGGTGGGGTAAGGAGGGAACCCTCTCTTACCTCCCCAGAACCAGCATACTGTGTCGTGGATCCGGTACATCGGGATCTGCCGCTACGATCCAGAGATGTGCGCAGAGAGAGGTGTCATCGCCTAGGAGAGACCGAGGGTCATTTCCTTGTTCCCCTACACGTTGGCATGCAATGGGAGCCAATAAGCTAGGAGGTATGCTAAAATGTGCCTCCCACTCCGCCCCCTGTCGATGTCTGCCCAATCAGTTAGCTGCTACTTCCAACTACTGCATCTTTCACCCGGGCTCCCCTAGATGGCGGTATTGCGACGGGAGTGTGCAGAAGACCCCCCCGGAGAAGGAGAGCAGCCGTCGGGGACTTTATCCTTCTCCTCCCTGGCCGACCCCTGGCGTCCCTGGCTCATTCCCGAACCCGGGTCGCTGGCATGGTACGAGGTTAGGCGTCCAGCACCTCAGCCCTCAGCACCACCAGGCCGGCCATCATACAAGTATTTTGACTCCCAAAATCCAACATAAAGGTTGGTTAAAGTGGGTGCAAATGTGGCACCCATAGCCATGCCGTTTGTTTGGCAGAACCATTGTTCTTAAAGCTGAACACACTACATTTCAGAATTAATTCTGCAAGTTTGATGACCAATTCCATATGTAAACCAACAGCTTCCCCTATTTGATTTAAATAGAAAGCAATAGTGTCCAAAGCATCATCCTAGGGGATGTTGATGTACAGGGACTCAATATTTATCGTGACCAGATATGATTATTCCCTGTCCACCTGAACATCCCTCAGGATCTGTAATAGTTCCTTTGTACCTTTCAGATGTGACTGAGACTAAGATCCTGTTTTTTATGTAAAAGGTACTCACTAATAAAGAGTCAGGGGAGAGCTGGTATATTGTGCAAATATTATATATAGGATAAAGTATGGGTCGGTGTGTGTAACAAGAAGTTTTCACGCACCCGAGGGGTTAGATCCTACATAAATCTCAAGAACAATGCCTGAAGGTTTTATGAATAGCATCTAACCCTGAGGATGTGTGTAAACTTCGAGTTTACACACATTTTATTTTATCTAATTGATGGGTCTTCCTTTTTGGCCACAGCAATTATATAAAATAAAAAAAAAGGTTCTCGTGTGGCTGCGGTCTGCTTAGGTTACAGTGCCCAGTCCACTGTTTTTATTTAGTTATTTAAAAGCTTTTAAATTGTTTCTGCTCAGAGCTGAAATGTCAATATTTTTAATGTGTTTATTTTTTTTTTCCATCAGTCACTTACCGCCAAGTTCCAGTGGCGGTTCCGGCTCCGGTGGAAAAGTTGAGGCAGCCAGTGGTCCGGGAGGAAGAAAGTATAGTTACATAGGAACTTGCTGTAACAGATCTTTGAGAGAGACTCTTGCAGTAGGTATTCACATATAGGACTGACCCACCAGGTGTCAATTTTCAATTTTCAATTTCAACTTTATTTTTAAAAGGCGCTTTTCTTAAATCAAAGCGCCTGTACAGATAAATATGACAATAAATATAGTAAATCAAATCAGCAGAAATCCTTAAAAGCTATATTAAAAAGGTGGGTCTTCAACTCCCTTTTAAAACTAAGGACGGTCGGGCAGTCTCGCACCTGACGAGGTAGAGAGTTCCACAGGGTAGGTGCCATAAAACTAAATGATCTAGCACCAGATGTTTTCAAACGTACCCTGGGAATCTCTAGCAATCCCTTGTCAGTGGATCGGAGGGGGCGAGAGGGACTATAGAGGCACAGGAGCTCTTTCAGGTAGGCAGGTCCCAAATCATGTAGGGCTTTATAGGTCAGCAAACCGACCTTGAAGCTGATTCGCCAAAACACTGGCAGCCAGTGCAGTCCGTGGAGCACAGGCATTATGTGACTGGATCTAGAGACTCCAGTCAACAGCCTGGCTGCCGCATTCTGCACCAGCTGCAGACGGCGAAGTTCAACCCCCGATAGCCCTAGGTATAGGGAGTTACAGTAGTCAAGCCGGGAGGTAACAAAGGCGTGGATTAATGTTGGAAGGTCCTCTGGAGGAACCAAGTGCTTCACCCTGGCAATATTCCTCAGATGAAAAAAGGAAGTCTTCACAACCGCTGACACCTGGGATTTAAGTGTCAAATGGTCATCAAGTACTATGCCAAGATTTCGCACCCGGTCTGAGGTCGTCAGCTGGACACCTCCAAGCCATAGGCCTGAGGGTGATCCCTCTGGCAGACCCGCCTCACAGCGACCTAAATCCACAACCAACACCTCAGTTTTCTCCGGATTTAACCTCAGCCAACTACCATTCATCCATTCTTGGATTTCTTCAAGGCAGTTATTAAATACCGACAAGGCAGCGTCTTACGGGCACAAAAGACATATACAGCTGGGTATCATCAGCATAGCAGTGAAAAGCCAGACCGTGCAAATCTAATAATCGCCCCAATGGTAGCATATACACCGAAAACAACATGGGTGCTAAAATGGAGCCTTGCGGTACCCCACAGGGCAGGAGAGATGATGTTGAGGAAAAATTCCCGACACCACTCTCTGAGTCATACCCTCAAGGTAAGATTGAAACCATCTGAGGACCGTACCAGACAGTCCACAGACTAACGCAGGCGCTCAATAACACACCATGGTCACATGATTGTCAAGCGCTGCCGAGAGAGATCAAGTAGTACCAAGATGGACCGGGTCCTACGATCTCTTGCTATTAGGAGGTCATTTAGTACCCGTACAAACGCTGTCTCGGTACTATGCCTTTTCCTAAATCCAGACTGGAGCGAATCGTAGATATTGTTGTTGGTCAGATGATCCTCCAACTGCACTGCGACCACTTTCTCAATAACTTTACCCACAACGGGTAAGTTAGAGACTGGCCTGTAATTTGCTAGACAGTATGGGTCTAAGGAGGGTTTCTTTAAAAGGGGCTTAATTATAGCCTCTTTGAGGGGATCTGGAAAAATTCCCCTCTCCAAAGACTTCCATACGATCAGAGCTAGGACTAGGCCAATCTTATCCACGCAACCCACTAAGAGGCGCGTGGGACCAGGGTCCAAATTACAGCAGGTTGGTCGCAGTGCTCGAATGATCATCACAACATCCTCAATTATGGGAAGGCTGAAGTCAGACCATTCCAACTGGGTGTTTGACATCTCCTGACGACCACCGCTGCTCCCATTAGGAGGGGAAGAGCGAATGTCCGATCTGATTTTGGCAACCTTATCTGCAAAGAGAGGCGAGCTCCTCACACCATTCTTGAGATAAGAGCTCTTCTGGGCTGAAGACAGACTGGATTGCACAGTCTGTCCACAGTCGAAAGAGCTGAGCGTCTATTCTTTGCAGCCGCTATCTCTCTGGACAGAATTCTGCCTTCTTCACGAGATTGCAGATTGATAGACCAAATAATGGTCCATCAAACTAAGCTTGTCATCATCAGGACGGACTTCGCATACGCCTCTCAGCCTTAGCCAACTCTCCTCAATTCCCTCATGGTCTCATCAAACCAAGGAGACCTGGGGCGAGGAGTAAGAGGACGAACACGAAATGGTGCAATAGAATCCAGGGCCCCTGTTACTGCCTCATTATAGGCATGTAGCAGAACACCTGGATCCATGCAATCTATCGGTAGGCTCGATAGGTCCAACACTGCCATCAGGTCCTCTGGGGATACACCCCTCAAAGGGCGGTATCGAACCATCTCTGTAGGGGCAGACCTAACAGGGGTGGCCTCAAAACTGAATCTAATGGAGTGATGGTCTGACCATCCAACCGGTTCCACCACCAAGTCAGATATCCCCATCCCCAGAAGGAACACCAGGTCCAATGAGTGTCCACCCACATGGGTCGAGGAGGAAACAACCTGTGTGAAGCCCAGTGATATCATCAACTGGAGGAAATCTTGACCAAACCGAGAGAGTTCATCGTCGACCCAGGCATTGAAGTCCCCCAGTACCAACCATCTGGGGGACCCCAATGTTAGGTCGACAATGAAGTCTGCGATTTCCTGCAGAAAAACATTCTTGTCACCTGGTGGACGGTATCTGAAAATCCTACCCCACCCTCGCCCACAATGTACTCAAAGGATCTGGTGACTCCCTGGCACCTCCACAGACCAGTTCTGACTTAAAACACATGGCAACACCGCCCCTCTGATCCTGCCTTGGCGGTGTATCACCGAGTACCCAGCCGGAATTGCCGCGGCTAATACAGGCCCAGCACTTTCATCCAGCCAGGTCTCGGTGATGCATGCCAGGTCAGATGACTCAACAAGATCAGCTATAATAGCTGTCTTGTTTTTAATAGACCTGGCATTGCATAACACCGCCCGAGTAGGACAAACCTCCGATAGTGACCGGCCTACCTGCTGGTCCAATCCAGGGCCCTTGGGTATGGGCACAAGACAGGAAGGCCCTCTCTCCCGTGCCCATTTCGCCCCAGGGCGTCTCCTTGACCCTACAATCCCAATCCGCCCACTCCTTTCCATTCCCCCTCCAGCATGGGACCTCCGTCTCCTTCTCACAATCCCAAAGCCCTACACCTCCTATAAACTTCAGCTGGCAGCGGGGACAGGAGAAAGAGGAGGTCCCTAAGCATAGAGGGGAATAATACCAACCGCCTTACAATCACTCCAGCACATCTCTACTACAATAAAACACTCACAATAAATAAGATCTAACAAATTCTAATGCTATAAAATCGTCTATTCAAATTCTAGTACTATAAATTATCTATTATGATTCTAGTTCTACCCCACAGTACTCTCACCACTGCAGGAAGAGGACACCCACCTAAAACTACTAAAAGTATTACTGAATGGCTTTAACGTTATCAATAGTCAACAACACAGTTTCTTTTTGAAAGTTCAAGAAAGAGTTCCCAGGTCTTTTGTTGACCACAGCCGTGTCTCTCACCACTTTAGACTGTGAAATTTTTAATATGCCAGCCTCCTCTCACAAAGGCAACAACCCATCGAACCAGTTCTGGTCTTTCTAAAAGATAATTACAAACACTGGCCCAAAACAAAATTCAGTGTACTTCACCAAACAAATGGTCCAGGAGTCCCACTTTCTTCCTATGTTGTGGTTTTCTTCTTAGGAATCCTTAGCGATGGCGGATGGCGGATAGGCAGGCAGGCAGCATATCAATTTCACCTTGGGTTAGGCTCAACCCGATCCTTCCTGCAGTGGGGCAAGCAGGATCACCCTTGGTGGTCCCCCTACTCCCCCTAAGGAACTAGGTTCGCACCAACACCCTCCAGTGTCAGTGATCACCGTCCCTCCGTCCGGACCGAGGAGCCCAACCTTTCCTTTTCCAACACTTGCCGAAATCCTTGCTGCACACCAAGCGCACCCCTCTCAGGGCTTCCACTTCCTCAAGCCAGTCCTCTCTCACAGGCACCCGGCCACATCCTCCACGCACAGTCCAGCTGTATCCCATCCCGTATGGAAACCGCCACTCCACCTCACCGTTCCTCCGATTTCCACAACTCCGAAACAACTCCAATGGACCACAGAGCGTAAAGTTCATCGATGAATCGAGCCAGCGATTAAACACCCAACAAAACGACCTCCCACGGCTCCGACACGCCAATCTCCGCAGGCATCAATCCCCCAAAAGGCGCAACAAACAACGCTCGACTCAAACTCCAGATCACGACAGTACACAAAACAAAGCGGCAAAGTAAAGTAAGCGAATTCTCTAAATTCTACTGAATTTTCTGCAAGCAACTAGAGGACTTACAGACGGCAGCCCAGCTGCGGGTTAGTGTATCCCCGTTCCCTTTATACATCGTTTGAGTCAGGTCGTGGCTGCCGCCATATTCCCCCGTTATGTCGCAATGTAAGAGTAAATTCTCAGAACCCCACGGAAATATTTCTAGCTAGCAGTCTCTGGCGGGGGACCTCCCCCACATCAGGTGACCGGCGTCATATGACATTGGTATAAAGGGGCAGTCCCCCACGACCACCTTCCAGTTCTTTCCCGCCAAAGGCCAAAAGAGGCAAGACGAGAAAGAAGAGGATATTTCCCCCCATGGAAATGGAGCAAAAAGCTTAGAGGGATGGAGGGCGGGAAGGCAATACCAACTGCAAGAGTCTCTCTTGAAGATCTACTATTACAGTAAGTTCTTATGTAACTGTACTATCTTACTTCGAGAGGGCACTCGCAGTAGGTATTCACATATAGAACTGAGTCCCAAGCAGCCTGGAACAAGGAAAAGTACTCGGTAGGAGGATTGTCATCCACGGCACGGAACCTCAGGCTGAACAGATCTCATGAAAGGAGACCTTATAGAACAGCCAACCCGAAGCCTGCTCTACGGCGAGAGACAATGTCCAAACTGTAGTGTTTCATAAAGGTATGGACCGAAGTCCAAATTGCAGCTGCACAGATGTCTGCTGCTGACACATTCTTGAAACAGCTATTTCTCTGGTGGAGTGACCTCTGACTTGACCCGGCAGGGTCTTGTTGTACTTGTTGTAACAGAAAGTGATACAATGAGCCAACCATTTCAATAGGCATTGCTTAGAGGCAGCACTGCCTTCTCTTTTGTAAGCAAAAGAGACAAAAAGCTGATCCGTTTTCCTGAGATCCTTAGTCCGAGTGGTGTAGTATCTCAGTATTCTGTGAACATCCAAAGTATGCAAGAGGTACTACCCTTGGTTGGAGTGTTGGGTAAAGAAAGCGGGTAGCTCAATGGACTGATTCAGCGTAGATTCAGCCACCACCTTAGGGAGAAACTTAGGGTTGGTGCGTAGAGCCACAAGTTCCTTGTGAAAAATCAGATAAGGAATTTTGCACATCAAGGCCTGAAGCTCGGAAATGTGCCGAGCAGAAGCAATGGCCACGAAGAACAGTGTCTTCCAAGAAAGAAACTTCAAATTAGCTGTAGCTGCCGGCTTGAAGGGAGGCAGGGTAAGCCTTTCCAAAATGAAATTCAAGTCCCAAGGAGGGGCAGGAATGCAGATGAGGGTCTCAAATGCAGAACTCCTCTGAGGAAGGTCTTGGAGACTTACAACTGAGCAAAAGTCCTGTCTCCAAGGGGAATATGGTAGGCTGAAATAGCGGCCATGTGGACTTTTAATGAGGAATGGCTGAGACACAGATTGAAGAGATGACGCATGTAGTCCAGGACTTTTTGGGCTGGGCACGAGAAAGGTTCGAAGTCCTTTGAATTGGCCCAAATGGAAAATCGTTTCCACTTCATGGAGTAGGTAGACCTGGTAGAAGGCTTCCTGGCCTCTACCAAGATGTCTGCTACGAGAGGAGAAACTCCAAAGCAGTCTTTAGCTACGTCTGCAGGAGCCACGCATGTAAATGAAGGGATCTGAGACCTGGATGAACAAGAGTCCCCTGATCCTCGGTCAACAATTGTTGCAACAGAGGAAGAGGAAGTGGAGGTTCCTCTGAAAACTTGCAGAAGAGAGAACCAAACTTGCCTGGGCCAGAAGAAAAAATTACTTTCCAGAGTAATTGTGTTTCTTCCCAGTGATGCTCAGATATTCATAACTTTATGCAGTAATCTTCTAAGCAGAACTGCCCAGAGAGATGGAACACATGTAAATGATGGAATCCTTTGCATGAGCCACTTTCCAAATGCTGCATTCTGCTAACTGCCTTTGCTCTAAACCCCTCAGATTTCCTAGAAGCCTGGAAAGACAGGCCCATGAGGAGTAAGTGTGACAATGATAACAATATTGAACATAATAATAAAAATAATAATTATAGTGGGAACTCCTTTAACACCCAGAAAAAGGGGCATCCAACAGGATAGCATAGCATATGAAAGAATACCCCTGAATGGCAGAATCACCTGACAAGGGGGGAATAACAATAGTGAACACAATCACAACATATGTGCCAGACATGGCATTTATACCCCTGAGAACACAGTATACAGGAGTACAAAGGCTGAAGTTCTGGAAGTGGAGGTAGGGAGGGAAGTTATGAATATCTGAGCATCACTGGGAAGAAACACAATTACTACGGTAAGTAATTTTTTCTTCTAACCCCAGTAATGCTCAGTATATTCATAACTTTATGCAGACTACCAAGCAGTACCCCTGGAGGTGGGTACAGAACTCTAATTTGGAAACAGACTTTGCAGGACTGCTGTGCCAAACCTAGCATCACCCCTAGAAAAAATATCCAGATTGTAATGCTTTGTAAAGGTGAGTACTGTTTTTCAGGTAGCTGCTTTACAAATGTCCAGTAATGGAACAACCCTGGCAGCTGCTGAAGTAGCAGCTGTCCCTCTTGTGGAATGAGCCCTCAAACCTGATGTGGGCTCCTTACCAGCCTTTGTGTAGCAGAACTGGATACACTGGACTATCCATCGAGAAATGAACCTTTTGATGCTGGATTACCTTTTCCCACATTTCATAGGTCAGGAGTAGGTGTTTCCTATCCTGCCTATGGACTGTAGGGTGGCTGTCAAGTAGTAGCTAAAAGCTCTTTGACGTCCAAACTATGAAGACTCCTTTCACTTGAACCAAAGTGTTCTGTGAAAAGACAGGTAAGGTAATGGTTTGGTTCAAATGGAAATTAAAACCCATTTTAGGAAGAAACTTCCTGTTTATTTTCAGGACCACTTTGTCTCTCCGGAATGAAATGTAGCCATGTTCAATGCAGTGAGACTGGGGCTCACCGATTTCTCTGACAGAAATTACCATAAGGAAAAAACAATTTTCATGTGGCATATCTCAAATAACTGAAAAAATAGGCTCAAAAAGGGAAACCCATGAGCCTAACCATACACACATTTAGGTACCATGTTGGCACTGGTTCCTTGTGAGGGTGTGTGCAAATGGGATAGGCCTTTAAAGAACCTTTTGAAAACAGAGACTGAGGCACAGAGAAACAGAGAAGCATTCTGTCCACTGAAATGTAAGTATATGCTTTTAAGGTACTGGACTGTAAGTCCAGTAAATGCAGTAGGTAAGATAGTCCAGCACAGCTGGGACACCAGCCTGTACTGTTAAGGGTGAAACCTTTAAAGAGCCTTTTATTTATTTAGTTTTTGTTGACCGGGTAAGTGCACTAGACAAATCCTGCCTATTTTCAAGCACGACCCAGGGGAAGGGGATACAGATGAATGCCAATTACATACTAATTGCCAGCAGATTAGGCCTCACGGTCTATCGAGCCTGCTCGTACCTCAGATCCCTAGTTGGGTACAGAGGCCCCCCCCCCCTTGTGTTCCAGAACACCTATCATCCATCCCCAACCCCCTGGGCCAGGCCATCATCTGATACATCTGCTTTCTGTGTCTGTCCCACCTTCTCTTGAAGCCCTCCACTGTGGATCTCTGAACCAGCTCACCAGGCAGCATGTTCCAAGGATCCATCACCCTCTCAGTGAAAAACCTCCTCCTCCCCCCACCCTTCCACCTTCCAACTTCAAACCATGCCTCTGGTGATACCTCCCTGCTTTAGTCTAAAGATCCCTCGTGTTTACCCTATTTATTCCTTTGAGGTACTTGAAGACCTCAATCATGTCCCTGTCTCTCCTCTCCTCCAATGAAAACAGGCAGAGCTCCTCAAGTCTGTCCTCATACGTCAAATCCCCTAGTCCTCGTATCATCTTAGTTGCCCTCCTCTGTACCCTCTCCAGGAGCTGTATGTCCCTCTTCAAGTGTGGTCTCCAGTACTGTACACAGTACTCAAGGTGTGGTCTAACCAATCCATTGTACAGCGGCAGAATCACTTCCCTGCTCCTAGAGGTGATCCTCCTTATGATGCATCCCAACTAGGGCTGTCATGGTATGAAATTCTGACAGTATGATAACCGTCACATGTAATACTGCGGTTATCACCATACCGAGGTATTGCAGTACAAGTACTTTCTGCATAAAAAAGAAGCCTTCTCGAATTGAGTTATCCTTGACAATGCAGAAAAAAATAGTTGAAAGGTCCCAAAACCGCGGTATACCGTGGATCACGGTTATCGCGGTACAAGAAATTTCCCATGGTATCAATACCGTGACTTCTGATACCGCGGTATACCGTGAAACCGGTATACCATGACAACCCTAATCCCAACATCCTGTTTGCTTTGCTAGCTGCTCTCCTGCACTGCTCGGAGTTATTCATACATGCATCCACCATAACCCCTAGGTCTTTTTCCCCTGTTGAGGCCTCCAGCGCCTCCCCTCCCAGGGTATACTTGTGATTAGGGTATCCCCGCCCAAGATGTAACACCTTGAACTTGGTGATACTGACATTTAATTTCCATGTGTGAGCCCACCTTTCCATGGTGTCCAGGTCCCACTGCAGGGCCAACCTCCCCTCTTCCCCCTCAACTACTGCTCCCATCTTGGAGTCGTCAGCAAAGAGACTCATTTCACACCCTATACCCTTCCTGATGTCTGAAATGTATGCACTAAACAGGATTGGACCCAGGACTGAGCCCTGCAGTACCCCACTACAGACCTCTCTAGGGTTCGAGAGCTCCCCACCGACCACTACTCTCTGAGTGCATCCAGCTAGCCATTTTTCAATCCATCTAATCATCAAAGGGCCTACTCCCAACCCTGTCAGTTTTTCCACCACACCAATGTGGGGGACAGAGTCGAATGCCTTGCTGAAGTCCAATGTTAACTGAAGTGCAGTTGCAGCAGCCACTTCGAAGAGTGGGGTTATTCTAGATGCCCTACAGGGGGCATGCCTTAGACAACTAGTATTGTAGCCCACTCAAGAGGGAGCAATCTTAGACCTGGTTCTCTCAAATGGAGATGGAGAGAGGATCACAGATGTAGAAGTGGGTAGCCATCTGGGAACTAGCGACCATCGAACAGTATGGTTCACAATAAACACAGCAATAGAGTCAAGCCATACAAAGGCAAAAGTACTGGACTTCAGGAGGGCTGACTTTGTCAAAATGGGTGAGTGCCTAAGGAGTGCACTAGCAAATGGGCAGGAAGGAGGGGTGGAAGAACAATGGGGAATAATAAAAACTGTCATCACAGAGGTAACAAGCCTTTGTGTGAAGCAAATAAACAAAACAAAACAAAACCATGTAAGAAACCACTATGGTTCTCAAAGGAAGTGGCAGTGAAGGTTCAAGAGAAAAAGAAAGCATTCAGGAAGTACAAGGAATCGAAGAAGGAGCAGGACAGAGAACTGTATCAGTTAAAGCAAAAGGAGGATGGGAGGCAGTCAGAATGTCAAATGTATGGCAGCTTAGATTCAATGCTAAGAAGTGCAAGGTAATGCACCTGGGAAACAAAAACCCAGAGGAAGAGTACACAATGGGGGGTGAGATACTAACAACAACAAAAATGGAAAGGGACCTGGGGGTAGTCATATCAGATGACCTAAAGGTGGGCAAGCAATGTGAGAGGGCAGCAAGGAGGGCTGGGGGATACTGGGATGCATAGGGAGAGGCATCACCAGTAGGAAACAGGAAGTTATTATCCCTCTGTACAGACAGCTGGTGAGACCCCATCTGGAGTACTGCGTGCAGTTCTGGAGACCCAATCTCCGCAAAGACATAGACAGGATGGAAGCTGTCCAGAGGAGGGCAACTAAAATGGTGCAGGGTCTGCACCGGAAGACATATGAAGAGAGACGAAAGGAGCTTAATATGTATAGCCTCGAGGAAAGGAGGGAGAGGGGGGACATGATAGAAGCGTTCAAGTACCTCAAGGGAATCAACAAAGTCCAAGAGGTAGCATCTTTCAAAAAACAGAGGTGTGCAAGAACAAGGGCACAATTTGAAGATGGGGCGGCTCAGAGGTAATTTAAGAAGTATTTTTTCACAGAGGGTTGTGGATGCATGGAGCGGCCTTCTAGAGGAGGTTGTGGAGTCAAAAACAGTGGTGGAATTCAAGCATGCATGGGACAGTCATAAGGCCATTCTAGGGGGTTGGGGTAGGAAGAAGTAGGCTGCTGGTTAACTAGGATCTGCAGCTTATCCAGTAGATAGGGAAATGGGCAGACTGGGTGGGCCAAGCGGTCCTTATCTGCTGTCAAATTCTATGTTCTATATGTTTCTATAATAATACATCCGCAGGCTTTCCCTTGTCCAGTTCTGATGTTACCCATTCGTAGGACTCCATAAGATTGGTTTGACATGATCCACCGGGCACAAACCCATGTTGCCGACTATCCAGACCTCCCACCTCCTCCAAGTACACCCCCAATTATTCCTTTAGTATACTCTCCATTCATTTTCCCACCACCAAGGTCAAATTGATGAGTCTATAGTTACCTGGTACTTTCCTCGACCCCCCCTTTGTGGATTGGCACCACATGTGCCTCTCGCCAATCCTTAGGTACCTTCCCTGTCTCAAGCGACCTGCTGAAGAGCTCCGCCCGGGGTGCAGCCAGTATGTCTGCTAGTTCTCATAGTACTCTCGGATGAATGCCATCCGGCCCAGGAGATGTATCTTTCTTTAGGCCCTTACGGGCTAATCACACCCTTTTGGTGGAAACAGCATCATCCATACCATCCACCTTACTGGTCTTTTTATCCTTATCCTGATGTGACACCCCTTGGGTACCTCTTCCTCCCTCTTGCTCCTTTTTTGCTGCTCCCCTGATCCCACTCACTACCACTTCTATTCCCATCACGCCTTGCTTTGCAGATATCCCATGCCCCTCCCTAGTAAACACAGAGGTGAAGTACTCATTTAATACCTCTGCCAGGTCCCTCGCCTCTTCCACCCACTCTCCTTCTGATCTCAACCTGCCAAGACGGCCCTTAGTTTTTCTCCACTCCCCAATGTACCAGAAGAACCATTTTTCCCCTCCCCGTACCCCCTGTGCCAGCTGCTGCTCTTTATTGGACTTTGCCCCCACACCATCCGGGAGACTTTTCTAGATGCAAGATGGTACATTTCCATTTCCCTATCCCCTCTCATTGTTTTATATTTTTTGTAGGCAGCCTTCTTTTCTCTGACCACTACCTGAACCTCACTGGACCACCAGCATGGTTTATGTGACCTTGCTCCCTTACGCTCCACCTTGGCGCTGGTCCTGACTGCCTCATGAAATCCCCGGTTTATGACTTCCCATTTCTTTTCCACATTTGTCATTGTTGTAATCTCCTTCAAGTGATCCTTGGAATATTCCCCATGCCCAAAGTCTGCCCCTGAGTCCACTGCCAGTGTCCTAGATCTCCCCACATGCTTATTTGAAACCAGACAGTATTGTGGTCGCTTCCAGTTAGGGATCCTCTACAGCAGGTCCCTTGGATCCCCATCCATGGAACCACGTCCAGGACATGCCTCTCCCTTGTGGGCTCCATCATGTGCTGTGTTAAGAACACATCCTGGAAGCCATCCAGAAGCTGCCTGCTCCTTGGCCACCTTAGAGGACATGGTTCCCCAGTTTGTACCTGGCATATTAAGGTCCCCCATCAACACCACTCCCTCCTCTTTTGGTCCACACTGGGCAATGATGTTGCCCAGCAACCATCCTCCAGAACATCACCCATCCCGTGGGGGCCTATACACTACACCCAGCTTGACCTTACCTCCTGTCGGGGTTCGTAAGGTGACCCATAAGGCCTCCAAGTTTCCCTCTGCCTCTTCTACTCTAGCAATTTCTACGGCATCTCTAATGAACATAGCCACTCCACCCCCTCTGCTTTCCTTTCTGTCCTTCCTAAGCATAGTGTACCCCCATGCGTTTAGGTCCCAGTCATGGTTTTTTTTTTTTAAATTTTGCTTTTATTCCCTGAGCTACCTGCCGCCTTACTATCACGCCCGGTCACGGGCCGCTGACCCTCTGCCCGTCAGCCACAGCCCTGATACCCCGTGGCTTTGCAGTGGGGCGCAAGCACTCCGGCATATGCCGCAGGGCACTGGGATTAGGTCAGGGGCTTGGCCTGGGGGAGCACATTGAGGCCGCCAAGTGCAGCTTCATCATGGCGGCAGGCAGCTCCTCCATTTTCGCTTTTCGGGGAGGCGGGGTGGTGCCATGATGTCACCATCCGCCCCGCCGCCTGTAGAGTTGTCAAGCATCGGCTTGCGTGGTAACCCCAGCCTCCGCCAGAAGTCCCCAACGCACCGATCACTACCACCCTCCCCGGAAGAGGCTGCCCAGCAGGCGCTCAATCCTACCCCCCGGCGGCCCTCCCGGCGGCCCCGGATTCCAGACCCAGGTCGCCCGGCGCAAGCGGAAATCCCACCACTGCGCCAGTGGGCCGGCTCAGTCATGTTTTTTGTTGGCCCATGCTCCTGACTGCCGCCACATCCACCCCCAACTGCATGGCCTGGAACTCTGGCAACTTGTTTCCCAAGCTCCTGGTATTCACTAACACCACCCCACCCTTATCCCTGATCCCTTTTCGAACCTCACCCAGGTTCCTAATACTTCCATCCACCTCTGCTCCTCCTGAAACCTCCTCCCCACTCTGTTTCCCCCTCCCCCTTGGGTTTGAAGGCTACTCCCTCATCTGGAGAAGAGGGCTTCTGGTCAGCCCTCCTTATCCCTCCCCCTCAAGTTTAAACTCCCACTCTTCTTGAATGTAGTCAGCCACCCCTGTTTAAGGACTTCTCCCTAACGGGCAAGATGAAGCCTGTCCTTGGCATACAGTCCCTTATCCTCCCAAACTCCTTTCCAGTTCCCCAACACCCCCGACCCACTTTCTTCACCCCACTTCCTGAGCCAGTCATTAACCTCTGTGATCTTCATTTTTTTCTCCACTGAGGCCTTTGGTACTGGCAGTATCTCCAAAAAGGAAATGTTGCATCCATTATACCGACAGACTCTGGCAAGTTCTCGGAACCTTGCCTGGATTTCCAAAATGCTATTTCTCTCTAGATCGTTAGTTCCCAAATGCACCAGGAAATCCGGTTTCCCTCCACAATCCCTAACCAGTTCGTACACCATGAACTTTGCTCTTGCACCGTCAGCCCAGAGATACTCACTACCTTCAACTGGCTATGGCATCCACCCCCCTTTCCCTCCCAATGGATACCCCTAATCATGAAGTCTCCCAAAAACAAACCTTAACATCGCCATCATCCTTATGGTTACCTCCACTATGTGCTGTCAACCCAACATCCCCCCTCTTTATTCACGATCTCAATCCCTTGGGAGTTTTATTTATTTATTTATTTTATTTAGTTTTTGTTGACCAGGTAAGTGCACTAGACAAATCCTGCCTATTTTCAGGCAAGACCCGGAGGAGGGGGATACAGATGAATGCCAACTGACCTTGAACCAGATTAAGCTGTTCATGGTATTTTTAGTGAATGAGGGAAATTTGGCCAGGACACCGGGGAAATTCCTCTACTCTTCTTCGATAAGTGCCATGGGATCTTTAACATCCAAATGAACTACCACCAATCCAGGCAGATGGTACCTCGGTTTAACGTCTCATCCAAAAGACGGCACCTCAGAAGTGCAGCACCCCTTTCATGCTGCACTACAGTGTCAGTACTAGGATATTAACCCAAGTGCCAGATGTGGGAACTGAACCCACAGCCCTCTGATCTCCCGGCCTCAGAGGCGAGTGTGCTATCTAGTGAGCCACTGACACTTTTCCCGCCTTATTAGAGACCCCCTTGTCACCCTTCCCTTTCTGCCTCCCTTGTTATTTTGCCCACTTAACTCAGACCTCCCCTGAATAGGTGCCCCCTTTAACCCTCTCTAATCAGAACCATTTATCCAGGCCCTGATGGTTTCCCCTTCCCCCACACCACCATCCTCCTCCCTTGTAATAGTACCCCTGCCTCCAGAGCTCTCTGTGGGTCCCCTTTACCTAAGGCCCCATCCTTGGCACAAACCCCCCTCCTGAAGGGGGGCCCTTCCCCCACCTCCTTGTCTCCCAGGTTCTCTCCAGTCGTGCTCTCCTCCCTCATGTCTGCAATATGTTGCATCTCCCCCACCTGCTTAACATTTACGTTTCCAATTCTCCCTCTGGGACTATTTCTATCCTTTCCATTGCTGGTCTGTGATGCCCTATGAGTATCAGACTCCCTGCCCCCGGCCTCCGTATCAGTTTCTTCATTTCCACCAACCCCTTCCTCCCCCTCTAGGTTGCTTAGTGGCTCAAATTTATTGTAACACTCTATGCCAGCCTCCATCAAGTAACCTGAGTTTCCACTGACTGCCCCTTTAAACTGCCCCTCTTACCCTGTTCTCCTTAGGAGCTCCCTTCCCACAATCTGCTCTTTTAGGCTTCCCTACAACAGCCCCTCCCTTCTCACTGTCTGCTCTTCTAGGCTTCCCCGCAATAGCCCCTCCTGACTCTTCCCCCTTCACTCTCTTTATATTCGGAATGTTTACCCCATAAGTTTTCCCCTTAGCATCAACATCCCTATCCAAGGGTCCTCTGTCCCTAATATCCCCCGCTTGATGTAACATAACGTCCTGTAATTTCTGAGCATTGCCCCAGCCTCCTCTCAGCCCCACCCTTCTGCCACACATATCCACACCCTTATCCTTGGATACACCCCCCAACTCCCCCAGCTTACTCCTTAACCAATATTTTATTTTATTTATTTAGTTTTTGTTAACCGGGTAGGTGCACTAGCCATAAAATGACTATTTTCAGGCACAACCCGGGAGAGTACAACAAAAAGAGAACAGTTGAACAACAGCAACATGGGTGCAATAATACAAACAGAGGAACAGTACAGCAGTGCTACAAAAATACAATGGGTAGAAACAACAAAAAAATAATGGCAAGCATTATACAGAGAATGGCAGTAAGATATATAATGAGTGCAGAAACCACGGACCCGACCTGTGGAGTGAAAGAGTTAATAAGATAATAAGATTATATAGAGAGAAATGTGAGGAATGTTTAAACATAACAAGAAAGACTGACAGAAGGAAGGTCAGGGGTGGTAACTGGCAAAACAACAGTGGATGGTCAGCAACAATGTTAGAGAAGGAAGAAAGCTAGTAGTCAAAAAGTTATTTACAAAGAGAAGGAAAAATATGGGGAGGGGAAGGGGAGACAGTCCTGGAGCTGGATTAGAGCAGGGGTGACATTACTGGTAAGTCTCAGGAGCTTCAGGTTGGGTCAAAGCATGTACAAGCATCAGCTAAGGATAGATAATGACGATATTCACTTTTAAATCCAAAGTGAGGCTGAGACAGCCGGAGGTTGAGTGGAAGAGCATTCCATAGCCTGGGAGCAGAGAATTGGAAGGCACCTGTGCCTTTAGTCGTCCAACATCTCGGAACATAGAGCAAGGATTTGTCAGCTGATCGCAGGCCATGGGAGGATGGTTGAGGGACCAGCAACGCCACCAGCTGGGATGGGTTTTTTTCCCGGATGATCCAAGGTAGTATTGTCTACTGGCAGAGGGTGAGAGCCAATTCAGATCCTTATAAAGAAGGCAGTGATGTTTGAGTCGAGGTGATGAAGAGGCAAATCGGCATATATTGTTATAAGTCACGTCCCATTTTAGTAGGGAGGTTTTATGGGCAGAGGTAAGAACAGAGGCACCATAAGTAAGGGTTGGCAGCAGAATACCTCGGGCAATTGCTAATTTAGCTGAGGGTGTAGCTCGTTTTGTAAGCTACTCCCAGTTTCGAGTTTACAGCTTTGCATGAGGACTGAATGTGCAGATTAAAATCCAGGTACTGGTCCAGCAGGATCCCAAGGTGCTTGAAGGAAGCAACATTTTCAAGTGGAAATCCTCCTGGGTAAAGAATCTCCAGCAAACTACAACAGGCCTTAATCTTCGGTGCGGAACCTAGGAGCGTGGCTTTCGTTTACTTTTCATTTAGTACAAGCTTACGGTCTAGTAGCCAGTTTAAGACCTTATTGAACTCTGAAGTAAGTGATGTGTTTATGCAGGCAATACTAGAAGTACTAGTATAGATGATCAGGTCATCAGCATAGAGAATGGCTGAGCAGGATTCCAGGACCTCAGCTGCATTGTTGATAAAAATTGAGAACAGAAGGGGCCCAAGGATAGAGCCCTGACGGACCCCAAGGTTGATAGTAGACGTGTTGGACAGGGAGGAGTTAAATTTGACAGCTTGAGATCTGTTTGACAGGTAGCTACAGAACTAGTCCACAACAGGGTAGAGAAATGGAATTTATGGAGAGTGGAGAGAAGCAGGGAATGGTCTACAAGGTCGAAAGCCTTAGTGAGGTCAATGAAGATGGCACCTATGAGTTTTCCAGAATCCATGTTGGACAGAATATCAGTAGTTAGTTGAAGAAGAGCCGTGGTGGTGCTATGACCTTTTCTGAAACCATGCTGAGTGTCTGAGAGGAGATTGTAGTGTGTAAGGTAGTCAATAGTCTGTGATGCAACTATTTTCTCTAGGATCTTGATAAGGACAGAGAGAATTGCTATAGGTCTGTAACTGGCCATGTCTTTTGGGTCACCTTTTTTAAAGACAGGTGTTACTCTTGCAGATTTCCATAGGTCCGGCACAGTGCTATGGATAAGGGATAAAGTGTACATTCTGGCAATCGGAGAGGCAATGAGTGGAGCAGCCAGTTTAAGAAGACGAGGTTCCAGTGAGTCAGAACCAGAGGTGGTATTGGCAGATATGGATCTCAGTAATTTCAGAACTTTCGCTCTTGATATAGGCTTGAAATAGAATGGTGGCGCTGGAGGAGCATCATACGATAGGGCAGTATGGTTGTTTGATGGTAGTGTGGTAGGTAGATTGGAGTGCGATCCACTAGGTTGTAAAGCCAAGGTATAGTGTGACAGATCAGGGAAAAGATTGTTAAAACTGTTTGAGATGGTCCTAGGGTCATTACAATGTGCCCCATTTATGATCATTTCATCAGGAGTGACCGACTGCGAGGTACCCAGAAATGTCTTGAAATGGGCCCAGAATTTCCTCGAGTCACAGGCTGAGCTTTGTAGATGGTCCCTGCAGTATTTGCTTTTAGCAGCTCTAACTGGTCTCTTACCTCTGTTCCTTAGTTCACGACAGACAATAAGATCTGACTGTAGACCAGTTTGTTTGTAGTGAATCCAGAGCTTGTCCCTCTGGTGCAGATTAGCAAGGAGGTCTTTATGCAGCCACCTCGTCTGTTTCCCTCTGACCCTCCTAGTAGTCTTGGGAGCATGTTTATATTGAATGGTCAGAAATTCACTTATGAATATCTGTAGAGCAACCTCCACATCCTTTGTTTGATAGATACCTGCCCAGTCGATACTGGAGACATCATAGAGAAATGCATCCTGGTCAACATGAGCTAGATTTGTAAACATGATTAGTCTTGATGGAGGAGATGGAGACGCAACCATAGATAGGATACAAAAAGTGGGTGAGTGGTCTGTTAGTGCATCTGCAAGGATTCCTGCTTTCGACACATGCTCCGTATGGTTAACCATCACCCAGTCTAGGAGTGTGCCCGTCTGATGGGATGACATGGCTATAGTTGCTTCAGAGATCAACTGGTGAAAATTAAAATTAAGCGTGAGTGATTGCAAGGATATTTGAGTTGACCCTAACCAACTGAGGTTAAGATCACCTAGGATGACAGCCTCATTATGATTTACAGTCTGGGAGGTGATGTCAAACAGTTCTTGAAGACCTACTATTCCCCCAGCAGGGGGATTATAGGCACAGATAATATGAAGCTTCTCTTCCCCCAATACAATAGTTGTCTGTATGAATTTGCACACTGCGGGAGAGGCAGATGCCGGGACAATAGAGCTGTTGAAGTGGTTTTTGAAGAATAGGGCAACTCCACCTCCACGCTTGGATGAGGATCTATCCGGCCGGAACAGGGAATAGTTAGGCGAGGAGCATACGCCATCAGGTATACCCGGGTTTTAGCCAAGTTTCTGTGAGACAGAGTACATCAGGATTGTGGAGTTTCACCCAGGCCTCAAGCTCCACATGGTGACTGGTAAGACTTCTGATATTGATATGGGCAATTAATAATCCTTTCTTGGACATGCCAGATAATTCATTTGGGGAAAAGAAACAGGTAGGTGGACCTGGATTTAGTTTGACGTCCCCAGATAGCAGAATAATGATCATGGCTAGGAACCAAAGCCTTGCACAGTGGCAGGTTAGGGTGAAAGCACATCTCCATGGCAGCTTCCTCTTGGCATGTACATGGTAATAGATGCTGCCTCTAACAAGGAGGATAGGGTTAGGTTGAAGATCAGGCTTTGTCTCTGCAATCAAGTTAGAGAAACTATAGTTGTGGTAAGCCTCTGAGGAGTCTTTTGCCATTTGGTTATATGGGAGAGCCCATGTGGCAGTGTCCAGACTGAGTAAAAGGACAAATGCCAAGAGTACCCACAGCAGACTATACTTCGCCATAGTGTTACTATTTGACTTGGGTAGGAAGGCTAGTAGTATACTGAGACAGAGGATTAGCTCTTAGGGGATAAAGAGATAGTGTCTGTAAAATTAAGACTGCCAAGGGTGACCGTGTTACACCGTTTTAACCCTTGGCCGAAATTAGAGATAGAGCAAAAACAATGAAGTGTTTCCTGCTAGCGTAGCAATTATTTAGAAGAAGTGGATCAGAGAAGCAGAAAGTAAAGCCCCACAAAGGTTAATTAGGAAAGCAGACCAGCCAGAGGCTCTACTTGTGGTAAAGATTACAGTGAGGAAATGAAGACCTATTCAAAATATGTTAGAAGGCATCCCTAGTGGTGGAATTTTAAAAAGGAACTAACAGGAGCCTAGACAGATAGCAGTAATGTTCGGCAAAAGTCAATGCAAAGCAGAGGGCGCCGAAGCCCAGAGACTGATAATCTGACAGAGAAAAGGCAGGGCCAAACAGTGGCCGAGCAAACAGCAGCAGTCCAATCAGAGGAGGGTGGCAGCAGGTGGCTGCCTATCAAGCCCACACAGTGCTACGCCGGAGCAGCCCGGACACTTAACCAGATTTGAAGGTGTCGTGTTCGTCAGGAGGATGGAGGTACGGGCAGCTGGCAGGATTAGCCGCACCGCTCACTGGGAGCACGATCAGGCGCAGTGGATCTATTTTAAGATATAAAATGTAGGTTAAGATAGAATGTTATTAGCTAGGGCAAGGGATACCAAGACAACTTGAAAATTACTCGGGGTAGCAAGGGAGGAAGCCCAGGTATGGAACTGCACAGTAGACAGCAGAGCAGGCGCTAAGCAAAGTTGATAGGCAAGCAGATGGTGAAAATAGGAAGATGTCTTTAAAGATAAGACAGGACAAGTGTTAGGCCTAATAGCTGCACTCTGTATCTTTAAGAGGAGTTGCAATATTAGTGAGAAGGGAGGATGAACATTGCTAGGGGTGGTGGCGAGGGGGGGGAGGGAGAGTATTTAATAAAGGCTGAAACTGGGGAAATGGAGGGTGAGAATTCAAGTAGCAAGGAGACAGAAGGACAGAAAGTGAAAGAGAAATTTAAATATTTGAAGGGCAAAGCTTACAACTGTGACCCAAATGGAATCTGGTCTAAAAAGAAAAAACTGTATCACTTTAAAGTTAGTTTCTGATCTAGGGTAGCGTACCACCGGACCTTAAAACAAAGAGAGCTGTAATATTTTACAATCTACAAACCTGCAGCCTAAATGAACTTGCACTTCAAACTACCCTTGGAGTGCAAAATTGCTGTAAACAGGCTTTGGTTCGCATTTAAGTTAGGATTTACAAGACAATTTGGAGAGACTTAACAAGTACCACAATCAGAATATAACATTAGCTTAAGGTCCAGAGAGGAAACAGAAGTAGCAAAGAATTAAAGAACTGCAGCAGTCCGTCAGCAGGCAGAGTCGATGGTTCTGGACAGTCCAGCTTCTGCAGCGTACCTTCGGTCTGCTGATCAGCGGGCAGTACAGCAAGAAAGGCAGCCGGTGGACAGAAGGGGTCCGCCCGGCTGCTTGCTGCAGCAGAGGCACCAGTGTCAAAGGTGAAGCTTCGGTCTGGTGATCAGCGGGCAGTACAGCAAGGAAGGCAGCCGGTGGACAGAAGGGGTCTGCTTGGCTGCTTGCAGCAGCAGAGGCACCCGTGTCAAGGGTGAAGCTTTGGTCTGGTGATCGGCGGGCAGAACAGCGAGGAAAGCAGCCGGCGGTCAGAAGGGGTCTGCCCGGCTGCTTGCAGCAGCAGAGGCACCCGTGTCAAGGCTGAAGCTTCGGTCTGGTGATTGGCGGGCAGTACAGCGAGGAAGGCCACCGGCGGACAGAAGGGGTCTGCCCGGCTGCTTGCAGCAGCAGAAGCACCCGTGTCAAGGGTGAATCTTCGGTCTGGTGATCAGTGGGCAGTACAGCGGGGAAGGCAGCCGGCGGACAGAAGGGGTCCGCCCGACTGCTTGCAGCAGCAGAGGCACCCGTGTGAAGGGTGATGCTTCAGTCTGGTGATCGGCAGGCAGTACAGCGAGGAAGGCAGCTGGCGGATGGAAGGGGTCCACCCGGCTGCTTGCAGCAGCAGAGGCAGCAGTGTCAAGGGTGAAGCATATACTTCACTCCTGAAGTGAGATAGCTGTCTACAGAGCGAGCAGTCTCCCTCTCTCCAGGCCCAATTGAGAATTATTGCCACCCCACAGCCTGTGCAGCCTACAACCCTTCCAAAGATGCCTGTCATGGTGGAATGAAGCCACCCTGTTTGTCCCTCTCTGTTCATAATAGCACACACCCCTTTTCTCAGTCCCTTCCCCCTGGAATACCGTCTCTCTCTCTCTCTCTCTCTCTCTATACTATTTCAAGCCCACCAATAATGTTGCCAAGTCTCACAAACACATACAGTCCAGTGTGTGTCTAGTCCTGCTAACAGTGTGTGTGTATGCAGACATCAGGTACCGTATGATGTCACAGGCCCACCAGTTCCTGTTGCTTCAAATTTCAGTCACAAACAGAAATGCACAGCCCTACAATCCCAACCCCCAGTGGCTTTTCAGTATTTAAGAAAACCTACAAAACAGGGTGGGTGGGAGGGCTCCACCACCACCAGGCAAACATCACATTAAATTTCACTCTAATTATCACTGCCAAACAAGTGTTCCCACAAGCCCCAATAGTTACAATATCACAGCCCAAGTAACAGTTCTAACTCAAAGTAGTAATTTTTAACACACAGACCCAATTTCAAGTACAAAACTATTCAAACATTTCAGTTAAAACAGAATATAAACCAAACCTCTTTCCTAAACAACCTCCTACTTCTGTTCCCAGGTGGACAAATTCCCCTACTCTTTCCGAGAAGTGCCATGGGATATTTAACATCCACCTGAACTACCACCAATCCAGGCAGATGGGACCTCGGTTTAACGTCTCATCCAAAAGACAGCACCTCAGAAGTGCAGCACCCCTCTCATGCTGCACTACAGTGTCAGTACTGGGATATTAACCCAAGTGCCAGATGTGGGAACTGAACCCACAGCCCTGTGATCTCCTGGCCTCAGAGGCGAGTATGCTACCTACTGAGCCACTGACACTGACTTTTGGAGATAGGATCAGGAGTGACTTGAAATATTTTGTCTAGCTGATATGCAGGCTGATGCTACAGCTGCAAGTCCAATAAATGTAAATAGGAAAACAATCAAACACAGCTGGGACCCCAGCATGTGCTGGTACCAGTTCCTAGTTGAATACCAATAGAAAAAACCTTTTCCATTTGAAGTACATATTTTCTTAACAGAGGGATTCCTGTAACCCTTTAAAATGTCCAAGACATTTTCAGAAAATTACAAGCCTACATACTGCAGACCCTCAAGAGCCATGCCTCGAGACCGAGTTTTGGGTACAGGAGCCTCCCTTGGTTGGAGGTTAGCAGACTCTGCCTCCGAGGAAGGTGCATTGGTTCAAACCCAGACATGGAGAGTAGCAGAGAGTACCATGGCTGCCTGGCCAAGTCTGGTGCTATCAAGAGCACTGATGCTGACTGACACCTGAGCTTAAGAAAATACTCTGTACACCAGAGGGAAGGAGAAAAGCATGTAGGTGCTTCCTTGACTAGTCCAGAGCCAGAGCATCCAGAGGGACTGTTACCGTATCTGGTGGTCTGCCATAGTACAATGGCAGGTGGTGGTTCCTGTGGGACACAAACAAGTCTACCTCTGGGGTGCCCCACCTCCTAAAGATTGCTTGTACCATCTGACTGTCCACATCCCATTCATGATGGGAATAGCTGATTTGAATCAGGGTATCTGACCAGGTATTGTCCTTGCCATCAGATGAATAACCTGAAGGGGACCTCCCCCTCATGGAGCATTCTAGACTGACTCCCTATTATCATGAGTCTTCTGCAGGCAGGGCTTGACTTTATCCATCCCTGCTTGTTTGTGTAATACATTGTGGTGGTACTGTCTCTTCTGACCTGTACTACCTTCCCTGTACTAGATGTGTGAAAACCCTTAGTGCCAGTAACACTAATCTTGGCTCCAGCAGGTTTCTGTGCAGAAGTGAATCTGTGCTGGGCTGGTGTGAACCCCCAGATGGGAGCCCCACACTAGCAGAGATGCATCTGTTGACTGAACAACTGATGGGGACTCTTGCTGAAAAAAGGGGCCTCTTTCCTCAGGTTGGTTTCTTCTTTCCACCCTTGGGTGACCTGTAACAATGTTTTTTGTTACCAGAATTAGTTTTGAGAGAGGGACCTTTCTCCCAGTGAACCCAGAGGTGAAACTGAATGTCCCTCATCTATAACCTGGATTCCAGGACTATGCCAGTGACAGGTGTCATGGGGCCAGTAGCTGAAGAAACTGTATTTTGGCTTTTAGTTTGTTCAGGCTGAATGAGCCCACTATCAGCGGGATCCATCTTGCTCTGCTGAGAGGCGGGTAGGCCCTGCCTTGCAAGGTATCTAGCTCTGCTCCTATGAACCATAGTGCCTAAAGAGGCTGAAGGACAGAACTTCTTTAGATTTATCAGGAATCCTAGCGACTCTAGGAGCCCCTGGGCCACGTGCTGTGTTGATTTTACAACCCCCAGCCAGTCATCTAGGTATGGGAAAACTGTGACACCTTGTCTTCAAAGGTTTGCCAGAACCTTTGCCAAGCACTTTGTGCAGACTCTTAGAGAGTGACCCTTTAAGTCCAGTGATGCCAACCCTTCCCTTGTCTGGAGTGTTGGCCGAATCAGCGACAAAGATCATTTTGGCCTTGTTAAAAAAATACCTGTTTAGTACCCTGAAGTCTAAGACAGGCCAGCACTCCCTGTTTACTTTGTGGTACCTTTTGCTGTACTAGGACAGGCTCCACTGTTTGACAGTAACAGGTTTGAACCTCCTTTTCCAGGAGTTCTCTCTTTACATCTGTAGATGGTTTTAAAACTTTTTTTTATTTATTTTTTTAACTGTTGGCAGGGGTTTGAACTGTGAGACAATCCCTAACTCACCATGGTGCCTGAAGTACCCCTGCTGTGGGCACTGCTGATACTGGGGCACAACTCTGGCCTGATAAAAGAAAGGCTTGGTGTGAAATGATCTGTCTCTGCCTCCCCTTCCATATGTTTTATTGGCGGGGAAGCTTTCTTTTGCAGAATTGCTACTATAGGCGGATTTTATATACATCCACCTTTGTCATGTAAACCTTTATCTTTCTTCCAAGAGGGAATTACCCTCAACTGGAAAATACATAGCCTTGGTTTTGGTATCCTGAATGAGGTCTGTGACTCAACAAGGCAAACCTCCTTTGAGCCAGCCGAGGCCACTGTATCTGCCATTTATCTGGCAGCAGTGCCAGAAGAAGCAGCAGTCATATGACTGGTATTTGGCTGCTCCCAAACCCAACTTAACTGTTGCAGCTAGATCATCTGACAGGGAAGTCTGAGCCTTGACTGCCATAGCAAGGATAGATTGCCATAGTGACTTTTGGTATTGAGCATCAAAGGCTTGAAAGCCGTGCTGTCAATTTTTCTGGAATCCTTGCTAGGAGGAATGCCAGGGGTATCTTTGCCTTGTTACAGGCTGTCACTTGTACTACTCCTTGGTGGACAGGGCGGGAGAATAAAAATTCAGCTCCATCCCTCCCTGTCCAGCTGATATTTCTTATCCAGCCTCTTTTCAAGAGGGGAAGACAGAGCTTTGAATCTGTAGAACTCTTTACAGTATCTTTCCTGAAGAATGTATTCACAGGAAGGAGAAGCTTTTTAGTGGGTGTCAGCCCAGTCATTTCTCACAATATGAAAAGTGAGGAATAATCCTCAAATGCTTTGTAGGAATAGCCCAACTCCTGTTCAGGGAAAAACTCAGTTTAATAGGTTCCCCTTTCTTCTATTTGATCATAAACATATATTCTTCCTCTTAATAATAGGAAGACTGACCAGAGGAGACAGACTGCTTTGCAGGAGTCTGCTATTGAGAAACAGACAGCCCTTGCAAGCCTAAACGTTGTTTTTGGGTTTTTCTGAAAGCCATTCCAGGCTTTTTTTTTTCCCAATTAATTAATTAATTTATTTATTTTTTACATACTTTCTCCTTGAAAGTTTTACATTTCTGCAGGAGTTGTTAGGCTTTATAGCAGGCACAGAAGTCCCCAAATGCTGTCCAGCAGGAGGTTCTGTGTTTGATTTATTTGAGAGAACCAGGGAGTCAGCCGGTTCAGTAAGTCTTTTAGGAACTGCTCGTCTCAGGGGTAGCAGTTACAATAATTGTTGTGGTTTCAGCCACAGTAATTTAGGGTGTCTGCTGGTCAGAGCTAGAGGGACCCTTAGGTGGTGATAACTTTTTTATTTAGCCTTATCCAGGCATGTTTCAATAGTTTTCTCAGGACATGTAATGCAGATTTCACTCTGCTTGGAAATGTACATGCCCAGAGAGGCAAACAAAGACTGTTTGCCTTAACAAAATATCACCACTCTCAACACATAATTCAAAACCGGGATCGTCAGTTTTCTTTCTCATTCTTATTCTGACATTTTCCATATAAAACCGGTATACGTTGTAACCGCTAAAAAATGTATTTATTTAAACTTTATTTAACATTTGTGGTCGGTTCCAGAACTGATGAGGAACCAATCGGTACCAGAAACCAAGTAAAAATGAACCGAGGCTATCGGTTCAGGAACCAGTATTAGCGGTTCTTAAAACAAGCTAAATTAAATAAAATTTAAACATAACTAATGGAGTTTTTTAGTCAGAAAACTCCAATACATGTAAAATAAACCTCAGTCTCCCCCCCCAGTTATACTGAACTGGGAGAAACCAAGACACTTACAATTTAAACACTAAAACTATGGGTTTACTTAAAATTATGAAAAGTAAAAGGCAGCAAATGGAAAGTAAAGAATACTTATATATATTTTATACGTTTTCTCACGTCAGAACAAGATGATTAGGATAGGATCTCCGAGCGTCTAGTCTTGACAGGCGGAGAGAAAAATCTGAGGGGTTTAGAGCAAAGGCAGTTAGCAGAATGCAGCATTTGAAAAGTGTCTCATGCAAAGGATTCCATCATTTGCATGTGTTCCATCTCGCCGGGCAGTTTTGCTTAGAAGGCTTACTGCATCAAGTTATGAATATACTAAGCATTACTGGGGTTAGAAGGGAGTGATGAGAATCATTTGAGCTCCCTCCGATCTGAGTTTGTTCAGGATCCTCGGAATTAAAGGAAAGGGAGGGAAGGCATAAAGTAATCTGTCCCTCCAAGCGAGAGACAGAGTGTCCCGCCAAAAAAAGTCTCGCCCTGGAGCGAGTGAGCAAAAGGCAGGAAGTTTTGCATTCTGGGGAGAAGCGAAGAGGTCTATCTGAGGTGTCCCCCATTGCCGAAAGATGCAATTTTTTGACTTGTTGAACTAACTCCCATTCGTGGGACCTGGCTGAGTTGGTCTGCCAGTGTGTTTTCCACTCCCAGAATGTGAACCACAGTCAAGTGAAGGTGATGTTGGGTTGCCCAATGCCAGACTCTCATTGCTTCCTCCCTGCCTGTTGAGATACCAGACTACACACGTTGTCTGATTGTATGAGGAGTTGACCGGGGAGGATGAAGGAGAGTAGAGCCTGAAGGGCATAAAGGACTGCTCTCAGTTTCAGCACATTTATGTGCAGATTTTGTTTGAACTTGGACCAGCTGCCCCGAGTCCTGCGAGACCCTATATGGGCACCCCAACCTTCTCCTGACGCATCTGTCGTCAAAGTCTGGGATGGGGGTTCGATGCAGAAGTGAACTCCCAGGCATAGGTTCTCCTGAACCATCCACCATTGCAAGTCCCTGATCATGGGATCAGAAACTAGTACCTCTTGGTCTAGATTGTCCATGGTCTGGTCCCATTGTGACCGTAGCGTCCATTGAGAGATCCTCATATGCAGCCGAGCAAGTGGGACTGTCGGAATAGTAGCCGCCATTAGCCCGAGGAGGTGGAAGACTGACCCGGCTCTGACTCTCCTGCGACTGGACAGAAGACGGGCCTGAGTCTGAAGGGTGTCTACCTTGTCCGGAGGCAAAAAGGCTTTGCTGGCGGTCGTGTCCAGAATCACCCCTATAAATTGGAGGCGTTGGCAAGGGACCAAATCGGACTTGACTTGGTTGATGCTGATACCCAGGCTGGTGAAAACCTGCAGGGTAAGGGAAAGGGAGTGCAGGAGTTCCTCCCTGGATGGCGCTGCCAGGAGCCAATCGTCCAGGTACAGGAATACCTGTGTTCCCTGGGTATGCAGGTGGGCCGCTACCATAGACAGGCCTGTGGTAAACACTCGGGAGACCAAGGAAAGACCAAATGGGAGGGCCTTGAATTGGTAGTGGTCCCCCTGAAAGCAAAAATTAAGGAATTTGCACGTGGGAAGGGCATATGGGGATAAGCAGGTAGACATCCTGCATGTCCGAGCGCATAGCCACTGTCCCTGTCGGAGAAGTGGTAGAAGGCTCTGCAAAGAGAGCATTCTGAAGCATTTGTACTCCATAAACATGTTCAGGGAGCTGAGAATAGGCCTCAGATCTCCCGTCTTCTTTGGAACTAGGAAGAAATGAGAATAGTAACCTGTTCCCCAAAGATGGGTGGGAACTGGCTCTATTGCCGCCTTCGAGAGAAGGGAGATGATTTCCTCTAGGACCAGAGGAAGATGTTGTGGGGAGTAAGATGACTGGGGGGGTGGTCTTCGGGGTGGTTTCTCCAGAAAGTCTATTGAGTGTCCTGCTGATATGAACGGGAGCACCCAAGCGTCTGACGTTATCCTCTCCCAACCCGGCAGATGGGAGGAGAATCTCCCCCCCACCAGTTCCTCTGGGACCTCCAGAGGCAATGGGAGAGGCAGGGAGTCAGGAGGTGTGGGGCAGAACAGCAGTCGAGGTTCCTGGGGCATTTTTGCTGGGGGAGTCTTTGTTGCTGGAGGGGCCCGATGTTCGCTGGCCCGTTTGCCCTGTGGTTTTTGTCTTTGTTGGTTTTGTTGACGAAAAGAATGCTGCTGCCCTTGAAGGGTCCTGTACATAGAGTTGACAGACTTGAGTGCAGTGCCCTTTTCCTGCAGTTCGGTAATGATGTCCTTGACATCACCCCCGAACAGCACCGAATCCCTGAAGGGAGCATCCTGGATGGCGGATTGTACTTCAGGGACCAAACCTGACACGTGGAGCCAGGCATAATGCTCATCTACGGGGTCAGAGTGGCCGGACTCTGAGTCCGAGTCAGAAGTATCTGATGAAGAGGAGGAAGACTCCTCCCTGCGAGGGGGAGAGACAGCCCCTCTGGGGAGTTCCCTTGGACGTGTATCCTCCCCTTCTCGGGTGCCAGAGGGCTCTCCTCTGGTGTTGAAAAGGGGGGAGGGAGTCTCCCGTCTCTGACGTGGGGGATCCTGTGTAGGGTCTGGCGTCAGTAGATGACTCTCGACATCCTGAGTGAGCTGAGCCGTGGCCTTAGCCAGCTAGGAGGCCAAGGTCTCCTTCAGATCCACCGGCGGCTGGGGAATAGGTGGCGGAGGTGTAGGAGGAGGGAGATATGGATATTGATGGTATCCAGAGCAGGAGTATCTGTAACCCAATGGCAGGTAGCCCGGTGTTGGGTACTGTAGCGTGGAGTATTGCGGTGTCGGGTACTGGGGTGCTGGATACTGCGGATCCGGGTATTGCGGCACCGGGTATTGCGGCGTCGGGTACCCGGAGCTCTGACAGAGCAGAGGGACCTGGCAGAGGCCCTAGTGGTGGGCCAGGCAGTGGTAACACTGGCCCCGTGGGTGTCAGTATACCTTTGATAGGGTCCGAAGGACCTGACAGAAGGATAGGCCTATCGCCAGGTAAGGGGACACCGGATGGCATCGGGTAGGCCGGCGTTGGGACTGGCTTCTGAGAGTCCATCGTCAGGGGGTCCAGCCCAGAAGGATTCCCTGATGGCAGCATTCCAGTATCCTCAGTGTCGACCAAGGAAGGAGGATTATAATCCCCGGGGGTCAGTCGAGGAGATGCGGGGACCTCAGAGGGCAACATAGTGAGACGTTGCGGAGAGCCTGTGGTGTCAGACTGTTCTGTAGGGTCTGGTGCAGGCTTCTTGGTCGAGCAGGCGTCGGCAGAGCCAGCCTCCGACTTATCAGCCGAATCTTGGTGGACATCGGAGGAACCAGCATCCGACTTATCAGACTCCCTGCCCAAGGAAGGCTGCACAGGAGATGTGGCCTTGTCTGGAGGAGTTTTGGCTGGCGCTTCCTGAAGGGGTAGCGGCATGCTGTCAGGCGGCGTCGGTGGGACCCGGCGTCCGGACTTACTAGACCCACTCTGACCTGAAGGTCAGCAGTGGAAGATGTGGCCTTCACGGGAGCGGAGGCCTCCTTTGCCCTGGAGGCTCCTCAAGGGCCTGAGTGAGAGCCAGATGGAGGGCGTCGCTTTCTTTGATAACCACCAAGATGGCTGCTAGGGAGCCGATCTCGAGGGGACGCATTTGGCGTGCCGCGACCAGCCAGAGTCGTGGCTGCTGTGCAAGCCGGTTTCTGCTGCCAGTGCTTCTCCTTGTTGCGCTTTTTCTTGTGACCTTCGGGGGAAGTGGATGCGTGCCTAAGTTTCTTTAGCTCTTTTTCCATGGAGGCCATTTTCTTCTTTAGGATATGGGCTTCCAGGGACTGCTGCCTTCTTTTGCGGGTAGCGGAGTTAAACTTCTGGCAGTGCTAGTACTTCTCCACGGGGTGGTCTGGGCCCAGACAGAAGAGGCACAAAGAGTGGCCATCCTTGTGTGGAAGTTGGGAACCACACGAGTCGCACTTGTTCTTATACGATTCGGAGGGCGTCGAGGACAACTTACACAGCGAATCGTTGAAAAAAATCGAAAGATAGAGAAAATAGGTTGAAAAGTTTTAAAACTTAGGAACCGACGAATGACTGACGAATGCTGTTCTACCACGAGGAACTTTCACAAGCCGACGGGAAAGAACTGGAAGGCGGGTGTGGGAGACCACCCCCTTATACAAACATATGATGCCGGTCACCTGACATGGAGGCGGTCCCCCGCCAGAGACTGTTAGCTAGAAATTTTTCCATGGGGTTCTGATGCCTGGCTGGTCAGTCCTATATGTGAATACCTACTGCAAGAGCCCTCTTGAAGTAAGATCTAGGGTGGGCACATGCGCAGAGCGACAGAAACCATGCATGTGTTTGCCATAATAAACACTCCTTTATTACAGCAAATAATGCCACTGTTTCTCAATGGTAAAAAAGAAGAACCAGTAATTATATAGAGAATAATGCCTGTGCAGGTGTGTTATGAGGATTTTTCATACACCTAAGGTGTGTGATAATCCATAAACCCCAAGAGCGAAGCTCGCGGGGTTTATGAGATTATCACACATCGAGGGTGTGAGAAAAATCTTCATAACACAAACCTCGCACAGACATTATTTTTTATAATAACTGGTGCAAGGTTTCAATGGAGACGAAACTCATGAGCTGTATTTGTGTTGGTAGCAAGCATGACCCTGAGTAGCCACTGTAGTGAGTGGCTTTTGCTTCGGGTGTTTCTTTTATTAAGAAATGTGTTTATGTGGTTACTGCTGTGATGGGTGGAGACGGTTTCACTGAAGGCAGAAATATAAGTGTGGTAGTAGAATTTGTTGTGAGGACACAGACTGAAAAACTGGTCTTGAGCCACTTAGCTTTTTTTTCATGCTTCCCTGAAGTGACAGCCCGAGGAAGAAAATGCCACAGTAACCCGCTATTGAGTTATTACAGAATTCAACGGGTTATTACGGCATTTTATCAGGAATGCATATTCAGTCATTATAGGAGGTCACCAGTTATTATAGTATGTTTTAAAATGTGTTCAGGATGTTGTTAAAATGCTCTAAGTAATAAGTCCTCTGATAGTGTGGGCCCAGTGGACAGATTAAGGCCTATTAGAGAAATTAAGAGTCTGAGTCACAGGTCAGGGCACAAAAGGACACCCAAAAGCCCATCAGACTGCAGAGCCGGGAACTGTTACAGCCCAGTCGTGATACTGTACTGCCTATTGTTCACAACAGTCTCCAAGTCCAGCTGGCCTTCTGTCACCGCTGATGTAAGGACATACAAGCATCCTGGCATTTATGCATATGGCCTCCCAGGAGTTTTACCTTGCATCCTGCTTTAGTCCACGCTACTTCCCTTCTTCCAGTTTGTTTCCTGTACCCTGTGGTCTATATTTGTCCTATCACTGCCTATCGGTATTCATAATCCTCCCTATGCAGTCCATGCTTTATCCCTTTGTATTCTGCCACCCCACCCTTGCAGGTCTCTAGTCATGTCTTACTCTAGGGGGTGGTATTTGGCTCTCTCCTTGACACTGCTCTGAATCCTGTGCCCCAATACAGCCCTTCCCCTTGCCTAGTTTAAATGCTGCCTAATGAACTCATCTAGTTTCTTACTGAGCACACTGGTTCTCCTTCCACTAAGACATACAGCAGACCATCCTTTTCCAACAGGGCAGTATCTTACCAGAGAGTTCCCCAGTCTTCAACTGTCTGTCCACTAAACACTGTTTCCAATCGTAAGGACCTTCTACACACCACACTGAACATGACCACCTGGCAGCCATTTCATAGTATCTTACGTATCGGTGAGAAAAGCTGCTGCCATCTCTTCCATTCCAGTCTTCTTTTCAGGGTTCTGATATGATGGTACCTTCCTATCTCTTTCACAGGATATACGCATATCTGCAGATTACCAGTACCAGGCAAAAGATGCTTACGCCTTCTAAATGCCAGATGGCCATCTGCACCAGTGCCATAAGAACTTCGCAGTTCTTGAATGAGCCCTCTAGGCATTTATAAAATAGGGCAAACAAAGCCAGTGCATTCAGAAAAAGAACACAAAGAAGATGAAATGCTTGGCATAAACAATTTGATCCACACTATGATGGCACAGACAAGCAAAACTGCTCAGCCACTGTCAATGTTAGTGGCTCAGCAGGTTGCACACTCGTCTCCAAGGCTGGAAGATCAGAAGGTTGTAGGTTCTAGCCCCACACCGGGAACTTGGGGTAAATCTCAATACTGACACTGTAGTACAGCATATGGGGGGATGCTGCACTCCAGAGGCACCGTCTTTCGGATGAGACGTTAAACAGAGGTCCCATCTGTCTGTTCTGGTGGTTGTTCAGGTGGACGTTAAAGATCCCATGGCATTTCTCAAAAAGAGTAGTAGAATTTCCCTGGTGTCCTGGCCAAATTTTCCTCATTCTCTAAACTACCACCAACAGCTTAATCTGGTTCAGTATGTCAATTTGCATCTGTATCCCCCCCAGAATAAGGCTGAAAATGGGCAGAATTGTCTAGTCCTTCTTTCCTGGTCAACAAAAACTAAATAAAACAAGAATGTGTCAATGCCCGCTTGCTGCTGGTATGCACCTTTTTTTTTTATTTTAACCTCAACTTTTGAAGATACTTGTTTTAGGATTTGCTTTATAGACACGACATGTGCAATTTGAAGTATACTGGCTGAAATGTCATTTTGCACCAGAGATGCAAAAACACATCTCGTCCAGGATTTAAAAAATGACACAAGTCATGTTTATGAGATTTTGTGGAAAAATGACTATGTTGAAAGTTTGGAGTCAGAATATTAAAAATTTGTGAAGTTATGAATGAACACTGAAATAGTGTAACATTCAGCCATAACCTGTGCATTTTACCGTATTTGTGCACCAAATTTTCAGCATACCCTTCTTATTACCCCACCTAATGGACCCAACAGGTGAAGATTTTCAAATCCTTGCCAAAACATCATTCTGCACCACCAAAACGTGATTCCACGCCACAGGTATGAAAACACATTTTGGTCAGGATTTGAAAAATTGCAGCTGTCACATGCATGAGGTGCTGCGAGGCAATGGCTATGTTTAAAATTCTGGGGTCAAAATATTGAAAATTACCAAAGTTACAAGCCTGTATCTGTAAATTTCAATGTAGGCTCATAACTTTGTTTTTTTTTATATTTTTGCCACAAATTTTCAACATAATCTTCTTATGACCCCACCTTATGAACAAGTACAGAGAAATTATTCAACTCCTGCCCGAAAGGTGATTTCGTGCAGCAACTGCAAAATTACCTTTCGGGGCGCGAAAACATATTTTGGCCAGGATTTGGAAAAGGACAGCTGTCACATTCATGAGGTGCTGTAAAGAAATGGTTATGTTGAAAATTTGGGGTCACAATACTGAAAATGACCAAAGTTACGAGCCTGTGTTTGGAAATTTCAATGTAGGCTGATAACATTTTTTTTTTTTATATATATATTTTACACCAAATTTTCAGCATCGCCTTCTTATGATCCTCCTCATGAACAAAGGCACAGAAAGTTTTTGACTCCTGCCCGGAAGACGATTTCTTGTAGTGACCATGAAATCACCTTTCGGAACAGGATTTGCCTAAAGTCAGTGTAATTGTTAAAGGCATGTTGAAGATTTGGGGCAAAAATATTCAATAATGGCCATGTTATGCCACTAAGTTCAAACCCCCATTGAAAGACATTGAACCACATACCTGATTTCCTCAGTTCACGGTCTATCTTTGAAGAGTGAAGACATGTCTGCAGTCCAGAGAAGATTACAGCTTCGGACCCCCGGTGGATAAGTAAGAGCTTGGGGTGGGGTGTTTGGTGCTGAGTGGGAGGGTCGAGTGGGGGGAAGGGGAGCTAACCCCGCAACAGACATCAATGGACGGTTTTCTTTTTTATAGGCTTTAACAACAAACAAACAAAAAAGTCGAGGGAAGGTTTTCTTTATTTCAGGTTTTGGCACTTGGGGATTGGGCACCCCCAGTGTCAGTTTTATGTTTGTGGGGGTGCTAAGTGGGGGTTGGGTGGGGTGACACTTACAGAGGTCAGCAACAGACATCGATGGACCATTCTCCTTTTGCAGGCTACATAAAAAAAAAAAAAAAGAAAACATACGAGGGATGTTTTCTTTATTTCAGTGGGCACTGGGGGAATTGGGCAACCTAGTGTCAGTGCTATAAATAGCAGGGGGTTGCAGTTATGGTGGCGGCTGCAACAGACCAATGGACTGTTTTCTTGTTTACAGGCTATTAAAAAAAAAATAAACTAGGAGGGACATTTTCTTTATTTCAGTGGACACTTGGGGGATGGGCACCTCCAGCGTCAGTGTTATATTTGGCAACACCGGGGTGGGCTCCCTTGCTGAATAACTAAATGGTGGGGGCGGGTTGCAGTTACAGCGGTGGCAGCCACAGACATCAATGGACAGTTTTCTTTTTTGCAGGTCAGATAAAAAAAAAACCTACAAGGTGGACACTGGGGATTGGGCACCACCAGCATCAGTGTTATGTTTTGGGGAGGGAGTGTGGGGTGGTGGGTGCTAAGAGGGAGGGCTGGGTAAGGGGAGAGTTACAGTGGTGCCAGCAACAGACATCGATGGATGGTTTTCTTTGTTGTAGGTGATATAAAAAATAAAAACCTACAAGGTGGACACTGGGGATTGGGCACCCCCAGTGTCAGTGTTATGTTGGGAGGTGGTGCTGAGAGGGAGTGTCACGTGGGGAGAGAGCTACAGGGGCGCCAGCAACAGACATCGATGGACAGTTTTCTTTGTTGTAGGTGATATAAAAAATTAAAACCTACAAGGTGGACACTGGGGATTGGGCACCCCCAGTGTCAGTGTTACGCTGGGAGATGGTGCTGAGAGGGAGTGTCAGGTGGGGAGAGAGCTACAGAGGCGCCAGCAACAGACATCGATGGACAGTTTTCTTTGTTGTAGGTGATATAAAAAATTAAAACCTACAAGGTGGACACTGGGGATTGGGCACCCCCAGTGTCAGTGTTATGTTGGGAGGTGGTGCTGAGAGGGGGTGTCAGATGGGGAGAGAGCTACAGGGGCGTCAGAAACAGTCATCGATGGATGTTTTTGTTGTTACAGGGCTTGCTATAGCAGCTGCTATATCCGTAAGTTAATAAGATCCGTAGCAAACTTCTGGTGTGCAGCTGTAACTGTTTTGAAAGCCAATCAGCTATTTGCTGTCCTGGCTTCATGTAAATCAAAGGACTGAAGCTCTCACTGATTGAAGTGGCTTTGGTCCTTTGAAGTACATGCAGTTTCAGCCCACTGAGCAGAGAGTTGCGTCAGGACCACAACGCGTGGTCACTGGTCTAGACTGCCAAGCCCCATGCAGTTTCAACTGTAATGGCCTTGGCAGTGAAACTATCCTGAAATCCCCTTGTACTCATCACAAACTGTTTGGTGCACAAGTGCAGCAGCAAACATAAAAATAAAGAACTACAAGCTAGATGCCCCACCCTTTCAACCTATGGTCTTCATTCAGACCCCCTGATGAAGACCATAGGTTGAAGAGCTGGGAGGTTCTTGCTTGCAGTTTTTGCTTGTCTGTGCCACCTTAGTGTGGATTAAATTGTTTATGCACAGTATTTTGTCTATTTTGTGTTCTTTTTGAGTGCACTGGCTTTATTTGCCATGTTTTGAATTTAGGGGTGAGCATTCCCCCACAGTGGCACCTCGGACCAGCACCAGTGAGAGTGGCTTCTGCTTTGATCGTGTCGTTTATTAAATGGGTCCTTGAGAATACTCGTGCCTCCCACAAGGAGAATGGTATCCTGGGTCAGGGAGGAAAAGAGGCTGTCCGCCATGGGTGCACGCACAGTCTTTGTTGAGTTAACCTGACCGAATACAACCTTGCAATAAGTGACAATTTGGCATACCGATGTCAGCCGACTTCAATTCCCTGTGATTAGCCACCTCTGATGTGTTATGCAGTGGGAAAACCCTCCTCATACCTGCGGAAAACATGGGGTTCTTGGCATTCTTACCATTCTGAGTCAAAAGCTTGAGTGGGGAATTAAATTCCTGGCCATATAGTCCATATTATCTATTGAAAAAAATTTCTTCTGTCTCCCTCCTCTAGTTCAGAAGAGAAGCTGGTTGGTGAGATCTCACCAACTGACTTGCTGTGTTTTGAAGGCTTGCCGAGATCCTCTCCCTTTTTAGGAGCTTCCTCCTGTCTTGAAGGAGGATAACCTAGACCCCTTTGGTCATTCATATTCTCCTTTTTATGTATGTATTTCATTTATTTATTTCAAAAGGTTTTACCAGGAAGGACATCCTAAGCTGATAACAGCTCATTTCCAGATGTGTCCTGGGGGAGCAGTATGGAAAATAGTACAAGAGGAGAAAAATTAAATAGTAATTAATAGTACAGGAGGAGAACAAAATAAACTAATTATTAGCATTACAAAAATAATAGTTATATTGAGTAATACAGTACATTAAAGGAGCATAAGTACATACAGTAGATAAAGCGGAGTTTGGCTTACCAAGGGAAAATTATCCCCACAGGCTTGGGCTTGGCAAAGTGGCAAAGGCAATATGAGCAAGGGGCAAGGAGATATATAAGACAGGGAACATGGATAGCTGTAGGTGTGGGCAGAAAAGTCACAAAGAACAGATTTAAGGGAGAAGGCTTTTTAGACTGGAGTGCCTGGGATGAGTGGACACATTTGGATCCAGCACCAAACTCTGCAAAACACCTTCTTAAAGGTTTCCAGGTCCATAATGAAGCATGCCAGGTTGGATCTTAAGGCAATACTATTTGGAGGGGAAGTCACACTGTCACCCAGGTTCACTCCACCAACCTCTGATCAGCCCCATCTCGCCCATCCTGGGTAGCACTTACGATTTTTTGCCTCTCCTATTATGGGGGAGAGGTGGCAGTTTATATCAGGAAGGGAATAACTTGTACGAGGGAGGAGTCGGAGGAAAGGGAGGTGGAGGCATTATGGGTTCAGTTAAGGTCCAAGAGAGGGAGAAAGGCGAGATTGGGGGTGGTTTACAGGCCACCCAGTCAGGATGAGGAGAGGGACAGGGACCTGAGCTCACAAATATTGGAAGATGCAGGGAAAGGAGAGGTGGTAATCATGGGGGACTTCAACCTGCCCAACATGGACTGGAGCATTCCATCCATAGCATGTGCTAGGAGTCAGGTGATCCTGGAAGGACTGCAGCGTGGGTTCCTGACTCAGGGCATCATTGAACCAACAACAGCTGAGGCAATTCTTGATCTGGTGCTTACAAATGGGGAGCACGCACAGGAAATAATGGTCAGGGAGCCACTGGGTGGAAGTGACTATTGCACAGTGTGGTTTCAGTTGGATATGGGCAGGGAAAGCATCCTGACTAAGGCCAAAATCTTGAATTTCAGGAGGGCAGACGTCAGGAAAATGGGCGTAATGCTGAGGAGCCATCTGGCTGGCATCAGAGCAGATATGGGGGTTGACTAAAGGTGGTCCATCATTAAGGAAGGAATACTGGTTGCCACAGATGAGTGCATTAGGCTCAGGGGGAAGAACACAAGGGCCAGAGCACCAGCTGGTTCAATTCTGGGGTTGCCCAGGCAGTAAGGGAAAAGAGGTTGGCCTACAGAAAATTCAGGAAGACCAAGAGAGAGGTGGATAGGGAAAAATATCTAAGGCTAGCTAGTGAGGCAAGTAAGGAAGTCCAACGAGCAAAAGTACAGAAGGAGCTGCAGATAGCTGAAGGAATTAAGAAGGGGAAGGCCAGGCTTTTTTTTCGCTATATAAGTGAGAAAAGGGACAAGAAGGAAGGGATTGTTAGGCTTAAGAAAGGGGAGGAGTGGGTGGAGGATAATGGGGAAAAAGTGGAGATACTAAGTGAATACTTCTGTTCCGTTTTCACCAGGGAGAAGGACGGACCAGTGCCTTCAGGAGGGAGAAGAGGAGCAGGGGGAGAGGGGAACACAGATGTAGTGATAGAGGAGGACAGAGTGAGGAAGGGTCTGCTGGCATTGAAGGTGGACAAATCACCAGGCCCGGACAGAGTACATCCAAAGGTACTAAAGAACTGGCTGAGGAGCTGGTAGGGCCACTGGCAGACCTATTTAATAGTTCACTAGAGTCAGGCATGGTACTACAGGACTGGAGAACAGCACATGTAGTGCCCCTTCACAAAAGTGGTTCCAAGGATGACCCAGGGAATTACAGACCAGTCAGTCTGACCTCCATTGTGGGCAAGCTCATGGAGACCATACTAAAGGAAAGGCTGGTGGAATATGTAGAGGAACATGGTCTCCAGGACACGAGGCAGCACTGGTTCATTGGGGGGAGATTGTGTCAGACGAATATGATTGACTTCTTTGACTGTGTCACTAAGACAGTAGACAGGGGCCAAGCGGTAGACATCCTCTATCTTGATTTCAGCAAGGCCTTTGACTCTGTGTCACCCCACAAAAGGTTGATCAGGAAGCTGTTGGAACTTGGGATTGGGGAAAAAATGGCTAGATGGGTGGAAAGCTGGCTGAGGGACAGAACCCAGAGGGTGGTTGTGGGGGGAGAGTTATCTGGCACCAGAGAGGTAACCAGTGGGGTCCCGCAGGGCTTGGTGCTGGGGCCAATGTTGTTCAGTGTCTTCATCAATGACACTGGGGACAGCATTAAGGGCAAAATGTGCCTATCTACGGATGACACCAAGCTCTGCGGGAGAGTGGACACAGCTGAAGGGATACAGGACCTACAGGAAGATCTGGAAAAGCTGGGGAGATGGGCCAGGATCTGGCAGCTTGGCTTCAATGCCAAGAAATGCGAAGTTATGCATATTGGAGCCAAGAATCCCAGGACAGAGTACTACCTCAGTGGAGTCTGAGTATCTGCATCAGAGGAGGAGAAGGACCTGGGAGTGATGATCACTAGTGACCTGAAGCACTTCACGCTGAGCAAGAGAGCAGCAGCAAAGGCAAAAAAGATGCTGGGATGCATATCTAGGGGGATCAGAGGTAAAAGAGAGGAGGTTATACTGCCCTTGTACAGGTCACTGGTAAGGCTGCATCTACAGTATGGAGTTCAGTACTGGTGCCCACACCTCAAAAGGACATTAACCTGCTGGAGAAGGTCCAGAGGAGGGCTACAAAGATGGTCGTGGGACAGCAGGGTAAGGCATGTGAGCAGAGGTTGAAGGCACTGAACATGTACTCCCTGGAAGACAGGAGAGCGAGAGAAAGGGGACATGCTTGGGAACTTCAAGTACTTGAAAGGGATAAATAAGGTTGATAAGGACAGTCTCTTTAAGTTGAGTGGCAGCCATAACACGAGGGGGCACAGTCTTAAGACGGAGGGTGGGAGGTTTAGGAAAGATGTCAGGAAGCACTTCTTCATTGAGTACTGTGTCCAGTTCTGGAGACCCCATCTCAGAAAATACTGTAGTATAGTGGTGTTTTGGGGCAGTGACAGTTTTGCCACTGTAGTGTTTCTGTGGTGTAAGCGCCTCCTTTAAAAGGAAGTATGGCTCCAGTGGTCCTTTATTTAGTTTGTTCAGTATGGGGAATTGCTTGGCATGTGGTGTGGAGCAGCTTGCAAAGTGGAGTCAAGAGCAGAATATAGAGTGTGGTCAGGAACAATGTGGTCTTGAGCGCAAACCAGAGTGGTGGCTGTAGAGGCGTTAAGTTTGTGGTCAGTAGCCGCATGGGAGACAGAAGCAGCATGGAGACAGCAGCAGCACTGACAGCATGTGTAACTCGGAGAGCTGCAGTGTCAAGGGACATAGCTGTTTGGGGAAGGAGGCTGGAGGAAGGTGTTGGGTGAATGATAAGCTGTTACACTAGGGCAGTGTGTTTTAGGTAGAGGTTTTTGCTGTCTTTGTATTTTCAGTGATCATCATTGTGAGGGGTTTGGAGGTGTTTATGGTGCTTGTTACATGTGTTAATGAGGTACATGTGTTATTAAGGTGGCTGTTACCTGTGTTAATAAGGCATCTGCCACATGTTTCAATAAGATGGTTGTTACCTGTGTTATTAAGGTGGCTGTTACAAGTGTTAATAAGGTGTCTGTTACAGGTGTTAAGAAGGCTGTTACATGTGTTAATAAGATTGAAACAAAGTGTTTCGTAGTGTATTCGTTAGGTATCAATGTGTTAAGATGTTAATAACACATTGATAAAGTGGTAGTGATTAAATGGCTGCATTTGTAACTACCATCATACATGGGGAAATACAGGGTGGTGTTTTTATAGGGATGAGGGCCCAACCCTGCATTAAAAATGAATAACTAAAATGCAGTTTTTGTGAGTCTTTAATTAAAGGCATGCAAAACTGCAAGTCATTTCAGGAGACTTTGGTCACATGGATTCAGTATAAACAAACTGTCAAACTCACAGCTATACTGTACCAAGGCAATTGCTGGAGTTGCCTTGACATAATGCTAAGCCTTACAGTTTGCTTCCATTTGAATTCATATGACCTGAAAGGACTTTGAGAGACCTGAAATGACTAACATTTGCTTTTGAAGGCAAGTGTGATACAGTATTTCCCTTGGGTTTTATATTAAAATATGTGCTGTGCTATACTTCTGTGTATACAAGACTGGTTTGCAAAAACTGCCTTTCTCTGTGCTCTCTCGAACTTCAGCCCACCCCACCCCACACCCACTGTTCCCCCTGTTCTGACAACTATGCCGAGAGCTAGGTAGAGCAGGGAAAGGCAGAATACACAGAAATAAAAAATAAAATAACAAAATCCTAATAGTGCACTTCTCTAGTGCCAGTCTCTCCTACAGAGGCAGGAAATCAAGTGCTAGAGAAGTCAATGGCTCAGCTGGAATGTCACACAACAAAGATACCAAAAGCATTTTGATGTCCTGACTGTTTCAAGTGGAAGAAGTAGAAACCCACTTGTAAGAAGTGAGAGCAGTACCCCCTGTGCAGGACAATACTCAGTTTGATCTTCCAAGTAATAGGGTCAGGGCAAGCTACACTAAGGAGCCACTTCATAAGCTTCATGTTGAAGTTGCCAAATTACAGTGCAGGACTTAGTATGTAGATGCCCATCCTCCCCCATTTCCCAGTGGTTATTACATAAGAAGAGCCTGGCAGGGAAAATATACACTGCAGTCAGGAATGGTATCCACAGCCAGTCCCTCCAATCCAAGGATATGTGGGACAAGATGTTAAATTTGTCCATCCCGGAGCAAGAGTGGGCTATTAGTAGGTCCTTCCGTCACAGGACATTTAAGGATACCCAGAGTAAGCCAATCCACAAATAAAATCTTACATTCCCAGTATAGGATGCCTGTAGTGTTGCATAAGATGCGGCTATTGCCTAATGACCACTGCTAGAGGTGCGGCTCCCAAGGTGGAGATCTGCACACTCTAGGGTCCTTTCCTCTTATCTACCCCCTCTGGTCCCAGGTATGCAAGCTAGGATCTGCAGGGTTAAGATGCAAAGTTTCCCAGTCACCTACTCTCCTACTGTTAGGTATTACAGGGGGAATCTTCTCATATAACACCTGCTGGCCACAGATGGTTGGCTTTCCTCAGCATGCAGGACAATAGAGTCATCTTATAAAGGTGGCCCACCACAGAAGTGCCTTCCTGTCAGGAGCTACTGGCAGTCATAGCACAGAGTACTACTTTTGACCACTTAACACGCTTGACTAACAGCACCACAAAGAGCCAGCATGCTTGCTGGCAACCATATCTCCAATACCTGACCCCTAGGTCGGGCATCAGATGAAGATATGTGACAAGTAGCCCCATATTCTAACTTTCTGCATGGGACATACCAAGAGGAATCATCATCTACTTTTGAATACCTCTGAGCATGTTTTACTGAAGCTGACGGTTAGTTGTTCTTTTGTTACTGTTTTAGAAAAGACTCTTGTACACATTGTACACGTTCAGAGCTGACATGTGGCTGTGGTGATTGCAGTACAATCTCTGTTGCTACCATGGTTACTGTAAAGTGACATGAATGTAGTCCTCACAATAACTGCGGTAACCACATGAGTAAAATGCCTCATCTGGTTCAAGTAGACTAGTTAGTTATACAAATCCCAAGAAGTCTGTCCTTACTATGCCAGGCAGCCTTAAAAATGATTTCAGACATAAGAAGTGATAGCCCACAATTTTAAAAGCTAGTGTTAATTTATACAGGATACTAATGCTTCAAATTTCATTTGCCATCCTGTCTTGCCAAAAAAGTAATTTAAAATGACTGACAGAGAAGCATTAAATGGTGTCCTGTAATCTGAGCACTGCTCACAGATGCTATTTTAAAGCAATTTTGCTATGAATAAAGAAAGGGAAAAATCTTTAAGAAAACAGGGACCCTGTCGACCTTGTGGCTCACTTCTTGTAAAAGTGATTTGTTTTGCAATCTTACAGTGAAGACACTGTTGCTCCTTAAAATAAATCTATGCAAGTTTTATTTCAAAAGTTGCTTTTAGGCAACACCCATACAATCATGCCTACATATTACTAATGACAGCAAAATGTCACACACACGTTCCATTGTCTGGAAAGAATAAACAAAACTCGGTTTTACTCTTTATATGCCCAATAATTACCCAAAATAAACAATGGAGAGGTTGACCTTTGCTGCGGCACCTGGGAGATCTTTTTTCTTTGAAATTGCCACTCATGCATAATTAATCTGCATGTGCTCTTGCTCTACAGCTTGCAGAGCAATTAATTTAGGTGTCTAGTGAATATTTGTAAATGCGATATCAGCTGACCTACATTTGAGCTTTTTAAAACTACAATTATCTACCAAAATCTAGGAAGCCCAGTTCCCTGGATTGGAAAGATCACGTGAATCAGTCAGAGTTCAGAGTCACCACTGCTAACAACGTCATCAGTTTGTTTTCTTACTTAAACGAATGGCTTTGATTTGCTCTATTTTGAGAGCATGTTATAAACACAGCTTTCTGACTAAATAAAGCATGACTTCAGCTCTAAAACTCAGGTGCCACTTTTTAGATCTCCAATGCACAAAGTAGCTAGCACTGCTACTGTTGTGTTGCTGGAACAAAAGACATACCAGTGGGGTTTGTGTGCTCAATGACACCTAGCACTGTGGCTTCCTCTTGCAGGCAACATCGTGCTTACAAAGCATAGATTTTGAGACATGAATGCATTATGAAAACTGCAAAGTAATGTGATAGTTGTTATCTGTATAGCTTTTATTATGTTTTATTGCAATTAAAGGTGAATTATTGCATATTTCTGTACAGGTTACAGGTTAGCCGGTCAGCCAGCCATGCTGCTCCCCAGACCCCCACACACCTCTACCTACTCCCCTCTGTTGTAAGTCCCTTTATATTGTGTCTGCATCTGTAACCAGTCTCTAGTTACATTACCGTATGCAAGCTGCTCTTGCTGTGTACTTATTTAGCATTTTTTACCATCATACCAACCTCTTAGTACCTACTGTGTGTGTGTGTTTCGCTAGCTATCTAGCCTAGCCTTACTGCAGCACCTGTGCAAGTGTTTTGAGTAATTGTAACAGTTCCTATCTGCACACCTGCTGTTTCAATTTGTGTATAAGGGACGTGCAATGGAACTAGTGGAATAAATGCTTTATCTGCACAAGAGAAGTTTGACCTTGGGTAACCTCACAAGTGGCGTAAGCCACAAGTGAGGTATACTAGGTCAAACTGCTTGACTGCACATAAATCATTTATTCCACAAGTTTGCCACTGAATATTCCATCCATGCACTAGGAAAGTAGTTTTTTTGATGTTTTTTTATTTATTTTTATTAGAGTTTGAGTTTTATTTTTTATAAAATTACTGAGATTATTCTGTGTATTCCTGCTTCAGATTGAGCTGGTTTCTATGGTCGCTAGCATGGTTTCTGTGCCGCTGACGTCCAACCGTTAAGAGCTAGGTTATTATTGACTGTTTTTACTATGTGGGAGGGCTGGAGAGGCTTAAAAACATGGCGGCTCCGTTTCTTGCCTAGCGGGAGTTAGAGAGAGTGACCGTGGTGGTGTTTTTTTCTTTTTTTTTGGGCAGCTTTTTTGTTTTGTGTTTTTTTTATTGTAAATCATTTAGCTGGTTGTTGCTGCTGTCACTGTCCATGAAGCAGAGAAGCCAGCTAATGTGTGTGACTGAAGTCAGAGACAAGCAGACTGGAGAAGCGAGTACAGCAGGGCGGTTACGGAGCAGACAGCATTATTTTTTGGAGGTCAGTGGCTGGCTCTGGGTTTGTTTTGTTGCTGCTGGGGACAGATTTTGGCCACTGAAGACAGGAGTGGCAAACACAAGTCCCAGACATGACTGAGTTAGCAATTGAGTGGGAGGGGGGTGAGAGTGCAGCGCAGTGTTTGAATCCCCTTCCCCAAAAAAATGTTTCATTTGTTGTTAGTGTGGAAAAAAAGAAAAACAGTGTTTGAGTGAGTGTGTGTGTGTGTGTATCTCAATCTGATACTGTCAGGGGAGAGAATGAAAGTAAAAGTTTGCAGAACAAGTGCCAGCTAGCTGGGGGGGAGGCCTACTGATAACGTACTTACAATGTGTATAAATCTTGATGACTTATTCACTATGGCCCAGATATTCAAAGAGTTGCGCATGGCGCAACAGTGTTGTCATCACATGGCAACCTACTGAATCACCTTGGCCGATATTCAAAAAGGAAAGTCGCAGCACAAATCCCAATGCGCCGGGCGATCAGTAATGTATGCAGGCACAGGTGGGGGTGTGCTCATGTATAACCTGCACAGCCCGATATTCAGCCGGATGTGCAGAGCCATGCATGCGCAACCCTACTTGCGCCTGCACAAAGTTAAGCCAAAAAAAAAGGAACAAATGATGGCCACCCACAGGTGAGCTGCTGCATTGCAGGGCGCAACACGGCAGCTACCACCTGTGGGTGGCCACCCGAGTTCCTGCCGCACCTGGTGGCGCCCCCCCATGCCCCATCGCGGGCATCTGTTTAAATAAACCCCCCCTTCAATATCCCTGGTGGTCCAGTGGACTGAGTGTTGCCCGATCATGGGCATCTGTTTAAATAAAAAAAAACAACCAGTCCTATATCCCTGGTGGTCCAGTGGACCGCTATGTGCCTGATCGCGGGCATCGGTATAATAAACCCCCCCGTCCAATATCCCTGGTGGTCCAGTGGACCGATCGCGGGCATCTGTTTAAATCCCTCCCCGGCCAATATCCCTGGTGGTCCAGTGGACCACAAGCTGCCCGATCGTGGGCATCTGTAAAACATAAAAAATGTCCTGTTACCCTGGTGGTCTAGGGTACCCACCTCCCCACTGAGCCCCACCGCCCGCTCCCCCCGGTCAGCCGGCGGGTGGCAGCACCCCACCTGCCTGCCGCCCGCTGACTGACAGCTCGGTAGGGCTGCACGCCCAGTGGTTCACAGCGTTCTCAGACGTCAATGCAGAGAGGGACATCCCCCCAGGGGAACTATTTTGTGTATTATACTGTGTGCCATAAATCCAGTGGTCACTCTCCCATCCTCCAAGTGACTGCCATTTGCGAACACCCTCTGCCTCCAACCTTCCAACCAGTTGGCTACCCAGCTCACCACCTTCTGCCCCACCCCTAGGCTGCTAAGTTTTTTTGTTATCCTCCTGTGTGGTACAGTGTCAGAGGCTTTACTTAAGTCCAGATAGGCAACATCGACTGCTCTCCCCCGATCCACCTCCCTAGTCACCCAGTCAAAGAAATATATGAGATTCATTTGACTTCACCTCCCCCCCCCCACCGTGAAGCTATACTGCCAGTGGTCATGCAGCCCATGTGTTTCCAGGTACTCTGTCAGTCTCTCCTTCAGCAGCGATTCCATTAACTTACCCACCACTGATGTAAGACTGACTGGTCTGTAATTGCTGGCCTCCTCCCTGCTGCCGTTCTTGAGCAGAGGGACACTTCGGCGCTCCTTGAATCCTCTGGAACCACCCCAATCTCTTACGATGTGCTAAATAGTGTTGACAGAGGGGCGGCCAGCACCATACTCAGTTCCTTAGGTACCCCAGGGTAGATCCCATCCAGCCCCACCGCCTTAGTTTCTTTTACGGCTTCCAACCCTCAGTGGACACACTCTTTTGTAAATGGGACTTGTATCCACCCCTTCCTGTACTTGTTAGTGCTTGTCATCGCCTCCCCCATTCAAAATTTTAGTTTTTTCTTGGTTTCCCTCTGCACAGTCCCCACCCCACCCATCTCCTGATTTCCCATATACCACCCCTTGCCTTCCTCTTTTCACTCACGTACCTGAAAATAGTATTGCCCCCGGCTATCATCTCCTCAGTGTGAACTTTTGCTATCCTTGCCTTCCTTCCTGCCTCCCTTTGTTTCTCCATATATAACTCCCTGTCTGCCTCAATTGGGTCTCTTTATACTTCCTGAAGGCTGTTTTTTTTCCCTCACTGCTTCAGTCACCTCCTTAGAGAACCACAGTAGCCTCTTTCACCTTTTACCCTTGCTTATTACCTTTAAATATTTTGCTGTTACCTTTGTTATTCCTTCCTTTATTTCACTGAGCATCCACTCCCCCTCCCCCCAGCTATCCCCTCTCGTCTCCCATTTCTTTAAAATCTGCCCTCCTGAAGTCTATGACCCTCATCCTAGTGTGTTTTTTTTTTCTGCCCAATCGTATACCAAATCACACTGTTTGCCAGTACCAGGGGTCTACCCACTGTGACGTCTGCAATGCTGTCTCTGTTTGTAAGTACCTGATCCAACACTGTCCTATCCCTAGTGGGATCTGTAACCAGCTGCCTGAGAAACACCCCCAGCAGGGAGTTTAGGATTACCCTGCTTCTAGTTGAAGTTATGGCCTAAATGTTACAGTCCACATCTGGCATATTAACGTCACCCATAATTACCGTTTCCCCTTTACCTGCCATTTTGCCTCTGGCCTCCCCCTAAACTCTGTCCAATTCCTCCACCTGTACTGGTGGCCTGTACACCATCCCCACTCATATAAAGGCCCCAGACCCCATCTCTAATCCAACCCAAAGAACCTCCAGCCCCTCCTTCTCCCTGCAGTGTCCCTGTATTCCTGTGGCCTTTATACCTTTCCTTACATATAAAGCACCCCCCTTTCCTTCCTGCCCTATCTTTTCCAAACATGCTGTATCCCTTCCCAGCTGTGGTTGTCGGTGCACCATGATTCTGCTATGGCCACCAGATCCAGGTCACCTCTACAATGGTAGCCTCAAGATCAGGAATTTTGTTCTTCAGTGAGGTGCCAGGGCTCTTTTCCAACCCCCTGGTGCAACTCCCTTGGCCAGTCTCGTATACAAGGTTTTCATCTTGACCTTCGGAGACTGACAACCCTTCCATACTTTCCATGAGGTCGGATAATTATGGGTAGAATCTGGTCGGAGAAGCAATACATAGGTTAGGCAAAGGGAAATCTGTTTCCTGATCCATAAGTCTTCTTACCACTACCACTTTATCAGTTACTTGACTGACCAAGACTATCTGATCTTGAAGAACAAATACTGTATGTTCATTATTGTCCACTGTACTATTGTGACCATGACTGGTCACCTTAGGACAATGGACCTGGCCTAATTCTTCAAATATTCTTACTAGTATTTTAAAATCTTCTGCCTCCTTATGTCATGGACAGTTAAGAATTCTGCAATTAATTGTGTTATTGGGATCCATGTGGCACCACCCCAGGAATTTTTGTATTAATGTTGGACAATTTAAATCTGCACAGTTAATTATATGAATATAACCTTGGATGGTAATTTTTTATTGTTCCCTGATGCCCAATGGAGCAGAAGTCAAATTCAGGTTTAGTCCTTAATCTTGAACGTTCCATGTCAAAGGCCCTTAACTGTATTAGGTTTAGATGAGAAGCACCACCACCACCACCACTACATCTGGAATTCATGTTTTCAAGAAACATTTTTATTTAATATAAAATTCAAAAATCACACAGTTATCTTAACAGTACTATGAGTAAAAAGACATTAATTCTCTAAACAGTAGTGAAAGCAGAAAAATATATATATTTCCCATCGCATTAAAATTAGTCGCAATAAAAGAATAAAAACAGAAATACAAAAAATTATTATGCAAGCATTATTTTCTTTTTACCCAGTTTCTATTGCCTGGGTTGAGAGGCAAAACTCACCCCACCAGATATACCAATGGTGCCAGGCTCCTTGTGTTGACACACATGGCTGTCCACGCCTCTTGTCCTTCCCTGCCCCTACTTTGCCATTCCCTCTCCTCCCCTCCCCGCCCTAGTCCATCCTTCAACCTTATTTTATTTATTTATTTATTAGAACATCGGTTTAACAATCTTTGAGCCAGAGGCTCATTTACAAAGGTACCTCGTCACAGAGAGGACAAAACAGTGCAAGCAACAAACATAGGGCAGACAAAAAAAAAAAATCAGGGTACATTTAGGAATCAGGCAAAAATACAGGCATATGTCAGGCAGAGTATACAACAGGCTTATAAGTGAGCTATACAGAGTAGACAATATACAGTTGTTACATGGAGATTGATTCAGTGGGCAGATAAAGGTAAGGCTGGGTGGAAGACATCAGAGGAGGAGTGTGGGGAAATAGTAGCAAGTGAGGTAGAGCTGGACAGAAGGTCAGAGAGCAGCTCAGCGAGCTTTGTCTGGAAGGATAGGAGGAGGCTTAGGGGCAGCTACAGCTGCGTGTTGAGAGCAGGTGATTTCTGAGGCCAGATTTAAAATAAGATAATGAGGTGGCATCAGTGAGTCCGGCGGGGAAGGCGTTATACCAACAGGGGGCTCTGTAGAGGTAAGCCCTTTGACCTTGCGAGGTTCTCACCCTTGGTATAACCAGTGCAGTTTTGCGGGATATACGGGTATGCACTGTGGGGTTTGCTCGGTGGATAGTGGTTGACAGACCCGGTGGGGATAGCCCAAGGAGTGATTTTTTAGTTAGGAGGCAGGTTTGGTATTTGAGGCGCTCATCCAGGTTGAGTAGATTAGCCATGGTGTAAAGAAGGCAAGTGTGGGTTAGTCTAGGAGCCCCAGTTATGAGTCTGCAGGCCTTGCTTAAGGTGAGGCGGATCTTGTGCAGGGCAGTCTGGTCTGCTGCACCATACACAGGTAAGCCATAGTCTACTAGAGATAGAACTGAGGATGTGACTGCAAGGTGGAGGGCATCCATGGGGAGGCAGTTTTTATGACGATAGAGGATACCCAGCTGAGTGTTAGAGGCTGAGGCAAGGGCAGAGATGTGGGCATGAAAAGAGAGGGCAGGGTCAAAGGTTATACCTAGGTATTTATAAGAGTGAACTAGATCAATAGGGAGTTTAGAGGTGGAGGATCTGCAGAGGATAGTTACTGGATTTATTTTGGGGTGGGCAAGAGCATGGTTTTGTTTTCTTTAGATTAATTACGAGTCTGTGCTCAGTAAACCAGGCTTCTGCGTCGTTGTAGGATTCCTGCAGAGAATCCTGAAGTGCGATAGGATTACGGTTGGACGCAAAGAGCACAGCATCATCTGCGTAAAGAAGGATTTTATCAGTACATTCTCCGGGCAGGGAGTTGAGAAAAGGGGAAAAGAGCAAGGGCTCAAGAATGGAGCCCTGTGGGACTCTGGAGCGGATAGGGCAGGTGCAGTAAAGTTTCCCATTGATTTTCACACGTCGTGAGCAGGCCGACAAGTAGCTGGAGCACCAGGAAACAGGCCCAGTGGCAAAGCCTAAGTGACTAAGGGTAACTAGCAAGAGAGGGTGGGAGACAGTATCAAAGGCTTTAGATAAGTCAATGAACATGGCACCTGCTAGGGAGCCAGAGTCCAGTGAGGTGTAAAGAAAGTTAGAGAACTCCAGGAGGGCAGTATTGGTGCTGTGGCCTGCTCTGAAACCATGTTGTTCTGGGCAGAGGATGCTATATTTATCGAAGTATTCATAGATTTGGGTGGCCACAATTTTTTCTAAGGCCTTAGAGAGAGGGGAGAGGATTGAGATAGGTCGATAATTGCTAGGGAGGGTCCTATCACCACCCTTGTGTATTGGAGTGACAGTAGCTATATTCCAGGCAGAGGGGAATTGCCCTAGGCAGAGAGATTTGTTAAATAGGATGGTGATTGGTGAGATAACCAGATCCAGAACCTGACGGAGAAGACTGGGATCAAGGGAGTCATTGCCAATTGTGTTACTCTTTAAGGCCCTGAGTAGGTAAGGTCTGACTTCCTGGGCAGTGACTCTGTGCAGGTAGAACAAGTTCCTTTTCACTGGTGCTATCCTTCCTTTATTGATCCTCCATCTGCCCACCCTGCCTAGTATTTTTCTCAGCCTTCGTTCCACTTCTCAACCCCCTCATTCCTTCTCCAGTTCCCCCCTGTTTACAACTACCCTTGGGGAATTTGCTTCCTGAGTTATCTTTCCCTGCTGCTCCACGATCAGGGGGAGGGGGCACTCACTGCCTCTCTCATTCCTTCTATCTCCCCTATGGCTAGTTTAAATGCCCACTGAAGTACCATTTAAACCGTTCACCCAGGATTGCTGTTCCCCTGGTGGGTGGGTGGATGGATGGATGGATGCCATTCCATTTGCACAGCTCTTTCTCCCTCCAGACAGGACCCCAGTCCCCGATGTAGCCAAACCCCTCCTCCCTGCACCATGCCTTCAAACAGTTGTTGAAGATCACAGTGCAGTGCTTTATTTTCCTCCCCCCAAGCCTTGCACAGGTAGCACCTCAATGAAGGCTGCCATGCATGCTACCTACTTCAGGCCCCTCCCCAGCACCACCCAGGCTTCATCCTCTGCCAGGTCATTTGTCCCCAGATGTACAGTGACATCCAGATCCCCCCTTTTGCCCAGCGGCACTAGCGATCCTAAGGATCTGCTACCCATCCCTCCATGCCGAGGCACTAGGTAGGCACCTTACTTCCCTCCCTCCCTCGGTGTTCCCAAAGCTGCACCCCTGACGATAGAGTTCCCCACCAGAAGTTGCTTCCTCTTCTGCTGGGGTCATCTTCCTCCCACCTTGGGACCTGCACTCTGAAGGACCCTCACATCCTCCCCTGCCACTACCATAGATGCCTTGTCTTAGCAGGCCTGTCCTGCCAGGGCAGCAATGGAGTTCTGTAGTGGTACAGGCTGAGGAATATGTTCCCTTACTCCCACCCCACCATCCTGGAGCCCATCACAGTCCAGTCAGCCCTCCTTCTAGGCAGTCTCTAGGGCAATGGTGGAGGACTTGGAGGCCCCTATGTAGTAGAAAAAATCCCCTGAATCCTAGCCAACTCAGCCCAGAGACTACAGACCTCCTCCCTTAGCCCAGAGAGGTGCACACAGATGTGGAAGCACCTCAATCTCCAGATCATCTCCCTGAAGACTGCCGTTCCCCAGTCACTGCACTCTCCGCATTTCCAAATGCACTCCCTTCCGACTGTAAGATAATATTGTGCCCTAGCCCAGATTGGCTTTCCCAAATTACCCTTCCTTTATTTGGGTAACCCCTTTTTCCTCTCTGCTAGATAAGTTACTAGTTTGCTTTTGCTTTTCCTTCAAGCTTTTATTTGGACTTTTCTAATTTTTTTCTCCCTTTGTACCCTTATAATAGATAGGGTGTTTTCAGTTTTATTCCACTGCCCCTTAATCACTTTGTAATCCTACTCTAGATAGGGTGTGGCAACCATTCACCTTTTTTCACTTCATTATTCTACCCCAGATAAGGCTGTTGCAACTGTTCCCCTTTAATCACTTTGTTATCTGCCACAGTTAGGGTATTTCAACTATTCTCAGTTATGGTCTACTTTGGACCTCCCTTCATCCCTGCAGTGAATGTCTCAACAGAAGTGAGCAGGTATCCTTCTTTAGTCAACCAGCAGAGTCCCCTGCTTCTCTGCTTCCTCCTGCAGATGCCTAAAACGTCAGTTTCACACCTGTTCCACTCCTGTGCTGGGACACAAACGAGTGTGGGGACACGTTAGGAGTACTTGCTTTTAACCTCCTTGTGAGACCTCTCCTAGGTGGGACTTCCTCATGACCCACGTGCTTGGTCAGAGCCCATCACGTGACCTGGGCCAGTATTTCTGTGACCTTGGATCCATCAACCTGGAGGGCAGGAAATGAGCTTGCCTGCTGCAACACACAGAACTTGTTTAAAACAGGTTTGTGCAGTAGATTAAAATCCCACTTAATCTAGCTCTAGCAACAGGAAAAAAATCACTCCCATTTTCTCTTATTCTGTTACCCCTCTTCACCTGATGTAGATCTCTGTGTTTTAGTTTAGCCAATCACTCCCAAACTGAGATCTGTTACATAAGTAACAATGCAGTTACTTATGTCACAGTTGGGAAGGGTTACGTAAGAGGTTAGCTCTCAGTTATGTAAGGGATTAGCCCCTTAAAACCCCTGTGCTGTTAACAGTCTGCAAATACCCTCTTCTCCTTAAACTATTAGTCGTAATTAAAACCTTGTTTGTAGTTTCCATCATTTGTTAAAGCCCCCTTCTGTTTTTAAAAAAGTCTATAAGCCCTTGTATGCACTGCCCTGAGGTCCTGCTGGCATTTACGCTTGCCTTACAAGCGTGCTAAAAGACATGATTTACAAGTTTGTTGGATGCTGGCTTTGTTCACTGAGAGACAAGCTGTGCTGGTCTTATTTACTATATGCTTTAGTTTTGTTTAGCTAATGCCTTATTCTCAGTCTGTTGTAATTACTGTTTGTTCAGCTCCAGTCCTCTTGCTCAGCTCCCGCCGACCCCTCCTGCATTCAGTTCTTTGCCAAAACACACCCGACTGTCTGCGCTGTTCTTTTGTTTCAAGTGTACATGGACTCTTCCATCTCCTCCGTGAAATCTGTATTACCCGCAACTCCCCTGCTAGTGTGATATCCTTTGCTCTGTATTTCTTGCCCAAGATGCCTTTACCATATCTGATGCTGGAGTGACTGCTCGCCGGGGGAGTAAAGTTGCTGGGACTTAAATCCCCTGCTCTTTAGTCAGGTCTGCCTGCTGTCCCTCGATTGGTCCATGCCCATTACGTGACCCATTCCAGTATTTCTGCGGCCTACGATCCGCCAACCTGGAGTGTGGGAAAGTTGCTTGCCTGCTCCAGCACACAGAAGCGGTTTAAAACAGGTTTGTGCAAGTAGATGAAAATCCCACCTTTTAAGCTAGCCCTAGGAACAGGAAAGAAATCACTCCTGTTTTCTCTTACTCTGTTCCCACTGTTCGGCCTGATGTGCATCTCTAATGCCAAGATGCAAAGTTGGTGAAAAAAAGCGCTAACTTTCTAATATCCTTTTGTTTCCCAGGTCTTGCTGGACAGTGAGGACATTTCCTGTTGATTCTGTATTCTCTAAGCTGGACATTATAATAAGAAAACACCACTGTAACTGTAAACTTAATAAAATAACTCATTCCAGCAAACTTCTCTGGTAGCATTTGTTTCTACTGAGCTAGCTCTGCTCCTACTCCAGTCCAACCTTCTGTCCAAGTCTGTGGAGAACACTATTTAGAAGGTAACTACAGCAGTACACATCAAAGAACAAGTATTAAACCCTGAAGGGAACTACTGGATATGCAATATAGGATAGAAGATGCACTGAAATAAACAACATGAAAAAATGGAAAAAAATCAATGCAAATTTAAAATGAAAAAAAAAAAGAGAAATACATAGCACTGAAAACTGGGAGAGTCTGACTGCTCGTGGGCAGACTCTACACACAATCAGAACTGCTGGTAAGATAGTTTAATTCCCTTTTGTGCGTCAGCTGCTTTGAGCAGTCAGGTGTAATGGACCCTAATAAGCAGTTCCTCAATTGGGAGGGGTCAGTGCTGCATTACCAAACTCAGCATCTGCCTGCTGAAAGTAGCATCCGCAGAGCTACAAACATGTCACAAACTGAGCAGTTACTCTCACGAGGAAAGCAAAAGGGAATTAGTACCAAACCACTGGGAAACTTTCAGCAGCTCCCCAGAAATACATGGGCAGGCATCAACACTGTCCTGGAGAAGAAACAATCCACCCTCATTTTTGATCTATCCTACAATGGAAACCTCATCATCAGAAACCCTGACATACTGTAGCAAACACAAAATGTTCACTTCACGAACCTAACCCTCCCACTACTACTTCCTTGTCCACAGCAGCCCTTACCTGGAAAACTATCCAGTCTTGCACACTGACTTCCACTTTCTCCTTTCTGGGATATTGCTAATGGTGAAAATGCTGGCTCTGGCTAAATTGATCCAAAAATCATCAAACTTGCGGCAGACCAGCTAGCAAGACCTGTCTCCACACTATACAATCTAGTTCCACACACTGGCTGCATCTCTCAAATCTGGAACCCAGATCTAGTTAAACCACTTCATGCAGTAAGTATGTTTTAGCATCCTACCAAAATAACTACTGTCCAATCTCTGTACTGGCAACTCTCAACAAAATACTTGCAAAACTGATCCTCAAGCAGTTGATGTCCTATATCCTGATCAATAACCTTCTAGTTTTGCTCTGACTTCAAACTGACTTACCCACCACTGTCAGCTGTATTCTGGGTTAAACTGGTTATCTCCTGGATCCTGTCATTCCTTTGCTACAGGTGCCCTTACTGAGAACATTTTTGGGACTGGTGTACTTTCCTCCCTCGCTGCAATGTTTAATCCCCCTGACCTGGCTCATCTCCTTTGGTCTGGTGACCTGTCCTTTCTAACTGTGCTACCAATATGGGGATTCAGGCTTTCTCCCACTTTGCACCAAAATTACTAGAACTTCCTCCCAGTTGGCCTCTGGCTCTCCCCTTCTCAGGCCTGTTTCAAAAGACAGTTTTTCCAGCATCCAAAGCATTCTGACTCATGGACCTGTGTTCTGCCTCCCTGAATCTCCCTGAATGTTATGCCTATATTTTGCTGATATCCATTAATTGTTCACGTGACCTCTGTTATTTTCTCACTGGTTACCCACTCCTGCCACACTTTGGGTGGTCTTTACTGCCTCTTGTGCAATATACAGTACATTATTTTGATACTGCATATTTGTCTGTTGTATTTTCCTACCTGTTTATGTATTCCGATGCACTTTATGCTTTATCCTGAGGCATCAGTACAATTACTGTACCTCCTTGTCACGTCATTCATGTACCTGTACTGTGATACTATATACTTCTTATGTTACGACTGTTTGACTGTATTTTGTACTCCATTGTGCTTTTAACTATACTCTCCTGGATCATGACTGAAAAGAGGCACATTACTGTCCAGTACACATACCAGGTTATCAAAAACTAAATAAACAGCTATGGAACTGGCTCCAGAACTTCAACATTCCATGGGGTGTGCACAATCTCTAGCTGACCAAAGACATTGCATCAGTCCTCTATGCCAGACACTTACGGAGGGCCATATTCACAAATGTGATAAAGGCATGTGACATAAACGTCCATCATACTCTCCTGCACAAACCTAGACTATTGGCCATAACATAACCTGTGTTAAGTTGGTCCAGAGACTATTTCACGGAAGGACTCAAGTAATTAAGGCAAATGGCGTAAAATCTGTGCACTACTCTCTCAGTCCTGGGATGCTCCAGGGCTCCATACTGGGGTCTCTGTTCAGCCTCTTCGTAGGTGACCTTCCCTTGAACTGTGCCAGCGGGAACTCGGACACCTTTATGCAGGCAATACTATTTTAAATGCCAAAGCAAAATCTAGACATGCCCTTAAAGTACTGTTCCCCAAAATACTTTTGGCAAGACACAGTGATGGATGGTCACAAATAAGCTTTACATCACTAGATCCAAAACTAATATGCTTTGTTTCTCCTGTACAATCCATCCACCCATTCCACTCTATTTAACTACTCCTGTTGGATTGCCTCTAAAAAATGTCTAAATAGTCTTTCTCTGGTTGTGATGTGTTATCTCTGTTTTTATCTTTTATGGGATTTGTTTGTTTTACAAGTTTAAATGAGGTTCAGCACCCTGAGCCCTTGGGAAAGGGTGCTTTATAAATAAAATTGCCTTGCCTTGTGCTTTGTGCATCTACAGTAGGTCTCTAACTCACAACTACCATTCCTGGTCCACATTAAAAATGTGATCAGATGCACCAATCAGAAACTCAAGATTGCCCTAATACAACAAAACATAACCTTAAAAATCAGACAACTGCTCCTCAAACAAAATGCAACTTTCCTCACTCAAATATGTCAGCAAGGTGTACAAAAACAGCCAACCACATCACCTTTCAAACAGTTAATGTCACCTTCAACAACCTGTGCCAGTTTGCACTGGGGTGTGAGATTAACACACCACCGTGACTTATATAGGAATTTAGGTACATTGTTGCCAGGACGGAGATGGGAACAAAAATACAATACCCATACTTTACAAACGTGTTTGTGGACTGTATCCCAACTCCCGTACAACCTCCTAAATAGCACAACTATAATATATCGACTAAGATCTAAAGTCAGGTAATCTGTAGCAAATCCCTCAAACATAGAAAGCAATGAGAGACAAAACCTTTTCCATGACTGCTCCAACCAGCTGGAATATCTGACTAGACCCAAAGAAGCAAGAAACCGGTCACATTTTTAAAAAGTTATCTGTGATCACTGCTGTACCGCTGTAACCGATTTTAATAAAAGTCATCCTCCTCCTTTTTTTATACTGACTATTGAGGAAGCTGAAACACAAGTACATACCAGTCTGTGTTTCTCAAAGTCACAATGAATGCAGCTTTAGAGGAGGTATAAGGTACAAGACATTCTGATGGTATATAAGGTACTTTCCATTACATTTTCTAAAATTAGGTGGTTCCTATAACTTAAACAATAAAACAATACAAATCACTTGTATTAATACTAACAATATGAGGCTATCATACTTTCCAGTGTTCCAGCATAGTGCAGTTTCAGTCTTTTGGCGGTGGTGGTGGGACCACCCTCCAATTGCCTGCACAGAAAACCCAAAGATCATTGTGGTGTCCCGTCTCCATTGGGCTGTCTGTACAACACTAAGCATAGTGGATTGTTATTCACTGTCCACTTCCTCTGCTTCTTGATTAGCTACCTCAGTTATACCCCATTTAGCCCATCTCTCTATATAGTTTTCTGTCCTGTCTTGCACCTGGTGTGTTAATCTCTCAATTTCTGGTATGACTTTGACTATGCTCCTCCAGTTTGCTGGCACTGGTGGTTCTGCCTGTAACCATCTCCTGGTTATTGCCTTACCTACTGCTGCAACACAGGTGTACCAGATATATAGGGAGCTGGCTCATTTATTGTCGGGGGGGGGGGCAAGCTCAGACTTTGGAAGCACAGCTGTATTGATATGGTGAAGAAGCCTTTCAGTCTCTGATTAAGTTCCTCCAAGAATGTTGCTAGGGCTGGGCAGGTGCAAATAAAATGCATTCACCACAGAAATAATTGCACTCCAGACTTAAAATGCAGATGCAAAGATTTTCTTTTACTGTACAGAATCAGAATAGTACTTACAAAGTACAAATCATATCTGTGACCATATCAGTGTTACAAGTAGAAAGCACAATGCACACAAATTCAAGTCCCCACACTGTGACAAAACCTCTGTGCTTCAGGGTTTCAAATCCTTTCCTCAGGAGGCCTGTTACGCTACGCCCTCTCTGCTCTGCATGTGGTAATTTCACTGCTCTCTGCTCTCCTTAGTGAAGCAGGCCCACACTCAGTCAATCAATTTACTGACTGAATTTCAGGGTAAATTACACAAAGACCTTTTCCACCGCAGGGATCAGTGAAACAACCCCATGCAACTAAATAGCAGGGATGACACACTCCCTTATTATACCATGAATGCAAAACAAAAAATACATTTTATTCATTTGTAGTAACATGGACATATTTTTTATCAGAACGACTTAATCTCAAGTCTATTTTTGCTATTTGAGATTAAGTCGTTCTATGATAAGAAGAATTATGTCCAGAGTTGTTTACTTTTTAAATGAATAAAAATGTCTTTTTTGTTTATGTTTTGCGTTTATGGTGTAACACTAATAAGGGACTGTATCATCCCTGCTAAGGAGAGCAGGGAGCAGTGAAATTACTACAAGCAGAGCAGGGTCTTACACAAATAATGAAATGAGTGGAGTAATTATATGCGCCTGGATACAAAATGGTATAAAAACACAAGAGGACATAGGGGAACAGGCCTCCTGAGGAAGGGATTTGAAACCCCCGAAACACAGAGGTTTTGTCACAGTGTGGGGACTTGAATTTTTGTGCATTGTGCTTTCTACCTGTAACACTGATATGGTCATGGATATGATTTGTACTTAGTAAGTGCTATCCTGATACAGTAAAAGAAAATCTTTCCATCTGAATTTTAAGTCTGGAGTGCAATTATTTCTGTGGTGACCGCATATATTTTTTTTTTGCACTCTCTCTAGTTCTGAGCGCTGCCTTCTACCTGTTGAAAGTTTGCCTAATTTTGGTTAGCTGCTCGAGCCAGTTAATCACTGGGAGAAAGGACTTTGGAACAGTGGAAAGTGGATCCCACACTAGGTCTACAAGAACGCTGTTGAGCCTGTTAATTGGAGCCATCAAAGTGAAAATAAGTAATATTCGAATGTGAGGAAAAATGGCGTTCTCTCTATCAAGTACAAGCCTGGCTACCGACAGGACGACTGTGGATTTCAGAGCAAGTACGAGTGTCTCTGAGCAGGGAGACACAGAAGAAGGTAAAAAGAAAAAGATCTTTTTAAGATGGGAAAAAGCAATATTGAAGGAAGTGGTACTACATTATAATAACCTGTCCCTGCAAAAATACGTAGAGAAAAAATTTGTTCCGAGGGGACTTAGACTTACAAAACTGCCTGCATGTGGACTTGAGAAAATGTTTTATCACAAACAATGGGAAACAAACTTGCAAAATGGTTCTTTGGAGTTGGTTAAAATACAGATAGAGGAAGACCGGCATAATAGAGCTGAAATATAGAATGAAATTGAAAAAATACAGCAAGAACTGGTGCCATTTGGGACAAGGGACAAGAACTTTAATTAAAGAACTTGACGATAAATTGACCGTAAAAGCTAAAAAAAACAAGAGGTTGAATTAATTGAGAGGAAAAAAGTAAAATTGTTACGTGATAAAAGAGATTCTCAAAATAACCGGATTTATAAATGGGACAGTCAAGGAAGATCTCTCTTAAGCGGCAGAAGGAGATCCAGAGGTAGATTTGTGAGTAAAAACAGGTCCAATAATGGTAGTTCGAGCCCTCGAACCTCTGGATCACCGAGTAACACTAGTGGGTCAAATAATGAAGTGGCAAGCACTAGTGGTAGTACATCTTTGTCATAAAAAAGAAAAAAAGTCATGACAAGGGAGCCGTGGAAGGAGTGGAAGCCGAGTAAATGGACTAAATGTTGATTGTATAAATAATCAAGAAGGAGTCAATTCAAATTGTACTGTGATTAATTTAACCAAAAGAGTGCTTACACAAGCATAGATTAATTTGCTGTCATATGGCTTGTCTTTTGTCCTTCGCTGTAAAAATGACAAATTCAACATTTACTGTGATTTGTTTAAATTATTTAGGAAATAAAACCTAAAAAAAATATTTTCTGAACAATGATTTGAGGGTGATAATGTAGAAGGTGAAACCACTGAACCAATTCCATTGTTAGACATACTAACAGAGAATGAATTATTGGAATTAACTGAAGCAGCTAATGATGGAGGGAGGGGTAATGTCTGGGGAGGGAGAAGGGAGAGATAGAGGTATAGATGACAGCAGACCGAAGGTTAATAAAACTTCCACCTTCATTCCACCCACACCAGGTAGTGAAACACTGCTGGTATTTCAGGAGCTAGTCTTAAGAGACGTAGCCAAAATCATTAGAGATTCCAAAACCAACAAGTATTAGGATAATTTACGAGCAGAAGAGAGGGCTGCACTGCATGAACTCCAATGTCCAATGTGGTAATTAAAGCGCCGGACAAAGGTGGGAATGTGGTCTTATTAGAGAAAGAATACTGTATAGCAGAGGCATTAAGACAACTGTCAGCAAGGGATACATATAGGAAATTGCAAAATAATCCTATGAATGAATTGAAAATTAAATTGGAAATGTTTCTAAGTAAGAGTTTGGAGCGAGAGTGGATTAATGATGACGGATTTGAATATCTGACTTGTAAAAAACCCGTAATTCCAGTGTGTTTTACCATCTCCCAAAAATACACAAGGACAGTGTCTGCCCTCCGGGGCATCCAGTTATATCGGGCTGCGGTTCCTTGATGGAACCATTGGCCATTTTTATTGATGGCTTTTTGCAACAGGAAATGTGTACATTAAAATCTTATCTAAAGGACACAAAAGTACTTCTACAAGAATTAGAGGGGTGTATGTGGAAGGAAACATATAAATGGCTGACAATAGGCGTCCCTCACTGTACACAAGCATCTAACATGATTTGGGAATTCGGGCAGTGCACTGCATACTGAGTAATTCTGCACTTCAATACCCTGCTGAATGTATTGTTGTAGCATTGGAATTAATTTTACATAGTATTGCCTTTTTGTTTGAGGAGGAATTTTTCATTCAGCTGCAAGGGGCGGCTATGTGGTAGTCGGTCTACCCCTCTTATGCCAACCTATTCATGGGTTGGTGGGGGGGGGGGAGATCCAGGACCCAGGAATGACCCCCTTTTTTTCTAGCATAGTGAAGTGTAAAAGATACATTGATGATCTATTACTATACGGGATGGGACAGAGGAAAGTGCCCAGCAGTTTGTGAAATACCTTAATGCTAACAAAATGGGGCTTGACTTTACATACAAAGTGGATGCATGGGAAATAAGAGTATTTGGATTTAATATCGAGTGGAACACAAGAGGAACAGGTGGAAAGTAGGAATTTTAGGAAGTCAGCATCAGGGAACAGCATCTTGCATGCACGCAGTTAACATCCTAGGCATGTGATTGAAAATGTACCATATGGTCAGCTGGTAAGATTGAAGAGGATTAGCACTACCAATCAGTAATTTTACAAATCAAAAGATGAATTATTTCAAAGATTAAGGGAGCGAGGGTATGAGGAGCATGTATTACATGAAGCATTAGTGAAAGCGGATCAGGTTGAGAGAAAAGATCTTTTACAGTACAGAGAGCCTGAAATGGGTGAACAGCAGGTATCTTTCGTATTCACCTATGGTCCAGTGGCAATGGACATTAGGTCAACAGTAAAAAAAACACTGGCATCTACTAGGTTTAGATAAAGATATTAACAAAATAGAAGAGAAAGGCCCTTTCATAACATTTAAAAAGGTAAAACGCTTAAGGGATTTGCTAACACAAAGTGAATTTAATGGGGACAGGAAGAAAGGAATGTGGCTGGGTAACAAGCCACTGGGATTTTTTCCCTATTAACATTGTATAACATGCAAGGATGCAGTTCAGGGCAAAACATTTGAAAATCCAGGCCAATTAGGTATAAGACAAGTGAGGATTAATGAATTCATCACTTGTAATACAAAATTTGTGATCTATGCCTTGGTGCATATGTGGGAAAGTATACATCGGTCAGACAACAAGAATGTTACGGGAACGTATACAAGAGCATTTTAGAGCCATTCGTAGACATGATATTTCACAACCAATAGTTAGACATCCTGTTGAAGTAGAAAACGATGGGAAACATGGCATCAAGTATATGGGCATAGATTATGCCCCTTTTAAACAACGCGGTGGGGATCGAAATTTGACATTGAATAAAAAGGAGTCAACCTGGATTTTCAAATTGAGAACCCTGAAACCAATAGGTTTTAATGATTACATAGATTGGAAACCATTTTTACACTAAAAGGACACTTCAGTGAATATCTGTATCTAATATTTATGGTGAAGAGACTGAGCATTCAGTTCCATTTCTTCTTTTTCCATTTCCTTCCCCACTTTTTTCCCCTTCTTTTCCTCCCTTCCCTCCCCCTCCACCGTCCTTTGAACCACCATAAGGTCACATAACTATGTGTGGTAGTTGCTGTGTATTATTATTTACATTTTTTGTTTTCTTACATTTATTGTGATAAAGGATAGTTTTTTCTCAATACTACATGTATATATTTTTCTCCATACTGTATGTATATACATTCCTATCTTTTGAATTTACCTCATAAAAGGATAGACTATTTTTGCTATTTGAGATTAAGTCATTCTGTGATAAGAAGAATTATGTCCAGTGTTGTTTACTTTTTAAATGAATAAAAATGTATTTTTTGTTTATGTTTTGCATTTATAGTGTAATAAGGGAATATATTATCCCTGCTATTTAGTTGCATGGTGTTGTTTCACTGATCCCTGCAGTGGATCAGGTCTTTGGGTAATTTACCCTGAAATTAAGTCAGTAAATTGACTGACTGACTGTGGACCTGCTTCACTAAGGAGAGTAGTGAAATTACCACATGCAGAGCAGGGTCTTACACAAATAATGAAATAAGTGGAGTAATTATATGCACCTGGCTACAAAATGGTATAAAAAACACAAGAGGACAACTGGCCCAGTGGCACTGAGGGCAAAGGTGCTGGATGCCTTACCTCACACCATGCCGATGACCCGGGTTCGGGAACAAGCACGGGCCATTGGAGGTCGGCGAGGGGGGGAGAGAGGAGCTGGATGGAACTGCTGAAAGGCAGCTCTCCTCTCCGGGGAGGGAAGGTGGCACCCCTGAGCTAGTGTCTGCCTCCTGGTGGAAGCCAGGAGACACTACATGCTAGAGAGTGCATTGGCGTTAGGCTGACAGGAGGATGGAAGGGGTCTTTACTGGGCCTGTAGTATGCATGCGTGCCTCCATGCACATGCGACAACTCCTGGGGCCCTGGGCAAAAAATGGAGGAGAAAACACTTACTGGCGGCAGGATGATGCCTGACTCCCTGCAGGCACCATTCCTGGGCCGGGCATAATGTAAGCCCCAGTAATTCCGGGTGTCAGAGCTGGGCGGTGGTCAGTCAAGGCTGAAAGGGGGCAAGCCAGTAAAAAGGTGCGTAAATAAATTCATGATAAAAAAAAAACACAAGAAGACATAGGGTAACAGGCCTTCTGAGGAAGGGGTTTGAAACCCCGAAGCACAGAGGTTTTGCCACAGTGTGGGGACTTGAATTTGTGTGCATTGTGCTTTCTACTGTAACACTGATATGGTCATGGATATGATTTGTACTTTGTAAGTACTATCCTGATACAGTAAAAGAAAATCTTTCCATCTGAATTTTAAGTCTGGAGTGCAATTATTTCTGTGGTGACTGCATATATACTGTATTTTTTTGCACCCTCTCTACAGTAGTTCTGAGCACTGTCTTCTACCTGTTGAAAGTAAATAAAATGCATGACTGTGGCCTGGCATTCCCCACATCGCCTCCAGCATGGAGGAGTAATTGTCTGGTCCCATTTAGCTATTCGGGTGGAGTAAGAAATATTTAGTTTTAATTTTCTAGGCATATTCATTCCATCTAGGGGACGAGGATGTTTTGAACGGACCATCTCATATCCTACACCATTCCTTGTCTGTTGGAGCAAAACTTGCTTCCAGTTCCCATTTATGGATAATGTGTACAGCAGCAGACCTCCTGTATTGCAGTTAAGTACTGGTAGATACGAGACATTGCTCCCTTTTTAAGCCACCGTCTATATTAAATGTCCTAAAGTGGAATATCCCGGAACCTCTTCTGCCTCATCCCCAAATGCTCTGAGCCTCATTTGAAAAGAGTTTTGCAACTGAAAATACCAAATGTAGTCCCTGCTGGACCAGCCAAATTCTCCTTTACATTCCTCAAAGGCCCGAACAACCATCGCCATCAGCATTAGACCTTGGAATCTCAGCCCCTGATTTGACTATCTAACATATCAGGGGTCTAGTCTGTTGGGGGGGGGGGGTACATGATCCCACGCTAGCCATTCATACTTCCATAATTGTCCCTTCATTTATGGGTATCTAAGAACTGTTGCCATGCCTTAAATATGACTCCTAGGGCTGTGTAATGAGACTCAGTCCATTCCCTGATAGCGGCCTGGTCACGTAGGAGGGCTGTTAGGGGTCTCAGTTCTGCTGCCTCTCCTTAATGAGTTTTCCCAGTGCACCTGAAAATGTTGGTCATTCCATAAGAATACTCTATGGATCTGTGCTCCTATCCAATACTCCTCAAGTGCTGGGACAGCCCAGCCCTCCTCTCCCCCACCAGAATTTTTTGGCCAAAAGTAAATTGTTCCTGACCCAAGGTTTTGCATTTGCCCATATGAATTTGAAAATCTGCTTCTGCATATCCCCAACCAGCTTTTAGTAAAGTAGACAGGAGCACACTGAAAAAAATATAGATATCTTAGGAGTATGTTCATTTCCATTGCCTGTATCCAGGCATGTTGTGGGAGAGGGAGGAGAGACCACCTTTTCGTATCTTCACTTATTTGGTGGAGGAGGGGGGCGTAATTGTCATGATAAAGGTGTGAGTTTGTACTGTGCAGGATAATGTCCAGATACTTTAATTTCAGGAGGGCCAATTTCATACGGTATTGAGCTTGCAGTATCCTGGGGGGAAAACAGTTACAATAAAAATACCATCAACAACCTAGTGTGGTTCAGTTTCACTTGGTGTCCATCTGTGCCCCTTCCCCCAACAAGGCTGAAAATAGGCAGACTGCCTAGCCATCCTCTCCCAGTCAACAAAGACTTAATGAATAAATAAAAGGTGAGGACTTCAGTTTTCATGGAATTTAGCTTATAACCTGATATGGCTCAGAATTCCTCTACACAGGACAACACTTGGGGTAGGGACGTCTCTGGCTACATGAGGCACAGAAGCACATCATCAGCATATAGATTGCAAATTGTACCTTTTGCCCACCCCCACCCCCAAGCATGACTCCGTGTATGTCCAGGTCCATTTGGATCTTTTGGGCTAAGGGTTCTATATACAGGGCAAGTAAAACTGGGGAAAGGGAACACCCATCTAGTATCCCGGCATAGCTTTCGTATGTGCCTGGGACAAGTGTCCACTGAAGTGTATGAAAGCTCGGGGTTCTCTATAAAGGGTCTGTATGTATTCTATAAATTGTGGTGAAAAAACAAACCTGGCAAGGACCCTATATAAACAGGACCAACTGATCTGATCAGATGCCTTTTTGACATTCATACTGGTAGTCTGGGCTAGTAGTTTGGTATAATTCACATGGTCAGTAATACACATGGTGCATTTCACAATGTCTGCAGCCTGGCAACCTATTACAAATCCGTCTGGTCCAAGTTGACTAGGTGTGGCATCACGTCCTCCAGTCGTTTAGTAAGGGTGGATGTCAGGAACCTGTAGTCAACATTTAGGATAGAGATGGATCTATAGGATGGACAGAGGGTGCAGGGCTTGGGTATCACTGAAATCACCATTTGGTTCCACAACAGTGGTAAGCAACCACCCTCTGTGAGAGCTGATGCATAGGCTGCGCTCAGTAATGGTGCAGTTTCCTTTTGGAATCGTTTATAAAATCCTGCCAGGAAACTGACTGAACCTGGACACTTTCTTGTTTTACTGTTTGTTGTGGCTAAGGTAATTTCCTCCCCTTTATTCACTCTCATAACCTAAAACAGTTTCTCCACTCTCAATTTAAATTTGCAACTTGTAGGATGTACCTTTTTAATTTTATTTTTTGTATTATATGGAAAGGACATCACCTAAAAAAACTTAAAGGAGCCACAATTATTCATCACTATTATTTTATAATAGGGTTTTCAGTTAATTCCAACAGATTTCATTTTAAATAAAATTATAACTCTGGAAGTTTTTCAGAGGTATACTTAAAAGAAGCTGCAGTTTACTTCACTATTGTTTTATTACCTCTATTTGTACAGAAGCTGGGTTCATCAACAGAAACTAAAAACTAAAAAATACTTGGATGCTTTCATGAGTTTCATTAAAGACACATATGTGCCCTTAAAGCTCATATTACCTTAGTTTTCTTTTTATCTCATTACCAAACATTACCAATAGTAATGGCTAGTGCCACTGTATAATAACCAGGGCCAGTAGGGTTTTCTTTTTTCTTTAGAAATGGTTTAAGATTCCACTCCAAATTTAAACCTTTTGGCTGGATGGTGTCCAGCATGAAGATCCAAAAGCTTTCACGTTGTAGGAGGGTATTCAATCTATCACCTCCCCTGGGGTTACTTTCTACCTTCTCAACTGCCATAAACTTTGTACCTATTATACTGCTGTTGTGCCTTTCTGTGAAATGCTTTACCATAGGCTTGTTGTAAGGACCGGAGTTGTCTTGGACTGTCTGGGAGAATATCACAAGGACCTCATCCCTGATCTCCTTATCCTGCAAAAGGGAGGTGTTAAGCCTATAGGAGGTAGATCTCTTTTGTACTCGTAGAGCTATCTCTAGAGTGAGTGGGGCGTGGTCTGACAGGGCCATAGGCCCCACCACGCAACTGTTTACACAAGGTAATGAGTCTTTCGGCAGAAGAAAGATGTCAAGGCATGAGTAAATTTTGACAGAAGTAGGTTAATCCCCGGGTGGGGTCGTACAAGGACTGCCAGGCACCTTGCATCCCTAATTTATTAAGCAACAGGTTCACTTGTCTTGCTAGTGCATGTGCTTTTCTGGGGATTCGGGAGGTACTGCCTAGTTGTAGATTGAACATGAAGATAGGGTCTCCTCCCCTTCCTCCAAAGACCACCACTCCATCTACTTTTTCAGTTATCACTGTGAGCAATTTTCTGTAAAAAATGGGTAATCTGCACCTAGAGGAGCATAAATGGAGACCAGTGTAATCTTCTGCCCCGATACAGCCCTTTGAGCATGTCGTATTTGCCTTCCCAGTCAGGTAGTACCTCAGTAGCCTCAAATGGGACCCAGCTAGGCATTAAGGTTGCTGCACCTCTCCTTCTCCCAGATTTATAGAAGGAGGCATGGACTTACCAGTAGCCAAACTGGGTGACTCTTTCATGCCCTGCACCCCTGAGATGTGTCTCCTGCAGAAAAATGATTTCCGATCAAGTCTGTTGCAGATGTCATACTTGATCTTGAGGACTGTTCCTACTAATAAGGAACCATGTTATCAGACTTACTAAGCCACAAAAACAGTATGTTGCACATATTTCAGCCTTCATCATCTTTGGGGTCATAATACTGTGCATGAAGTCCTCTTTAATCTTAGCCAGTCTTTTGCCTGCTTCTACAGGATCAGTAAAAATGTTAAGTTTTACCAGCATATGAGATTCTAAGTTTCGCAGGCACTAGTAAAGAGTGATTGATCCCCAATGATTTTAGTTCTCCACAGACCGCATTGAAGGCCTTTCGGCACTGTTGAGTACTGTAGCTAAGATCTGGGAAATAAAAAATCCTGGAACCAGCTGGCAACTGTAATGGGCCCTTATTTTTCGCTGCCTGAAGGATTCTGTCCCTGACATGCTACCCCGCTGTAACTATTAAAATGGTATGAGGAGAGTCCTGATCTGTACTTTTTCTTTGGGGTGCGATCCCATGAGCATTAAAAACAAACTCAGCGAGGGAAAGATTCAACATGGTGGAGAGCAGTTGTATGGCACATTTCAGTAAATCATCCCCCTCATAGCCTTCAAGGACACCAAGCAGACGGACATGAGCCAGATAAGCTCTGTTTTCAACATGCTCTAAGTGAAGCTGAAGAATTTTATTCTTGGAAACCAGTTCTGCTGTTACTGCTGAGGTTTTATCGGCTGATTACTTCACTAAGCGTGACTCCACCAAGATGATTTCCATCTTATTCTCCAGGTCAGTAGCTCTTTTGTTATAAAGAACCAGTTTCACATCAAGAGCTTGGACCGCTTGTAAAACGGTACTGTTGGGAGGCTCTGAAGCTCTGATAGCTTCAGCCACAAGGGCACAATGGTCAGCGCCATCAGGCCGCTTACTTTGTTTTCTTCGTCTCAAGTCTGATTGCCCAGCTTTTTGAGGGTTCTCCATAGCGATCCATGTTGAAATAAAATGACAGCTGACTCCCAGTAACTAGTAGCTCAAGAGTTTTGATCATTTAGTACAGTTCCAACTTCGAGAAATCAAGAAAATAGGTGTTATTATGGGAGATAATGCAGGAGCTCACTGGAATACGATCGTTGCTATTGGCTGCTAGCCACACCCCCAAAAAAAAATCTCTCTATTTTGTGTTTCAGACTCATTATCTGTCAGGTACAAGCCCATTTTCTAAGCGCAATAATACCCTCCAGGGTGGGTGGTATTGGGCTATACCGGACTTTCCAGGAGCTATAAGGCCCTCCACCTGAGGCACTGGACCTCACTATGCCCCTAGGAGGTCCAATATAGCCCAATATCACTCACCCTGTTGGGTATTATTGCTTACCCAACAGATGGGATGTAGTACTGCGCTCCTAGGTCATATTACATTTCCCCCCCCAGGCTGCAGGAAAACTGATGCCTTGGTGATATGGGAGCAACATGGCCCTGTCTCATCTGGATAAGATCTGGCCAAGAGGCCCCCAGTTGTACGATATTGGAAATAAGTGGCAAGAAGGGTGCCCCCCGCCCAGACCCATTTGGGACACATGGTACGACACCCCCAAACTCTGGAAAAGAGCTGACCGCATTCCCTTTTTAGGGAAAGTAATACCCCCTTGATCACTACAGCACTAGCACTCTACTTGTCTACCATGCCCTGCCAGAAGAACAGCAATGTAAATGGTTCCAGCCAGAAAGAACACACTGGTAGGAGTGTGCTACTGCCCAGGCAAACAAGTGCTTTTGTGATCCAGGAATCGGTCACCCCACAGGCAGCAAGGGAACCAACAGTGTCCCCACCAGTCCCACCTCTCATGAGGGGTGGTCTAACCAGGTGGCCCCAGACCCTCCCCCCACCATCTCTGATATCCATATTCTGGATAGCTCTTACCTTAAGGGGAGTAAAAAGATCAGTTATACAGTACTGAGGCAGAGACGCCCTCCAGCCCATGTTTATATGAAGCTGCTTCCTGATCCCCTCACCCCACCCCACAAACTGGGAACACAGAGTTCACCCAGAGCAGCTGAGCAATAATAACCGCTACCATTTTAACCATCCACATGCAACCCCCCCCAATTCCGTGCTAGCAGTCCAATTAAGTCCATTTGGTTAGATGACCTAATTGAGTACTGACCCCTGTGCTACAGTCACATCCAGGCTTCCCCTACAGCCTGTTCCAGGGGGTTAGACAATGCCGATTTGCACTTTGAAGAGTTCAGAATCCCTGGTTAGTAGCCGTCCATTTGAAAAGGTGGAGTTGTTGGGGAGTCAGGTAACAAAAGTGGAGTTGCGGCATCATTCTGGGGAGCCCAGTGGTATCCTATCAGGTTGGGGTGTGTCCTAATACTGTCCGTGGCTGTCCCAAAAAGCTGTGGTGCTTTGCTGTGAGCAGTGTCTATTAGTAATTATGGAAGCCTCCTGTGTGATCAGTTAGGGTGCTGCTGTTTGAGCGGGTGTGGGGCTTTATGTTGCACTTGCTGCAGAATGGCCCTGATCCCTTATGGTGTGCTGCACTACTGTGTGTGTCCCAGAGCTCTGATGTTGTGCTGTTGGAAAGTCCAGTCTCCTCTCCTGCCATCCACTGTGGTTGCTGCCAGGCAGATCTGCGCTGCAGCAGAGGAATGCCATGTTCTTTTAATGCTGCAGTAGCTTCTTAGGGGACATTATACAGTCTGGTTCTGTCCTTTTAAGAAAATACATATCTAAGTGGGACAAGGGATCTGGGACTCCTTTTTCCTTAAGAGCTTTAATGACATCTAGGTATTGGAGCCGTTTTCCAAAAATGTCCAAGGTGGTAATCTTGATCGAAGTACAAGCGTGATCCATTATACAGGATATCTCCATTCTGCCAGGCAAGTCAGAGAATTTGTTCTTTCATTCTGTAGCTGGAGAATTTCACTAGGATAGGTCTCAGCCTGGTGCTAGGGTCTGTAGGTTTAGGGAGAAGAGGTCTATGGTTGAGTTCTATCTGAAATTGCAGGGTATCAGGCAAGGAAAGGACATCTCTCAGGAGATCGTAGAGAAAATCATCATATATCGTTAGAACAGTGAACACCCGACAGCGAATCCAGCACAATGACGACAACCTGTTCGACATCCACAGTGTCGAACAAGTTTGTCGGAGTGCTCTGCGATCTAGCGACTCCTGGTGTTAGCCGCTTTCCGTGTTCTGCCCCCTCCCCCCAAGTTCGTATCCATAAGTCGGGGGAGCGGGAGGCTTTGTAAAGGAGTCAGTCGCGCTGTGGCGGTCTGCTGACACTGTGCCATGGCAACATGATCACCATTGGCACAAAAGTGTCGATGTAAAGTCCCTCGACAACACTGTTGTCGCTGCGACTTGGTGGAACTGAAAATCATACATGTGCCCAGTCTCTGCATCCTCCAGTAAGAAGTTAACTGTATCTCCTGGAGTAGAGCCTCAAGATCCAAGCACCTTTCCCTGGAGTGCTTCCATGTAATGCATTAGGGAGTCTAGGGTTGACCCTAGCTGTAAGCCCCACCTTGTATCACCACCACGTGCTCCTCAGCTTCATCTAGTCTCCGCACCACTCCAGTGATTCTTTCATGCAGTTTTATAATTATGCCCTGTTCTGTTGGTGAGAGGCTTTGATTTCCCTTAGCAAGAGTTCAAAGTGGTTCCATGTTAAATGATTTTCCTCCTGGTCTGTATCATAAGAGGGCCCACAACTGCTGACTGGAGACCCACTGTGCTTGCTATCAGAGCTCCAGTCTCTATATCTACTGCCATCTGCGGTCTGTTTGGCTTTTGCAGATCGCAATCTTGTACTCCTGCAGTCTCCTTCATCCCTCTCTGACATTTTTGTTGGTTTTGGAAAGGTTCTGGTTAGGAGATAAGTTTAAATTTTGGTCGGGAGAGAAGCTCTGTCTCCAAGATGTTATCCTGGTCGTGAGGTCACCAGAAAATCATCCTCCTCCTACCTTAGTATCCTCTACTCATTCTTGCCTCTAAATTCCTTTAAACTCTTTACCCAAAGTATACTAACAAATGGGTCTCTCATATGTATTTTCTCATCAGGAAAAGAGGGTTACTCTATATCTAAATGTCTGGCTATGTGTGTATGTATTACAGACTGTGTATGTATTCATATGCATATAAAAATGTATGTGCTCCTGTCCTAACAGTCCACTGGCCACCAAATGTTCCCTGTCCCCAACATACTCCCTGGTGTGCAGCTGCCTCCCACCTTTCGCTCCTGTTCCTCTACAAAGTGTGTCCCCTGCACTGTTCCTGTGATGATAACTATCCCTCACTGGCTCCTAGGTTCCCAGTCACAACCTAGTGAGACCCCTATGATTTGCCAGTAACAGTTCTACGCGCAGCAGGTATCACTAATGTTACCAAGACTGCATAGGACACCATGCTTTGAGCATGGCTCTACAGCCCATTTGCTTGGCAACCCCCATCTTCCACACCGCATTGTGGCAACACGAAATCGACCATCCAGAGAAGGCCTGCAACCCCAAGACAAGGGACAGTCCCCAAGTGGTCACTGTGAACACTTAGCGGAACTTCCTTGCAACGTATTTGGGACCCCAGAACTTTCCCTGTAGGCCAATGGAGTAGATTCCTTTGGATAGCTGGTAGTAGTCTGTGTAATGACCCAATCAAACAAATAAGAAGCCTCATAGGGGCACGTAAAATATGATTAAAGACAGGAATCTAAAGTGTTTTATTCTGAAAGCAAGAAGCATAACAAATAAAATGGATTATCAGCAGTTTTTAATTAACTATGAAAATATTAATCTTATCGGTGTAACAGAGACATGGTGGTCCACGACTGATACATGGAACAAAAACATAAAGGGACACACATTGCTTAAAAACAAACTGAGCTGGGAAGAAGGGGGCTCACCATTTACATTACAAAGGATATTAAATGATATTAAGTGCATGGAAATGGAGGCAGTGGTGGATAATGAAACACTGAAGATGCTGAGTATCGACCTGAAATTTAAACATATGGCCCCCGTTAACCTAGTTACTATATTTAGGCCACCGGACACTGACAATCATAGAGATAACCAACTAATAAATATACTAGAATTACAAAGGAAAAAGAATAACTTTATTATAGCAGGAGACCTCAACTTGCATGGTACTGGCTGGCTGAGTATGATAGGTAGAACCAAGCTTAAAGGGGACATTTAATTAGTGCTAAATGGCATCAGTTACAATTAGCAATGTTCCTAGTAATAGAAATGAAAGATTTAACCCTACCAAAATGAACATTGATGTGAAAAACTGCGTTTTCAATTGTTTTCTTTTGATGGACAACGTTCTGCGCAGTTCTCTTCTTGGAACCAGCAATTTGAAGTTTCGATTATTTCACAGTTTCTGCACAGAATGCTAAACTTGACCTATTGTCCTGTAAGAACCATGCTTAGAGTTCAGTGCACAAACTCTGACACAGATAAAACTCCAGATCACTGCTTCCATGAAGAGAACTGTAACAGAATGCTGCCCATAAAAACAAAGCACCACAAAATGCAGTTTTTCTTATTACTTTTTATTGAAGTACAGTTACATGTGGCTCATTTAGGCTTACAGATATCATTTCTGCAGATGGAAACATTATAAACAGCTGCCAATTAGAAACCATTTCCTGTCCTCTTTAAAGAACAGTTTAGTTGACACAATAAATGACCACAACCCACAGCAGTGTGTTAGAGCACCAACTAGTGGGCATGCTTGCTTAGACACAGTTTTTACAAACTGAGACAGCCATAATGCAACAGTGACCATAATATGGTACAACGCGGAATTAATAATTGTACTGTTACACAAAATGGGACATCATGCTTAGACTTGAGGAAAGCAAGATTTGACCTTATGAGGAGGGACTTGACTGACTGGAAGTAGAGAGAATTACTGGAAACATGTGGAGGGTTAGTGGAGAATAATTAAAAACAAATTAAGGAAAATTACTACAACGCACATTCCAGTTAGGCAGAAGTATGACACCAGTGGCAAGCTACCGAAGTGGTGCAACATAAGTTATCAAAAGACTAATCATTAACAAAAGACTATATAGGACAATGAAAATTAATAACAATTAGGAATATAAAGTAAAACGGCTTTCAGAGAGTGCCAGGCAAAATGCAAGAGAGAGAATGGGAAAAGTAAGGCTAAGATGGAGGTGAAAACAGCAAGCGATGCAGCAAATAACTGCAACGCCTTTTAACTCCTATATACAGTATGTGGGGGAAAACAAACAATCTGGCAGGTTAGTGGGTCCATTAAAGAGGGGATCCAGACATAACCAAAAACATAGATTCGTCAGAAAGATTTTGGTCAGTATTTCTGTTTGATTTTTGATAAATCAACAGGAGCACTAATGTCTTCTACAGCTGCACCATTAAATGAGTATATAGATATGAAAGTGACATCAGACCTGCTTAAGGGACTTGACCAAAACAAGTCAGCAGGGCTGGCTAGTATATTCACCCAAGGATACTGAAAGAGCTTGCTGAAGAATTGTGTGGGTCAATGAAGAACAGTTATGTAGGAACTTACCATAACACTAGATCTTCGAGAGAATCTCTTTTATCAGGGTCTGCACCAGAAGTCATATGAAGAGAGACTAAAGCAGCTTACAGTGTTGGGTAAGTTACTTTTTCTATTACTTTCTATATTTTGCAAACTTGATGCAGGAAGCTCTGTGCAGTCACTAACAAGGATGGAGAAGTACTAGAAAAAGTAACATACCTGCCAGTTACAGTTACTTCTTTCCTTTTATACAACAACAATACAAAAAGAATAAAATAACTATAACAGATGACATTTATTTGAAAGTAATACGTTAGTTACTAGTTACTTTCAAACAAATGTAATCAGTTACAGTTATGTATTACTTTTGTATTAAAAGACATAAGTAATTGTAACTGTAAGGCGTATCACTTTTTCCACTACTTCTCCATCTTTGCTAGTGACTGTACAGAGCTTTCTGGAATATGTTTCCAAAAGTAATAGAAAGAAATAGAAAACGTAACTTACCCAACACTGGCTGCTTAATATGCATACCCTTGAGGGGGGGACATGATAGAAACTTTCAAGCACTGTACCTCAAGGGAATTAGCAAAGTCTAAGAGGGTCACATCTTTCAGAAAAAGATGCGCAAGAACAAGGGGCACAATATGAAGATCGAGGGGGGACGGCTCAGAGGTAATGCTAGAAAGTATTTTTCCATGGAGAGGGCTGTGGATGCATGGAACAGCCTTCCTGAGGAGTTTGAGGGGTCAAGAAAAGTGGAAGAATTCAAGAATGCATAGGACAGGCATAAGGCAATTTCTAGTGGGGGTAGGAGGAAGTAAGCTGTTGATTAACTAGACTCTGCAGCTTATCCATCGGTTAGGGAAATGGGCAGACCAGGTGGGCCAAGCGATCCTTATCTGCCATGAAATTCTATGTTCTATGTTTCATCAGGTTACACCAACAGAACTAGTACCATGTCAGTGCTAGGACCTCATGGAAACTTTGCCAGCTGGGCAGCCGATGGCGATGTCACGTGTCAGTGTCCATACAAGGCATAGGTAGACCTCATTCTTCTCATTCATTTAATTAATTTCAGTTTTGTTTATTAAAAGCAATAAACTGGAAAGAGTTATGTCATATGAGCCATCATGCTTGTTTACAATGACATCCTATATATGTCTCACATAGCTACAATAACAAACCATTCAATACATAATAAACAATATACAAACATTTTATATGGTTAAAATACTACAATAATAACAATATTACCCACTGGTAGGGGCTCATCAGGCATGGGGGAGGGACCTGGCACAGTCCCTAAATGAGGAAACCTGGTATGCAGCTATTAGACATGTACATGCCTGCTCCAGCGAAGAATTCAACTAAACCTTCTGTATAGGTCATACCACACTCCCCAGCAAATTGCATAAGTTCACAAACATAAGGTCAGAGATGTGCCCCAAATGCCATGTGAAGGAGGGTGAGTTCCTCCACATGGCATTGACTTGTCCAAAAGTATCTCCCTTCTGTCATGAGGTTCATAGCACTATACAGAAGGTACTGGACACAGACTTTCCCAACACACCAGTGGAGCTGATGTTGGGAGCAGAGGAAGCACCCTGTAACAAACCCACACCTAGATTATGGGGGGTAGCACTAGTGAATTCTAGGAAAACGGTGGCACAACATTGGGTCAGTGATACCCCCCTAGTATTGCCCACCGGCTAAACAATTGGTGTTCCTGGATGCACCTAGAAAGGATTCAACTTCACGTTAATGGCCAGCAATCTTTGTTTTATAAGACCTGGGGCCTACTGGAGGATGCAATTGAAAAAGGGGTGGTGTCACTCTAGAAGCCCCCTGCCGGTCGATGAAGGCAGCAATGAGTGGGGAATCCTCAAACGCAAAAATACCTGCACGACGAATCTGGGTGCAGCCCCCGAGGGTGGTTCTTGCACAGCACTGATGATACAGGGTTATAGAACGATGAACTTATGGTAGGCAGGGGTGTAGCCAGACATCTGTGGAGGGATGGGAGCGCAGGGTCCGTAAAATAAACATACTATTATACTATCTAAAAATGTAAGGATATAAATTGCAAAAAACTTCATTAATGCATCAGTTAGGGTTGAAGCTCAAAAGTAGGGAAATGTGGCGTTAGGGTTGCCAACCCTAACACCCCACCCTCACCCTGCACAGATGAAGAGGGATCAGGGGGGTGGCATTGGCATGTCCAGCCCTAACACTCACCCCATTCTGTTACAAAATAAGTTGGGCGGCCACAGCATAGGAGAATGGGGTGAGCGTTAGGGCTGGAGATGCCAATGCCACCCCCCCGAGCCCTCTTCATCTGTGCAGGGTGAGGGTGGGGTGTTAGGCACAGAGTGAGGCTTCCCTTGAAGTGGCCAATGCTGGGGAGTCACACCATCTAGGAAGTTCTATACTGGACTTCCAAAACATAAACCAGTACTACTGGCCAACGAGTTGGACAAGCACAATACGAAAAAAAAAAACTATGGACACCCTCAATCCTAGGGGTGAACAAAGTGAAGTGAGGAAGGCCTGCTACAGTCCCTGGTGTGTAGAGAAGAAAAATGGAGAAAACGAAGCACAATGAAAGTAAGGAATGATGCTTCCCTTGGCTAGCCTACTCCGGGAAATAGACATAAAGGGGGATAGCCTGCAGCAAAGGCAATTTAGCTGCCCTCTGCAATAAAAACCTAAGGCCATACTGTAAAAAACACCTCATCTTCATGGGAAAAACAAAGAAAGAACGCTTTCCCAAGGAAGAAAACAAAGACTACAACCTGCAGCTGGATCCAAAGCAGCCTCAGTAAGATACCTACCCCCTACAAAACCAGGATGAGGGTGCGAAAAAGATTCCCTCACAGTGGTGACTGAAGGAGAAAAACTGGTCCATGGGAGCGTAAACAGTACACAGAATAAAACCACACCCCCATCAAGGGGTAGGCATGCTTGTGGGGCTATTCAGTCCTACTCCCCTAGTAGTTAGTAGGAAGAAGCAGGACCGGGGGGCCCTGGGCACCCTTGCTGCTGAATGGACCCACCTGGAACCCCAAAGAAGCAGAAATCAGAAGATGGGGGGGGGGAACGTCTAGTCCCATTGGGTTGCAGGCACAGTCAGACAGCCAAACTCACGGGGGGCCAAAGACGTCTGCCTGTGGTCACTGAGTCAGATGTAACTTGATGGGAATGTCTGCGTGGCCTCAGAGGTGGCCGAGCAGAATGCAGGTCCTTTAAGACTTCCTCTGTATTGTGGCTAAACAGCCAATGCCACCTGAAAGGGGTGTTTAAAACTAAATGCTGAATACAGCCTGGGAGGTTGGAGTCTCTAAGCCAAGCATGACGTCTCAAAAAGATGACAGTGGCTGCCACCCAGGCCAAAGTATCCAAGGCACGATAAACTGCATGAAGGAGGTTCTTGTTCACTGCAGAGACTGCCTACAGGGGCCTCACAGGTCCTGCCTGGCAGCGCCATCTGGGAGTCCCATGGCAGCAGTTCATACCTGCATCCAGAGAATGTTTTGGTAGCTTGTCATATGTGCCTGGTAATTAGCAATCCAGAGCCCCAGAGAGCCTAAAGCATAAGTACACTTGCTGGGAGCATCCAGGTGTCGGGATGCCCTACTGGGGTGGCAGGAGCCTGAGAGCGATGGGCACATTGAAAAATAGCTCTATCTGTGGATGACTGATGCATGTAACAGGGATTATTAGGGGCTGGGAATGTCCTGTCCGCCTTACGGGACATCGGAGGAACCTCATTTGGCCTATACCAGGCAGCATAAGTGGCGTCCTCCAGGACTGAGTAAAGAGGAGGAATGACCACTGGCCGGGTCACCGGGACCTCTTAAAGTTCAAAGAGGCCTCTCTTTCAGGAATCTCTTTCCTCCCCCACAAAGCCCATAAATCGACTGCATGTCTTGAAGCATAGAAGAAAAGGAAGGGTCCTCAAGCAGAGATCTGGGGTTATAAACCACCAACTCTTCATTGCTGGAGGAGGAGGTAGAATCGGGGGGCAATGTGAGGTGTGCTCCATGCACCATCTACATCCGTCAGGAGGGATGGTGCAGTGGCAGGAGGGCACCACGGTGCTGACGCCAGTAACAAAGGTGGAGACTGCACATCCAAGAAAGAAGAAGAAGAGCCCAGTGGCACGGGAGCCAGGGTTGTAGAACCATCGACAGAAGGACAGCTCACCATCGGTGATCAGAAAAGCTAGACAGCGCTGGCCCTGGGGACAGCGAAGGTACTGCTGGGGTGTCAACAGCACTACTGAGGAGGGTGGATGGCTTGGATGGCCATAGAGGAGGAAGTGATGAAGACAGCCAGTCACTGTCCAAGGCTGGCTCAATAATCATGGGGCTCAACCAGGACCACAGAATCTGAAGGGAGGTCAAGGGGCCTGAAGCTGCAGAAGTAGCAGCAGCTGCAGAAAGTGGGGTTGCACTGATGAGTGACATTGATAGGCTAAGGCCCAGTGATGACGGCAAGTAGTCAATCCTGCCAGGCATTACAGTGGCTAAGTCAGGTCCTGACCCTGAGGGGAGGGGGATCTGGGTGGCGTAGGCCAGAATGTCAGCAGTGCCCTTGTACGGGGTCGCAGCTAAAGGTGCTGATGAAGGGCTAGAGCCCAGCATTATCAGCTGGCCACCAGCCTTAATGGGATTAGTGGCACCCAAGCCAGGTCCCAGTCTTGGAGAAGAGAAGGTCAGGGTGGCAGTAACAGGTGCAATGCCAATGCCCCATATAGGGGAAATGAGCTTGATAAATGACGACAAGAGACCCATCAATGATGGTGAGTGGCTCACCTGTAAAGGCCTAACCATGCCTAAGCCTGAGCCAAACCCTGTAAAAGATGGAGGGTCTGGGGCTGATACAATGACACCCTTGGCAGGGTCTGCAGAAGAGGATGCCAGTGGTGGCAGGAACCCGTTGATGACGGCAGTCTACCATCCTAGGGAGGCCTGGTAGTACCACAACCATGCCCCAACCTAGGCGTCCGAAAGACCATCAGGAAGGCTAGACACTGCTACGGGAACGGGTGGTGAAGTAGGACAAGATGACCTTGAGGGCCACCAAGGAGATCCGGATCTCTCCAGGGAGGACTTGTGCTTGTCCTGATGTCTGTTCTTGTGGCTCCTGGAGAATGATTTCTCTCGGTGCTTTGACGGGTGCTGGTCCACGGCACAAGCAGGAGGAGCAGACAACATATTCATGTCTTCAAGCTGCTTCTCCAATGCCACTAAAGCTTTGTGAAGGAAATGGATATCAAAAGGCTGCCTGCCTCCATTGTCTGGTAACCGAGTTAAAAGAGCAGCAGATCTCACAGGTCTGGCCATTATGGAAGTGGCCAAGGCAGCAAACGCACATGTCATGCGGGTCATCATTAAAAATCTTCTCTGCTTTGGCTGGCCCGGTGGCTCTAAGGGTTGAGGCACTGGATGCCACACCTCGCATCATGCCAGTGACCAGGTCTGGGCTCGAGCTCAGGCCGCCAGGGGTCAGGTGGGATGGAGGAAGCAGAACAGGACTGAGATGCTGCAAGGCATTTCTCCTCTCTAGGGTGGGATGTGAGGGTTCTCTGGCTCTTGGATGCTACCCAATGGAGGTTGGGTGGTAGCGCCAAGCCACAAGAGCCCTGGCATTGCCGGGTGGTGGGAAGGCCACTGAGCGCAGAGCATAGCGTACCCACGCATACGCGTAATCATGCCCGGGTCCTGGGGCATCAGGGAAAAACCAGAAAAATTTATGTCTCCCCACTGCCAAGAAAGGAGCAGGTGGTAACAGGGAGCAAAACGCACTATGGAAATAAAATCTTCTCTCCACAGTTACAGAGCCGAAAAAACTTGGAAGACATTTTCAGCGGCATGAAAAAGCCAAAATTAACAAAAGGTAGACTTTAGTAAAGAAAATAAACAGGCACTGATCATTTCCACAGGTTGTCCGACAAGCTGAAGCGACAGCAAGCAAAGGACTGAGGAGAATGGAATTATGGAAATTTGCAACTGCTTTACTAGACACTAACTAACCTCCCTCCCTCAAACAGCGGCCCCACAGCTGAAATGTTTGCCTCTGCCTCTAGCATGCCCACCAACAGATCCACAGGATTTATTGCCGAACTCTCATATCTTATTCTTTGATGCTCTGAACAGCTGCAGCCTGATTCTAGCACATGCTACCGCACTTGGGGATAATTATCGCCTTCACCAAAAAATATTCGTCCTCGTCCATCCAACACCTCCTCTGCCCCAACCTCCAGGACCCTCCCAGTTATGCCCTGCTACTATATTCCTCCTCTTGCACTGAGTACAACGGCAGCTTTTCTCCTCCATATGTCGCCACGTTTTGGGGCAAAAATTGCTTCGTCACCTTTCGTATGGTCCTCCGCCCTCCCAATCCCTCACTCTGCTCTAACAATTGGGTTCTCTTCACTTGCGCCCCTATTCTCCACCTCTCCCTACATTATGCGCTTGATATCTTCTATCTGGTATGTCTACCCTCTCCCTAACATTTCCCATTACAAAATGCACAGTTTTTGGGCTTGGATCCAGCATCAGTTTATTATCCACGACTCCTTGCAGTTCTATATTCAATGTACAGTATATTACCTGTAAATGTGCATTTTTACTATAATAGCAGCTATTTTTACTGTTTGTACTATTGTAACTTGTTTTTCTGTATTATTATTGTAGGACCGCAGATTCACCTTGTAAATGAGCTTGCTCAGTGGTGCCCGCCTGGATAAATAAAGATATTGATTGATTGATTGAATGGGGCCACCCACGCCTTATATGGAGGCCGACGTGTGATGTTGTCATGGGTGGCTCCAGCTGGCAAAGGTTCCATGAGGTCCTAGCATTGGCGCAGTACTAGTTCGATAGGTGTGACCAAATGAAAGAGAGATCCTCGAAGTAGATCGGCTTTGTTTAACAATTCAATTGAGAAAGGGGTGGTGCCTAAGGACTGGAAGGATGCAACAGTATTGCCCATTTCTAAGAGGGTGTAGAAAATGGATGCAGGCAACTACAAGCCTGCCGGCCTAACAGCAGTACTACGCAAAATGATGGAAAAAATTAAACTAGAAAAATTACAAACAGTAATCAACATAATAGATGAATCACAACATCGATTCAAGCAAGAAAGATCACCGTTTGACCAATTTAATACATTTCCATGATCTGGTTAGCAAAGCTCTGGACAAAGGGAGAGCAGTGGATGTGATCTTCTTTGATTACGCAAGGGCTTTTGAACAGAGAAACACCAGACTGGGCAGAAGTGACTAGTGGGATCCCATAGGGATTGGTGCTGGGCCCACTACCATTCAGTTTTAATGTGTGGGATTCCTGCACAGATTTTGATGGATGATTATCTAAGTTTGTGGATGACGTGAAATTGGGACATATTATCAGTTCTAAGGACAGCACTGGGAAATTACAGAGTGACATTAACAAGCTGGCAAATTGGGCAAGAAATTCCAATATACATTAAAGTATTTTTTTTCTTTAAAAGTTCAGAATAGGTTCTATGTGACAAAGTCTAATTTGCAGAATGCCCAATGTCAATTTACTATACAAGACTGAAAACAACATGAAATGGAGTCACGCAATCAAGTTGCAAAGCATGTACGTATCAGTTTGGTGTTTAACAGATGTAGTTTTCCATTCTTTTTAAAAGAAGAAAAACTAACCAAGTTCATCCTTGATGCCCCACGGTATATACAGTACACCGATGCATTATGTACGAAGAACTGAATTGGCTACAGCTGGGCTCCAGAGACAGTTACATACAGCAAGACTAATGTTTAAATGTTATGAGGTTGGTTCCTGATTATATGTGTGATAAACTGTCTTTAAAAGTTCCCAAGATTGGGCTGAGATCATCTAATAGTATTGAATGTGATGCTTTTTTTAAACTAACGAATTCAGGAAGATCCTCTTTTTATTACTTGGGTCCCCAAGTTTGGAATAATATTCCAAGAAATTTGAGGCTGCAAGATAATCCACTGTCATGGAAGAAAATTAAAGATTGGTTTGGCCTACAGCTTGCCCTACCATAAACATGTTGTCCCAGTATTGGAACTGGTTAAACTGTAATTCTCTTATGCATATCTGTATTGCCTGTTGTACATGACAAAGTAGTATTTAACTTCTTACCTGACTGTGTGCCACCACCTCTGCCAACAGACTGTTCTAAGGTTCCACGACCCTTTCCGTAAACTAGTACTTCCTCACGTCCCTCCTTAACAATTTTGTATGTTTCTTTATATAATTGCTTTTAAGATTGACAACTTTTTTATTATATTGCTAGTTCCTGTGAATTCTCTGTTTCCTTTGTAACCAGGTTTATGTCAAAGGGTATCCCTTGTGAATGAATGTTAGTTCAATAGTATTACTACTACTAACACAATTGCAAAATTGAGGTGCTAAGCTGCTCCATGCCTAAGGGACCCCAAAGGAAAAATCTGCTCTACTAAAGGCAGATAAGTACTTAGGCAACTGATAACCATGAAGCTATACTTCACGTAATGTGCGTTTATAAGATGGAACAAACAAGAGTTCAGTTGGATAAGCAGCATTCTGATTATTAACAGCCTTGTCCACCAGGGAGAGCCAGTGTAGTTCCCTCCTAGAGGCAGGGAGAAGCATTTAGACAAAATGCAGCACTTGTTAATACACTTTATTTAAGGTGGGGATGAGGTAGTTTCAGAAGCAAGATGATAAATGTCCCCAAAACCTAAAATTGCTTGAGCCATGTGACAAACCCACCTGTCTGCGCTCCAGCCAGCACCCCTATCACAGCAGGCTGCCATAGACCTTCACCCGTCTTCACCCCTCACCGTGTCTTTGCACACACACACTTGACCCTCTGCAAAGGCCGCGCACCCCAGACACCTAGACCTACTAAGCCCAGTCACCAGTTCCCTGGTTCAAGTCAATGCCGTACAGCAATGTTTCCGGTCCAACCAGCTATTCCTAAATTAAAAAAAAAAAAAAACGTCTCTCTAACCGTCGGTACGCAACCACAGCTTTCCCGGCTAGCAGTTTGCCCCTCTTTCCTTACCCTAGAAGGTCCCCCCCCCCCCGAGATAACTTGGAGTCTGGCTAGACCAACACCTAGATTTCTCCTCACACATCGAATCCTTACACAAAAAGCTACACTCCAAACTGGGTGCTCTATATCGCAACAAAGGATGCATGCCCACTCCGGTCTGGAGGGAAATTGTTCAAAAAATGATTCTCCCAATACTAGACTATAGTGACGTGGTCTATAGTGCCGCACCCTCATCCAACCTGGCCAGGCTAGACACTTTTTCGCTCCTTCTGTCGCTTCATCCTAGACTGCCCACCAATGACCCACCACTGTGACCTATACAACTCCCTAGCCCTGCCCTCACTCACGTCCCGCAGACTGATCCACTGCTCCAGAGTCACTGCCAAATTCTGGTCCCAGATCCTTCCCCCTTATCTCGGTTCCGCATTATCGGCTCATCCTTCCCCTGCCTACTCACTCAGAGGCACAGACTCCAGGCTTCTCCAAATACCATTCATGCACACCACCAAGGGCCAATCAGCTTTTAAATATCGTATGCCCAAACTATGGAATGACTTGCCTGCCGACATCAGGAGCACCACAAGCCCTAGACACCTAAACCCACTCCTCCACGCACACTTCTCCAGCACTTGCTCCTGCTCCCAGCAGCCATAAATTCTATGCCCACATGTTCCTCTGTTCGCGCCACCTGTCTACCCTACTATAGTAATCTGATGCACTGTAAGGTCAGTATGGTCCTCTAGTAATGTAGTCCTGCTTCTCGGTGTGTTTTACTTGTCAAGATGTAAAAGCCTAGGGTATTCAATATCACTTATGTATTGTCTCTGGCTGTAACACTGCATACTATGTAAATCCTGTACTGTTTGTAAATATCCCTATGAATTTCCCCCAGGTCGCATCTGGAAATGAGTGGTTCCCTGCTCAGCATGCCTGCCTGGTTAAACTCTTAAATAAATAAATAAAATAAATGAGGCTGACTGCTTGAATCCAGGGTGAAGTGTGGGTTCTGTCTTATCAAACTTCACTCCACTCCTTTCCCTGTATCAGCCAGGAATTTGTTTTTCAGATTACTTAAATTAGATTTAGCCTGCCTCTGCGGAAGGACCGTTACCCCAGAAATTCACAAACTATACCCTTTTTATTAAAATGCATAAGAGGCTGCATATTGCATTAAATAAGAGCTACTTTATTTACACACTGGTCAAAACAGAACAAAAGTGCTTACAGGAGAAAGCATTTGAAATTAAAGGAGGTTGAAATAATAATGTGAGAAAGTTTTTCTTCATGGAGAGGGTGGTGGACACATGGAATAGCCTACCGCAAGAGGTGGTGGGAGCAAAGACAGCTGAGGGATTTAACACATGCCTGGGACAGGCATTGTCAGTGTCAGTGGCTCTGTAGGTAGCACACTCACCTCTGAGGCCGGGAGATCAGAGGGTTGTGGGTTCAGTTCCCACATCTGGCACTTAGGTTAATATCCCAGTACTGACACTGTAGTGCAGCATGAGAGGGGTGCTGCACTTCTGAGGTGCTGTCTTTTGGATGAGATGTTAAACCGAGGTCCCATCTGCCTGGATTGGTAGTAGTTCAGGTGGATGTTAAAGATCCCATGGCACTTATCGAAAAGAGTAGGGGGTTTTCCCCGGTGTCCTGGCCAAACTTCCCTCATTCACTAAAAATACCAGCAACAGCTTAATCTGGTTCAAGGTCAGTTGGCATTCATCTGTATCCCCCTCCCCCAAGTCATGCCTGAAAATAGGCAAGATTTGTCTAGTGCACTTACCCGGTCAACAAAAACTAAATAAATAAGGGAACCTTAGAGGTGGGAAGGAGTGTTGAAAAGCCATTGACCAGGTAGGATCAGAGGCCACAAACAAGGGTAGGGCTTATGGGCAGACCGAATGGGCCTAGCAGTCCTTATCTGCTGACAATTTCTATGTTTCTATGAGTTAAAACATAAAAACACAAACTTAGCTTTCCTATACCTAGGTCAAACTTACAGGTGAAGATATGAAAATAATATAGTCTCTTGTCTTCAGAGAACATGAGTCACATCAGAGTTTCCCTCTTCCAGTCTCATACCGTCTGTCAGCCTGTTGCACAACACACTGCCCCCCTTCTTTCCTGGTTCACAGTGAGGTCTTCCTTTTACAGAGAAAACTTCAATGTGACTTGGGTACACATCTGGGTTTTTTTAACCTTTCTCATTAGGACATGTTTCTGGCAAATAAAAACATTTTGTTTGCAAACCGGATTACACAGGCTTTTGCTGGAAACCAGACCTTCACTGTGTTCCCATCATTAGGAAAATCTCAGTTTCCATGTTTTATTAATAAACAAATACACTCGGATAGCCCTCCAACTTGCTATGCTTTTAGCATCAAATGTTAGTCAACAGTTTCACTATCCCAGGGTGGCACCTGCCATAAGACCCTCCCACCTCACCATCCCCCTGGAACAGATAAAGTTTATTACCCAAATGAACTCAAGATAAACAGCAGAACCATTTGGCCACATGTGCAAACTTACAGAATTTGACCTGAGTGACCTCCTGGTATTTTCTGAGAGACTTCAACCAGCCTGCCAATTCACTGTATTAAAACGAATAGAATACATTTATGCCACAGGCCACTAAATGTTTTCTGTCTCCTATTGACACACGATGCCTTGCACATTTTAAATGGCATAAGCAGGTCTGAATTTTAGTAAATGTTTTTTCAGTGTGAATTCTGAAAGTGAGGGAAGAATCAACGTTGAGCCCAACATACCTAAATTTGGAGACTCTCTCAAATTGATAATTATTTAAAGTAATGGAAAATAAACAATCTAAACTGAACAGGTTACACTGAGAGCCAAATAACACTGTTTGAGGGTTTTTTTACCATTCAAAAATTTTCTGAGAACCAATTAAACATAAGAAAATGTGCAGTGATACATTTTGGGAGGAACAATCCTAGAGCTACTGTACATATATAATTGATAATAGTCCAATTCGAGCCTCAAATGAAGAAAAAGATCTGGCATTTTGGTGACTGAAAAGTTCACATGGGACAGGTACTGTGAAGCCGTGGTAAAAGAAATATAGTCAACTCACTGGTTGTATTAAAGGAACATATCCATCAGAAAAAGGGAGGACCTTTTACCCTTGTACTAGATCTCTGGTAAGGCTGCATCTTGAATATGGAGGGCAGTTCAGGTGTCCATATACCAGGAAGAATTACTTTCACTTGTATGTTGCTTCACTATGTCAATTTTATTGTACCCATCATTTGTCTGAACTGTCTGACTTCAAGTACCACCTCTAAGTGTACTGCAGTTACTTAGGTACTGTATGCTGAACCTCCTGCATTGCATTTCTTGCAACTGTGCTGTAGTTACCTATGTACTGTATGCCTAACCTCTCATATTATATCTCTTGTGTTGGATGTGCCATCTACACGGCCCAGGTCGTTCCTGAAAATGGTCCCTTGGACCAGTGTACCTATCCGGCTATTAAATAAATAAGTAAATAAATAAACAGTATAAAAGAGATTTATGAAACAAATCATGGACTTGAGGGAAAAATCTCATGAGAAGAGACTGGAAGAGTTCTCGCTTGAAAGACTAAGAGGGGATATGATATTGATATACAGGGCTACTTGGGACACACAATTGGGTCTACTTAACATACAGGTATATTTTTCAAACAGCAACTTGAGGGGGCATATGCTAAAGTGAACCAGAGACCACTATGAAACAAATTAAAGAAAAAGTTGTTTCACGCAGATGACGGTATCAGGGTGGAACAGTCTCCCTGAATCATTAGTCTACAGTAAAAATATAAACACCTTAAAAAAAGATTAGATAACAACGTGGGAATGGGAAGTTCAAAAGGGCAAATACAGTGAGAACTAACAGGCAATTCACGTAGGGTTTTAAAGCCTTCTTTTGCCTGTTATCTTCTTGCGTAATGCTGAGCCAGGTACATATCATATTCACACCATGCACACAAATACAAGGGGCAGAATTTTCAAACCAGATATGTCTTCCTGTATTTTCAGAACAGACTTCCATCTGCACTGGTAGACCATCAAACAAATGACGTATGCAACTTTTTTATGCATGCATCGTTTTTTTTACAATTGCATCATTTACTTGATGCAAGCTGATGTAAGTCTTGGAAACGGTCTGAAAAAACAAGACCCTTTCAAAATAGGGCTCCCAGGCTTTGGTGCAACCAAACAGTCCCAGGAAGAAAATGCATTTGCACCTGCATCTGCCCTTGTTGAAACTTCCCCCTCAGGTTTCAAACAGGAGAAATTATTTTAAAACTTGTTCTTCTTTATGTACTCAATAGTCATACAAAATCTGGTACCAACCAGGGTTGACTTCTTTTATTTCTCTATGTACTATTCTGTCTCCTGTAACATGACATTAAAATAAGAAAACTTCTACTTTTACTGTTCAAATGTTCCAGTTGTGTAAACTGGACTTCTGTCAAACCTCAGCATCAGTCTACTTCTTGGTACCATTAGCTTTTTAGCTAAACTAAATGTTATTTCAAAATCAATGGTCTGTCTAACAGAACTCCACTGGAATGGTTTTAAATATGGATGATCAGGTTCCAGTGCTTGGGCAGCAAGCAACAGCTCTCACCTAGTTTCAAGTCTACTTTTTTTATGCACATTTTAAAGAGTACTGTAACACAGTGTGTGTGTGTGTGTGTGTGTGTGTTTATCTGTAAATATGCAGTGTTCCTTCACACTGAGCTGAACTGGCGTGTACTACCTATGCTCCCTTGTACACCTCTCCTTGTATTTTTGTATATTCTTGAATTACTGTGTGTGTATTATATCCTATATTGTACCCAGCCAAATATTGCTGTTGTATTTTGCCTCCCTTACTTCCCTTTCCCTGGGTTGCACCTCTCCCAGTCATCAACTTTAAATAAATAAATTCAAATATATTTACCTTAATTTTGGCATTTTTTGATGAAATGGCCCACAATTTGGCATGCTTGGTCACCCTGCCAGTGTTTCAAGATGTGGAAAGTTTCATGACGGTATCTTTTATGGTTTTTCAGATATAAAGTGGTAAAAACAGAAAAAAAATCAAAAACACTTTTGTCCTCATTGGTTAACATGGGATTTTTTTTCTCATCTACAGATCAGAGGGAATAAAATTTTTATCTGAAATGTTCAGGGATGATGGAGGCAGTGCCAAGGGTGTGCCTTTGGATACTTTGGTGAAAAGAAATTTCACCATTTTTGAATTAAAATGGATTTTGTGATAGTCGCCAGTCTGGCAGGTTATGAAAACTGTTCAAATTTTTTTTGGTGATTTCTTTATCTCCTTTCCACAGCACCAGGCCCCTTCCTCCAGCCCCCACCAGCCCCGTCCACTGGGACGCACCTCTGGCTTGAGGTGCCAGCTGGCCAGGTGCAGCGCCTGTGGAGGGCCGGGATCATCCTGCCGGTCCATGGTATTTTCTGCCTCCGGTTTCTCCCGACCCTGAATGCGGAACTTGGCATGTAATGATGCCAATGGCCGAGCCACGCGCACTTCTGCACGCGGCATGCTAAGCATCTGCTTCATCTCCACCCCCTTCCTGTGGAGTCGGTGTGCTAGCCTCCAGCTGCCGCTAGGGGCCAGGCAAGCACCATCTCCAGTCTCACCTCCCGGGAGAGGACGCTGTCCTGGACTCAATCCTCTCCCTCCCGATGACCTGCTTGCCATCAGCAACACGCGCCGCCGCATGGTGGTGAGGTAGGGCATGATGCCTCAGCCCTCCCCACCACTGGGCTGGACCCACTGTTCTAATTGTTAAGGATTTACTGGTCGAACTTTAGAGAAATACTGTTTGCGCTTCCGCCATCTTGTTTTTTTCCCCCCCTTTTAAAAATGGTTCTGTAGTGAAATACTGTTTGGTAAAGAAAGATCAAGATGTGTATTTAGCTCTCCCTCAGCTCTTTAGTTGCATGCTTGTCTTATATTGTTGAAACATACTGGGCAAATGTGTGTTTTTGTGACGAGAATTATCTTGCCCATCACTAATTTCTGTAAGGATCGTTTAATTGGTAAATTACCATTTGCACTTCTTTACAATTCGAACGCTACTGTTCAAACAGAAAAGACTGCAAACAAAGTTCAAACACTGTCTCTGCTCCAACAGCGTCTACAGTGATAAGCAATGTCTATCTGTTTTTATATATCCTGGATGTGAACTGTACCTGAATGGAAATGTAACTCTGTAAATGCAATGCACTGTTTTTTCTTAATGATGTTGTTCTATGTAACTAATTCTGTGTTACCCCTTAAAAAGGGACCTTCGGGGCTCAGAAGGTCTACCTGGTTAACAAAACTGAAATAAATAACTCAACCCCAATTAGTCTGCCTAGCTTGTTTCCCTCCCAAGTTCGACTGTCTAGGCAACAGAATACGTAGAAAAGCGCTAGAACGGCAGCCTTGCAGTCCTCAAATGCCCTTATTACCACCTTATCCTCATGTATACTTTTCCCCTATTGTAAACATTGTAAACATTTTAATGTGCACCTCCAGGACCTCCTTGTAAATGAGCTTGCTCAATGGAGCCATTCCTGGTGAAATAAAAATGAATGACTGAATGAGTGAGTAAGTAAATGAATGAATGAATGAAATGCAAGCATACCTGAGTTCTTCCCGCTCTTGGCGGGGTGGTTGGGCTCACATTTCCCCTCATATGTTAATGTGGTGAACAGCTCTATTTAATTGTATGTTGAAACTTTTTCTGCCCTGGAATTTAAGACCGACCATTATTCACACACTCCTCATCTCATTCTGCCCGCCAGAATCTTAACAGCAGGTGAGGAGTTCCCAGGTGATTTTCGGAGCTGTGGCGAGAGGGCTCAGCTGCCAATTCGGGAACTCAAACTCCAGGGCAGAAAAAATATTGGCATACAATTAAGTACACCCATCCCAAGTTGACCACAGTAACACATGAGGGGAGATGTGAATCCCAACTTCCGGTTGAGAACAGGAAGAACTCGAGTATGACGGTTTTGAACATTGGCCATGCTTGGGGGTGGGCTCCAGTCGTCCTCGTCGAGCTGAGCCCTGCACTTGGTCCCCACTTTTGTCTGAGCCTTCCCCAAACAACTCAGCACTAATCGTAGCAGAGGTTAAAGAAAAAAAAAAAAAAGGGCAGTCTTTTTTTTTCTATAAGTCATCACCAATCTATACACACCATACACACTCACTGCTGCACAAGGGACAGCTCAATATATACTCCCATGCAATCACTGACTAAGTTCCATTAAATAAAATTCTAAATGTTATATGGGATCAAGGCTGGCCAGCTCAAGCACGGAGAGTACAGATATTCAAAACTGCTATATGCTCACAAACAAAACTGGAAACACAGCACCCTGCCAGCATGCTAAAGGACGGTACTACTGTTGGGTTGCTAATGGTCCAGGGAAAGTACGATGAGGCTGATCCTATACTGCCTCTGGACACCTCTCCATAGTGAGATGCATAATCTATATCTGCTCAGCACTCTCTCCATCCAGCTCCACTGTTCTTCATAGTGACACCAGGTTCTGAGGAGGAAAGTGGTACATATGACACAGAACACAGAGGCTCCATCAGTCATCTGAATCCTCCCACCCCATTCCCTTCACTGTAGTCAGCCATGCAAAATTTATCCTGACAGCTCTCTCTGTTCCCTAAAGTTCAAATACAGGGCCATGGCTACCGAAGGGGCTCACCCACATTATCACAGTGCACTTTCTTGACAAAGCTGCTCTGCTGCTTATTAATCACACAGTCTAGGACCTACCCCCCCCCATGCTCTATATACAGAGTGTTTGGTTGGGGGGTGGGCTCTCCCCCTTCCCCTGTCCACAGCCGATATGCACTTAGCACCCTAATTCAATAGAACAGCTCCATATTATACCCCACAGTATTAGAACAGGGGTCTCCTTTGTGTTGAATCCTGGATTGTAAGATCGTTGCACCGATCCAAGTCTGCAGATCATGGCGCTAAGGGGAAGCATACACCCCAGGAAGTAATATGTGATCGGTGACTGATCCTACGGTGCTACCCCTACCCCTTCCCCTTTTCCTTGTAGTAGTCCTATAACACTGTGCGAGCAAGCAGGACTAACACTGACTTACAGGACACCAAGATCAAGGCAAAGTGCATACCATCACTTCTGCAAGTGAGCGGTTTGTCAGTGCTTGCCTGTCAGTCACTGTGTCTGTCAGTGTATGTCTGTTCGTCATTCTCAGCCTGCCTGAGAGTGTCTGTCTGCCTTGGGTGTGAGTGATGCTCATGTAACCCCCAGAGGCGCTATCCTAAGGGCTACTACCCCTGCCTGCCCTAACTGTAGCAGGGTGAGGGGCCCAGATCCGTTGGCGGGTGCCTCCACCCAGAGGTCGGGGTTAAAACAGTCAAGGCTGACTTGGTCATAGCCCTCTGGGTTGCTGCAACCCCCTCTTCTTCCCACTAGTGACCCACGCAGTTCAATTTCAGTGTCCTTACCATATACACTTATCCCCCAGCTCGAACCAGTCAGCTCACTCCGGGACCCCCTGGAAAGTAGGTACAGTTGCACACATTCACTGTGCAGTATTTCACCATTAATATACAGGCTAGCCAGAGTACTTTTTGCAAACAAGCAATCTGATTTATTTAAGGGGAGATAACAAGGACCGGGGGAAAATCAGGGTGATTGGCTTACCACTGTAATATACGTTTGTCTACCTAGGGCTCTGTGCACAGGCCTAACCTATTAATTACTGTCTGTGGGTATCCAAGCCCTAATGGCTAGTTCCTCAATGCAGCTGGTTGGGGCCCTGACACAAACAAGCATTTAATTCCGGAGAAAATCAGATGGAGCCAGAAGGCTCAACTAGTACAGTCAGCAATATAACAAGACGATTTTGCCTTTGCTTGCAATCTTTAACAGTGAGCTACCCTAATTCAGTACTCACAACTCCAGCAGAAAACCACTCTTCCACCACTCGCAGGGCTAAGCCTGAGCTTCAAAGGCCTCCTCACACTTTTATATGGAACACAACAGAGGAGTACCATACCAGGAAGCTGCTTCCAGGACCCGACCGAACTCACAGCAAATGCGGGTGTTTCACTGCAGCTTCAACGTCCTGACAGATCGACCACGATTCAACAGATTCTCCAGTCCTCTTCAGGTGAAGCCTGGTAGGTAGCTGTGCTTGTACACAGCCTCCTCTGACTGCAAGCCTGCGGATTTAATTCGTGGCGCGCTGGCAATGTAAAACAGCCGCCTCAGGCCTTTCACATGCTTCCCGTGCGAATACTCAACGGCGCAGAAGCTCAGAGCTCCCTTTTCCTTCACAGGCACAACACCTCTCCCTCTAGCAGCACGGGGCGATCTTTACAGCTCGAGCGCTACCCGATCTCATTGGCTGGCCACGCATGCCAGTCACGTATTCTAGCCTTCAGTGGTGCGAAAAGGCACCATGACCCATAATGTCAAATCCAGGAATTACACGTGGTGCCCTCAATGGTCGTCGACTCCCTCTGAAGTACCCCCTATTCCTATTGGACCCTTTAGAACATCCAGGTCCAATATGGAGGGGCACAGCACACAGTCCCAGCTGCAATGAAAAGAGTTAAGCAAACCACAATTTTACCAATACTATACAGGTTCTCAAAGGAACAACTACATCTTTTAGATTGGCTCCTTCAGCGCTCCTAGCGACTGCAGAAACGGAGTGATCAGACAGCAGTCCAGGGCGGGATTCGAGCAGGGAAAACCCAGTCCCCTCTATTTGTACCACTAAAGCCTGTGAGCAGGCAGCTCTTAAAGAAGCAGTACTGGAGGCTTTAAAAGCACTTACAACACCCACATTTAGTGGCCTTACGCCGAACACCAGTCAGGCATGGAGCATTTAGGCAAGCTCCAGAGAAGACTTCTAGGAACCCCCATTTGTAGGAGGGTTACACCCTTCCTGGCCTGGAAAGAACTTGGAGTCCGCGTCAAGTAGTTACCCTTAAATTACTTTAAGGCAAGCAGCTTAATTAACATTATATCACACTTTAGATTACATGCATTGATACTGTATTCACAGTTTACTACGGTTTATGCAACATTACACACACACACACAACCTTTTTCTTTTTAAATCAGGTCATTACTTCCTGCCCATGACACCTGGAAAGAGGGGACCCTTCTATATCAGCTACTTGCGGGCTACCTAAAGCAGGGGTACCATACTCAAAAGGCAACACTAACAGGCTGGAGTTATCCCCCGAGGCTAGCTTAGGCAAGGAGCTCGGGGACACATACACCCCTTTATGGACCACATTTAAGGGCAGGTCCACAGGCTGACCCAGAGACTCATAACTCAACTTTACTACAGGCCGTACTTCTCGGCTGGAGCATCTAGGGGTCTTGGAAAACCCTGCTACAGGCCTGGATTCCGTTTCAGCCTCATTGAGATTGGTAAAGGGAACCTCCACAAGGGTAGGGGACCCAGTGCTCATAGTACTCTCAGGGGCATGACCCTCTATATCAGGACCCACACTACTTGTCTCAGCTGAGGACTGTTCAGGCACTAGTAAGGAACCATCAGGGCATTCAAAATATTCTTCAGGTTCCGGCATATCACTGGCTTGTTCTCCCACATCACTTTCTTCTTCTGAAAAGTCAGATAATTCAGCCAGGCCAGACAGTTCAGCCATGCTCAACGACCCCACCCCTTGGGCTTTGCTGCTACCCAATTCATCCTCTTGAAGCATGGGCTCCGGAGACAAAGCTGGGGGCTCAGACAGTCCAGAAAGCCCAACCTCATCTCCAGAGTGAACGAGGGGATTGCCCCGAAACAGCTGGCTCAGTTCATAAGAGGGATAGTATTCAATATTATTTTCATTGTCCTCAGACACAGAGTGGCAATCATCTTCATCAGAGGGGTTTGGACAGGGCCCTCTTGTTTGGCTTTCTGAAGAGTCAAGTGGTCGGTCTTCTTCTTGGCAGCAGATCTAGTCATAGGCCGGGGGGGGGGCATTGGGAGGTTCAGCTTCAATCAAGATTTGCCCGATTGGCAGCAGATGATTTCTGTGTATAGTTTTCACGTCTTATGAATTGTTTTCAGGCCACACTTTATACACAGGTAAATCTGCCAGTTTTCCCACAACAATATAAGGGAAGTGATGCCATCTGTCAGCAATCGTGTGTTTGCCATACAGTCCCAATTTCCTCAATAGCACTCTATCCCCTTCTCTCAGTTCCGTTGTCTTCACTTTCTTATCATACCTCTACTTGTTAGCCAGGTTTCGTTTAGCAGCCATGGTCTGGCCCAGTTGGTAGGCATTGTTCAACTGGGCCTTCAACTTCTGTACATACTGTAGATGATTTTCTGCTTGCACCCCATCAGGGGAAACCCCGAAACACACATCCACTGGCAGTCTAGCCTCTCTCCCAAACATCAGCCTGAACAGGGAAAATCCAGCGGCATCACTTTTGGTGCAGTTATAAGCATGAACCAGAGCGCTAATCTGCTGGCTCCATCTAGGCTTGTCTTTGGGTTGCAGTGTGCTCAACATATCAAGCAATGTGCGGTTCAATCTTTCAGGTTGGGGACCTCCCTGGAGATGGTATGGGGTGGTTCTTGATTTTCGTACTCCCCGCAAAGATAGCATTTCTTTAATCAGGCAGCTCTCAAAGTCCCTCCCTTGGTCGGAATGGATCCTCTGGGGGGCCCCATAGTGGACAAAGAAGTTCTCAAGTACTTTAGCCACCGTGGTTGCTTTCTGATCTTTAGTAGGAAAAGCCTGCGCATACCGGGTAAAATGATCAGTGACTACCAATATGTTACTGATGTTTTTTAAATCTGGTTCTAAACTCAGGAAATCAATGCAGACCAGTTCCATGTGGGCACTGGTAGTGATATTGACCATGGGGGGGCAGCTCTCTGAGGTAGGGCTTTTCTTTGCAAACAGCGGCCACAAGTCTTGATATACTGCTCTACATCTGCACTCATTTTTGGCCAGTAGAATCGGGTCCGTACCAGATCAAGAGTTCGATCTATGCCAAGATGCCCCATGTGATTATGCAGGGACCTCAAGACCAGTTCTCTAAAAGCAGGGGGCAGCACCAGCTGTTTGTCTACCCAGCCTTCCTTATCCACAGTCTTTCTGTATAGTAGTTGGTTAATCAGTTTTAACTTTGACCCTTCTTTGTATAGCAAGGCAGTTCTCAGGTCAGTAGAACGCAATTTGGACACGTCCCTCCCGGCCTGCAAAGCCTCCACAGCAGCTTTTACTATGTGGTCTCAGACTTGAGGCTGTGATTGTTGAATTGGGGCAACAAACTAGTATCTAATGCAGAAAAATGACAGTAGGCAGCAGGAATGCAGTTCTCGGATGGCCCCAAGCAATCCACCATGCAGTCCACAGCATCAGGAGACACCTGTTCCTCCTTGTCAAATTTTCGACAAAGGGCTCTTATGTCAGGTTCTGACAACCTGACCCAGTCGGTTTGTGGCATAGGCCTCTGAGAGAGAGCATCCACATCTATATGGTTTAGACCTGCTCTGTACTCAACAGCATAGTCGTAGCTGGCCAACGCAGAGAGCCAACTATGGCCAGTGGCATCCAACTTGGCTGAGGTCTGCACATAGGTCAGAGGGTTGTTATCAGTCTTTACCAATATCTTGGAACCGTACAAATAGTCATGAAATTGATCAACAATGGCCCGTTTCAGAGCAGGAACTCTAGTTTGTGCACTGGATAATTTTTTTCTGAAGGAGTCAGACTTCTGCTGGCAAAAGCTACATGTCTCCGACCATTCGAGTGCTCTGATATAACACAGCTCCCAATCCTTGTAGACTGGGATCAGTATGGAGAACGTACGGCTTGGCCGGGTCAGCATAGGCCAGCACTGGGGCACGAGTAAGTTGATATATGATGTCATAGAAAGCTTCCTCGCACTCAGTGGTCCACCGGTTTCCAAACATCAGTTGGCCGGAAATACTTCTTCTCCGTCTCAGAGCGCACGACTTTCTTATACTTTTTGTCCGTGGGAGGGTACCCCTGAGTAAGGTTGAGGAGGGGGTGGATCACTCAAGAATAATCTTTAACGAATCGCCTATAATATCCACAAAACCCCAGGAACCGCTGCAGTTCTTTCAAATTTCTGGGCTGAGGCCAAGTAGTCAAAGCCTCCACTTTGCTGGGGTCAGTCTCTATGCCTTCAGTGGATACTATGTGGCCCACATACTTCACAGAAGTGTGGAAGAATTGGCACTTGTCTATAGATAGCTTGAGACCGAAATCCTCCAGCCGATCCAGGACCTTGAACAATCGACGTTCATGTTCTTCCAACGAGCGGCCAAATACTATGACATCATCTAAGTAAACCAAACACTCAAACAAATTCATGTCCCCCACAGCACGTTCCATCAGGCACTGAAAGGTAGCTGGGGCACCTGAGATCCCTTGAGGCATCCGGATAAACTCATAGAAACCCAGGGGGCAAATGAATGCAGTCTTCTCTCGGTCCTTTGGGGCCATCGGGATCTGACAGTACCCACTGCGGAGGTCTAACACAGAGAACCACTTGCTGCCATTTAAACAATCCAAAGCGTCCTGTATGCAGGGCATGGTGTACTGGTCTGGGATGGTTCGCCGATTTAAGGTACAGTAATCCACACACATGCGAACTGCCCCATTCTTTTTCCTCACTACTACAATGGGGGAGGCATAAGGGCTCCTGGATTCTTGTATCACACCAGCAGCAAGCATCTCTTGCAAATGCCACCTCACATCGTCTATGTCAGCCGGGGCCAGGTGCCGAGCTCTCTCTCTCGAAAAGGCCTCTCATCATGCAGCCAAATGTGGTGCTCAGCCCCTTGTACACATCCCACGTCCCATTCTTTCAGGGAACATATCTGGTCACTTTCCATTCAGCAGGCAACAGGAAGTCACCAAAATCAAACAAGTTGGGAGTTACTCTGTCACCCACCTTGAACCCTTGCTATGAGGCAGCACTGCAGTATCTGCACAATGTACACTTGCCAGCGTGCACCCTCTTCTTATTTGAATCTCCTTGTCAGACACATTATGAACTTGGACCATCACCCTCCTGTCGTAAGCATGGGCTCTAGCAGGCAAAATGCTGGGTTTAACCAGCAGTCCCTCAGGCAATCTTCCCTCCCCAGGTGCATCCAACATCAATAACTTATTCTTAACATCTGTTCTCATTCGGACTTCCCCTTGCAAAAACACACTGGGTATTCGGGGCAAGTATCAATGGTGCCGGATCCTTCTTCCACACCACATCCACTAGGCCTTCAGGTTCCTCCTGGCTAACCTTCCTCTGAGTTTCATAGACCTTTTGGATCACCACAGGTATTCTTAGGGCTCGTTCAGCCCTAAACGCTTGCTTTTCTGAACACAATTGGGCTAAATCAACCAAACATATGAGCATTTGTCCCAATCAACAGGGGTACTCCATCATACAGTCCAGTGGGGGGGCAGACTAGAACCAAGGTTTCTACCTGTTCGTCCACTCCAGCCACAGAAGTAGGGAATGACAACCAGATCCGGATGTATCCCAAATATGGATAAGCCTTATCACTTAGCCCCCATACATGTAGGCCATCCAAGGGTTGTAGTGGCACCTCAGGTAAGTGTGTCTGATACCAGTCCTGAAATATAATGGTTACCCAAGAGCCACTATCTAATACAGCTCGGGTGGGAATCCCATTTACTCGCACTGGGGCCTCCATCGAGGGCCCGACCACATCAGACCATTCAGGGGCACAGCAGTGACAGTAGCTTGGGTGTTGCCCCGGGTCACAAAGACCTTCCTGGGGGGTCGGACATGGGCGCTGCAATGCCAAGTGATTAGTCTGCTGTTGACCTTCCTCAGAGTCTCTGGCAACTGGCATTCAGTCTGAAAGTGTCCATCCTCCCCACAATGGTAACATAACTTGGGGTCCCGAGGGTCTCTATTGAGAGGAGAATACTTTATCTCCTGGGTGCCCTCTGGGGGGGGGGGTGAGGGGCTTCCCCTGGGCCAGGGCATTGGCTTCTAGATAACTCAGGTTCCCCAGACCTAACAGGGTTGGCAGTGGATCGCTTCAAGTCCCTCACCAGCTCTCGTAAATCTCTGACCTCTGCCCTCAACTCACTCTCTACTTGGGGATCAGAGGAAATAGCATGCACCCCCACATCACTCTGAAATTCTGGGGACGCATCAGGCCTCCCTGATAAGTGGATCTCCTCGGGTGCACTAGACTCAGGGGTGCGACTTGGGTTCACAGCTCCCACATAGGGTTCCCACCCCTCCTCATCAGTCTCTACTTCTCTAATCTCCCTCATCAGTTGACAGTATTCAGGCGGGGCAGCCCGTCTATCATGTAGCTTAAGTTTTAACAGTATCACACTAGAAAATCTAGCAGACTTTAAAACATGTTCCAACCTGACCTGGTTCAAGGCTGTGGTAGTGATCCCCCCTTTTCGATAGGCCTTCTGTAAGGCCCGCTTTACCCTAGTAACAAAGGCGGACAGCTTCTCATTTCTCCATTGCTTGGCAGACTTGAACTTCCATAATAAATCTTCCCCAGTCTCTGTATTCCCAAACACTCCCTCCAAAGCAGAAAGATACTCTGCGGCGGTGGCTTCCGGGTTAGTGGCCCATAAGAACCTAATGGCTTCTAAAGCGGGGCCCCACAGACTCTCCATCAATCGCTTTCTTTTCTCCCCCTCAGAGCACTGCCATTCCTGAACTAAGGGGGTGGCGTAGTCCATCCACGCCTCCAAGTCATTCTCCCCTGAAGGCACCGGCACTGTGCCAGAGAAAAGTTTTAGCCTTCGGTAAGAATCGAGCTGTATAGAGGGAACCACTAGGGGCAGTGGAGCCTAAATAGAACTCTTGGGGGGACAGGGAGAGGTGCCTGGGGAGACCTGGGGGTGGTGTCACTAGAGAGGTCCAATGCTTGCAGCAACTACTGGGTAGTCCTCCCCTCCACAGCCAGCAATTTAAGCAGTTTATCCTTAAAATTATTCGTCTGGGGGGAACCCCCAGGAGTGACTGATCCACTCCGAATGTGGACAAGCCTCCATACCTGTGGGGCATCCTCCGGGTAAATCACTGGGGGTACCCTCTCGGGGTCGATGGCCACACTACACAAAAGTAGCACCTGCAGGGTCTGATCGAGCAGGTCAGCCATACGCCCCTTCACCTCCACTTTGCCCAAACATTTAACACGCTCTGCAGTAGAAATAATGTCAGCTGTCGGGGTCCCCAGAGGCACATCTAACAGCAACACAATTCTCTGGGAGTCCAGCTCTTCGGCTTCACCCCACCCCATCAGTTTGTGTACCATGGTCTTAATGGGGTCCAACTTAATTTTTGCCATAATATCCCCTTCCAGTTTCCCCATCAGTTTTTCCATTTTTATGCGCTTGGCCACTAGGGGACGCTAATCCCAGCGGTGTCTCCAATTTGTAACCTCCAGGGGCGCTATCCTAAGGGCTACTACCCCTGCCTGCCCTAACTGTAGCAGGATGAGGGGCCCAGATCCGTTGGCGGGTGCCTCCACCCAGAGGTTGGGGTTAAAACAGTCAAGGTTGACTTGGTCACAGCCCTCTGCGTTGCTGCAACCCCCCCTTCTTCCCACTAGTGACCCACACAGTTCAATTTCAGTGTCCTTACCATATACACTTATCCCCCAGCTCGAACCAGTCAGCTCACTCCAGGACCCCCTGGAAAGTAAGGTACAGTTACGCCACATTCACTGTGCAGTATTTCACCATTAATATACAGGCTAGCCAGAGTACTTTTGCAAACAAGCAATCTGATTTATTTAAGGGGAGATAACAAGGACCAGGGGAAATCAGGGTGATTGGCTTACCACTATAATATAGGTTTGTCTACCTAGGGCTCTGTGCACAGGCCTAACCTATTAATTACTGTCTATGGGTACCCAAGCCCTAATGGCTAGTTCCTCGATGCAGCTGGTTGGGGCCCTGACACAAACAAGCATTTAATTCCGGAGAAAATCAGATGGAGCCAGAAGGCTCAACTAGTACAGTCAGCAATATAACAAGACGATTTTGCCTTTGCTTACGATCTTTAACAGGGAGCTACCCTGATTCAGTACTCACAGCTCCAGCAGAAAACCACTCTTCCGCCACTCGCAGGGCTGAGCCTGAGCTTCAAAAGACTCCTCACACATTTATATGGAACACAACAGAGGGGTACTATACCAGGCAGCTGCTTCCAGAACCCGACCGAACTCACAGCAAATGCGGGCGTTTCACTGCAGCTTCAACGTCCTGACAGACTGAGTGCGATTCAGCAGATTCTCCAGTCCTCTTCAGGTGAAGCCTGGTAGGTAGCTGTGCCTGTACACAGCCTCCTCTGACCGCAAGCCTGCGGATTTAATTTGTGGCGCACTGGCAATGTAAAACAGCTGCCTCAAGCCTTTCATGCGCTTCCCGCATGAACACTCAATGGCGCAGAAGCTCAGAGCTCCCTTCTCCTTCACAGTCACAACGCCTCTCCCTCTAGCAGCACGGGGCGATCCTTACAGCTCGGGCACTACCCAATCTCATTGGCTGGCCACACATGCCAGTCACTTATTCTAGCCTTCAGTGGTTCGAAAAGGCACCATGACCCATAATGCCACATCCAGGAATTACAAGTGGTGCCCTCATTGGTCGTCGACTCCCTCTGAAGTACCCCCTATTCCTATTGGACCCTTTAGAACGTCTGGGTCCAATATGGAGGGGCACAACACACAGTCCCAGCTGCAATGAAAAGAGTTAAGCAAACCACAATTTTACCAATACTATACAGGTTCTCAAAGGAACAACTACATCTTTTAGATGGGCTCCTTCAGCGCTCCTAGCGACTGCAGAAACGGAGCAATCAGACAGCAGTCCAGGGCGGGATTCGAGTTGGGAAACCCCAGTCCCCTCTATTTGTACCACTAAAGCCTGCGAGCAGACAGCTCTTAAAGAGGCAGTACCAGAGGCTTTAAAAGCACTTACAACACCCACATTTAGTGGCCTTACGCCGAACACCAGTCAGGCATGGAGCATTTAGGCAAGCTCCAGGGAAGGTTTCTAGGAACCCCCATTTGTAGGGGGGTTACACTCATGTACGGACAGCAGCTGCAGCATCACATATGGAAGTGCTGCAAAATGTGTTTCAGGTAGCAGTCACATGAAACACTGTCATAGAAACAGAGAATAATGGATGGGTGACCATCCATAATAAGGCTGTGTTTCATCGAGAGACGTGAAACCATCATGACCTCAACAGCAAAACTCGAGAGGTCTCTGTGATGGTTTCACTTCTTAAGAAACACAGCCTTTGTTATCGATGGTCACCCATCCATATTTTTTATTTATTTATTTTTTTTAACAGTGTATGGTTTACCTTTTTGGAGGAGGGCATGCCAGCAGAAGAGCGGATATCTGCTCAGGTATGGTTGGCAGGGGAGCTTGTTGCTCCACTCTGACGCTCTCATGCTGGCTTAGTGACACTGCTTCTCACCAATGCAGAACCCCTTTGCCAGCAGTACTACCACTCGGCTTTTTTTTTCTTCACACCGTCGCAGCGATAAACTTTTACTCTGCATTTTAAAAAAATGGGGTTAAACAGAGAGACCCCTCACCGTGACTGCCGCATCCCTACTATTCAACCGCCAACACTGGGGACTGCTGCTGTTCACCGGACTGCCGCCAGCTACACTGAAGGGACCTGCTGACTGTGGGGGGGGGGGGGCGGCCACTGTCCCAACCACACTTCTCAGCAGCTGAAAATGCCTCACTTCAGGAGAGTTTTTTTCTGTTTAAAATGGTACAGCACAAGAGGGGGACACTGTCAATGTTATTATGCTGCAGTAGCTACGTAGCTAGCGCAGTGTAACAGCTATGATGATGTAGCTACTGTAGCATAACAACCCTATTCTAGGGATGGATTTCCATCGCTAACAACATTCAACCATACACTAAATACTTACTAACAGACATAGTAATTTATGGGGTCAGAATGTCAAAGGAAGTTTTGGTCCCTCGGCCACCCTCCCCCACTCATAAGCAGAGACAGATGTCCTGTTGTCCCTTTACTGTATTTATCAACATTGCTAGTCAACACCATACTGACAGAACTGGCATGCAATTCAAGCTGTTTCTTGGATGAGAGCACCAGCATCTTGAATGCACTCCTAAAGTTGTCTCATATGAAATTTCACAATTGTTTGTGGGGAGCTCATAAAATTTCCAGCTGTTACTCATAGCTCTTAGTCTGTCGCTGTCTGTCTATCTATCTACTGCATCCATCCATCCATCCATCCATCCATCCGTGTGTGTTTCTGTTTATCTAGTGTGTGTAATGCACTGAATACAAAGTCCTCTTAACCAACATAACGGACCCATATTATTCTGCATATAAATCTGACAGGCAATTTATTTGTTACTGCCCTTTTTATACAAGGGCTGTGGTCTGGTAGCTAGACGGGTGTTCTGACCACTTTTTTTAAACCACAACTAACGCCTTCTTCTTGGACATTTTTTTTTTTAAGGGACACTGTCAACCTGTATCTTCATCATATTATTTCTAGTGGAAATCTCACATTTTGTGATTGCTTACCCTCTCTAAAATTCACTGATGTTGCAGTTTGTTTTGTCTGTCTCCTTGTTTAATAGAACTGAAATGCATGGCAATGTATATTTATAAACAACCTTGTTTTTGTTTACAATCCTGGTTCTGTTCTTACTGCATTCTTCCTGAGCATTAGAAACACACACAAACAGTTCAGTCACTCATAAGGCACCAGCATCCTTAACTCCCACTGCATCATGAGGGGCTAGACTATTTTGTGGGTGTTCCTAAGTCCAGGAAAGATGTATTTGGAGCTGATCAATGAATGTAAACAAAACTGTTTTGGTGTGATAACACCAGTATGTTGGGCAGTCTGTTTTTTCACTTTTTTAAAGAAACTACCAGTCAGAATCAAACTACCAGCTACATCAACAATCTTTATAGAATCTTGGCAATCATAAAATATGTTTTTAAACTGGAGACACTTTGAGACCTAAGGGGGTTGACAGTGTCCCTTAAATCCTTGCTGATCTTTCTGTGCAGTTCCTTCTCCGTAAATGGATTGAACGTGTTGAGTAGCTCCCTAATGGTAAGCATGTGATAGGGATGTGCTCGTTTTATTTCCATGGTGTCTAGTGGTACCCCGCCCTCAGATTACTGCCAGAACCTGAAATAAAGAAAACAGTCTCCTTGATGTCTATTTTTTAATTTATCTGATGAAAAAAAAAAAAAAACATCACCGATCACACTCGCACCCCCCACCAGACCTCCCACTGTGCACCCAACTCCCCCCCACCCTCCGTGACACCTCCACACACCCTCACTCACCTGAGGAGGTACTAGGTTTGAGATCAGCTCTCCCGATGGAAGACACGTCTTGCTGCTAGAACTGGCTTAAATGGGGATTCAACTTTTATACGTAACTTTTGTCATTTTTTGACATTTTGACTCCAAATTTTTAACATGGCCTTTTGGGGACCCCATTTCATGAACAATATGACTGTCAGTACGCAACACCCACACGAAATGTAATTTTGCAGTCACTTGGTAATTCACCTTTGGGGCAGAATTTGCGTAATTACAGTCATATTGTTTATGAGGTTGGGTCATAAAATGGCTATGTTGCAAATTTGGGGCCAAAATATTTAAAAATGGCAAAGTTATAATCATTTGTTGCAATTACACTACACACTCTCATAACTTTGGAAATATTTAATATTTTGACACCAAATTTTCAACACAGACAGCTTATCACCCCACCTCATGTATGTTACAGCTGTCATTTTTCAAATCTTTGCCAAAATGTGTTTTCACACCTGTAGGCAGAATGGCGTTGCAGTTGAGCACAATGACATTTTAATGGGGATTTGAAACATTTTCTATACTAGGTACATGAGGTGGGGTAATAAGATGGCAATTTTGGAAATGTGGGATCAAAATATGTTAAAATGGCAATGTTAAGCCGACTAGTTGCGATTTTGCTACGCACACTCGTAACTTTGAAAATTTTAAATATTTTGCCCTGCAGATTTTCAATACAGCCTTCTTCCGAACATACGAACATATGAAATTTACCAACAGATAAAGGCCTAGAGGTCTATCAAGTCTGCTCTGCCCCTTCCTCCCACACTTCTCCGCCCATGACCATCCCCCTTGTCCTGTCCCAGTCCCTTTTGAAGCAGTCCACTGTTCTACTGGATACCACTTCTGCCGGTAATGCATTCTACCCAGCTACCACCCTCTCTGTAAAAAAGGGTCTTGCCTCCCTCCTGAATCTGCCTCCCTCCAGTCTCATATCATGATCCTGGGTATCCTTCCCCTCCCTTACTTTGAACAGCCCCTCCGTACCCGTCTTGTTTATTCCTTTCAGGTACTTGAAGGTTTCAATCATATTCCCCCATCCTTCCTCTCCTCCAGTGAGTACATGCTCAACTCCCTCAGCCTCCTCTCGTATGGTAAGTCCCCAGCCCCTTGATCATCTTTGTCGCCCTGCACTGCACCCCCTCCAGTAACCTAATATCCCTCTTCAGACACGGGTACCAGTACTGTACGCAGTACTCCAGGTGCAATCTAACTAATGATCTATACAGTGGCAGAATCACCTCCCACCTCCTCGAGGACATATCCCTCGCAATGCAACCCAGCATTCTGTTGGCCTCTGCAGCTGCCTTCCTACATTGTGCCGAGTTGTTCACTGACCCCATAATGAGCACTCCCAGATCCTTCCCCTTCTTTGTCTCTGCTAGCTGCACTCCCCCCAGTTGGTAACTCCTTCTTGGGTTTTTCACCCCAAAATGCAGCACCTTGCACTTTTTGGCACTGAATCCCAGTTGCCAGGTGTCTGACCAGGTTCCCAGCTTTGCCAGATCATCCTGCAACCCCTGCCCACCCCCCAGGTCATCCACCCCTGCTCCCATCTTGGTGTCATCAGCAAACAGAGTGGTCTTGCTCTTAATGCCCAATGATATGTCTGCAATGAATATCCCAAACAACACTGGCCCCAACACCGAGCTCTGCGGAACACCACTCATCACTACCCTTGGGGATGAGAGCTCCCCACCCACCACCACTATCCTCTGTTGCCTTCCCTGAAGCCAGTTCCCTATCCATCTCACCAGTTTAGCACCCGCCCTGTGCCTTCTAACTTACTTCCCAGCCTCACATGTGGAACCAAGTTGAATGCCTTACTGAAGTCCAGGTACAGGACATCCACAGCATGGCCACCATCCAGTTGCCTAGTTATCCAGTCATAGAACTCCATCAGGTTGGTTTGGCAGGATCTGCCATGTATGAAGCCATGTTGTCTGCTGTCCTGTAGTCCTTTGGCCTCCAGGAGGGTCACCAGCCTCTCCTTCAGGATAGCCTCTATCAGCTTACCCATGATGGATGTGAGGTTCACTGGTCTGTAGTTCCCTGGTTCATTCTTGGGGCCGCTCTTGTGTAGGGGCACTACATGGGCCATCCTCCAGTCCTGAGGTACACACCCAGAGTGCAGTGAGGCATTAAATAGGTCTGTCAAAGTTCATGCCAGGATCTCTGCCAGCTCCTTCAGTACCCTGGGGTGAATGCCATCTAGGCCCAGCACCTTGTCTATCCTCAGTGCCCTCAAATCCTCCAGAACCCTGCCTTCCATGATTTCCCCATCTGTCACCCCCTTCCGACCTATTTATGCCCTCCCTCCCCCCTTGGGTATCATCCCCGCCCCTCCTTAGTAAATACCAAGCAGAAGTAATCATTTAGTGCTTCTGCCTTATCTCACCTGCTTCCACCCAACCCCGCTCCTTTCTAATCCTTACTATATGATCCTTACAGTTGTTTTTTTTCTCCCTGATGTACCTGAAGAAGTCCTTCTCCCCCTTCTTAATGCTCTGCACCAGCCTGAGCTCCGTAGACACCTTGGCTGCCCTTACTACCCTTGTCACCTCCTATGAGTCCTTCAGGTACTCCTCCCTGTCCTCCCCCTCCCTGTTTTCTTGTACTTCCTAAAGGCAGCTCTTTTCCTCCTTACTTTTTCCATGACCTCCTTACTCACCCAGCTAGGTTTTTTTGGCCTAGCTTTCTTGCTATGGGCCTTGCTGCAGGTTCTAGTTGCCTCCACTATACCCAGCTTTATGAGCTCCCACCTCTGGTTAGTGCCCATACTAGGTTGGATTCTGGCCAGGTACCCTTTTACCACTTCCCCATCCTCCTGAAATTGGCCCTCCTGAAGTCCAGCACCCTTGTGCCAGATTCAACTCCTTCCTTACCCATATCCAATGTGAGCCATACTTAGTGGCAGTCACTCCCCACCAGCACTTCTTCCACCTAAAGTTCCCTCACAAACTCCCCATTTGCCAGCACAAGGTCAAGGGTATTCCCTAACCTGGTTGGTTCACTGACCATTTGCATGAAGCAACTGTCCTGGAAGGCATCCAGCAGTACTTCTTATTATCTCACCTCATGTATGTCACAGCAGTCATTTTTCAAATTCTGGACAAAATGTGTTTTCGTAGCTGAGGCACGGAAAGGCACTGCAGTTGCGCAGAATTACATTTTGGTGGGGATCTGAAAATTTACTTCAATGGGTACATGAGGTGGGGTAAAAAGATGGCTATGCTGACAGTTTGGTCACTGTTGTCCTACTAATGGGAGTGCAAGGCCCTTCCACAGTGACATACATATATGCATCTATGGAGGAACAGGACTGCAGGGCCCAAAGGGCTGTGCACTCCCACAGGCAAATAAAGATATGATTGCTCTATCTCAGAAACTATAGATGGGTGGGAGTGCGGGGCCCCCACAGGCAAATACAGTTATGATTGCACTATCTCAAAAAGTAAGGAGATTCTTTGCAAAAAACTATGTTAATGCATCAGTTAGGGTTCAGAATAAAGCAACAAAAGACGCTAAATATGACGTTAGGGTTTCCAACCCTAGCACCCTAGCCCCACCCTGGAGTCAGAAAATCAGGCATGAGGTGTGCCATGAGGGTCTCAAGCCCAACGCTCACCTCATTCCATCAGTAAATAAGCATAGATGTGTACAGTGAATGAGAATGAGGTGAGCATTAGGCTTGAGACCCTCATACCCGATTTTCTGACTCCAAGGTGGGGGTGGAATGCTAGGGTTGGAAGCCCTAACATCATATTTCCCTTCTTTTGTCTCTTTATCCTGAACCCTAACTGATGCATTGACGTAGTTTTTTGCAAAGAATGAGTCGACTGTGGAGAGTCCTGTGTAGTCATGTGCCAAACTGAATGTAGCAACAGCTGAATAATTTTCTAGTCAGTTTACCCCACACACACATATCTGCATACCCATGATGCTTTGTGCTGGGGTTAAAGTATTTGATCATATGCTGTGGTAGAGGCATAGGTCAGGAATCATAGGCACACCAGAGTTATAACATTTTTAAGTAGTGTTCTATTATTATCAACAACAATTAAATTAAAAAAATTAAAAAATTGTACTGGACAAATCTTCATAAAGGCAGTTCAAACAAAGTCCTACATCTGTAAGTCTCTCTTTACAATCTCCATCTCTCCAACTACAATCAAAAACATTGCTCCTTTTTTATAAGATGTCTTTTCCTGACAGTTTAAATTCTGCATTCTGTTGATGTAAATCAATCTCCTGTTCGTCATAAAATGTCTCAGAACTTTGCCAGTTTATTTTCTGAGGCCAGCCTGCAGGTGTAACAAAATAGATCATTCTGTCCCAGGCTAGTCTCCTGTTGACAATTTTGTAAACACGTTTGTGTTCCAGATTGATATCTTTCCTAATAAACTCAAACAGCTTTCTGCATTCATTTCGACAATATAATTATATAATTTGCAAACCAAGGGATCCCAGTTTCACATAAAGACACATGCATTTGTTTAACCACAAGAAGCAAAGAGAGAATGAAAGAACAGAAACAGCAAGTGAAGAAAGGGAGACAAAAGGGGAAACCGTGGGACCAGTGGAGTGGACAATTCCCATGAGCCACAAGGAAATATGATTGCACAATCAAACAGGCAAGAGGCGGACAAGTAGCAGAAACAGGACAGGCCAAATAGATCACTGCCCCCAGCTGCATAACAAGCAGGACAGGGTTCATCCAACCCTGTCACACATGTGTGTTTACAGAAACCACACAAACTGGAAAGCATCTGCCTTCTTGCATCATTTCTGCATTCCACACACTGTTCTTTCTTATCAGCATTTAAATTACTTCGTTTCTTTCCACTAACTACTAGAATAAATAAGCGTTCAACTGTATCTGCTATCAGGCAGCTGCAGAAACAGCAGCTGTCCATCACTGTGGGATTCATTTTGTGGTATAAGGAGCTGCCAGTTACATGGAAGCAGTGTTGCATTCCGACACATAAATCCCTAGGTGTTGGCTGTGGTTACTGGCTGCTTTACCACTGCCAGACTTTTCTTTTAGAGGATGAAGATGGGAAAACAGTGGTGCAACCCTATTATGTCTCAAGTACTGCATTGCACTCAGCTAGATTAGATACCTATAGCTTGTCTCCTCATTCCAGCCCTCCGCATCTTATTCTTGTGATTTTTACTAGGTTCCTAATCACCACACACACACACACACACACACACACACACACCTCAGTCTTGCACACTTATGATGCTTAGTGCTGGGGTTGAGGCTTTTGGTTATATGTGTGTTTTCAGAAGACACACACATTGGAAAGTCTCTGCCTTCTTGTATAATTTATGCATCCTACAGGACGTAGTTTTCCTTTTCTTATCAGCACTTAAATTACTCCTCTTTCCATTTACTTCAACATTAAAGGAAAACAGTCCAAATTAGGGGGATCCTGCCCCTGAAAGGCTTACCCTCTGGTTTAGCTTTATCCAGTAAAAGCGGCGTTTTTCTCTCATCACAACTGAGTTTATTTTATTTTCAAAAGTTAGCGATCCAGAAGTATGTCAGACGCTAAGGGAGAGCTCCATTAACTGTAATGGTCTGCACCGCACAACTCGCTTCAATACAAATAAATTGAAGCGGCGGTGTGGCCCGCACCATTACAGTTAATGGAGCCCCCACCAAGTGTCCACCATAATTCTGGGTTGTAGACTTTTCAAAAATAAACTCGGTTGCAGTGAAAATCGCGCTTTACGTAAACTAAACAAATAAGCTCGAAGCGGGTCTAATTTGGACTGTATTCCTTTAAAAAAAAAAAAGAGGAGTTCAGACGTATGTATCTGCTCCAAGACAGCTAAAGCAACAGTAACTGTTCACTCATCCATATGAGATTCATCTTATGCTGAAAATAAATTGTAGAAATTAGATAGCAGGTTATTAAGCAATAAGACACAACAGGGTGTGGGTTTCTTTCCCTGAACCACATGCCCAGGTGCACTGTGAGGCATGAGGCTTGCACTGAGTGCCTCCAACCACCAAAAAGTATGGTTCACGAAAAGAAATTGTCAACCTAGAGTGTCTTATATGTGCTTTTTAAAAAGTCCCCATCAGAGAAAAAAAATGAATTTACAGAAATTTGGTTTAAATGCAATGGGTTAAATGAAAGTTTAAAGTAAAAAAGTTGTTCATTTCTGTGGTGAAGAACTAGGTGGTGCTGCATCTCTACGCCACTAGATGGCACTGTGTGTGTGTGTGTGTGTGTGTGTGTGTGTGTGTGTGTGTGTGTGTGTCTCTCTATGCTGCTTCAAAAAACTAACTTTTTTCATTAATTGAAGTAGACCGCCATGCTGGAGCGGCCTGAGCTTTGCTGAGGAAGCCTAAAACTTTCCAGTGTCTACCCCTTCCCTCATCTCTCCAGCTCTAGAAGAGAAGCACACTGAGGAGTGATAGAAGGGGAATTCTGAAGACTCACAGCTTTTAGGATTTTTTTAATATTTATTTATGTTAACAAGTAACATCGGGGTTAAAACACCAGTTTTGTCTGTGACAAGTGCAGTTGAGTTTTAGCACTGTGACGGAAGTGTGATCGTGAGCCCTGGGACCCAGCAGAAATGCTGAATACTTACATTTTAGAAGATTGTCCGCAAGGGTTGGTGAGATAGCACACTCTAAAAAAAATTAGGAGCAATCTCACAGTGGGTTGTAAAATGTTTTATTTATAGTTTCAATTATTAAGCAGCACTTGATGCCGGAATCAGTGTTTCTGTTCTTTGTACAAGTGTTACAGTTAGAGCAAAGCAAGCTTGCATGGCATCTGTGTTCACTCGTAGTTTCGTTTCCTAAAACACATGACTTCAGAACCTTCTCAGTCAATCAGGATACAGAAAATTCCCTTCTCATTTTATAATCATTAAAGTCTGACCCCGCATTCCCAGATGTTGACCCGAAGTTGGGAGCTGCTTTTACCACTGCCAGATTTTACCCCTTACATGACGCTAATTTTATTTATTTTTTACTTTTATTCAGTTTTTGTTGTCTGGGAAAAGACAGCTAGGCAATTCTGGCTTTTTCCAGCCTTGTCCCAGGTGGAGGGGGAATAAAAATGCAAACTGACAGTTTTAATCAAGTTGTGTGAAGTGCTGTGGATTTAAGTAAGATCAGCGTTACCTTTTCATGTGCATGGCCCAGCTAGGATGCAGTCTGCATGCTGACATGGTTCCTAGCACATCTCGGTACCACTGGTACTAGTGCCTGCACTGAAAAATATAGTTTACATTTATGTATTACTGTTAATCCACTCTATTCCAAAGTGCTTTACAAGCAGTAAGGCCTAGAGGTTAGAGTAACGAGCTTGGTACATCCAGCAGACCAGACCTTGGTTTGGTTCTCACAACCTCCACTTGCATACTGTGTGACTCTGAACAAGTCACTTAACCACCCAGTGCTCCCAGGTCGCCCCTGAAAACAGGCACTTGTGCCTAGTGGGCCTTAACCAGTTACCAAAGACTAAAATTACCAAAGACTAATTACGTATACCAGATGACTTCTTGCCTCCCATCGTCTTACTCACTGTGCTTCCTTAGTTTCTAAATATTGGTTCTCCTCACTCCCTCCTTAACCTGTACCCTTCTCCTGTCTCCCACTCCTCTGCCTCTTATGCACTTTTCTCTAGGAATTCCCATACCTTCTCCATTCCCTGTTTCAAATCTGCTTCTCAGCAATCTGCTATCTCCTTCTGGCTTCCCTCCATCTGAAACAACCGCTCCCCCCCTTTGTATGTTTCCCTCATATAACATCAGCTCAAACTCCTTTTCACCCCCTCTTGCTTTTGCCCTTGCCCTGGCTAGCCCGTCCAAGGCACACACCCTTTTCTTTGGTTGTTTTTGGCCTAGGTGCTCACTCTCCAAATTTACTACTGCTTCCTTCCGTGGCTTGTGAAATTCCTAAACTGCTGGTTGTATTTTTTTTTTGTTATACTATTACTTCCAGCACAACTTACCTACTGAACATTCTCTGTCAGGACATTGCTCTTTGTACATATTGCCAAAGATGGTGATTGGTGATTGTTGCCCAATTCTCGATTTCATTATACCACGGTGTGTATCATCCTACTGTTTATTTTGCCTTGGTAGTTCATACGTCCCTGTATATTGTTTTGTTAACACTGACTGCACGTCACCATTGCATGCATTTGTCCCCCCATATTGCTCTCCCCAAGTCATACCTGTAAACGAGCTTTGACTCAGTGTGCCTTTCAAGGTTACCAGTTTTCAATAAATAAATAAGCATAGCTGAGATGCTTCCCCTCATTTCCAATGGGGTCCTGTTTCTGTTTAGGACACCCTGCTGCCTCTCAGTAATGTTGGAACTTTGATTTTGTTTTACCAAAATATTTATATAATTTGAATGCAGTAATGGCCATTTATGCAGGTAAAATTATTTTTGCAACCATCCCAATGTGGCACTATTTTTCTCCTGCACTTTGCTAGCTGCTTTGCTTAATTCTTGAGCAAACCCACAGACGCTCCCTAGGTACACAGCCCACATTCTCAAATTCTAGAGAAAACATGCCTGGACATGTCATCCGTGTCTAAATGCCCTCTGTGTCTGTATATGAAAACAGTGGCATCTCTGTGCAGCTTTTCTGACAAGGCTGACTATCTGTATGTGACAGTAATGGCAATTATAATGGACTTTAAATATAATTGAGGCATATGGTAGTTTCATAACAGAAGCAAGCCTAAAACACAAAGGAGTATAGTGTGTGTGTGTGTGTGTGTAACTATACTGAGCTTGAAAGTTAGACCAGCTACAAGGTGGTTTAACATGCACCCAGACTTTCATGCAAATTGACCCCAAAAATGACAAAGGCATCAAAAGTCTGACGCTTGTGTCATTCTTTTCTTTTTTCCTCTTCCCACCGAAAGTGAGAAAAATGCTTTAAATGTGTCCCAACCATTGAAAATAGCTTTCAAAGGTTCAGGCACATTTGGTATAACACAGGCGCAAGGGCTTCTTTGCTACCCCTAGGACTCATCTTACAACCCCCCAAGGATTACCCCCTGTGGCAGGGCCAGGATTGAGAGGACCCCCCCCCCGACCACACATAGGCAAACTGGTCCCGAGTAGCAGTGTGGACTGGTAGGCAAGCTGGGCGTCATCCACCGACTCCATGTTTTTCTTGTTTTCCCTCAACTGGCAACGTGCAGGACGCAGTTGTACGTGTGTGGAGATTCACACATATTACACACCTGCCACTAGCCATTCCCACCTCAGTTGCTCCCACTGCCCTGCCGCTGCACCTCCACGTGGTGGCAGTGTTTGAGCGATGCAACTTTTCCTCCCTCATTGGGAGAGGACAGTAGTTATGTATGCAATCCTCTCCCCCACTGGCTGATGTTTGGTGAACCCAAGTCTCCTCCCAAACCCAGTGCACCAGTGTGGGAGGTGGTGTGGCTTCCAGTGCCTCAACCCACCGCATCACGGGGCTGGCAGGGGAGTAGACACTTCTAAAAACTTAGAAATCGCCTAGCTCCCTACAAAATAAACATAACATAGAAAGGAAAATGGATACGTTGATGTTACTGTTAATTCTAATTGCTAGATGGATTACTTAAAAGGAACTAGTGCTGCTGTTTTAACTAGTGCTGCTCCTTTAACTAGTACTGCTGCTTTAGGAACTGATGGAAGACTGACTGCTCTCCTGAACAAATGACAGAAACATAAAGGCCCTCCTGAGGGCAGCCAGTTATTCTACCACTGACATCTGGTAGGCCAAGAAATATTTTGGCACGCCTAGGCTGCCACAAATTTCAGCCCTGCTGTGTTTGAAAAAGAAATTACTTAACGGATTTGTGTGGGAAATGGCTAAATCCCACAAATAAGCATATCAGGTCATTTACAGGGAAGAAGCCAAAAGTTTGTTTTGAATGTCTGTCTCATAACTGGTATGTCTTTTATAAGCCATGTAGGCCCATTATCTATTCATAGTAGGTATAAATGAGAAATGAGTTCTATGCAATATACAAATACGAAATAAATCTGTTATTTACAGGAAAAACAAAAGGCTGAGGGGCTGAGATAGCTCACTTACTATACTGCTATAATATCCTTTAGCATCAAGGATACAAGAAAGGCAGCTACGTATATTACATAGTTACACTGGGATTTATAGCTAATAATGTACCCTCTTGGACATTGTCATTTCCCATGTTTAACCATCCACTCAGTTTCATAATACCCATCTATACTTAAAATTAATTTACAGTATTAGAACACACCACTTCATTTGGAAGCATTTTCCAATTTCCCACCACCCTCTCAGTGAAATAATACTTCCTGACATCTTTCCTGAACATTCCTCCCACCAACTTGATAGAGTTTCCCCTAGTGCTAGTGTCTGCTTAGTTTTAAATAAATCCTTGCATTCCACTTGGTTTATTCCATTTAAAAACTTAAATATGTCTCACGTGTCACCATCTCCCTTCTGTAGCCCAATATGTACAGATTTAGGTCTAATAATTTTCCTCAAACAACATGTCCCGTTGTCCTTGTATAATTTTTGTTGCTCTCCTTTGCACTGCCTCAACTCTATCCCCCATGTTTTTTCAAGTGTGGATCCCAGAATTGCACACATCACTCCAAGTGTGGCCTAACCAGGGATTTATAAATAGAATAATAGGTTACAGTGAATTACAAGGCTGTAATTCCATCGAGAGGTTCTGGGGACATAGATAACCTTGAGAGCGAAGCTCGAGAGGTTTCTATGTCCCAGAAACTCAGACAGAATGCAACCAGTAATTACTGTAACAACCCTATTTTTGTAATATATGGATCCGTTTCAAAAACTGTGCTGCTTTTAAAATTCTGCGAACTGGGCTGGCCGCCTGTTGCACTGAAGAAGTGCTCGCTCTCGGCTGACCACCCACAGACAGTATTGAAGTTGTACCTGGATTTGTGATGAAAGCTTTTACCTGAATTTCGTAATCCTACCGTTTTAACTTTCTTTGTTAGTCCAGCAGGTAATCCACTTTTCTGAGGAAATAAATAAAAAAAACGAACTGGGTATAACTCGAGTAGCTCTCGCTAAGCGCGAGTAAACGTCCACCATGTTTTGCGTTTGGTTTGCCGCCTACTCAGAAAGTGTGCCAATGGCATTGCGTTTACATTGGATGCACAGACTGGGGCGTGGCACCATGGCAACCGTGTTTGTGTGGCAGGGAGACTGGGCGCATGCACTGTGAGTTTCAGTGATAATACTATCGTTTGAAGCTGAAAGCGATGGTATTATCAGCACAAACGATAGTATTATTAGCGGTGAACAATACTATTATCACTTCAAGACGGGTAGTATTATGGGAAAGAGAGCAGTGTATTACAAGGAATTTTTGATATGCTTTTTGGGGGTATTATTTTAACAATCCATATATTACATAAGGGTAATATTATCTCTTTTCTTCTACTACTGATTTAGTGCACGCTCAGCTCAGGGAACTGGGGAAGGGCCTTGAGGTAGCTCGAATGGTGGCATCCCCTGAGGTACTACTTATGTATGGCTGAGGGGGGGACAGGGCACCAGGAACTTCAACAGCTGGTTGATGAAGGCATGGTGCAGGAAGGAGGGTTTTGGCATCACTGGGGGCCAACCTGGGAGGATATGGCCCTCTACTAGGGGAACGGCCTGCATCCTACTAGGACAGGAACCTCAGTCCTCAACAGGTGGTTTAAATTCTACTTGCATTTAAACTAACTGGGGGGGGGGGTTGTATTACCAAGGGAGGCATTATCTGCACCCCCACAAAAGGTTGAAGCAACAAGGAGGGACAGCCAGAAGGGAGAAACCTCCCCCAGGGCAGGGACATGGGATGAAAGGGATGTCGGTGAGGTAGAGGACTAGGGGGAGTAAAAACAAAGGAGGCAGAAAGACAGGTGCCCATGTGAATCAGTAAATCATCACAGTAATGTTTTTTGAAAGTCAGTCATGACTGATCATTGCTAATCATCAACTAGTACCCTATGATCATCAAGGGAGATCATGATATAAGATCATCATCTAGATCATGATTTAATCACCAAACGTGTAACCTTCAAAACACCAACTGATGATCATTGATTATTTGTGTATGCTTAAATCAGCAGGAGGGTTTCTGATGATCTGTTGATGATTAAGTGATGATCACTGATGACCGTATTATAAGATTGTAAGTCAGGAGTAATACTTGTGCTTTGTGTGTTACTGTTATGAAAAATTAATGTCAAATATCAGCAAAAGCAAAGCAAATATAATGTAAAATCATGGTAAAGTCAAGTATTAATCCCTTTAGAGAACAGTATATGCAATGTTAGGTATAGTACAACTATTTGCATAACTAATTTGCATATTTCTAAAGCAGAGTTTATGGGCCAAATAATGTTAATTTTTATTTTTAATATAATTTTGCCTTGACAGTGTTAGTTTGCAAACTGTTAGGAAAGGGCCTGAACACAAGTAGTAACTCACTATGACAATAAAAGGAACCACTGACTGGAGCTATATAAACCAATCTGAACCTCTATTTTTTTTTTTTTTATACTTTATTTTTTGTTGTTCCTTACGACCAAAGATTTCACATTTAATTTTAACTAAAATAAAATATATTCATTAAGAACAAAGTTTTCCCCTTAATTTCTTGCAACTAAATAAAGCACAAAAAAACCTTGTCTTATTTTTAGGGGGATTAATAAAGACAAAAACAATCAACAAATTATTACTTAGAACCACAATAAATAAAATGGTTTGCTTGTTATGCTCCAAACTTTTAACTTCCCAGCTACATAGTATCTGAACAAAAATATAAGGCATCGGTTTTAGTTTCAAGCTTCAGGTTTAGGCAAATCAAAGAAAAGAGAAGAGATTTTATTTTTTCCACGTCCATATTTTCAATTGTTCCAGCTTCAGACTGGAAGATACTTGGGTCACATCTGCCACCTCTTCATCCTCAAAATCTGAACCAATATCTTCTGGGATTTTTACATTACTTTCGTAAAAAGTTCTAGCTGCATCAGGGTCATCAAAATAATGGTTTTTAGCCGGGAACAAAACCCTTAAATGAGCAGGTGCAAGTAAAACTGTACTGATTCTAACTTCCTTGAATTCTGACAATATAGGCAAAAAGCATTTCTTCTTACGCTGGGTCTGCATACAGATCTGAATCTTTATGTTTAACACTGCTAAGAAGTAAGGTGTCAAAGTAAGTACAATTGCTTTTGTTGCGTTTGTATAAAAGATACATCATAACTGATAATTCCAATAAAGATGTCTAATGAGAAAACAAGATAGATTCCTATAGAGTAAAAAAAAAAATGATTTTTTTATTACAGTAATCTTGACCATGGGCAGTCATGAAAAATCATGATGATTAGATCACCATTAATCACAATCACCATTTCCATAGCATTATGCTTTTTGATTGAAAGTCGTTTAGCGTTCATATTTTATTATCGTTAATTATGATCAGAAAGATAGTTTTTGAAGCTTGAACATAACCTTTGAACTTAATGATAATTTATGACACATTATTATAAAATCAAAATATTTTCAGCAGGATGCAATGGAGACAAGAAACAGAGAGAGCAACAAGGGAAAAGGGGAATCAAGGAAGTTTGGGGAAGCAGCATGCACAGAAAGGGGGGAATAGAGGGGGGCTGTAGGCAGGGAGAGAGCAAGGTTTGGAGAGCCATGTATGCCAATGCAAGGAGTCAAGGACATAAAAATCTGGACCTGAAGGCCATCATGGTGGAAGTGGACCTGGGTCTGGTGGCCATAACTGAGTTGTGGTACACTGAAAATCACAACTGGGATAGGCCATACCAGGCTACTCTCAGTTTGGAAGAGATAGTTCGGAAGAGATAGGGAGGGGAAGAGTCATAGTTCTATATGTGAGGAAGGGTATCAGGGCTATGAAAGTGCAAGGGAACCTAGCGTTACAAAAGGGCTGGAGGTGTTGTGGGTCACCCTGGAGACAGCAGCTGGGGCCAGTATTCGTACCGGGGTGATAAACAAGCCTCCAGCACAATTGGAGGAGTTGGAAAAGGCACTGGGGAAACCATAAACAAGATGGTGAATAAGGGCAGGTATTGCTGGTTGGGGACTTCAATCTGCTAGATGTTGAATGAAGCCTTCCAGCTGCAGCTTCAGCTAGAAGCACAGCCATCCCTGACTCCCTCCAGGGGGGGGTCAGGCAGCTAGTCATCAAACTCACCAAGGATGGGGCAATATTGGACTTGGTGCTTAGTAACAGAGACAGTACTGCAGATGTCACAGTGGGTTGTCCCCCTGAGGACCAGTGATCACTTACAGTGTGGGTCATTATTATGACGGGTTCAGAGGCAAACCACACAAGCATGAGGGTCCTGGACCTTAGAAAGGCAGATTTTTAAAGAAATGGAAGACTGCCTTACAATCAAGCCTAGCAGGGGAGAATTACTGGGGAGTGGGGGAAGAGAGAAACAGTGGAGAAAATTAAGGGAAGGCACAGTGAAACCAACCAGCCTCTACGTGAAGGAAGTGAACAAAATCAGGAGAAAAAAAAAAAATACCATTATGGTACTCTAGGGAAGTAGCCATGAAGGTGAAATAGAAAAATGTGGCCTTCAGAAAATACAAAGGAACAGAGAAGGAGGAGGACAGGGAGGTGTACCAGGTAAAACAGAGGGAAGCAAGTAAGACAGTGAGGGGAGCAAAGGTGCAAACAGGGACAAGGCTTTCTTCAGGTGCATAAGTCAATCAATCAATCAATCAAAATCTTTATTTATTCAGGCGAACATCATTGAGCATAGCTCATTTACAAGATGGACCTGCATAAGTGAGAACAGGAAGGCATGGGGAGGGATAATGATAAGGAAGACAGTAGAGGAAGACTGCACAGAGAAAGATCAGGAAAAAGCAGACATCATGAACAGGTACTTCTGTTCAGTTTCCACAATGGAGGGATAGAGGGACAGAGGAACAGACCACTGAGGAGCAGCAGAAACACGGGGGGAGGGGGGAGGTGGTGGACACAAGTCTGTTTCATAGGAAAGAAACCTGAAGGGACTTGCAAATCTGAAACTGGACAAGGCCATGGGACCGGGTGGGACAGGTGCTAAGGAAACTCAGACAGGTGCTGGCTGCACTACTGATGGACTTAACAACTCACCAAAAAGAGGTGTAGTTCTAGAGAACTTGAGAACAGCAAATACAGTCCCGCTCCATAAACAACAGCAGTAGGCAGGTTAGCAACTATAGGCCAGTCAGTCTCACATCAGTGGTGGGTAAATTAATGGAAACTCTGTTAAATGAAAGACTTGTTAAAGGAAAGGCTACTGGAATATCTTGATTCAGTGGGTTACAACACCAAAGGAAGCATGAATTAACGGAGGAAGTGGTCATGCCAGATGAACCTGATCAATTTCTTGGCTACATGAACAAGAAACTAAATCAGGAAAGAGTACTGGAGAAGCCTACTTGGACTTCAGCAAGGCCTACGACACTGTGCCACACAGGAGATTGATAAAGAAACTGAACAGTCTAGGATGGGATCCAAAATAAACTGGATACAAAAATGGTTAATGGATAGGCAATAGAGGGTGGTATTAAATGGCACTCACTCTAATGAGGGGAAAATGACCAAAGGAGTGTTTCAGGGATCAGTACTGGGATGGGTCCTCTACAATGTCTTCTAAGTCACACTGCAGGAGGACTAGAAGTGAAGGAATTTTTTCTGCAGATCACACCAAGCTCTGTAATCAGGTGGATACTCAGGAGAGGGTAGAGAGAATGAGTAGGGACCTTAGAAAACTTGAATGGTCCAGGGTATGGCAGCTGGGATTCAATGACAAGAAGTGCTAAATCATGAAACCCAACAGCAGAGTATAAAATTGTTGGGGGGGGGGGTGGTGGTACTGACAGTCACTAATTAGGATTATAATATCTGATTACCTCAAAGTGGCAGGGTGATATAACAAGCCAGTAGGCAGGGCCAGTGGGATGCTGGGGTGCATAAGGAGAAGCAGTACCAGCAGGAGGAGGGAGGTGGTGTTACCTCTGTATAGGTCGCTGGCGAGAGCCCACCTGGAGTACTGTGGAGGCCGCATCTCAAAAAGGACATAGAGTGGAGGTGGTCCAGAGGAGAGCAACTAAAATGGTGCAGAGATTATATGAAAAGCATTATGAGGAGAGACTGAGGGATCACAACATGTACACCCTAGAAGAGAGAAGGGAGGACATGATAGAGACCTACAAGTACCTCAATGGAGTAAACAATGTACAGGAGGGGAGTCTATTTCAAATGAAGAAGTGCACCAGGACAAGCGGGCATGCAATGAAGCTGGTGGGGGTGTTTAACAGGGATGTGAGAAAGTACTACTTCACAGAAAGTGGTGGATGCCTGGAACAGTCTGCCAGCAGAGGTGCTGGGGAAGAAAATGGGGGTTCAAGCATGCATGCAACAGGCAAAAGGGAATATGGGCAAATAAGCAGGAAGGGTTGCCGGAGATTAGGTAGGGTCTGCGGAGATGGAAGAGGCATGGAAAATCTGGGCAGACCGGGTGGGCTAAGAGGTCCTTTTCTGATTACAAATTCTATATTTCTATACTTTGTTTCCATTTCCCTACCAATACAACCCAGCATTTTATTCTACGTCCCCTACTGAGTCATTACATTATAATGACGTATTTAAGCTCTCATTTATTAACACTCCTAAGTCTCTTTCTGCGTCTGTTTCACTATGTTTGTGCCATCCATCTTATAGGTTACGCTTGGATTTTTTTTGTTTCAATATGCATGACTTTACATTTGTTTGCATTAAATTTCAGTTGCCAAACCCTAGACCATTTCTCAAGTTTCCTAGATCCTCCCCAAGTAATCTTATATCCTTATCTACTCTGCCAAAGATCTTAGTATCGTCTATAAAGAGACTCATTTTTGAATATATTCCCTCTCCTATATTACATATTAAAATATCAAAGGGACTCTGTCAACCCTTTTTGAATCAATTATTTCTGGTTGAAAACTCAAATTTTGTGATTGCTTACCTTCTCAATAACTCACTTAAGTAGTTACTTGTTTTCTCTGCTTCCTTTCTTAGTAGAAATGAAATGCCTGGGGATGGTGCAATTATAACCAGACTTGTTTTGCTGTAACTCTTTGATCTCTTAGTGCATATATCCTGAACATTAGGAACCCCCAAATAGTGCAGCCACTCATGATGCAACAGTCTCAACTTCTGCAGCATTATGAGTGGATGGATTGTGTTAGGGGCATTCCCAAGTCCCTGAAAGGTACAGTGGAAATTGACGAAGAATGTAAGCAAACACAATTTTGTGTGGTTACACCAGCATGGTGGGCAGACTGTTTTTTTTTTTTTTGTTACTTTTAAAAGAAAAAAAAAGAATCAAAAATCAAACCACCTTGCTCTTACCCCTCCATCTTCCTTCCACCCCCTCGCTCTGCCCACGCCATTTTCCTAGGCTGCCTACTGGCCCCTTTTCCCAACCTGTTTCGGCTTCTATTTTCTCTCTGTCCTCTCCATATCCCTGTTACAGTCTTGCTTAATGTTCTCTTGTTAGTTTAAACCATCATATTACTTGCAATATATTGCCACTACTTAGTTCTCTCTGCCCTGTCCACTTTTTCCTCCCCAGCTCTACATATGACCAATTTTAGCCACTACAATGTATCCCCAAGCACTTCTCTACTGAACTGTATGGTTGTCTCTAGCAATTTACATATTTTGTTAATTTCCCTGCTGTATTACATGCCTTCACTGTATTTTGCTGTAACTTGCTACACTTCTGCATTATGCAAATGCTCCCCACTTCTCCAATGTTAAGATCTATTAATGTCTGCATGTAATGACTCATAGGAATTCACTGGTTTTGACTAGAGGAGGTGGAGTACCCATCTACATACAGGATAAGTTTAGTGCCAAGGTTACGGACTCTACCTCGGTACCCATGGAATTTGAATGTCTGTCCCTAAAGGTTCAACTCTCCACTTCCAAGGCACTTAGTATCACAGGCTGCTACAGACCCCCATCGGTGGGGCTTAGGGTGCTGAACCACTGTTAAGCTTACTTGAAACCCTGTCATCGGAGGTCATCATCCGGGGCGCATTTAACCTGGATTGGTTTTCTGCCAGCTCCAAACCTCTAAAAGATGTTTGTGATACCATTGGGCTTACACAGCTTATTACGGAAGTCACCCACCCAAACAAGAAAAGTCCAGCTAACAGTAACCTAACTTACCTTATTTTAGTGAACAAACTGCACCTTTTTACTCACACAGGCATCTTCTTTAACGACTTTAGTTACCACAACTAGACAGCGTGTCAGAACTGCACCTAAATCTGTCTCAACCTCTATGTTTATTTTTAAGAGAAATAGACGTAATTTCGACGTGCATGCCTTCATTTCTGACCTCCAGTTCTCCAACTATCAAGAGTTCTACCTGGCCTCTACTGTGGAAGAGGCCTATGAGGTTTTCCAGAGTATTGTATTGGGAACATTAAATCGGCATGTGCCCTTGGTGAAAGTCTGTACAATGAAAAAATCTAATCCTTGGTTCACTAGTCTGAAAAAAATGCCTTATACACTAGGGGCCTCCTTTGGAGAAAAAGCACAAACAACCAAGCTGCCTGCTGATTGGGCAGCCTTTAGGGTTACCAGGAATCACTGCATGAAACTTATAAGGGCAGAAAAAGCTAACTACCTTTGTACCAAACTGGACTCCTCTTCCAGGTATTCAGTTAAATTCTGGAAAACCCCAAGGGATATTGAGGGGTATTCCCCAGCTAACTCCCCTGCCAGCAAAAATATCCTCGGATGGCACCTCCTATACTGACAAGCAGACTATTCTTGACCTCCTCAACAATCATATTGCCACTGCTGGGTTAGCATTCGACTCTTCTCCTGCTAATACCCTTCATACCCAACTGTGTGCACAGGACCAAACTTGTCCAGCTTCAGATACCACTGTCCCGATGAGGCTTTCATCAGAAAGAGTGCGGGTGCAGATATGATAGATCCGAATTTCCTAAAACTTAGCTACCATGTCTTGGGTGCCCCTATTACCCACCTATTCAAGTTGTCTTTGACACAGGGTGCCATTCCTGCACTGTGGAAAACCACCCATGTCATTCCTTTATTTAGGTCCGGCGACAGAAGCGATTTAAATAACTATAGGCCGATATCCTTACTCCCAGTCCTCTCTAAAATGCTGGAGAAATTAGTCAGCTTTCAGCTAAAGAACTTCTTGGAGACCTCCAATTTATTGAATCCAGTACAATCTGGTTTTAGGTCACGTCACAGAACTATATCCACCCTCGTAAAAGTCACCAATGACTGGCAGAAGGCCTTAGATGCTAGAAACTATGTTTGTGCCTTATTTCTCAACCTGAGTAAGGCGTTCGACACAGTGGATCATGACCTTCTTCTGGTCTCGCTTAGTCAAGTTGGTTTGGATCACTCAAGAGTTAAAATGGTTCTCCTGCTATCTTACAGGACGTTTCCAGCAGGTTAAAGCAGACAGAGATCTTTCTCTGTTAAAAGCCCTACAGAGAGGTGTGTCATAGGGTTCCATCCTGGGGCCCCTGCTTTTCGGACTGTGCATCAAAAATATTGATTCAGGCATCAAGTCAGCTAACATCCATCTTTTTGCAGATTATACGGTTCTATATATTGACAGGTCTACTCCAGAACTGGCCAGTATGGACCTCCAACTAGACTTCAACCAACTGCAACTAAACCTCGAGTCAAAAATTACCAAATGACAAAAAAACAAGGATATGTTTTTCTCTCTAGTTGCCTATGCAACCAATCCCCACACCCTAGGTCTAGTTCCATAAATCACAATGCTGATAGGTGAATCCTTAGAATTTGTGGCGAAATTCAAATACCTGGGACTCTGGATTGACCATAAACTCTCTTTTGTTGACCATACTGAAGAACTCTCGAAAAAACTCAAAGACGTGGTCTTTTCTACCAGCTCAAGCATCTACTACTCACTCAGAATGCAAAAACCAGGCTAGTGCAAAGCACTTTTATTCTGCTTTTGGACTACGCCAACTTCATTTATGGACATGCGCCACATTAGCCAAACTTGACACCCTATACCACCGGCCTATAAGACTTATCACCAGAGCTCCGTACTCCACTCATCACTGCACCCTTTACGCTCAAGTTGGATGAACATCGTTGAAATTTAGAAGACAGAAAAACGTTGCTCTCTGGATTTTCAGAGCCCTCACCAAAAACTTCCACAGTACATTACTGAGTGTCTGTCATTGTGTACTGCAGGTAGTTACATGCTGAGAAGTCTCTCCTATACCTCTCTCCTCATCCCCAAAATTAACTCCCATTTTGGTCAAACATCTATAAGCTACTCGCTCCCTTTTCTTTGGAATAAGCTCCAAAAAAACATTGACGTTAGTAATCCCCATTAAATTGTCTACCTTCAAAATGTTATATGCATGCTCCTTCAATGAGCCCTGCAATTGTTTCTCCAGAGTACCGTCAACCTATGGCCAGGGCCTTCTACCCTGTGTAGCATGCCGGCTGCTCCTCCCTCCCTTCTCCTTATCCTGCCTCATACCCCTCCAACTACTTTTTCTCACCTTGATATCTGCCTCATAAACCCCACCTATTTCCTTTTCTTTCTTCCTCTAGATATCTGTCTAATTCCCCTTCCTCCCTCCCTTTGAATTTACCTAGATTTACGGTGCATTATCACTGAACTCATATGTATATACTGTATAAAATCATTATTTTTGTATCTTGTATTATGTCTTCCCACTTCTGTGTATTCTGACATTTTTGTACCTTATCTGACTGTAAAACGTCTTACTGTAACCTTGTCCAGGTCCACTTTGCAAATAAGTTCTAACTCAGTGATGTCTCGCCTGATAAAACAAAGATTGACTGATTGATTGATTGACTGATTATGTATGCACCTTCCTTTATGTAGACATGTTTTTGCCTACATACCTCCCTTTATGTAAGCAGGATCTCCTTGTGAATGAATCTGCTCAACAGCGTTTTCCTGCAATAAATTTGAACTGAACTGAATCTGCACAGAATGTGAGCAATCATATCATGTTTTATAATCTAAGGACAATCTGAGGCCTACAGGACAGTGTCCCTTTAAACTGAACTGCGCCTAAAACGGATCTCTGGGGAACCTCACTAATGACATCCCTCATTTCTGAGGCTCCTCCATTAAAGACTCTCTGAGTCCTTATGTACAACCAATGTCTAATTCATAGAATAATATTTTTCTCAACCCCCAAGTCATTTAGTTGTTTTTTTTTTAATTACTCTCTTATAAGGCACTGAGTCAAAGGCCTTGCTAAAAATCTAAAATAGTGCATACACTGCCTGACCTCTATCCACTGACTTTGTGACCAGATTCAAAAAGCCTATTAGGTTTGTTTGTGAAATCATGTTGTTTCTCATCCTGTAGCCCATTTGACTTAAAAATTCTATTAATCTTGCTTTTATAATTGACTCCAGCATCTTACATACTACAGATTTTAGGCTTAATGGCCTATAATTTCCTGGCTCATCCATATACCCACTATTATAAAGAGGTGTCACATTTAATGTTCTCAAGCCACTGGAACGACACCTGTTTCTAATGAACTGATGTGGTCAGTCAGTGCTGCAGCAAGTATCAGTCTCAGTTCCTTTAGTATTCTTGGATTTATGTTATCAGGATCCATGGCTTTATTCACCTTTAAATTATTAAGGCCCTTTAATGCTCTTTCTACAGATATTTTCCCACACTGCATATCCACATCTCTCTCCATTTTTACCTGCAATTTACAATCTGGTAATGGACATTTTTTTCTGTATCGTGAATACTAAGCAGAAATACTCATTTAGGATATTTGCTTTTTTTCTTTACGCTCTCTTCCCATCTTTCTGAAGTGTTACAATACCATTTTTTTATTCTTCTTTTCTCCCTGGTATAGCAGGAAAAAAAAATATGTAAAATAAATAAAAAGCATATTGATAACATAAGAAACATTCTCCATCCTTGTAAAAATTTCAGAATGTATCCCATACTCCACATAGTGGCCCCTCTTCCTGAATACTATATGGCAATATACATATATATGCAGTATATACTTTACATGCATATTTAGTCATTATTTTAAATTTCACACAAAAATCTCATTTAAACTGTATTTTACAAAAGGGCTGGGGTGGGAAACAGCAGTAGCAGAGTTGTTACATAATCAAAATACAGTTATGTAGGAACTTACTATAACAGCAGATCTTCAAGAGGATCTCTTGCAGCAGGTCACACCTATGGAACTATTGCTGCCAAGCACTAAGACCATGCAGAAACTTTTCTAGCTAGCAGTCTAGTAGGGGGCCACCCTCTCCAACGTCACCCTTCCCATATAAGAGTGGGTGTGGGGAAGAGCTGAAGGTTCCTGCCAAAATACTAAGAAAGGAAAGACAGAAGGCTCTCCGCCAAGGAGAAAGAAAGACAGAAATAGAAAGACCCACAGGCCCAGTGGGTTGGAGGGTGGACGGCATGGCCTGCGGCCAGAGATCTCTCGAAGATCTACTGTTACAGTAAGTTCTTACAGAACTGTACTATATCTTACTTCAAGGGTGTCTCTTGCAGCAGGCCACACCTATGGAACGAGTCCCAAGCAGTTCTGAGAACAGAAGTACCAGTCTGGGTGGCTAGAGAGCATAAGCCTAAGAAAGAAGGCCCTGAAGCACAGCTAGGCTGAAATTGGCCCTATGCCCAGAGGCAATGTCCAGACTGTAGTCCAAGTGACAGCAGCATAGGTCTCTGCAGCTGAAACATTCCTGAAACAGGCAACTGAAGTGGCCATACCTCTGGGGGAATGACCACGAGCAACACCAGGAAGATCTGTACCATACTTTCTATAAGAAAAAGTGATGTAGTTGGCCAACCATTTGGACAGGCACTGTTTAGAAACTGAGGCGCCCTCTTTCCCAGGAGCAAAAGAAACACACAGCTGCTAGAATGTCCTGCAGTACTGCATGTGGTGTGTGTAGTAACACAGAATTCTATGAATATCTAAAGTATGGAGCAATGCTTCCCCCAGATTGGCACACTCAGGATAATAAACAGCCAGGTGGATGGTTAGATTTAAAGTAAGCTCAGACACCACCACAGAAGGAAACTTAGGATTCACCTGCAAAGACGCCCTGTCTTTGTGGAAGACCAAATAAAATCAGGCAGTTGACTGAAGCCACGGAGTCAGCATAGGGTCCGATGTGCAGTGGTTGACAGGGGTAAAAGAACTGAGGAGGGCGTGGGGCTGACCCCCTTTCTCCTACACCATACCCTAATCTGTTCCCTCCTACAGCTCCACCTTCCTTTCAGTTTCTCCCGGGACTGTGAGACTTTCCATGTCTCAACTGTCAAATTCCCTCGTTTCCACTCAAAAAATACCCGCTTCCCGAACATCCGTCGCACCAGAACCATCTTTCTCCTACTCCTCCTTTCGGGGACTGTACACCCCAACCCGGGCCCTGCTAATCCGCATGCTCCCTCCGACCACAACCAAGTCAAAAGTAGTAAATACTTAAATATTGTTCACCTTAATGAGCAAAGCCTCCTCGTTTAAGAAACTTGCCAGTCAGCCCTGGGTATGCTCGAGACCCTTTCCATCCACCTTCTACGCAGGAAGAGCAATACACTCACCATCTCCCCTGCCTATCCCCCCCCCCCCATCCGATTTTGAATCTCTGCTAGTCATCAAAAATTCTCATCCCATCAACGGGGAATGGATTCTACTCTGGATTTCAATATCAATTCATTTCAATTCCAATTTTGTTGACAAATTATTATTGTTCATTACAAAAATATAAGCCAATCTCTTTCATCACATATTTAAAATAAAACTACAATAAAATAAACATCTTCTATATTAATAAATACAGACAGAAAAATAGACAAAATACAATATTACACCAATCAACATTACATCATATTGCACCATTCCTTAGTTTGTTGGAATTTTACTTTCCTTATTTCTGAATATGTAATCTTCTATACTCTATAATTCTACAGAATCTTGAGATTTTATCCAGATATGTTCTGTTATTTGTTTTCAACAGGTAATTGAACCGATACTTGGGTTCCATATTTAAACTTAACAAAATTTCTCCTAACTATATTCTCCTTTCTTCGCTATATAATGGACATAATAGCATCAGATGAAATGGAGAATCTTCATCCCTCCAACAAGCACATAACTTTGAATTAGCTACCCCAAATCTTGTTTTTAAGTTGTTACTTTCCGCATATCCAAATCTAAATTTAGTATATGCCTTTGTATTATGGGGATTTCTTATTATGCTTAAATATTTAGACATACCCAATTGCCTACTTATATTTAAGGCCAACCAAGAACTTATTTTATAATTTTTTACCAGACCAATTTCCTTTTGGTGAGATATATCTTTAATTCTTGTCTTGATCTTTTCCTTAATCTCATTAAATGGCATGTAATTACTTTCTACTAGAACTTCCAATAAGCCATATGGTTTAATAATTTGTTCCAAAGTACTAGTGCTTGGGAAGATGAAACCCTCCATTCTATATGACAAAATTTCTTTGGTACACATCTTTGGGAGTCTGTTTTCTTTCGTAATATACACCTTGACCCAAAATTTTGCTGCCCTTTGATCAACATGGCACCTTATTGGCAGCAGTCCGAATTATAAACGTGACAAACAGGACTCAGCTCCATTAGACAGGCCCAGTAACCATTTATAAAACCTGTTCACCACAGTTTCAATATCAACTGGACTTCCACTCAATCAGATAACGCCAAATCAGTCATCTCGGGCCAAGGGTTACACCAACTTATCACCACCCCTACTATGACAAACTATAAAACCGGCTCCCAGTCAGTCATTGACTGGATCATTGTTTCTAACTCAGCCAGAGTCCATGAAGCCAGGACACTCCCAGACTGCGTAAGTGACCACTGTGCCACTGGACAGCACAATCCCCCAAACCCCCACCCAAATTCATTCACTCGAGACGTTTAAACAACAATGTACTTGATGACATCACCCAAGCCTTTCACCAGATCGACTGGTCATTTACCTCTACTATGGACAATATAGATGCCATCAGAGAATGCTTCTTGGCTATCTTTAATTAGGTATGCGGCAAATTCCCCCCACTCAAAAAGATCAGGATCCGGGGCCACATTTGTGAGTGGGTCACTCCTGACATCCTCAAATTAATGAGGGATATAGATCGGACATGGTCCAAACACAGAAAGCACAAGGACCCTGCCCAACTGACACTATACAAAACCCTGCACAACCAGTGCAAAGCGGCTGTTAGGTCAGCCAAGGTCAATTTTCTCCACAGCAAACAGCCTGGGGATAATGCAAATCCCAGACAACTCTGGGGCATTCTAAATAACCTCCTCAGCAGGGTCAGGAAAGCTGAACCCATCACCCTCAGGCATGGTGACGAGCTCACCAATGACCCCACCGATGTAGCCTACATATTTAATGCCTTCTTCGGGGATTTGGACAAAAACAAATCTCCCCCTCCTCCCCCCACCCAAGCATAGCCAAATCACCCTCCCACCATGCCACACCCATGTACCATTCCCAGTTTCTACTTTCAGGCACTGTCACCCTCTGACACCATCAAGCTCATCTGCTCAAATAACCCCCGACCCAGTAAAGGGGTTGATGGAATCGATTTCAAAATTCTTAAGCTTGCCATTGCCCCACTAGTGGTCCCCCTTACCAACATCTTAAACCTTTCTCTATGTACTGGCACCTTCCCACGCATCTGCAAAACAGCCATAGTCAGACCTCTGTTTAAGTCAGGTTCCAAGAATGAGGTAGGAAACTACAGGCCTAACTCTCTTCTTGCCCCCTTCTCAAAGATTTTGGAAAAAGTAGTTCATTTCCAAATCACCTCCTTTCTCAACTGCTACGACATCTTCACCAATGTCCAACATGGCTTCAGAGCAGCTCACAATACTGAAACTGCCCTAGTTAGGTTCACCAGAGATATCTATGGAGCCACACACAATGGCCTGTACATGGGCTTGATTTTTGTAGATCTGATTAAGGCTTTTGAATTTGTCAATCACATTCTGCTCCTGAGCACCCTTTCTGACCTCATTTTCTCTAATAACGCTATCAACCGGGTCGGGAGCTACATCTCCAACAGAACTCAGATGACCAATACAGATGGGCTGCTCTCCTCGGAATTCCCTATTAAATGCAGGGTGCCCCAGGGCTCTATCCTGGGCCCCCTCCTTTTCACCCTCTTCATCAATAAGCTCCTTGAAGTTTGTAACAACATCAAAATGGTCCTCTATGTGGACAATGCTGTGCTGTATTGCAGCAACAGAAAACCAGACGAGATGCTAGCCAGCTTTCAATTTGACTTCCTGAATCTGCATTTATGGTTCTCCAACAAAGACACGGTCCTAAACTGTAAAAAAAAAAAAAATGTGTGTTTTTCTCTGGGCTCTGGAAACCCTACAATTCTAAACTTACCCTCCCAGATAACCACAGAAATTGTATAGAGCAAGTCTCTGAATTTAAACACCTGGGTCTTCTGCTTGATTCTCACCTGTCTTTCAGCCTTCACATCTCCAACGTTATATACAAGGTTCACATGAGACTGGGGCTACTCTACAGGATACGGAAGTTCTTAATCCCTGAATCTAGACTCCGTCTAGCTAGCTCCATCCTCCTACCACTTCTGGAATATGGATCCGTCATTTACGCACCCTCAGCCAACACTCAACTCTTCTATAAACTTAGAGCTAGCTACAATAATATCATCCACTTTGTCACTGGACTTCCCTGGAGAACACACCACTGCACCCTCTATGAAGCATTGGACTGGCTCCCACTAAGGGGCATTTCAACTTTCACCCTAAAATATCTTTGTTTCCATCATAAAATTCACCTAAATAAACTACCACAGTGTGTGACATCTCTTTTCCCCAAATCTGCTCCTGCCCATCAAACTAGAGGAGCCTCTAGCAATGTTTTCCACATCCCATTTTTCCACACCACACTAGTGCAAAACTCTATTGCTTTTAAGGGCACAGAACAGTACAACCTGCTCCCACCTGACATCCTTGCCTGTAACATTATATATGCCTTTCAAAGGTCCCTCAAGACCCACCTGCAAGCAAAACTTGCATACACTTGTTCTCCTACCACCACGGGAATCTAACTCTTGCTCCTTACCCCCCATTCCACCCCTTTTCTCCCCCAACTATGTCCCCATCATCTTCCTTCCACCCTTCACTTTGTTTCCCTCCCTCTTTCTTTCTTGGTTATCCTGATTTTGCAAATAACTTCCAACGCTTTTTAGTAAATGATGTCCTATGTATTATTACTGTATTATGCACTTTTGTTCTCTCTTGACTGTTTATTAGTTCCTGTGTATAAGAAGTTACCACAACCTGTATGTACTACGTATACTGTAAATTATTTTTATTGTATCCTTGTAATTTCATGTACAACTGGACGTTTGTGAAAATGGGCATTTTTGCTCACATACTCTCCAGTATAAAATAAAATTGATTGACTGATATGGGAAGGGTGACATTGAAGTGTGATGTTGGAGCGGGCAGCCCCCTGGTAGACTGCTAGCTAGAAAAGTTTCCATGTGGTCCTAGTGCCTGGTGGCTATAGTTCCATAGGTGTGGCCTGCTGCGAGAGATACCTTCGAAGTAAGATCAATAGTTACAATAAATAATAGAATAGGCATTTAAATAAAGGATGCCACTTAAATGCTCTGAATAGGTTTTGCTTTGAGTATCAATAAGAACTTTTACACACATCGTGTATACCTATTTACATGACGTCGCATATTTCTCATCATAATTTCAATACACACTACCAGTCCTGCCATATGTCATTCTGGAATCAACCCTCTGGGTGGCCACCATGAACACAGCTGGCCATGATTATTTATTTATTTTTTTGGAGTGGGTCAGTGCATTCATAGAGCTGGGTCCTGCAAATGAGACTGGTGAGTGTGTCACTGTCATCAGCCTGAATATCATCACTGATTATGGCTGTTTTTCATCCCCAACCCATTTCACAGACCTGTGCCACTGCCATGTGACCCAAGACAGAAGACTTTTTTGGCCAGTAAGAAGTGGGTTGGGACCAGGCCCATCCACTACACTCCAGCTGATGCTCCTCAGAGTAGGACTGGAAGCATGATATCACTACGTTCTTCATCAGCACCCCAGTGGCAGAATTCCACCCCACTATCTTGAGCCAGTCTTTCTGCACACACAGTCCCCTCTCCCAGGCAACCAGGGGTTAGTTGTGCGACTGCAGGAGCCACCCACCTTTCCCAAGTGTCCAATCTGGATGCTCAGAGCTGCCTCTGCCACTGATGATCTATGCTGGGGATGGGAACTTGCGTCAGCAGCTTAATAAGTCACACTGTTTACAATTAGGCCATTGAATGGCCATAATGGAGGTTTTAATCATTGTATCTGCCCCACCCCATGTCTTATTTTATATAATCACTGGTCCTAACATTCAGAATTAAAAAAAAAAAAAAAAAAAGAATTATCCATTCCCCCAATAATTACCCCCCCACCAGCGCCAAGCTTCTAAGAAAGTGTTCTTACTGCATACACAAAGCAGAAAATCAGCATCAGCAGAACAATTTATCAGTCTATAACAACTACTTCAGTAAATATGAAAAAATGACAAATATGTCTTTGAAAACAAACAATGAAGCTAAAATCTCAACAACGTAACTGATGAACAAGTATTGTAATGTCGGTTTCAGAGTGCCAAAACTGGGTTGCCATGGGAATCATAGAATGTGGATTTTGGCCAAAAGAGAGCTGGAAGTACAGTGCAGAAGGTAATACACTTGATTTTAGTTGTCTTGGGTAAACTGCCTTCATCCAGCAAAGGATCATCAAGCATTTAAATTTTAAATCAATTTTTGTCTGTTCTGGCTGTGAGGAGGGAGAATGAACATGTTGTCCCAAGGTGGCACAACACACTCATTGCGACAAGCGATAGCCATTATAACCAGCTAGTTATAACAGGAAAGAACACCTAGCCTTTTACCAAGACAAAAAATACACAACTTGTTATTCGTCTATGTTAGTTATCTTTCATAACAAGTTTCTCCAAAATGCTTCCGTATGTAAAGTTAAGACAGTAAAATAGTTTTTATTTTATTTGTTTTTTGTTGACCGGGTAGGTGAGCTACCACAGAATGACTATTTTCAGTCATGACCAAGGAGGATTACAACATGAGAAAGAAAACACAACAACATTACAAGTACTGTATAGATAAGATTGGAGAAATAAATGAAAAGCAAATTACAAATTGGCTGAGAAAGTATACATGGTGAAGACAAGAGTACATGTAGGGCAAAGTAAGCATATAAAACCAGCTATCTAACATATAGGGAGAGCTAGGTAACAGTTACAGCAACCTAGTGAGTACATAGTAAGTGCAAAGTTTAAGCAAATAGTTTTTTACATTGAAATGAGGCAGGAAAAAGCAATCATTCTCATGAGGCAGACTGTGGTGGAAACGCCGCCGTCCTGTGAGAAGAAAGGATAATGCATTTACACTGGACAGAGCAATAGGGAATGGAGTGGGAAGGGACGTAAAAAGCAACCATTCGTATTGGGAGGAGGAGGAGGAAGAGAAAGACAGGTTAGTCGTTAAGAACACAGCAGACAGTTGGGAGGTGGGCAGAGGGAGAGATCAAGGGGGTTGAAAACAGGTGCATGAGTTTGAAGCAAATAGGCTGGCACAAAGCTCTTTTTTAAAGAGTGCATGGGACGGCCCTTGGCGAAGTGTTAATGGTAGGGCATTCCATTGCAGTGGGACGTAGTGGGAGAAAGCTTGGGAGCCTTTTGAGGGTTTTACACCTTGGCACCTGCAGCAGGGACTTATCAGCCGAGCACTGCCCATAGGAGGGTGTTTGAGGAGATAGTAGCCTTGCAAGACTATCGGGAGATTGTGCCCTAATAACATTGTCCACTAGGGAGCCAACTGAGTAGAGTCTCAGTGCAGTAGGTGACAGCCATTTTAGGCCTGAGTAGAGTTTGCAGTGGTGTTCAAGCCTAGGGGATGAGGAGGCATAGTGGCAAATGTTATTGTAGTTGGTGTCCCAGGCACGCAGCGATGACTTAGGTATGGCCGCATATGTGATGACTCCATAGGTCAGGGCTGGTAGAAGGATGCCGCGGGCAACAGCCAGCCTGGCAGATGGAATAAGCGTATAGCTAGATCTACAGGCAATGCGTAGCTTAGAATTTACTGATTTGCAAGTGGATTTGACATGGAGATCAAAGCTAAGAGACTGATCAAGGACAACCCCAAGATATTTGAACGAGGTAACTGTATTTATGGGAGGGGAGCCAGGGCAGGAGACCGTGATGCTGTTATTACAGGATTTTAGTTTGGTAGCAGACCCAAACAGCATAGCTTGAGTTTTCGTTACATTGAGGACCAGTTTGTGGTTGGATAGCCAGTTTTTGAGTTTTCAGGAAATCTGATAAGAGGGACGAGTTTATGTCGGACAAGTTTTTGGAGCTGGCATATAGAACAATATCATCTGCATATAAGAGTGATGAGCAGGAGGTAAGATCCAAAGTGAGGCTGTTGATGAATATAGAGAAGAGAAGGGGCCCAAAAATAAAAAAATAACAGAAGAACATATTTTACAACAGTCAAATCATTAAGCAGGTTTGGGAGAAAGTTATGTACAACCGGAAATCTTCAGACGGGATCTAAATTGGAGGACCAAACTGCCAAATCCAGTTTCAAGGCACCACCAGTTGTGGTAAGATGAAAAGAAATACACCACAGCTCAAGCTTGCCGCGGGTGAGGAAAAGCAGTCAAGAGGACACGGGGGCAAAGGGTTTTTGTTTACTGCTTAATTCTTTTATTTTACAGATTCTGACTTACAGGTTTACTGATTAATTCTTCCATTTGACAGATCCTGACTTACAGGAGGACTCGAGGACTTGCGAGGAACAGAGATCAGAGAGCAGGGAAGCCGACAATAGGTACTTTGTCTGTTGCAGGACATGGGATTATATTCTGATTCACAGCAGTTGATTTTTTTTTTTTTTGTTCAGGCACGGGCAACTGCAGAGGAATCTATCACAGCATTCCGGACTGCACAGCAGCGCAAAGGGAAGGAGGCAGAGAAAGTGAGGGACCAAAAGGGGGCTTTCAGAAAATACAAGGATACTCAGAAGGATGAAGATAGGGCAGTCTGCCTAGAGAGACAGAGGGAGGCAGAGAAGGCAGTTAGGAGCACAAAGGCGCAGACAGAGGAGAGACTAGCAGAGACAGTAAAGAGGGGGGACAAGACATTTTATCGATACATTAGCGATAGAAGGAAGGCCAGGGGAGGGATTGTAAGGCTCAAAGGAGAGGAAGGGGTGTGTGTAGAGTGGAACCTAGAAAAAGCATTGATACTGAATGACTACTTCTGTTCGGTATTCATGACACAGGGGGAAGGGGAGGGACAGGGACCACAGCTAGGCAGGGGGAGGGACAAGGATCACAGCTAGGCAGCAGAAGCGATGTGGGGAGAGAGATTAATACCAGTCCTTTTACAGAAGGGAGAGTCCTGGAGGAACTCACAAAACTGAGGGTGGAAAAAGCGATAGGACCAGATACACCCCAGGATATTAAAGGAATTAGGAACGGTGCTAGCAGCACCACTGGCGGCACCATTTAGTAAGTCGCTCAATACAGGGGTGGTTCCAGAGGCCTGAAGGGGGTAAATGTAGTCCCTCTCCACAAGAGTGGTAGCAGGGAGGAGGCAGAAAACTACAGGCTGATCAGCCTCACCTCGGTAGTGGGTAAGATTATGGAGGTGCTGCTTAAGTAAAGGATCGTGGAACACTTGGAAACCATGGTAGCACAAGAACCAAGGCAGCATGGATTCACAGCAGGAAGATCATGTCAAACAAATCTGATTGACTTTTTTTTACTGAGTGACAAAGGAGGTGGATAAGGGATAAGGGAGGAGAGGTGGATATCACCTACCTTGATTTCAGCAAGGCCTTCAACACCGTACTGCACGGAAGAGTGGCGAACAAGCTAGGGAGCCTGGGGGTGGGCCAGAAAGTAGAAAGCTGGGTTCGCAGTTGGTTGAGGGACAGGAGGCAGAGGATGGTAGCAAATGGGATCAAATCTGAGGAAAGGAGGGTGACCAGTGTGGTACCTCAGGGATCAGTACTGGGGCCAGTCTTTTTTAATGTCTTCATCAATGACATTGCTGAAGGACTGGAGGGGAAGGTTTGCCTATTTGCAGATGACACCAAGATCTGTAACAGAGTAGTCACTCCGGGGGGGGTGGGGCCGAAGAATGAGGAGGGATCTGGGAAAGCTGGAAAAATGGTCAAAAGTGTGGCAATTATAATTTAATGCAAAGAAATGCAAAACCATGCATCTGGGGCGAAAAACCCACTGGAGAGCTACAGGATGGGGGGGATTGTTGACAGTCACCAGGGAAGAGCAGAATTTAGGGATAATCATTTTGGATGACCTGAAGGTGGCCAAGCAGTGTAACGAGGCTGTGGGGATGGCCAGTGGGATGTTAGGGTGCATAGGAAGCAGTATCACTAGCAGAAGAAGGGAGGGGCTGATGCCATTGCACAAAATGCTGGTCAGGCCTCATCAAGAATACGGTGTTCAGTTCTGGAGGCCGCATCTTTGCAAGGACATAGACAAAGTGGAGGCGGTCAAGAGAAGGGTGACCAAGATGATACAAGGCTTGCATCAGAAAACATATGAGGACAGATTAAAAGACCTCAATATATATGTACTTGCAGAGAGGAGGGAATGGGGGATATGATAGAGACCTTCAAGCATCTTAAAGGCTTGAACAAAGTGCAGGTGAGAGACATCTTTCAGAACAAGAATCGTACAAGGATGAGGGGACACGGTACAAGATTGGAGGGGGGCAGGATAAAGGGAAATGTGAGGATGTTTTTCTTCAAGGAGAGGGTGGTGGATGCTTGGAATAGCCTACCCCAGGAGGTGCTGGGTGCCAACACAGTGGGAGGATTCAAACATGCATGGGCTAGACATAAGGGAACCCTAGATGGGGGGGGGGGGAAGAGAGGCGATAGCCAATGACCAAACAAGGTCAGCGGCCGTTTATGTAGGCAGGGAGTACGGGCAGACTGGGTGGGCCTAGCGGTCCTTATCTGCCATCAACTACCATGTTACTATGTAACTATGATGGGGGAAGGAGCAGAGGGAGGTAAAGCTTGAGAGGTCTGAGGGGGAGGATGCATGATTTTAACGTTAAGCAGAGAGTGGCCCCATGGCGCCGGGTGATCGCCTGGCAGGCCAGTGACCTGGGTTTGCGCCCAAGCCCGCAACAACAGGAGCAGAGGCTGGCAGGAAAGCTCTCCTCCTGGTGGGTGGGGGTGGGGTCAAGGAGACATCGCCCTTTGTTGGCTCCTGGAGGCAGAGTTCAGCATTGCACTTTGTGGCGTGTGTGACCACACGCTGCATGCGCGATCTACCAGGACGCTGTGGCTTGCCTTTGGGTTGGGGGTAACAAAAACTGAAAACATGGCCACCCAAGCCATCTGGATGATGGCAACCCATCCTCCTGTTGCCATGTGGTCCAGGAATACCCAAGCAGCAACCTTGCTGCCCCCGACAAGGTTAGAAGAAGGGGCTGTGACCCTGGAAAGTCTCCCCTCCCATTTGTGACCACGGGAGGGGGCCCCCCAACAAAGGGATAAGGCAGGTTGGCAGGGGGGTCGCATCCCGAGGAGCAGCGGACAGCTGATGGAAGGACCGTGGCGGCAGAGGCTTGGCTGCCTGAAGGAGCGGTCGGATCAGGCAGGCGGGGCAGGGGGATAGAAACATAGAATTTGACAGCAGATAAGGACCGCTTGGTCCACCCAGTCTGCCCATTTCCCTACCTGACGGATAAGCTGCAGATTCTAGTTAATCAACAGCTTACTTCCTCCTGCCCCCCACTAGAATTGCCTTATGTCTGTCCCATGTATTCTTGAATTCTCCCACTGTTCCTGACTCCACAACCTCCTCAGGAAGGCTGTTCCATGCATCCACAACTCTCTCTGTGAAAAAATACTTTCTAACATTACCTCTAAGCCGTCCCCCTCTATCTTCAAATTGTGACCCCTTGTTCTTGCACATCTCTTCTTCTGAAAGATACTACCCTCTTGTACCTTGTTAATTCCCTTGAGATATTTGAAAGTTTCTATCATGTCCCCTCTCCCTCCTTTCCTCAAGGGTATACATATTAAGCTGCTTTAGTCTCTCCTCGTATGTCTTCTGGTGCAGACCTTGCACCATTTTGGTTGCCCTTCTCTGAACAGCCTCCACTCTGTCTATGTCTTTGTGGAGATGGGGTCTCCAGAATTGCACACAGTACTCCAGATGGGGTCTCACTAACTGTCTGTAGAGAGGGATAACAACTTCCTGTTTTCTACTGTTGATGCCTCTCCCTATGCATCCCAGTATCCCCCCAGCCCTCCTTACTGCCTTCTCACATTGCTTGCCCATGTTTAGGTCATCTAATATAATTACTCCTAGGTCTCTTTCAATTTTTGTTGTTGTTATTAACTCACCCCCCATTGTGTACTCATCCCCTGGGTTTTTGTTTCCCAGATGCATTACCTTGCACTTCTTTGCATTGAATCTGAGCTGCCACGTATTTAACCATTCCTCCAGCCTTGCCAAGTCCCTTTTCATTCTTTCCACCCCACCTTGTATATCAACCCTGTTGCAGATCTTTGTGTCATCTGCAAAGAGGCATACCTTTCCTTCCAGGTGCTCTCCAATGTCACTTATAAAGAAATTAAAGAGGACCGGTCCCAGTACCGAACCCTGCGGTACCCCGCTAGTTACCCTTCTTTCTTCACTGTGGACTCTTATTATTACCTTTTGTGTCCTGTTGTCCAGCCAGTTTTTATCCAGGCTACCACCTTGGGACCCACTCCAAGGCTGGCTAACTTGTATATTAATCTTTGTTGTGAGACTGTGTCGAATACCTTGCTAAAATCTAGGTAGGCTATATCCACAGCCCCTCCTGGTCTACTACTTTGGTCACCCAGTCAAAGAAATCTATTAGGTCTGCTCTGACATGATCTTCCTGCTGTGAAACCATGCTGCCTTGGGTCCTGTGCCCCACTGGCCTCTAGATACTCAACAGTTCTTTCTTTCAGAAGTGATTCCATCATTTTCCCTACTACTGAAGTCAAACTAACTGGTCTGTAGTTTCCTGCCTCTGCCCTGCTCCCACTTTTGTGAAGTGGAATCACATTTGCCCTCCTCCAGTCCTCAGGTACCACTCCATCCTCCCATGATTTGTTAAAGAGAGTAGTCAGTGGTGTTACTAGTTCTACCCTTAGTTCTTTTAGTATTCTTGGGTGAATCCCATCAGGCCCCATTGCTTTGTCCACCCTCAGTTTCAAGAGTTCTTTCAAAACCCTTTCTTGTGTGAATGGACTGGTATCGACCCCCCCTATTCAGAGTTTCCCCCTTGTTTGGTTTAGGCACCTCCTCCTCCTCATCTGTTGTGAATACTGAGCAGAAATATTCGTTCAGCATCCCTGCTTTTTCTCGGTCACCCTCTGCCCACATTCCCTTCCCTTTATTAAGTCTCTGTATCCTTCCCTTGGCCTTTCTTCGCTCCCTAATGTACCTATAAAAAGTTTTATCCCCCTTCTTAACAGAGTTGGCTATCTTTTCCTCAGTTTGTGCCTTTGCTATTCTGACTGCCCTCCCTGCCTCCTTCTGCTTTATCTGATAAAGTTCTCTGTCCTGCTCCTTCTGTGTTTCCTTATATTTCCTGAATGCTATCCTTTTCTCCTTAACCGTCCCTGCCACCTTTTGAGAACCATAGTGTTTTTTTCCTTCATTTTGTTTTATTGATTTGCTTCACACAAAGGCTTGTTGCCTCTTCAATGGCTGTTTTGATTATTCCCCATTGTTCCTCCACCCCTCCCTCTTGCCCATTTGCTAGTGCTTTTCTAAGGCACTCTCTCATTTTTCCAAAGTCAGCCTTCCTAAAGTCCAATACTCTTGTTTTTGTACGGCTTGACTCTATGGCTGTGTTTATTGTGAACCACACTGTTTGGTGGTCACTTGTTCCCAGATGGCTACCCACTTCTAAATCTGAGATCCTTTCTCCTTCCCCATTTGAGAGTACCAGGTCTATGACTGCTCCCTCCCGAGTGGGTTCCAACACTAGCTGTCTGAGGCATGCCCCCTATAGGGCATCAAGAATGACCCTGCTCTTGGATGTGCCTGCAGTAAAGGTACTCCAGTTAACATCTGGCATATTCAGGTCCCCCTTCAACAATATCTCCCCTTTTTCTGCCATTTTAAGGATAAAAAGACAATACAAAAAAAAAAGTTAAGCAGACAGACTTTGAATCATATATGTTATTCATTTGGGAGCCAGTGAAGATTTTTTAAAGCAGGCCTGATTTATTCTATTTTACAATTTGATGAGAGGGAAAGGCACAGTGAACCGATGCTCAGGTAAGGCTAGAGGGGTGTTAGGGTGTATTAGTAGGGGTATCACAAGTCGTAAGAGGGAGGTAATAATCCCTCTGTACAAGACATTGGTTAGGCCCCATCTGGAGTACTGCGTGCAGTATTGGAGGCCACACCTTCACAAGGACATTAACCAAATTGAGGCAGTCCAGAGAAGGGCAACCAAAATGGTGCAGGGACTGCATCAGAAGACATATGAGGACAGATTAACGGAGCTCAATATGTATACTCCTTGAGCAAAGGAGGGAAAGAGGTGATATGATCTAGACATTTAAACACCTTAACGGCATAAACAAGGTGAAAGAGTCTAACATGTTTAAATACAAGAAAATAGCAGGACAAGAGGACACAGCATGAGATTAGAGGAGGCCGATTAAGGGAATGTAGGAAATTCTTTTTCACAGAAAGGGTGGTAGATGCATGGAATGGCTTACCACAAGAAGTGGTGGATATGAATACAGTGCAGGGCTTCAAACAGGCATGGGATAGGCATAAGGGAGCAATACAAATGACTATGAATAGATAGGTCACTGACAGAGCAAAGGCCGATGGCACATTTATAAGGTAGAAAAAGAAATGGGCAGACTGGATGGGCCTTGCGGTCCTTATCTGCCGTCAATTTCTATGTTTCTATGTTTCATTTGCAGGTACAACATGGGGAAAAAGGGAAATGGGGGGAAAATATCAGAAATAAATTTAGCAAACAACAAAAATACAGAGTACAGTAGATGAAAATGCAGAGGCAAAATATGTAGAGTATGTGATATTGAAAAACAGTTATACAGTCAGCAAAAAAAACATGTTAGAAATTAATAAATATACAGAAAACATACAAATACAAGCAGCTAACAGGATACAAACACTAAATTGCGATATTAAGCTCGGGAACAAACTGGCAAGGAGGACCAAAAAATAATTACATGTAAACAGTGTGTGGAAAATAAAATAAGAGCAAGGGCAGAAAGAGGGGTAAAGTGATGGAGGAAAAGATGGACATGCTTAGCGAAAAAGGAGAGAAGAAACAACGGCAGAGGAAACAGTAGGGGAAAGGAAGAAGCAAAGTGCAGATGTGTCTTCTTTAACACTTGCGGGGGGGGGCAGAGATGTAGTTTTGTGTAAGACTTCACGAAATGGCCATCTATAGTAGTTCTGAGTTTAGTTGTCTACTGTAGGTTCAACTGTTCCCCCTCCATACTTAAAGCAGTTCTCATTACCTTATATAATCCTCTTACACACCCAGTGCATCAAGGAAAGATGGTTCCTGTAGGTCAAGATGGTCATGCACAAAGTGACGTGCAAAAGCCTGTACTGCAGCCACCCACAGTACAGTACGCTGTCGCGTTTGCCCTTTCACTCCATGGGGGACTTTTAACTTGCAGACTAATCCATTTCCTACCCCTGGGGAGGATTAAATCATATCTACTCCAACTACGGTGAGATAAAACCTACTGAGATTATTTGTGGACATTATTTGTTTATCATTTATTCTTTTGTTGACCGGGTATACACATTAAGTCAACAGCCCATTTTCAGGAGTAACCCTGAACCTTAACGCAAAGATAGGATATTAAAAATAACATACAATATGCAGACACAAAGCTTACAATAGGTAAAAAAAAATTAAAGCTGTTATAAAATATTAACAGTTACATGTGGATCTTTCATTAACAAAGCATGACTAAGTCCTTGCCTGTAATGTAAAAGGCAAGTTATTCCACTTTTTCTGGAGGAAAGAGCAAAAATGCTCTCTGCCTCACTGCAGTAGATATCTGCATTTCAGTTAAAAAATGTGTAAGTTAAAGAAATCACAAATGATGGTTTAAGGACCAAAAAATTAGCAATTGGAGAGGAAAGAGCTAGTCTTACTGATTTGTCAACAAGACAACGTAAACCGTAACCACAACGGGCTGCAAGGGCCAACCTGCCCTGCAAAGAATAAAGGTTGCAGCAACAGTGTTTAGGGTTGACTGCAAGGACACAATGACAAATGTTGCTATCAACAACATTTGATGGATTTAGTTCTGTAGTCAGGGTATTAAAAACAATAAAAATTTTATAATAAAGTTTTTGGGGAGTACTATTCCTTCTGCTATAGCAAATTTTGATTCTTTTGTCAAACAATGTACGATAATCATTTGCTTGATTTTAGTCACTTAGCATCCAGATTGTGCCTCTTTAACAGCATGGAGGAGAATGTTATACCAATATTTAAAAAATTAATAAAAGAAGCCGAAAATTAACTCTTCCTTGCTAACTCGAGGGGTTTTCAAGAGGTTAACGGCTGCTCTGTAAGAGGCCTCTGTGGTATGAGTGTCATCTCACACAGCTTAGGCAGACAAAACCTTTCAACTCTGCTTTGCTGTCCTCTCTCACCCAACCTGTGTGAGAGGACTCGCTTACACCATGAGCAACATCTCGTACAGAGCACCTGCTAACTTATACAAGATGTTCGTATGTAGACTTTCCAGTGTCCCTTACTGAATAATAATGTTATCTCGTGTTGTTTGGGCAAGACGATCACGAAAGGAAGGTGAATGGTTCTGTAACCCCAAACAGCATGATATAACCTTATTATTATTTAGCAGTGTCAGTGGCTCAGCAGGCTGCACACTTGCCTCTGAGGCTGGATGATCAGAAGGCTGTGGGTTCTAGCCCCACACCTGGCACTTGGGTTAAATCCCAATACTGACACTGTAGTGCAGCATGAGGGGGTGTTGCACTCCTGAGCTGCCGTCTTTCAGATGAGATGTTAGACTGAGGTCCCATCTGCCTGTTCTGGTGATTGTTCAGGTGGATATTAAAGCTCCCATGGCACTTCTCGAAAAGAGTTGGGGAATTTCCCTGGGGTCCTGGCCAAATTTCCCCCATTCTCTAAAAATACCACCAACAGCTTAATCTGGTTCAGTGTCAGTTGGCATCCATCTATATCCCCCTTCCCTGGGACAAGGCTGAAAATAGGCAGAGTTATCTTGTCCTCCTTTCCCGGTCAACAAATCTAAATAAATAATAAAACAGTGCAGCATACATCAGGTCATGGGCACAACTTTGAAATTAATATCTGGCCAACACGATAGAAAAGTGCTGTAATCATATGAATATCAATAAATATACTAGTTTGTAAAGGTGCACCAAGCGACATCAGCAGGTGAAATCACAGCGCAACACATACACATGCAAGGGGCGGAGAAATAGCCCAGAACTATAAAACAAGGGCACTGTAATTGACGGCACCAACACACAGGAATGTGTGAGCCTCAGAGTTTCTGCTTCCCAGAATGTGGGCCACACATAAAAGAGTTCTGATATAAAAAATAAAATTAAAGTTCTGATATTTTAAAGAGCCATGGACTCCTCAAGAAAACTTTGAAAACATAATCTTTGGACATGAAGCAGCTTATATGTCTTATTGGCTCTATATTCCCTATCCTCATTAGTTATTACTGAGGTCACATGCATGAAAACAGGATAGCTGTTCATTAAGGGTTCATCAGCTCCTATTGCTTCTCCACAACCTGATGTCATAGAACTCTTGATTGTGAGATCAGAGTTATCCCCATGGCAACAAACTATAAGGTCACAACAAAACATTATACTTTCAAGTAGGGAATAAGCTATAGAAGCAGATGAACTCTTAAGGGATTAGAAAGGTCTTATATTGGTGGGAATTTCTTCAGTAATATATACAGGAGAGGAGATATTTATAGAAGATATATGACATACAAGCTGAATTGTGTCAGACTATTACGTTTTCCTGCATTTTTCCTAATGATGTCAGCTGGTTTTAAAGAGCATCTTTTGTGCTCTATTACAAAAATCCTCCCCATGAGGCACCAAAGAACCGTACTGTGACAAACTGGCCTATGGTATATGGAAAAGCAACACGCAGTGTTTCAGGTTCACAGAACAAAATGCACTTTTATTGCTTCAGATGTGAGTTGTTACTCCAGAAAATCATAATCAGTCAGTTCGACTTCCTCAGCCTGGTCAGGTAACATAAAGGTTAACATAAAACTGTTCTTTCAGGCTGACTTGACAAAGGAATCTTTGCACCGCCTATGTGGGCCAACAGTCTGTTCAAGATACAGTCTTAAATAAAGCACAGTTTCCCCTTTAGCCTTCTCTTCAGGCAGTTCTCAGCAGTGTATTCTACTCACTATTATTGGCCCAGCTGGCTAAACTAGTCCTTTCCCTCATGACCCTCTGCTCCAGGCATGATCTAGCTGTTTTCCCCCAAAGACTCTCTCTATGACCTAAACATTCTCTTTGGTTTTCAGCTCTGGTTCCTCTCTCACAGGGCCGCAGTTTCCAGCTTCTCTCTCCCTTGCTGGATTCCTCTGCCTTTTTGCAGTCTCTCTCTAATTGGCCACACCTGTGGCGGCATTCCCCCCCCCCCACCTTGCCTGTTGCAGTCTCTACATTTCCTCAGTCTCAACCAAGAGGTTAACCCCTTGTTCCCCAGTGTTGTATCTACCCTGTCACATACCACCCCCTTTGTGCGAGCACAGTTGGTGACCCCTGACCACTCCACTCCTGGGACAGGAAGTCTGCGTTTCCATTCTGGGTCCCGCCGGTGGTGCACTATGAAGGAAAACGGCTGGAGGGCCAAGTACCACCTGGTGATGCGGGGGTTGTCGTCCTTCATCACTTGGAGCCAACGCAGAGGGGCATGGTCAGTAACCAGGATGAACTTCCGGCCATGCAGGTAGTAGCGGAGGGCATCCACAGCCCACTTGACTGAGAGACACTCTTTTTCTATCACTGCATAGTTCTTCTCCCGGGGAAAGAGTTTTTGACTGAGGTAGAGGATAGGATGTTCCTCCCCCTCAAACTCCTGGGAGAGCACGGCTCCTAGCCCAACTTTAGAGGCATCAGTTTGCAGGATAAAGGTCCTGTTGAAGTCAGGACTGCGCAACACTGGCATTCTGCACAGTGCCGCTTTAAGTTGTGTGAAGGCCTGGTCATACTCCTCTGACCACTGGACCCTGTTAGGGGCAGATTTCCGGGTAAGGTCTGTAAGTGGGCTGGAAAGGGTAGAGAAGTGCGGTATGAACCAGCGGTAATACCCTGCCAACCCTAAGAAAGCCCTCACCTGGGTTTTTGTGGTGGGTACCAGGCACTCTGCTACGGCTTGGACCTTACTGATCAAGAGTCTCACCTGTCCATTGCCTATACAGTACCCTAAGTACTTTCTTTTGGCTTTGGCCAAAGCACACTTTGCTGGATTGGCCGTCAGCCCTGCTTCTCGGAGGGACTGTAGTACAGCTGCCACCTTGGATACATGGGATTCCCAATCCGTGCTGTGGATCACCACGTCATCCACGTAAGCAGCTGCATACTGGGCATGGGGTTGCAGCAAGTGATTCATGAGCCTTTGAAAAGTTGCAGAGGCCCCATGTAAGCCGAAAGGCATGGTATGGAACTGGAATAGCCCAAAGGGGGTAGCAAATGCTGTCTTTTCCCAAGACTCTGGGGTCAAAGGGATTTGCCAGTACCCTTTTGTTAGGTCCAAAGTTGTGATGTACTTGGCTTCCCCTAGTCTATCCAACAGTTCGTCTACCCGAGGCATGGGGTAGGCATCGAACTTCAAGATGGCACTGACCTTGCGAAAATCAATACAGAAGCGGGTAGCCCCACCTTCTTTTGGTACTAACACTATGGGGCTACTCCAGTCACTGCTGGATTCCTCAATCACTCCCAACTCTAGCATGTCCTGTAATTCCTTCTTGGCTTTGTCTCGGACGGCTTCTGGCAAGCAATACGGTCGCTGCTGCACTTTCTCCTCTGGCTCTGTTTCTATATGGTGAGCTATCATATGGGTTGTCCCTGGGAGGAAGGAGAAAACATCTAAAAACTGGCTTACCAACTCTCCTAGTTGCTGTTTCTGTTTGTGAGACGGCTGCTCTCCCATTGGGACTTGTATCCCCAGATTGTCTTCTGGCACTTGGGGTCCCAGATCCACCATGTCTGGTTCAGGGGAAATCAATAGGCTATCCCTCTGGTTCCAGAATTTCAGCAAATTGACATGGTAGATCTGGGTCTCTTTTCGCCTCTCTGGCTGGCAAACTTCACAGACAATTGGGCCCACCCTCCGGTCACTCCGTAAGGCCCCTTCCATTTGGCTAGAAGCTTACTCTGGCTGCCTGGCAACAACACTAGTACCTGGTCCCCTGGTTTATATTCCCTCAACTGGGCTTCCTGATTATAGTAGTACTCTTGTCTTTGTTGAACCGTCACCTGATTCTCTCGGGCAAATTTCCCCAACCGATCTAATCTTTCACTCAATTGCAGGGCATATTGCACCACATTTTCCGTCTTGGAATTGGGTTTCTCCCACATCTCCTTTACTACATGAAGGACACTTCACTCACTGTTATTGGCCCAGCTGGCTAAACTAGTCCTTTCCCTCAGGACCCTCTGCTCCAGGCATGATCTGGCTGTTTTTCCCCCAGAGACTCTCTCTATGACCCAAACATTCTCTTTGGTTTTCAGCTCTGGTTCCTCTCTCACAGGGCAGCAGTTTCCAGCTTCTCTCTCCCTTGCTGGATTCCTCTGCCTTTTTGCAGTCTCTCTCTAATTGGCCACACCTGTGGAGGCACCCGCCCCCCTTTGCCTGTTGCAGTCTCTACATTTCCTTAGTGTCAACCATGGGGTTAACCCCTTGTTCCCCGGTGCTGTGTTTACCCTGTCACACTTACCTTCTGCAGACTACAGAAATGCTTATAAATAATGGTTTGGGAGGGAAGGGATCGTATTTAGGCTCCGTGGAGCTGAAAGTCTGATCCCTTTCACTTCCCGATTCGGAGCCTTGCCCCCATGTTCTCACATTTTGTGATGCAATAGTCAGGAGACTGAGAGGGCATGCTCCATAGACTTCTATGGGGCTAGCTTTTAAACTACTTTTTATTATTCTTTAGAGGGACAATTTACAACAAATCAACAAATCAAGGCCAGCACTCTACTAACAAGACCTTTGTTAGTTCAGCACTGGTTGAAATAAGAATAAAATTATAACATTTATAACATATAGTTTATAACATATAACATTTATATGAAAATCAGTTCAAGGCAAGAGTGTTGCCACTCGATCAAATGTAACTGTTTCTGCTTGAGTAGGCACCTCTCAACACTCTTATGTTCTGCTTTCCCTTCAGAAAACCTGGATTCCCACGCTGCTGGTTTTTTATTAGGAGCAATTTCTCAGAATGTTAATGCTTCACTGTATGACACAGTTAAGAAGAGTATGACTGCGGTAAAAAGTGCCAGACTGTGAGCTAAATTACCATAACTGCAGAAAAATTACCATAATTAGGGAAATACTATATTTATAGAAATGTGGCAAACCAAAAATTAGTGACAGCTGGTAATCAAGGCTGCATTTGATTCACAAATAACATTTTTGGGGTCGCTAATTGAGATAAAAACCCACTTATTATCCACCGTAAACCAACTGTAGTCACAATGACCGCAGAATTATTTTTCATGCTCATCACAACTTGTAAATTTCACACTGTCACATCCCTAAAACCAGGGTTCATTGGGGGGGCAGGGTTATAACTCTCAAGGCCCCCCCTTCCCAAAGAAAGAACTACCTTGCAAACACTCTAGATGGCCATTTTCTTGTTCTCATTTGGCAATGAGATGTACTTTTTTCAACAAGCCTTATGACTTTCTGAATTTGACTTCCGGTTTCCAAGAGTTACAGCAGTGGCTCAGGACTTCAAGAAGCACTGAACCCTAAAATTAATCCACACAACTGCTGAACAGCACCATGCAACAAACAGTGATGAAAAATTAGCCAGATTAGAAGACGTCAGATTGACTTGAGGGTCTTCTTTAATGCAGGGCATTTTTCTTAACAGTTCATCACTGACACAGTAGCACAACCTATAATGAACCCCAGTGCAGACTCATTAAACTAAATGATTTAGAAAGAAAAAGTCAATGTATCCAGCGTGTGATTATATGCATTATTCTGCCTATATTGGTCACATGAAATTAGTATCCATCAGGGTTATGCGGTACCTCGTACATTACCTATTACCTCTTGTGCTGGGTAAAAACCGAATTGTATATCACTGTAATACAACTGTCAGCACAACTGTAAGGACTAAGTCATGGAACTGGCATGTCATTTGTAACTTACAGTACAGGTAGAACTGGCTGTTACCTCAACCATCTTGTGCAACATACCCCATCCCAACTCCCCATCTCATTCTTGACTCTGACGACTGCAGGACAGTCATATCCATCAAAAAGCCTGGTCACACTGATTATGCTCAACTAAACAGAACAGTGATGTATCGTGGTAGTTAAAGAATGGGTTATGTGTGGCCCTTGTGCACCATGAACTAACCAAGAGCTGGCTAGAATCAACAATGGCTGCTTCTGCAGTAGCTTGATGTGTTAAGATTGTATTGTATTTGTTGTTTGCTGCAATACAGTACAGCCTTCCACATTCAGCTAATGCAAATGTTGCCCATTTTGGATGTTGCCAGCTGCAGCAAAGCAGGCAGTCTAGCGTACTCATTTAAGCCCCCCTTCCCCACTCCTATATGTCTGATCCATTCCATACTGCCTAAGTGCACTAACGCCTACTCAGTTCATGTACAGGAATTCTTTCCAACTGGGGAAGCACCACCAATTCCTGGCGCCCCCCCCCCCCACAAACTGAGGTTTTGTTGAGAAAAAGGGTTGAACAGCAAAATCATGAAAGTGAAGTCCCAATGACTGAAGCATACTGGAGGGCTTCATTAGGGTGTGGCTGACATCAGGCAATAATCCTTCCTGCCAAGCAGAAGTTACCTAGACAACTGACACCTATACAGCAAGGTGCATCTGAAAATTCCTTACAAGGTAGGATAACATTTTAAAATACACAGCTAGCTGCACTGGTAGCAATAAGGTGTTTCTCTGAGTCAGTGTATAGTGTAGAGTAACATATTAAATGCTGAGCTAGCTGAGTTGGTGGCAACAAGGTGTGAGCCACTCACAGCAAAGCTGAAACACAGTTGAGTAAAACAGCTGGGGGATGTCCCATATCCATACAGAAACATCCTAGGGCAAGGAGCAGCTAGGGTATACGCAAAACTGTGAATACAGTCAGTTTGGGAAAACAGGCAGAACTGCCTAGCTCTCCTTTCCCAGTCAACAAAAACAACAATGAAATAAATAAAACTAAGGCTCTTGAAGGGCATTTCTGGCTCAGGGTGGACAGAACAGCAGACACCTATTGTAGGAGCAACACTGGAGGGTGGGGGAGGAAAAGGGTGTATGGGGGGGGGCAGGCAATTAGTGGGGCTGCAGAGGTAAGGGGGCCTCAGATGATGACCAGCAACCGATTCAAGCCACGGGCTGGAGTATTTTTCAGAGAGGAAAGATGCACAAAAACAAGGGGACATGCAATGAAGCTGGAAGGGGGAAAATTTAGAAGAGATGTGAAGAAGTGCTTCTTTGAAAAGATTGGTGGATGCCTGGAGCATTGTTCCAGAGCAGGTGGCGGAGGTGAAAACAGTGCTGGGCTTTAAGCATACATGGGATAGGCACAAGAGAATCTTAGTTGGGAAGTGAGAGGGGTGGAGATCAAGGAAGGTCTGTGGTGACAGGATAGGGTAGACAGGGTGGGCCAAGTGGTCCTTATCTGCCATCAAATTCTACATTGCTGTTTCTATTTATGTTAAGCCCCCATTAGAATGGCAAAAGGTGGAAGTTTTTCTCTAAGCTAAATATAGTAATGGTAAATCAGAGGAAAGCGACTTCAGGTTATTTTTGCTGCCTGAACATGATGGAGAAAATCTGGGTTGCTGATCCAAGTACTGACCCCCTCTGGTGAGTCACAGCTAAAGGTGCTTCAAATTTAGCGGGTGCTTTAACTACCTAAGCTATTTACAGGTACTAGCTACATTGGTATCTGAAGCTTGACCTCCTGAACCTGACTAGGCAGGGCCAGGGCCCCATATTTATACTCAGGGACAGGGAGCCAGAAAAGCCTGGGAAAATACAGGGGCAAACGGGTACAGGATGTACTTAGGAAATTACCCAACTCACTGTTGCAGAAGGCTGAAGACAGCAAACAGTAAAGAACACTTGGATACATTTCTTACAGGTTCAGAACTTAACCATTAGTGCAAAAGTAGAGCAATACTAGATTAGCATAGTTCTGGGAGACGGAGTACACCCCCACTGTGCCACAGGGCACAACGGTTTGAGGGAGGCAATCCAGAATAAACCGAAGGGGATTAAGGAACTGTCTGAAGTGGAAAGTATACAGGAGGTCACAGAAAAGTAGATGTTAAGGGCTGCACAGAAAGCATTCGATATATAAGAAAAAATAAAAATATACTGTAAAAGAGTCAATCTGGTTCAATGGTTGGGTTAGCAAGGCTGTCAAATTAAGGACTGCAACAGTCAGAAAGTGCAAACGGGAGCAAAAGGAGGAGAGCTGGGAGGGATACTGTATGTGGCTCAGCATAAGACAACAAAACAACAAATCAGAAAGGCAATCAGAAACAGAGCTGAGGACAATGGAGAGAATCAAGGTCAGTGACTAAACCTTCTTTTGCAACATGAGTTAGGAAAAGAAAGTCCAGAGTGGTAAAGAGAAGTTGACCAGTGGGGTGAGTAGGAAGATCTTCTTCACAGACAGGGTGGCGCAGAGCTGAAACAGCTTGCTCAGGGAGGCAGCAAAATGCTGGCAGTGTGGAGAGAGTTCAAGCCAGGGTGGGACAGATTCAAAGGTGTGCTGGAGTGCACATTGAGACCCAGTCTTGAGTAGCTGGAAGGGGATTAGGTTATCAGGTAGGAACAGGGCAAACTGGATGGGCCTTGAACATTTTTCTGTCCTAGCATTCATAGACTGTTTTGAATTTCTGCTTTGAAGTGTAAGGGCTCCTCCATTCTTAGTTGGGTTGCCACAAAATGGGTGTTTTTCACCCGGACCTTTGTAACAATATCCAAAACCGCCATTCCATATTGCAGATCACATCCCACATCCTAACATACACCTGCAGATACAACACAACCCTACACTGGGACATGCACCCAGAACATGCTGCTGCATCCAAAGGTATGCTGCATTAATAGCGTTGGGCACTTCAGCATTCTTCTGTGTAGTATATGTGACAGGGAGCTTCTGCCACTTTTGAGGACCGACCTTTTCTTAAATCTGTTCCAATAGTTCTTCTATTTCTTAGCCTAATCTATCTTTTACAATTTCTAGTCCATAAGGTTGGCCACCCCCCCTTCCCTTTCTTGACTATGATATGGTTTCCTCCTTAATTTTCCTTTTCCCTCTCAAGTCCTCGTACAGGGAGGTTATTGTGGTGACCTCCAACCATATGTAAAACAGGTTGTGTTTATCGTTGTTGGATTTAGTATGTAATAGCACTATGTCATAAAATACCTTGATATATAGACCTTATGTTTATGAAACCTGTAAATGTTGAAAATACTATAGCACTAGGTGTTTTTGATAATGGTAAAAAGTACTAGGCGACTATTACAGAAATTAAGTTAGTTGTGCTATTTCAAATGCATGTAAATTGCTGTAAACTGAACAAGTCTGAAATTTCATGGTGATTTGCATATATCCCATGATGCTCTGCATTATGGAAGCACGCATTTTTTTAATTTTTTTTGTATTTTATTTAAACAGCAGTTTGGAAAACCTTTGAGCCATAGGCTCATTTACAAAGGTACCTTGTCACAGTAAGACAAACCAAAATACACAGTATAGCAGTACAACACATAAGTATAACAGTAAATTAAGACATAGATACAAACAAGCTGGTACAGGTAGGGTGGATGCAAACAATAGCAGAGTTATGTCGTCCTTAGCAGCTTAGTAATAAGCTTTGTCATAAGTATTGAGTACGGCTTTGACTAGTGGCAGTTACAGCATCGGGTGTTAATAAGGTGGTTACGTAAGGAAGTTTTGAAGTACGATATAGTTGGAGCTTCGGAGATGGAGGAGGGCAGTGTGTTGAACCAGGAGGGGGCCCTAAAGCTGAAGGCTCTTTGGCCGTGAGAGGTCCTAGCTCTAGGGATAACAAGAGAGGTTTTCCCAGAGGTCCGAGTATGAACTAGTGGGACAGAGCGGCGTATGATGGTGGTCGATCCTGGTGGGGAAAGCCCAAGGAGGGTCTTTTTTGTAAGGGTACAGGTAAGATATTTGAGGCGCTCGTCGAGATCAAGTACCAGCGCTTTAGCATACAGTAGACAGGTGTGTGTCATCCTAGGTGCTCCAGTAATTAACCTGCAGGCCTTATTCAGAGTAGTGCGAATTTTATGGAGTGCGGTCTGATCAGCAGCACCATACACCGCAGTCCATAGTCCACTAGGGACAGGACAGAGGAGGTGATCATGAGTCAAGAGCCTCTGGGGGGAGGCAGTGTTTATACCGATGCAAGATGCCCAATCGGATATTAGTGGCAGTGGCTAGGGCAGCGATGTGTCCATGGAAGGAGAGGGAGGGGTCAAAATGGATCCCTAGGTATTTATAGGAGCAAACTTGTTCGAGTGGGAATGAGGACCCAGAGTGAATGAGGAGTTTGAAGTTGCAGGACTTGTTTTGGGATGAGTGAAGAACATGGTTTTTGGTTTTTTAAGATTTATCACCAATCTATGTTCCTTGAACCAGCCCTCAGCTTCAGTGAAGGACTTCTGCAGCGAGTCCTGGAGGGCAGTAGGGTTACGATTTGAGGCAAAGATGACTGCATCATCAGCGTACAATAGAATGTTCCCGAGCAAGAGCGTGGAAGGGTGTTAGTTAAAGGGAGAATAGTAAGGGGCCCAGAATGGAGCCCTGGGGAACCCCAGAAAAGATGGGACAGATGTCTGAGTAGGTCCCATTAATTTTTACACGCTGTGAGCGGTCAGACAGATAACTGGTGCACCAAGAGATAGGCCCAGCAGCAAAACCAGAGAGACTAAGGGCATCAAGAAGGATGGGGTGGGAGACAGTGTCAAAGCTTTGAGGTCAATGAAGACAGCACCAGCCAGGAGAACCAGCGTCTAAGGAGGAGTGGAGAAAATTGGAGAACTCTAGGAGGGCTGTGTTGGTACTGTGGCCCGCTCGGAAGCTATGCTGCTCAGGACAAAGGACATTGTAGGTGGAGAGGTAGTCAGAGATTTGAGAGGCCACCCCTTTTTCCAAGGCCTTGGAGAGAGGAGAGAGAATGGAGATCGGTCGATAGTTTCCAGCCACAGTCCTATCACCACCTTTAAAGATAGGGGTGACAGTGGCGACTTTCCAGGCAGTTGGAACCTTCCCCAGGCAAAGAGAGTGGTTGATGAGGCATGTGATTGGGGTAAGGACTGTGTCTAAGACCAGCCGTAGGATACACGGATCCAGGGTGTCACTGCCTGTACTATTACTCTTGAGGGCAGTGACAAGGTGCGGCCTAAGTTCTTGGGCAGAAACACGGTGGAGGAGAAAATAAGGGCGAGAAAGATTTACTGCAGGTGCTGGGGGAGGAGGTCAAAAGATTTGTAGGGAGGATAGGCTAAGGTCAGTGAATGAGGTGTTGAGGTGGTTGGCTATGAGGGCTGGGTCTGAGGAGATCACACCATTAATGTTGATCTGGTGGGTGGGGGTGTGCACTCCATTTAACTGTTTAATGTTATCCCAGAAGGTTCTGGGATTCCCCATGAGGCAGTGAGTGAGGACCGGTGGTGCTCAGACTTGGCCTTTCTGATGGCCGAGTGCACTTGTTTGATGACAACTGCTAACCCGCCTGTCATTGGGCCAGCCAGTCTCAATGGCCGCGGTGCCATAGGTTGTCCTTATGTTTGAGCTGGTGGATCAAGCTGGCAAACCTAGGGGCATTCTTCCTTTAGAACGGGCGGGTCAACACTGGGGCAAAAGATATCACAGGCATTATTAAAAGTTTGGGTAAAGAAGGAGAGAGCTGTGTCGATGTCAGGAGTTGCCTGTATAGGAGACCAGTCAATTTGGGACAGAAGTTCCTTAAGTTTTATCAGTCCACCAGGTATTAGACGCCGCCGGCATGTGGACTGTGCTATGGGTTTGGGGACTGAGGTTGACCAGTGGAATAGAATGGGGGAGTGATCGCTGAGAGAGTCTGGGAGGACTTGTACATTGGGGATCCGATTAGGGCGATTGGTGAGTACCACATCAAGCAGGGTACTGGAGCCTCTCTTGGCGCTAGTCCTGGTAGGGTGGGTAACTAGTTGCGTTAGGTCTATTGCAGAAAAGGAGTCTCGGGTAGAGGAGGAGGAGGGGCTGAGCCAGTTGACATTTAAGTCACCCACCAGAATTTGATGTTGTATTTCTTTAAAACTTGATTTGTTGCCAATGCCATTTGGGATAATCACTTTTTCAGTGATCCTGCATTGAGGTTCTTTCTCTATAGCTTGTTTTGTTTTGTTTTTTCTTTTTGAGCCCCCACTACCCAAGCAAACAAGGCCCGCATGGGTGAAGACTGAATCTCAACTGCTAAGTGAGATCAGAGATCAGTGTCAGTAGGTGCTGGCTAAGTGCAGAGAAAGGACATATATAGTCTGTTGCTACAAACTGATGTACTAAAGAAGGAATATGCTATTGCTGGAGCTTATTTTCTGTATTTTGAATAAACATCACACAGAGATTGTGTGTTGAACCTGAAGTTTGGTGTCTGGTCCATCTGTTATCACATAACCCCTCCACAGTATACACCTATCTTCTCAAGTTCAGAACATCTGGAGGTCCAGTGGCCCTCTCTACCCTAACCCCCATTTATGCACTTCATGATAGTGAAATAGTCCACACCCCTATTATTCTTCCAGTGTCCATGTACTCCAGTGGTCCTCCCCCTGAACTGTCCAACTGTATCTGCTTGCATAACTACAACTCTGTTAACACCTGCTGTTAGCAAGCAGTACACAAATAAGGTTGCAGCAATGTGAAATAGAGTTTGCAAAAGGTTGCCATACACTAAGAAGCATGGTGACCCCAGCCCCTCTCCTAAGCAGTTGCAATGGCTCATGTTAGTGCACGGAAAAGGTGCGCAACCCCCGCTGATTCTTTGCATCATAAATAGCTATTCAGAATTAGGCACTTAGTTTACAATGTGGGACAGAGCCTTCTTTACATGTGACGCCCCTTTTCCACTGTGCCCCAGATGTCTCCTCAGCTCTGTCCTCCTTCCTGGTCACTTCCTTGCAAGAGGTGTTGGTTCCCATGATTAAGATGAGAGTCAGAACAACGCTCACAAAATGGCTCCATAGTGACCTGCTCTCCTTGATTAAAGCAAGGGACAGGTGCTGGTACACCTATAAATCCTCCTTAAACATGAGTGATTGGCAGGAGTACAGGAGGCTTAGAAACTTAATGCCAAAGTGCCCTCCGAGCTGCTAAAAATAATTATTGCAGGAGCTCCCTCACAGTATCTGGAAGAACATAAAAGGGTCTATTGGTGGCATGGCTATTTATTCCATCAATGATCTTTTCATCAAGAGGGTTAACTGTAATAACCTAAATACAATCGCAAATGTCTCCAGGATGTGAGGCAGCATGGGTTTGTTTCAGAGGAGTCTTGTTAAACCAGCCTGATACAATATTATGACTGGGTTACAGGTGAATTGGATAAGGGTCATGCGGTGGATGTTCTTTACTTGGACTTCAGCAAGGCCTTCGATTCGGTGCCTCATGGGTAGCTTGGGGGGAAGCTAACTGGTGTAGGAGTAGGGGCAAAAATGCTAAACTGGATTACAAACTGGCTGAGTGGGAGGCTGCAACGGGTGGTGGTGAGAGGGGAGCTCTCAACTCCAAGGCCGGTGACAAGTGGGATGCCACAGGGCTATGTGTTGGGGCCAGTATTGTTTGGGCTCTTCATATCAGACATTGGACATGGGGTGGTGAGCAAGGTAAGTCTGTTTGCTGATGACATCAAAATCGGAGCAGTGGTGGATGGAGAGGAGGGGTGGAAGCATCTGCAGGGGGACCTAAGTAAACTAGAGGAGTGGTCAGGGAGGTGGCAGCTGGGGTTCAATGCAAAGAAGTGTAAGGTTATGCACCTTGGAGTGGAGAACCCAAGGAGAGAATACTGGCTGGGGGGGGGGTTAAGCTGGGGATCACAGAGGAGGAGAAGGACCTTGGGGTAATGATAACAGGGACAATGAACAACACTGCCCAGTGCAGGACAGCAGCTGCAAAAGCGAACAAAATGCTGGGGTGCATAGCGAGGAGTTTTTCATTCAGGCGAAGTGAGGTGATCTTGCCCCTCTACAGATCGCTGGTAAGGCCACACTTAGAGTACTGTTTGCAGTTTTGGAGGCCACACCTAAAGCGTGATATCAGGCTGCTGGAGGGGATGCAGAGGAGAGCAACAAAATGATATGTGGAATGGAGGGGAGAGACCATGACAGCAGGCTGGGAAACCTCAATATGTACACCCTGGAGGAAAGAAGGGACGGGAGAACATGCTAGAGACATTCAAGTATCTGAGGGGAATCAATAAGGATGGGACAGATGGGGTCTTTAAGTTAAGGAGGGGGAGGGTCACCAGGGGGTATGGGCTAAGAATGGAGGGAGGAAGATTTAGGAAGGAAATGAGGAGACACTATTTCACAGAGAGGGTGGTAGCAAAATGGAACACCCTACCAGAATGGGTGGTATCATGTAAATCTGTGAATAGCTTCAAAAGGGCATGGGACAGGGAACAGGGGAGAGTGAGGGTGGGGGGTGGCAGTGGGATGACAAAAGGGAGGGGGTTGGGGCAGCTGCAAACTAGGGGTGTTGGCTGCACACTCGAGCAGACTTAGATAGACTGGGTGGTCTGTCTCTGCTGGCACATTCATATGTTCATACGTATGTTCGTGTGTTACTCTGTAACCAATACTTCACTGACCTCTCTGCTTGTACCCCCTCTAATGGGAATAGCCATCTGCCAGTTATGTGTATATAATTTTGCTATAAATCTATGTTTTGTATGGCAGTCCTGCTTAAGAAACAGGCTAAGCAGCAGAGCTTCATGGGACACTGGATTTTAAAAGAGGAGAAAAGAAAGTGGTCTGTCCTCAAAGGGTGTCATAAACCATCTGAGAAAGACAGGCTGTCTTGTTATAATCAACAATACTGCTATAATTGCAAATTCCAATCAAGTAGTAATCTGACCTGTTTGCCTATGCAGCTGTATGTTACAAATTAAGTATGCAGGAGTGAGTGTGACCCCACACTAGCAGCTCACAGCTGTGACATCACAAGGAGGGAGGGAGGGACATTCTGATCTCTCTGATATTAGTGAAGCTTGGCTGAAAGGACTGACACACTTTTCTGGACTTGTTTTTCCTTAAACTGGCCTGGGAACTTGCTCATTTTGAGTGTGAATGGTAAGACAGTATTGATAATTCTGACATAACTGTTAAATTGCTTAGAGTGCCACCATATGCAGCAACGTTAACAAGGATTTGTATAAAGATCCAGCAAGGTAAGAAAATACCTGTGTCTCAATTGAGTCGGCAGGGGGTTGTGAACCAGGTTGGTTGTATGTCCGCTGGGTCAAGTATTGCACTGCTTTCCCCAAAGAGAGTGAGATATCTGGACCTGTTACCTGTGTGTGCTAGCCAAAAAGGGTTCATAATTGACCCCAGGACTCGAGACTGGTAGTTTGCTCGGACCCAAAACGAACAGGAGGGTGTTCCTATTTGTCCCCTGTTCATGAATAGCACTTCAAGGCTGGGCCCTGTTGGAGCAGAGGGCCTGATCCCCGGAGTGGATTTGTGACAACCCCTTCTGTCCCAGTCAGTCCAACCTAAGTTCTCTGTCACTGTGATCATCCTCATTTCTATCAAAACACTTCCACCATTCTAGAGGTCACTAAGCTCTCTAACCTCTCCTTCTCCAGTGTTGGTTTTGATGACTGGAGCCGAAGATTCCACATATGAGTGCTCCTCTTCTTGGTCTCCTCATTATCTCAATTTTCAGTCACTCTCTACCTACAGGCACTGTTCCTGATTAATAGAAAATTATTTGAATGGTACCTGTCTTTAAAGAGGGGGACTCCAGGCTTGCGGAGAATTACTGTCCTATAGCTATCCTTACCACAGTTAGAAAGCTTCTAGAGAAGGTTGTTGCTACTAAGTTAAAGTATTTATCCAGTTTTAACCTCCTAGCCCCTGAACAGCATGGATTTCACAAAGACCACAGTACATCAACTGCCATCATCAAGCTAAGTAATTGTATTAAGTTTCCCATGGACAAGGGGAGGCTAAGCAGTGCAGTCTTTGTTGACTTGTCAAAAGCCTTTGACCTAGCTGACTGCCGCTTTCTGTGCATCAAACTGTCGGCATTAGGCAGCGTTAGGTCTTTCTCTCCAAGCTATAGACTGGTTTGCAACTATCTTTCCTACTGGCACCAAGCTACCAAGTTCAGTCAGACTTTTTTCCACCTGTGCACCTGTTAAGCTTGATGTACGGTAAGGCTCCAGTCTTGGACCATTACTCTTCTCTCTCGTTGTAAATAACCTTCTACGTGAAACTATCATGTGTGTGTGTGTTTCATCTTAATGTATGTGGATGATCTTGTTGTCTTTAGCTCCATAAATATAGATACCATTAGCTCAGGGTTAAACTGTGACTTTCAGCTAAAACACTCTCAACTTCCTGTAGCAAAAACCGACAGGTCTTGAACTCCAAAAACACTCAAGTCATGCTCTTTGGCTGTACTGCACAGGTCAGATCCTGCATTAGTAACATAACTGTATACTGCATCAGTGGCTTCCCTCTTGAAGCTGTCTCCTCCTTCAAGAACCTTGGATTCACCCTTGACTCATCCCTCACCTTTGCCACCCACATCACTGCCATCTGACAGATTGTCAGCTCTAAATTAGGGATGGCTTACAGAGCCAAATTACAGTCATGTCTCATGCTCACCTCACCATTACTAAAGGTATCTTCCTCCCTAGCCTAAATTATGTTGTGCTTGCTGTCATGAGCTCACCTAAACTTTTAATGTCCAGGTGGGAAGTGATGTAAAACATCTGTCACTTTGTAATATCAGCCAATCGACTCCCCCACCATTGTGACCAGTATGACAGCCTAAGCTGCCTGTCCCCATCCAACGGTCGTCTGTACCCCCTAGGTTATTTTATTGATAAGACCCTCTGGTCTAATGCCACACCCTCCATCGCTGCTTTTTTTCCAACACTCTTTCCAGAGCTACTCCGAGGTCTAACAGTGAGTCTCTACTCATGGTACCTAAAGTCTCCTCTCTGAGGGGGGACTAGGCCTTTTCCACCTTTGCCCCTCAGGTCTGGAATTCCCTTCCCTTATTTGTCTGTTGTACTCCCTCCCTATATCTTTTCAGAAGGGTGCTACTGAGTCGCTTACTGACCTCCTCTGCTTGTAGCTACACTTAACTATTTTTTGCAATCTTAATTCCTTACTTGCCTTATCTAGCCTTATTTGCTACTTTAAGTTGCAGATGATTCTTAATGCTGCTTTACCCTCATGTCAACTGCCCTTTATACTGTTACCCTACGGTAATTTGTATCTCATATTGGGAGATCTGCTTTCAGTATAATTCTCACAGGCCTGAAAATAGGCAATCTTTTTGTCTAGTGTACTTACCTGGTCAACAAAAGCTAAATAAATAAATAAATACAGAGTGGTAAATTAGGGGACTTCCCTTGTAATGGGGGTATGCAGACAGACAACAGCAACCTATGACTTCTAGGCTTGGTGCTTATCGTAAGAGATGGGAGGCGCTCCAAGCCTTATTGACTATTAATGCAACTTGTCTAATGTGCTTACTTCAGTGCTCTCCACATGCTCGTAGCATAATTTACTCTGCTGTGGACAATATCTGTGTACCATGTCAATTCCTGTGACATTTCTTGTATGTACTCCGAGGGGGCAGTCTGAGGACTATTGTTCTGTGTTGTATTGTATCAGCTGTGTTGTCTAATGTTTTTGCAGTTGTGTTGTGTAAAAGAAACGTTTCCTTGTAAAATAAGTAAGCAATAAGCCATGACAGGGTGTGCGTTAGACACTTTAACACACCGGCTAGGGAGGCTTAGTGAGGCATACAAGGTCAGTGGCCAGCCCAGCCTCCTAGGCGCGGTGTTAAAGTGTCTAACGACACCCTGGAGTGGCTTATTGCACTTTATGAAATGGCCATCTTTAGTGCAAATTGCATTTGGTAGGTTAAATTTCATTTAAAGTAGGAAAAACATGTATGTTTGTGTAATTTTTAATAAAATAGTTCCTCCGCCTAAGTGTCCTGTGGTTTTTTTTTTTGCACTTAAGGACTTTTGTCCTAGAAAGGCTTCTGTACTTTAGGTCTGGTTGTCATGGCAGTATTCACCTCACCCCCCATGTTCTGTGGAGACAAGTAAGAAAAAAAAAGTAAAACGCATCTGGTTTGTTTTTTTCATAATTAAAAGTTGAAACTTCAAGATCAGGTGGGCTGGTAGAGAGAGACACACACAGAGTGAGCAGGAGGGCAGGTACAGAGATAGAGTGAGCGGGTGGTAGCAGATCATGTTCTGCTTTTAAAAAAATAGATGGACAAGCAGGCAGATTGGGAGAGACATCGCGCTGTATTTTACAAATAAAATTAGAATTTCAACAGCGAGTGGGCTGGCTTGAACAGAATTGAGAGGAGCAGGCGGGCTGGTGTACAGATTATGATGTTCTGTTCCATCCCCCCGAGGAACGAGCGTGTATGCAGTTCATTTCATGCTATGTTAAAACACTGGGGCAATCTGAACAGGAGGACACTGGGGCAATCTGAACAGGAGGTCAGAGGTATTTATTTTATTTGTTACAGTTCGGCTGGCACCACTTATGGCACAAACAAGATGGCTGCTTTTTTTTTGTTAAGGTTCTGAGTGGGCAGCATCACCTATATCAATGCCCACTGCCCAGTTTTGGACCTTTTTCCTGTGCATCAGACTGAATATCACATCCCTAGCAGCCAATCATAGCTCCTATTTTATGATGCCCATTTCATAATACTCAATTAACACACAAAAAAGACGACAGCAGCCTGCATTAATGGGGTGATGAAGACTATGACCTGCACCAGGCCAAAAATCATATACCTCCCAATACCTTTTAAAAGCTGAACTAATATTGATTTTATTTTTCCTTTCCATATATTTCAGCTCTTTGTCAATGTTGTCCTGATTCTACCCATTTCCGAAGCTGGGTGGGCTAAGCACAGGGAAGGTGGGGGTCAATGACTTGCTGAAGGCTTACACAGACAGTATAAGGCTTTGGCAGGAGCAAGCCATGAAACCCCCTTTTAAAAGCAGACATAATACTAGTTCCTGTACAAAGTCTTTCTTAAAGCACATACAACAGTGTAGTAATTCTGATTTTTGCTCCCCAAATTTTCAAGGTTTATTGACCCTGCCACAAATTTTTAAATTTACAGATTTATATAATCCAAAATAGCTCAGAAATGAATGCTCACAACTCAGAATTTTATACAGAAACCATAATGCAGTCTTTACAACAGATTATAATAAACAGTCCAAGAACAGCTTCAAGAAAACTTGTATTTTTTTTGCCACAAGTGTTTCCCTCTAAAACCAGCCCTTTGCTTCCAGGTGGCATAACTAAAAGTGTACTCTTACAAGAGATTCTTGCCAGGGATTTCACCTTTGTGACAAATGCCATATTACCCTTCTTACTTCAGAAGCTGCTTACCTCTTTCAGCTGGTCAGCACTTCCCCATGATGCTGAACGCTGATGTGTGCTTCTCTTTTCTGCAGCTTCTTCTGCCCAACAACTGGGTGTCTGAAGACAATAAAAAATATAAAATTCTTAGCACAGTCACTACTGTCGAGGCCATTAAGTCATCATACTCTTAACGGCAAGCAGAGGGTATTACTTTGACAAAATACATCTTGGCTGCAATTAAAGGTACCATTTAAGCCACCTTGCATCTCCGCCTCGGGTTCTTGGTCACTTGGCCAGAGGATGGGGGTGGACAGAGAACATTGAGCTTATTCATATTACTTATGAAGCCAAGCAACAATTCTTGGACTCAGAGTGTCTCAGAGGTGGCCACCTCCCAAGCCTCATGCAGCCAAGGTGCTGGGAAATGTCAGGGTGGAAAGCAGAAGGAAACTGGGTAAATGGGAGGGTGGGTACATTTAACATACTGTATAAACATCTACAGTTATTCTTAGTCACTGTTGCAGCAAATTCCTTTGATATTTTCGAATGCACAGTAAAGAAAACCAAATGGCTCCTCTCTTGCTTGGCAATGTGAAGAGGCCTTCGTAAACTGTAGAGAGGAAAACTGTGCTGCAACTGTCAGTGGAGACAGTGACGCCTAATAGGAAGGCACCTGACCTAAAAGAACAGTGTTTAGTGCACTTCTGTCTCCACTTGCTAGCAGGAGTAGCCCATCACTTGACTACCTAGACTCCTCTGAGAGACCAACAGGACATTCCTTTGGCCTTTTTTTTGAAGCCACAATTTTTGGATATCTGTATTAAACCTAGAAACACAGAATGGCAGAAAAAGCTCACCGGCCCATCGAGTCTGCCCATCCGTGCCCAATTCAGGTGATGGCCCCACTGACCATCCACTCCCTCTTGTTTTCCACCGCTACCCTATCATACCCTGCTCTTATTAGGCCATGTGCCTGTCCCACCCCAGTCTGAATCATTCCACTGTTTTAGCACATACTGTACCACCTCACTTGGTAGTCTGATCCACTTATCTACCATTGTTTCTCTGAAAAAGTATTTTTGGACATCCCTCCTGAACTATCCTCCAGCCAACTTCAGCGGATTAACCCTTGTGTATTTATCTGCACTTAGAGTGAACAATTAATTTCAGTCTACCCAATACATCCCATGGAGATATTTGTTTTTGTCATGTACCCCCCTTCCCTCCTTATTTCCAGGGCATACGTGTTGAGATCACTCAACATTTCTTGGTATGTGTTCTCCATAGCCCCTAGATATTTTGGTCACCCTACTTTGTACTGTCTCTACCCTGACACAGTCCTTCCAAAGGTGCAGGCTCCAGAACCTCACACAATACTCTGGGTGGAGGCTTACCAGGGACCTATACAGGGGGAAGGATCACTTCCCTGCTGCTACTGCTGATACCCCTTCTTATACACCCCAGCATCCTGTTAGCATTACCCACAATAAAGAAGTTAAGTTTACTGTTTTTGCATAAGAAATACTGCATTCTGCAATGAAGCGGCAGAGTCCTCTCAGGCCCACGTACCCATCCCACCCTAATATGGAAGGATGGACCTTTGCTGCTGTCACTGTCTATGTTTCTATTCCATTTACAGTCTAGTCAAGATTCTGCTAAAACATGATTGACAAACTGGCTGCATGCTCCGACTCAAACTCGATCCTAAAGGATTTTATGGATTAGATTTCATCCAAAAGAGATTTCTCTGTACTACCTACATTTTCATATTATGTGAACTAAATTTATAAAGTTAACAGACTATGAATCCCAGGAACAAAGGACTCCAGAAGCCCTACCCATTTGCATTGGGTGCATAGGGAGGACCCGAGAGTGCGCAAGCCACTTTCCGCACTTGTAGTGGCCTCCACTCATCCCCAAGGTTGTTTCTATCCTCAGCAGAGGACAGCCCCAACCCAACCCAACCCATGCCTCTGTGTTAATGGCCGAGTCAGGGACTGTCAAGGGCGTGAGGTCAAGATTCACAAGACCCCCTCAACACATTCATTACTGCACAGAGGGCATATACTGTAGGATACACCAGGAGACTCCTGGCATAGTGGTTACATGCCTCCAGCACAGATGTGTAGTGATGTTTTAGGGCCAGAATAGCCACCCCACCTGTTGCTGGCAGAGTTCCAGTGTGGCAAATTGAGATAAGAGGCATAAGGTGCCAATTTTTGTAACTGTTTTCCCCTTGTGCGGGAATATGACTGTCCTCGAAGGACTGCCTATCCTACAATTCCCAGTTCCATGTAGAGCAATGTATCTGATCTGGTACCAACCTGGGCATCAAATTGGATGCCTGGTGTATGGTCCTGCTCTGCTCTGCTTCGAGGAATGCTTCCAGCCCCTGCAAAGAGCTCCACATGCATGTATTAGGGCAGCCTGGGGCTGTGGATTCCACAATGGGCAGAATCTGCATGGGGCACATAGTTTTGGGGGGCCAGCAACATATAAATTGTGGAAATGCCAACACTACTGTGAATTGGGCCCTAAATTTCAGTTAAAAAAATAATATGGCCTCACAATGAGGCATATGTCCACAAAAAACCCCAGCACCAATCAAGATCCGTAATGAACACAAGATTTATTCTTGTATCATACTTGTAGTACGAGTCCAGCACGTACAGCCTATATTAACAGTGAATTTCACCCACTCAATTCAATGTGAAGCACTGAGTGGGTGAGATTCACTGTTAACACAGGTTGTATGTGTGGGACTCGTATCACAAGTATGATACAAGAATAAATCTTGTGTTCATTACGGATCTTGGTTGGTGCTGTTTTTTTGTGGACATACTACTGAGGATATTACTTTGCACACCCAGTATTGGAGCTGCTTTTTGCTGACTGCATCACAGTGAGGCAACCTGGATGCTGGGGGCATCACGTGGGCTGTCCAGCAGTCAGGCACCCTCTGCCAGCCAACCAAGAAGTAGCACTAGTGCTGGCTGGGAAGGTGGTTGATCACCAAAACACCCACCCACTCTGTAGAAAGGTCCAGCACTATGTCAACACCAGCTTCGGGGCAAGGAAAACTAAAAGTAAATGATAACTCATCTTAACATAATCTGATCATAAAAACATTGTATAGTAATGTCCCAACTACTGGTAGTTCATATAGTGCTGAATAATTAATGAAGACAAAGAATGTATAAAAAAGCCATGACTATTTCCACACGTGTGTGTTACAAATAAGATACCAGAATGAAAGGACTATGAAGGTAAATGAAACTGTTTCATAATTATAATTTTGTCAATGAGAAAAGTCACATTTTATTAGACAGTAACTCACCACTATGTTCCACTTGTTATCAGCTCACTCACAGGTGCACAGAGTACGAAAGCATAAGAACACATTTCTGAAGTGAACCTAAACTTAATCTGCTCCATAACAACAGCACAAAGGGCATGGGTAAAATAAATGCTGCCATTGCACTCTGAGATTTGTCATGTTATGAGATCATTGTTTATTTTTAGCTCTGATGTGTATGAACATTTTCTGAGCGATTATGTTGCACCATGTCAACGATACAGATATTTTGCCAGTAGGATTGGATTGGTTTGCAACTGGGAGGTGGGTCTGGTAGACAGAACTGTAGATGGCAGGGGGAAGACTTTGTTAGCCACTGGGGCTGGGAATGACATTTCCCCAACAGCCCAACAATGGCACACCTTAGGGTATGGAGCCAGGATTTGGACATTTTTTTTTTCCTCCAAAGAAGTCTAATTATTTAGTCTCACTTAGAAAACAAAATATATATAATTTTATAAAAGCATTATGGAAGCATGACGGGAGGAGGTTTCTGGGCCCCCAGGAACCCCCTTCCCAGGTATTACTGGTACTAAAAGCAGGACATCTACAGGTGGCAATCTGGATGTTGGCTTCCGGGGGTGGGGGGAGGCCAGCGCCCTTGCCACTGGTTACATCACGGGGGGTAACCTATGAGGGATGGCCAGGTGGGATGAGTGCGGAATACTTGACCGAGAGACTAGTCCTCTCTGAGGGATGGGCCAGAGCTGCCTGCCCACTTCGAGGAGGAGCAGAAAAAGTGTACATGGAAAAAAAAACAAAAAAAAACGGATGTCTGCAGGCGCTAAAGGTAATCATGAGTTAATAAGTTTGTTTCAAGTTACTTAAGCTTGTTTATTACAAAAGCCCCTGCCTGAAAAGGGCACTTAGAGGTTAGCTTGGTCCACATTATACTGGTTAGGATGGTGTGCATAGGTAACAGGGGACTTTTTTTGTACATTGTCTTTCTCACAGAGCTGTGGAACAGCTGTCTTGTAACCTATTCAGAGCAAGACACAGAACTCAGAATAGTATAATATAATTGAAAGGCTACATCGAGATTCTTGTACTGGAAGTCTGGTTTGGTTGTGACCGGTCTACTGTGTAATAAGTATTATTTCCACAGCAGGCCAGTCAACAACCAAAAATAACATCATTTGTTTGCAAAATGTGTTACCTCCGGTGTGGTATGAGTATGTATGTGTTTTCATGTATGTTCATAAATGACTCATTGCAAAAGAAAAAAAAATGTTATTGAACAATTTAGGGTTTATTATTAAAGCAAGAAAAGTAAGGAAATGCAGTGTTGTGGTGTTGTGAACCCCTGCTATGCCCAGACTCATCCACTATCTCCAGGAACTCCACCAACTTGAGTGCCAAAAGCACACTACTGATTTCAAACATACGTGTTACTATCATAAATAAATAACCCACCGGTAATATGAAGAATAGTTACTGTACACCCCATGACTGCTGCATTGATCTGCTGGGAGACTCAAGGCCACAAGATACAGGCCTTGGGTTTGTGTGTGTGTGTGTGTGTGTGTGTGTGTGTGTGTGTGTGTGTGTGTGTGTTACTTGCAGAACGACTGCATCTTCACATACATGGGCCCAGACCTGAAGTGGACTTGAGTGCAATTCTCATCATGGCGTATGACTAAAACCTTCCCTGACCCTACCAAGGAAGACTTAACTAAAGTCGCTGGTATAGGAAGGCAACAAAACAGAGTTAATTGTTCAGGTGGGACACTTAGTGGTCAAGTGAAATACTATTCACTGCACCATGCAAACAGCAAGTGAATCAGGTAGGGGGGGTCTCCTGAGAGACAGGCATAGTTTCCTCCAGACCCCCACCTGAGCACTCACAGAACACACCGCAGCACACAGCCTTGGCAGTGAGAGGTGTTCTCCATGACCCCATCAAATTCTGCGTATAACTCCTCTGCACAGCATGCTATAGAGCAACATTCTCTGCTCATCACTTCCGAGATGTGCCTCCACTTGAACAGGGATCAACAGCCCAAAGGCTGCTCCTGAACATTCCTGGCTGGATGCACGGAGCACTCATGCTGAGCTACATCTGGGCGGGCCAGCCAGCCTTAAGAGTATAAGCAGGATTTGAATGTAGATGTCTAGTACATTCAGCAACAGCACACAGGAGGTTCTGTTTGCAAATGGAGTAGTGTGTATGATCCTTCAAAAGAGTTACAGGGTGAGAACAGCTGTCCCAAATGTTTTGCTTCTTTATCTCTTTCTCCCAGTGGCAAGCATACACACTGAAGTCTCAAACCAAATGCAAAGGATCATGAGTAGCAGCAAGGCTTTAAAAGCAACTACCCTGCAATTTTTTGCATTGCCCCTATAAGCATACAGAACCCTTACCTACCCCCAATTCAAAAGCTGCCAGTTTCTCTGTTTGTAGTTGTCCCATTTTGGAAGGAAAGGAATTGTATTTTGGCTCCAAGGAGTCGAGCTGCGCCGAACCCTTCCACTTCCTGGTACCTCCTGATATTGAGACCCCCGCGCAGCATATTTTGTTTGATGTCACTGTATGGAGAACACGGGTTTATGACATGAATGGGGACGCTTAAATTGTTTTTTCATATTTAGATGGCCACTGCGATCAAATCAAGGGTACTGCTCGACTAACAAGGACACTGTTAGCTGAGCAGTGCCCTTGAGTTGTTCACGATGGCCATCTAAAATATGAAAAAGGGAGTTTACAAAACAGCCCCATTCATGTCTATGGAGAACGCCCCTTCGCTTTCCATATAGTGACATCACAAAACGTGCTAGCACAATGGTGGATTGCAGTATCAGTAGGTACCAGAAAGTGGAAGGGATCAGTGCTGTTTGGCTCCATGGAGCCAAAATGTGACTCTTTCCCTTCCAAAATGGTAGCAACTACAGATGGAGATATTGGCAGCATATGAATTGGGGGCAGGTAAGGGTTCTTCATACAGCTTGGTGTGAGCACCTGTAAAGTTGCTCTTTAAAATTTAGGCACTCTATAGGCAAGGCAAAGCCTTTTGTTTCATCCACTGGGGCTCAGAACACTGTACAGGTCAAGAATAGAAACAAAATTACATATTCTACAAAACACAACATAACTTGCATACATTAATAAATAGAGAATTATACTGGCACAGTAGCACCAGTATAGATAGGGTTAGTGAATGTTTAATGTTAAAGGCCAGTGTTTGCAGGTTAATAACTCTGGAAAGGTTTAACAGATTTACATGAAATTTGAAATGCACCATTCTTAGGAGTAGGTCTCTTGATGTGGCAAATTTGGTTTGAATCCCTTATGTGGTTTCTGAGATACAGAGTGTTGGAAAAGTAAAAAAAAAAAGAGTTTTTTCCTGGTTTGTTTTTTTTTGTCCTCCTGTATCTCAGAAATGACTTTTGCTGCTGGGCTGAAATTTTCAGGATAGAAAGCTTTTGCGTCACAGATGTGTCTTTTGAAGGTTTGGTAAAAAAAATATTAATCCGTTCCAAAGTTATTAAATCTTGAATTTCCCATTATTTCCTATGTGGAAAAACAGATGACCATGGTGACATGGGATTTTTACATCAGTACAGGATTTCGGTCCAGGATTTTGTGTTGTAGAGGTTTGTGGATCTGTCATTTTGTTTCTCCAGTTAGTGAGAGAAACAACAGGATAGGCAAAGTGGGGTTTTGCAACAAAGAAATACCCTGTTGACATTGGGTGCCCAAGCCCCATGTCGGCATTATAATGACCCCCCTCTAGCTGTGTGGGACACTGGGAAGTCGACTCCCAGTGTCCCAAAATAACCATTTCCACCTCCAGAGTCCCCATACTGATGCAGAATCCTACATCGCACTGCCATGTTCTGATGCAGAATCCTGCATCGAAGTGCAAATATTACCTGAAAAAAAGAAAACCAACATCGAAGTGCCCAATCCCTGTGTCAGCACTATAATGCCCCCCGCCGAGCTGCCCCCCACTGAGCTGTGTGGGACACTGGGGAACTCACTTCAAGTGTCCCAAAGTAACCATTTCCACCGCCCCCATATCGATGCAGAATCCTCCATCGAACTACTACGTTTCAATGCAGAATACTGCATCGAAGGGAACCCGCACCCCCACCCCCTTAAATCATACTTACCACTGGAGGACCTGGGCTAGCATCTTCTGTGGAGCAGGACATGTCTGAACTCTTCAGAGCCGAACTGTGAACTGAGGAATCAAGGTAAGAGCTGTATAATGGCTGTCAATGGCGTTTTGAACTAATGTTGATATTGCGGTCATTTTTGGGAATTTTTACACCAAATTTTCAACATGGGCTTTTTGGGACCCCACCTCAAGAACAGTGGCACTGTCATTTTGTTACCGAGTCCCAAAAGGTGATTTTGCAGTCACTGTGCGGAATCACCTTTTGGGACAAATTAACAAAATGACAGTGCCACTGTTCATCAGGTGGGGTCCCAAAAAGCCCATGTTGAAAGATTTTGTGCAAAAATACCCCAAAACGCCAGAGTTACATGTGGTTGGTGAAAGTTTCCTACACACGTGCATTACTTTGCTAATTTATAATATTTTAACTCTAAATTTCCAACATAGCCATTTTTTCACACCAACTCATGAACAGTACAGCTGACATTTCTCACATCCTGGCCAAAATGGGTTTTCACACCTGTGGCACTGAATGGCACAGTCACTGCGCAAAATCACCTTTTGGGATCCAGTAACAAAATGACAGTGCCAGTGTTCATGAGGTAGGGTCCCAAAAAGGCAGTGTAGAAAATCTGGAGCAAAAATAAAAAAAAAACAAAAAAACCCAGACTTATGCACAGTCGTTGAAATTTGCCTATGCACATGCATAACTTTGCCACTTTATTATATTTTCACTCCAAATTTTCAACATAGCCATTTTTTCACACCACCTCATAAACAGTAAAGCTGTCTTTTCACACATCCTGCCCAAGATATGTTTCCAGAGCTGGCGCGCAAAATTGCCTTTTGCAATGAGTAAAGACATTTATTTATTTATTGCAATGTTTCACCAGGAAAGCACACTGAACAACAAGTCGCTCATCTCCTGGTGTGACTTGGGGGACAGGGAGGCTACCACTGTATGAAGAATTGAGACATACAGTTTACCATTTAACATATCCAAAAAAATAAACATTCAATTACATTTGTAACAAGACATACAGTTAAACATATCTTCAATAATCATACAATCGTATTTGTGACATAACATACAGTTAAATATATCGTAGACATATATCATACCTGTGGAATATGCATTTAATTACAAGTGGCATATCTGAGGAACATAGTACAAGTTAAGTCAAGTCAAGTTTATTAATACAAAAGATGTGTAAAATCAATTTTATTACATCAATCCACAAAACAATACACAAAATAAATAATGATCATACAGTGAAAATGGACATCTTATGACATTAATAACAAGAAAAAAAATATATACAAACTTCACTTTTTCATCGTATTCATGAAATTTGCTACCCCATACGTTATATTTATATTTTCCAAACCAAGCAGGCGCTTCACACAATTATCCTACACTTTAAAATATCAGCCATAATCAGTGGTGTAATCCATTTCCCTCTTTCCACCGTCCACTCATCACATTCCAGTAACTTGTGAAACAAGCTTTCTGCATCATCTTCGTTACATTTACATTTCCTTTTGTTACCAAACTGAACCCACCACTTATTATAATGTAAATTCATAATGCCCAAACTTTCCAGCCTCATGTTACATAAATTATTCCTATATCTCTTATTTTCACAATGCATCAGATATGCTTCCATTTTTCCATTTAATTTTATAGAGGAGTAAAACCCATGAATATTTATCTTGTGCACTCTTACCAGGTCACTTTGAACCGAAACATCAATAAGAGAAACACTCTGGCGGGGGGGTGTCGATACCAGTCCATTTACAGAAGAAAGGGTTCTGAAAGAACTAATAAAATTGAAGGTGGACAAAGCAATTGGGCCTGATGGGATTCACCCAAGAATTCTAAAAGAACTAAGGGTAGCACTAGTGACACCACTGACTACTCTCTTTAACAAATCGTGGGAGGATGGGGTGGTACCTGAGGACTGGAGGAGGGCGGATGTGATTCCTCTTCACAAAATTGGGAGCAGAGCAGAGACAGAAAACTACAGACCAGTTAGTTTGACCTCAGTGGTAGGGAAAATGATGGAATCACTTCTGATGAAAAGAACTGTTGAGTACCTGGAGGCCAGTGGGGCACAGGACCCAAGGCAGCATGGATTCACAGCAGAAAGGTCGTGTCAGACGAATCTAATAGATTTCTTTGACTGGGTGACCAATGTAGTAGACCAGGGAGTGGCTGTGGACATGGCCTTCGCCTTCCTAGATTTTAGCAAGGCATTTGATACAGTCGCACACAAAAGATTAATAAACAAGTTAGCCAGCCTTGGAGTGGGTCCCAAGTTGTCAGTCTGGATAAAAAATTGGCTGGACAACTCGATGCAAAGGGTAGTAGTAAACAGAGTCCACGGTGGAGAAAGGAGGGTTACTAGCGGGGTACCACAGGGTTCAGTACTGGGACCGGTCCTTTTTAATGTCTTTATAAGTGACATTACAGAGGAACTGGAAGGAAAAGTATGTCTCTTTGCAGACGACACAAAGATCTGCAACAGGGCTGATACACAAGATGGAGTGGAAAGGATGAGAAGGGACTTGGTAAGGTTGTAGGAATGGACAAATGTATGGCAGCTTAGATTCAATGCAAAGAAGTGCAAGGTAATGCACCTGGGAAACAAAAACCCAGGGGAAGAGTACAGTACACAATAGGGGTGAGATACTGACAACAATAAAAATGGAAAGGGACCTGGGGTAATTATATCAGATGACCTAAAGGTGGGCAAGCAATGTCAGAAGGCAGTAAGGAAGGCTGGGGAGACTGGGATGCATAGGGAGAGGCATCAACAGTAGGATACAGGAAGTTGTTATCCCTCTGTACAGACAGTTGGTGAGACTCCATCTGGAGAACTGTGTTCAGTTCTGGAGACCCCATCTCTGCAAAGACATAAACAGAGTGGAGGCTGTCCAGAGGAGGGCAGCCAAAATGGTGCAGGGTCTGCACCAGAAGACATACGAAGCGAGACTAAAGGAGCTTGACATGTATACCCTTGAGCAAAGAAGGGAGAGGGGGGACATGATAGAAACTTTCAAATACCTCAAGGGAATTAGCAAAGTCCAAGAGGGCAGCATCTTTCAGAAAAAGAGGTGTGCAAGAACAAGGGGACACAATTTGAAGATAGAGGGGGGGATGGCTCAGAGGTAATGTGAGGAAGTATTTTTTCATGGAGAGGGTTGTGGATGCATGGAACTGCCTTCCTGAGGAGGTCGTGGAGTCAACAACAGTGGGGGAATTCAAGAATGCATGGGACAGACATAAGGCAATTCTAGTGGGGGGTAGGAGGATGTAGGCTGTTGGTTAACTAGGATCTGCAGCTTATCTGTTAGGTAGGAAAATGGGCAACCTAGGTGGGCCAAGCGGTCCTTATCTGCCGTCAAATTCTATGTTTCATGTTTACAAACAGGTTTGTATCTAAAATGGCCTTAGACCACAAATCTTCCAAACCAAAATTCTTTAACCAAACATTCAGTCTTTGAAACCAACCAGTCATACTTACTCCCCCCTGTAGTCTAGCCAAGAAGTTTTGGGGAGTCTCTCTGCTGCCATCTTTACAGTTTTTTCCCCAATACTTAACAGCCCTAATTTTAATTTTTGCACTCAGCGGGAGCATACCTGTTTCCAATCTCATAAAGGCCGATGGACAATCCCATGGAAGCTCTAGAATATTTCTCAAAAAAACATTCTGCATGACTTCTGTTTTTGAGTCCCCAAATAATGGTCCCCATACTTCACAGCCATATAAGGTCTGACTAATAGTTTTAGCTTTGAAGGTTCTTTTGAGAGCCACAAAAGAGTTATTCGCAAACCTGTTTGCAAAGGCATTTACAGCAGACATTGAGCTACAGTGTATGATTTATTTTTCATTTCAGACATGTGAGCATTCCACTTCAAATTATTTTCAAATATAATTCCCAAATAATTAAATTGCTTCACTTCTTCTGTTCTTTTATTATTAATTTCCCAAAAAGTTTTTGTAATTTTCTTCTTACCAAATGACATTATCATTGTTTTATCTACGTTCATCTCTAAATGTAGTCTCGAGAATGATTTCATCAAACACTATAGCATCATCTGCATACAATAATATTTAAATTTGTTCTTTATTTATTGATGGGGCAAATGTATTTATTTTCGCTATATCCTTAATTACCGTTTCAATACGTAAGTTAAACAGTAAAGGGAACAACAGGCAACCCTGTTTAACCCCTTTACCAACTCTTATTTCTCTTGATAATGCACCATCTCTTGAGTAGCGGACTACAGCAGTCATGTTATAATGTAGCCTCTGTATCATCCTCAATAACTGTCCATCTATACTAAGAGATACCAGAATCTCCCACAATTTGTTTCTGTCTACAGAGTCAAAGGCAGCCCTTATGTCTATGAAACATACATACATGATACTTTTCTTCCCATTCACATATAATTCCAACAGATAATTCAATGTAAAGATTAGATCTAAAGTGTTAAACATTTTCTTAAAACCACATTGATATTTGGAAATTAATTTTTTTCTTCTTCTACCCATACCAGTAACCTTTGCAATAATAAGCGAGTAAAGATCTTTTGTGAAATTAGAAGAAGAGTTATAGGTCTATAACACGTAGGATCATGCTTTAGACCTTTCTTAAATAAGGGTATAATCAACCCTTTATTCCAATCTGTCGGTAGGTCAAAAGATTGAAAAATTGAGGCAAATAATGTCAAAACCTTAACCAATGCTCGACATTATGAAAGTACACTTCAGCTACAACTCCATCTAACCCTGGAGCTTTATTACTCTTTTGTGCTTGTATTGCTTCTTTTACTTCCAAAGGGGGAAAACATAAGTGATCCCATATCCTCTATGTCCTTATTTCCCCAGCTAAGAAGTGTATCCTCACAATTACTATCATAAATTTTGCTAAAATGATTCACCCATAGATCTTCTGAGATCAGTCCCAGTAAATTATGTTGAATGTTACCATCACAACAAACAAATGCCACCAAAGACCAGAATGCTTGACTATCTTTCTTTCAAATTGCTTCTTGTAGTTTCACCTATAATAATAAATTATAATTCTTCTTCTTTTCTCTTATCATATTTCTATATTCCATTTTTTAATTTCTAAAAGCCTTTAATATAACCAGGGTGGTATTTTGTACCCTTAGCTTACCCAATCTTTTGATCTCTTTTCTTAAATATAAACAATCATAATCAAACCATGGGTGAGTGTTACCCATATTTGACCTCATCACACTTCTCTTTTCTAAGCTCAATGCCTGAATTATCTGCTGCATATATATTTCAAAATATTTAATTTGTGTAATTAGCCCTAAAGAAATGCTCTATCCTGTTTTAGTTTTGAATTAACTTATCACTACTTTCCTTTGTATATTCATTCCACATTGGGTTTTTTTCCATGTTTAGTGCACATATTAAAATTTGCCTCCTTCTCTATCTTTCAGTCTTTTACTCTTTGATTGATATTTAAGTTCATGGCACAAGATACCAGGAAATGGTCACTATCCCACAATTTGATAAATCTTAAAATAATTTACCCTAGGATAATCTAGCGCATCTACAATACCCAAGTCTAAAACATTGTCCCCTTTGTGTGTGGGGAAAGACACTTCCCCTGCCCAGTCTCCTCTTGTCCTACAATTTAAAATCCTCAGGTTGAATTTATCTAAAAACTGTAATAATAACTTGCCTTTTTGGTTTAATATCCCATCCTTACATTGACGTACCGAGATGTTTAAAAGATTGTCAGTTCCCGAATCCAACACCAAGTTTTCCATACCACTACCTACATGTACGTTAAAATCTTCAAATAGGAGTATAGATACTCCCGGAAATCTAGATTTTATAGATTCTAAATCCTGCCCTGTACAATTAAAGATCCCAATCAAATCTCTTGCTTTAACAGTAGGGGGAATGTATATATTGAATAAAACAATACATTCCATATAACCAATTATAATTACATACATATATAATACTCATTATACATACTAGCCTCAGGGTTCACAAAGTCAAGCAATACAATACAAATAGCCAATCCGCCTTTAGATCTACCATATTTAGAGCTTTTACATGCTGGAGAAACCCAGCTTTTGTATCCTTTCAACCAAATCTCATCCAGATTACCCATCCATGTTTCTTGGAGGAGCAGTATTGAATATTTAGAAATCCAATCTAAACAGGCTCTATCCTCCATTTTTTATTCAAGACCAGCAACATTCTAGGACATTGGAACAATATTTTTGTTACCTACCTTCTGTCAATTTGATGTTTCTAGAGATATCAACGAGCTATCACTCACCCTAATCATATTATTAGACTCTCTCTCTCTCTCTTTATCCTCTAACATAGAGCTATTATCCTCATAATCAGCACTAAAAGTCTCTTCAGATTCCAAAACCACAGAGGAGTTAATATGGACTCCCAATTGCTTCCTACCTCTTCTCATAATACTCTCTAATACGTCCCCTTTTAATGTATGAGTTATCTCAATCAGTTTCAGAAAGGCTGTCATTCTAGGTTGTTTTACTAAAAGAGTACCTTTCTTACCATTAACATTGTCTTTAACTACTTGCTTGTTTTTATTATTCAAGGTTGTTATAATTGTTGTTTCAAGTAACACTCCCAAATTAGCAAAATTATCTTTCTTTTTAAGAACTCTCCTTCATTTATCAACATTCCTTAACAAAACACACAACCATCCTTTATGGGGTCTAACTTGGTACCTATAGACTGATTTTTTTTTTTATCTTCTTTATCTGGCAGGTCCACTGTCACACATCTGCCCATTTCACGGTCCCTAGGGGCTTCCACCGCCATCCATTGCTGCCAACGTCCCCCAGACACCCCTGGCTTGCCCCCCAGAGGGCGGGGCCAAGACAATGGCCCCCTATTCGCATCTCAGAACCAATAACTAGTCGGGGACTACAGCGATGGCGGTTGATCGAAGCCCCAAGGAGGGCTTCACTCAGACAGTGGATCTTGCCTGCCCACTCTTTTACCTGTTTTTTTCTTTTGGAGGCAGGGCCGTGCAATGACGCCAGCATCCGCTCCTCCTCCGAGAGATGAGTGTCAGTAGCGTGTCTCCCGGCCTCCACCAGGAGTCCTCAGCGTGCCGAACACTTTCCCGCCCACCCCGGAGAAGGACAGCCGTCCATAGGACGCCCATCCTTATCCCCTACGCCAGCCCTCAGACAACCAGGGTCCATTCCCGAGCCCGAATCGCCGGCGCAGCAAGCAGAAATCAAACAGCTGCGCCAGCAGGCCGGCTACCTATAGACTGATTTAATATCCAGCCAGTTAATTTTTTTTCCCTAAAATTCCCTTAATCAGATTATATGTGGCTAACTTCACTGTATATGAGTTCTCATTTCTTTGTTTTGGGATTTCTTTTATATATACTGTTGGTAACATTCTCCTTTTAACATTAACTTCTCTTTCTCTATATATTTTAGTTTGGATATATCCTGGGTGCCATTAGAAGCATTTTCTCCCTTTTTATTAACTTTACTAAAGTTTATCTTGTTTTTTTTCCTGATGTTTCAATGTCCTGTCTATCTCTTTCCCAACTGTATTCAATTTTATATCCTTCTCTCTTTTTTCCTTTTTTCCATCTCTATTCTGAGCCTGCTTTGGTCTATTAATATTTCTGACCTCTACATTATGTTTTAATACTGCCTTCCTTTCCTTCAATTCTCCAATCAAAAGATCTATTTCTCTCCTCTCTTTGTTACCAATTTCCTCTGTTATTCCTTGAATAGTTTTCTTCTTTAAAGGGTACCTAAATGAGCAGTTTCTTAAAACTGCAAACTCCAAAATCTGGCTTCATAACAAAGTAAAGTAGAGGCTGCTGTTTACATTTATGCTAAAACTGCATTTATGTAAATAATATAAATGCAGTTTCATAGCTTTTGAAAAATGTAAACATCAGCCTTTCACTTTCAAAAAACAGCCTTGGTTTCTCCCTAAGATATCTACCAAGTCTGTTAAGTAATGAGTCATGATGACATCATCTAAGCCAAAGACAGAGACTCACATATATTTCTATAGTGCTTACTAGTTCTTCTTTCCCTCTTTGTTTTGAATTGTTGTACCACAATGATCAACACCATGTATTAACTTGTGAATTATTTTGATCAGTACACATGTTAGTCTATGAGTTTGTTCATTTTGCTTACTTTAACTTGTGGAAAATGTTTTGCAACCCAGCTGACTTTTTCCTTGGCAAACTGCATTACAGTACAACACTTCAATTACCTGATGATCTAGTGGTTATGTGATACACTGAATTTTGTTTTTTGTTAGCTAGGAGAGACACACTAAGCTGAAAGCTTGTTTACAGGTGTGGCCTGGGAGCACAAGGAAGTGTAATGACTTGCTCAGTGTCACAGAGCAAAGTACTGGTCTGGTTCAGTTCCAAAGCCCATGCTCTCTTGTTAATCCACAAATAAAGCTTTCTTTTTCCATGTGAACCTCCTGCATCTAGCCTGCCTTCTGTTGAACACCCCACCATCCATACCCTGTCCTTAGTACTGCCTGGTGCCGCATATGTGCTTACGGTCTCATGAAGAGAATTATCATACCTCAGATTGTAACCTTGTATCTCAGAGAGCTGTGCACACACATACCAATATGCATAATCAGCTGGCACTGTTAAAAAATGCCTCCCAAATCACTCTCCAGTCCACATTCTCAGTGTTTGACTACTGCTCCCACAGTAAACATTGAGTGCATCACCACCCTTCTGCACAGTGACTGTAATATGTACAGTTCCCCTGTTGTGTTTTTCCCACCTCATTAACGAACAACTAGGTCTTCCTGGACAGCCAAGCAATAAGCATTATGACCCACCAGAAAAACTGCTGTTCATGCCCTCATAAGGGCTGCACTTACAATGGATATCGATATTATTAGCATGAGAGACGTACTAATACCTTGAGCAAATCCACCCAACTTCCAGTGTCAGTCTATTCCTTTATCTGTGATCTGCAGAACCCTGCAGGACAGTTCCCAGCAATTCTTCTTCAGTACTTTTCTGTGCTTTACTCCACAATTTGAGTTGGCTGGCTACCACCCTTCCAAATCTTGAATGAGCTACATACAACTCCCTCAATACTGTCCTAACAAACATCAACACTCTCTCCCCCCCCCCACCCGAGGGTAATCTCCTTACACTGAATTCAAGTAACAGTTTAGGTGCAGCCCTGCCTCTAGTGTTGTCGCTTCGGCACAGCTGCTCATACACACAGTCAGATAGTGATCACGATGTTGGCAGCCCACATTTCAGATCTCACAGTGATCTGTCAACGTCCTCCTTCATGTCATCAACTAACCTGACTATAGCTATACCCTGCTGGAATGGTCTCTTCAGTCCCTCTCTGGCATTCATTCTTCTCACCTGCTCCCCACACCAAAAACTGGTGAGTTCACTACCCTTCTGCATCATGAATGTGTTTAGTACAGTCTCCCATGTTATTTTTACATATTAATAATAAATATGATTCTCTGGTAAGCCAGGCTGATAGCTGCATTGCACAAGTGGAAAAATAGGCTTTCCTCCCCATGTAGGATCTAAGCCACCTATGATTAGGCACTATTAAATGACGTGCATAATGATGTGCACACCCATCATTTAGCAGTGCCTAATCAAATGTAGCCTAGATATTTTAAGGATGAGAACGCCCATCATTCCCCTTGTTCTCTGTTGCCATCAGCCTGACTTACTGGAAATATATGTTTATATTTGATATGTCAAAATAAAATGGGGACTGTACTACTTGCATTCATGATGCAGAAGGGTGATGAGCTCACCAGTTTTTGATGTGAGGAAGAATAGTGAGACTGAATACCAGAGGGGGGACTGAGAAGGCCACTCTTGCAAGGTACTGCTATATTCAGAGAAGGGGAAGACAGAGGAGAGAAATATGAGCAGATTACTGTGAGAAATAAGATGTGGGCTGCCAGCACTTTGATCACTACCTGACCCCGTTGTCCTGGCCAACAATCCCCTTCCCATAAAACCAGTTCATGCAATTGTCCAAGGCTGTGTGTGGATATTAATGTATGAAATAGCTGCCACTACGCCGTTGGCCTGCAGTCCCCTGGCCCTGTAAAACCGAAATCCTTACCATATATTATTGACTCACCTTACTCGTAACCAATTGACCATCTGCTGTACCATTGTTTATACTGCCCTGTAATATGTGCCTACTGTACCTTGCTTCTTACTTCTTTGTAATATGTGCCAACTGTATTCCCTCATCTTGTCTTGCTGTTATTATGCGGTTGTGTCCTCAGAATTTTTCCTCCTATATTGCCCATGCTGTCAGCTCGTGTTTGATATGTTGTCTTTGTACCATTATGTTGTACTTTGTACCATAATGTTGTACTCTCTCGGGTCGTTCCTGAAAATAGGCATAATACTTGTCTAGTGTACTTACCCGGTAAACAAAAGCTAAATAAATAATAAATAAACATGTTCAGTCACTTCACTACCAGTCTAGTATTGCTTGTAAAGTACTTTTGGATACAATGTGTACGAAAACCACTATATAAATGCTGATTCTTATTATTATTATTATTTCCCATGGAAAAAGAAGACAAGACAAGCATATATTTTAGTTTCCAGAAAGTATGAATTCTAACATTGGACTGAACACGAACTTTGCTACAAAAAAGTGGTGGCTCTAGGGGGTGGTAAAGGGTGTAGCTGCACCCCCCCCCCACACACACACACAGTAATGTACTTGCATGCTGCTGCTGCATTTTACTTTGTTGAAGAAGTCTGATTTATTGATTGTACAAATGTTTACATTCAAATTATGGATTACATTTGTATGTTCTGTCAAAAATGTACTAGAAAAGAATAGCAGAAAATATAAAGGTTTAATAAACATGTTAAAAAGTGCATATTAAGCATGCACACCACCCCAGCACCCCCACTGTAGCATCTTGGATCCACCATAACCACTAGACCACCAGGTTATTCAAGATTTATACTGCACTGTGGTTTGCCACAGAGAAAGTTGGTCGGATTAAAACACAATTTCAGCACGTTAAAATAAACAAAATGAACAGAACCATAGCCTAACGTGTATTATACAAAACAATGCACATGATTTTGACCATTTGGGTGAAACAATTCTATACAAAGGAAAAAAATAACTAGTTAGCACTATAGAAAGCCATATATCTTTCTGACTTTGGCTCCAATGATGTCATCACATAACACATTTGGCGGCCATTTTAGGAAGCAGGTAAGACAGTTTTTTGAAATTAGAAGGCTGATTTTACAATATTCAAATGATCTGGATCCACATTTAGGTAAATTATATAAATGTAGTTCTAGCCTAAATGAATACAGCAGCCTTTCCTTTAGTCACCTACGGAATCAGATTTTTGAATAGTTTGTTGTCAAAATGTTGTTTAGGTATCCTTTAAATTCTCCTTTTCACATTGGTTCACTTTTTCTACATTTTTCTGGTTAGATACTTTCCCTGTTCTGATTGGACTATTGCTTGCTAAATGATTCCTAGCAGGCAGTTGGATACACTTTTTTATCCCATCAACCCTATGTTCTTTTACTGACCCACCGACATTCCCTTTTGAATCATTATGATCCATTCCTTCTAGTCGCCTCATCTCATAAGTCTGGGGAAAATGAACATAAAATTCAGTAAATGCACAGAAAAGTGTAGTTAATTCCAACAACTGGACATTACCAAATGAGATCTCTTTTTTTAGTTCATCACGCTTAGATATTATAGCCTCCCCACCGCCAGATCCTTTATTTTTAACCTTTTGCAAATCCTCTTTACCCCTGACTCAAAATATAACCTTTGTATCTTGGACGGTTCAAGATTATTTACCAATTGATCGATTTTAACCTGAGGCTTTAAGTAGGGTGTCAAAAAGGAGTCAAATTTTTGCAAAAAGGATTCATTATTACTATAATTATGGTTAACCTGGAGATAAATCTGTTTTTCAGGCTTATGAACCTCTGTTGAGGGTTGTGGGACCTCTCCTTCAGTCAGATCCACACTAATCCCAATCTCATTTTGCTCCAAACTTGAAGTACAATTATCCCTAAATACATCACTTCCATCCACCCTACCCATTTCATAAGCCTCAGACACTAAAACCTTATTCCTAGACAAATTAAGAGGGGATTGTATATTATTTCTACAGTAACTCTTCTCACTTTGTTTTTTGAAAGAATTAAGATCTGATACATGTAATTCTGATCCAGTGATGTCTATTAAATTTCTGGAGTTACTTTCTATAACCTGACATAGTGATTTCTCCTCCAGCTTTCTAATTTCCTCTAACTATGGATGTGTACTCCTTAGACTTTGTGACTTCATCTCACTTGTTTTTGCAGGAGATGATGTCATTTTTGGGTCAAAAACTTTGTTAATTTTCTAATTATCCCTTAGTTCCATTTGATTACCATTTGGACACAAATATTGGGTTACCTTCTGGGCAGGAAGAGACCTGTCTAGCCCAACAACACCTTTTTTTCCTTTTCCTTTATCAGCCTTATGGCTATATGTTCTTGATTTTTTTGGCTGCATAATCTCTGATCATACAGAATTACAGTTTTTACAGAACAACAAAGAATGAAAAAGACAATAAAAAGTAGCACAAAGTACCCTTGGTACTAATTTTATCAATATCTTTTCATGGTCCACTTTTTTAATTTTCTTCTTAACTCTCCACGTCAAAACTGAAGTTCTACTTGAGAGCTCCTTTGTCCACTTCACAACCACTATAGCCTCTGCAGTAGCTAATAGCTTTAAAAAGGAACATAGTACAGACATTTGATGTAACCTTGGAGCCAAATCCTTACAGGAATGGATCACAATTAAAAGGCAAATAATTTAGCAATTATTGAATGAATGAGGTGCAGTACGGGGACATCAAGGAGGGTAGAGGGGTAGATGGGGAAATCAGCTGGGGGAAGGTGAGGATAATGATGGGGGGAACATACCAGAGCAAAGTGAGCAAAAAATCAGTTGTGAGGGCTAAGTTAACATAGGGCTAGTGCAATCTGACAGCACCTCATACAGAACATAAAGTGCAAGTTATTAGCTCAAGTGAACTAATTCCTTTGTTTAAGTGCAGGGGGGCAGGAGGAAGGTGAGGGTAAGGGATAGGGTAGGGAAGGATGAGTTATACCTGGAACTGGCCCCTTCAGAGTGTGGAGATCACTGCCAGAGAGGGAATGAGGCAAGGACTTAGAATAAGGGGCAGGAGTAGGCAAGGACAAGTTGGGTAGAGATAGTAGAAGGGATGGTAAAGGGAAGGAGGAGGAGCAGCGGTGGGAGAAACTTGTCTAAGACTAGGCCTCTTCAGGATGCTGAGAACCCTGCCAGAGAGCAAAGTCAGGCAAGGACTAGGGTAGAAAGGATTGAGGGGGAGGGGGAGTGAAGGAAGAGTAATTGCCCAGTGCTGGGCCCCTCCAGGATGCAGAGAACCCTGCCAGGGGATAGAATTAGGAAGACATGCTGGGCAGAGGGAAATAGGAGGGATAGAAGAGGAAAGGAAAAAAGGGAGGGAAGGAAGAAACTTACCTGAGAGTAAACATCGCCAGGGTGCTAATAATCCCAAAAGAGGGCAGATTTAGATGAGGACAAGTTGGGTAGAAAGGAGAGATGAGGGAAGAGGAGGCTTGCCCAGTGCTAGACCACTCCAGGATGCTGAGAACCCTGCTAGAGGTCAAAACTAAGCAGGGGCAAGTTGGTAACATAGATAGAAACAGATTTTGATGGCAGATAAGGACCACTTGGCCCACCCAGTCTGCCCATTTCTCTACCTAATGGATAAGCTGCAGATCCTAGTTAACCAGCAGCCTACTTCTTCCTACCCCCAACCCCTAGAATTGCCTTATGACTGTCCCAGAAGGTTAGGGGTAGGAGTGAGAGGGTAAGCGGTGATGGGAGAGGACGGCATGCTGAAAAGCAGGCTCAGGGGGAAGATTTAATAGGGGATGTGAGTTATAGAGAGGAGCAGAGGTATAGGACGAGGGTTAAAGTAAGAGCAGTTAGATGAGAGAAAGTTGTGTAAGACAGAGGCAAGGGAGTAGGAAGAGGAGAAGTGTTGTATTTGTAGGGGTGAAGAGAGTTTCAGATTTGTGGGAAATGATGGGTGAAGCCTGACTGACCAATGAGCATGGTTCGACAGTGGACCAACAAAGTGTGATTGTCAGAGGATCTGAGGGAGTGGGGGGCAGTGAATATGAGGTAGGGAAGTTCTCCAAACAAAATTTAGAAGTGAGTTTGCCACAATGAGTGAGGTGCCTGTTGGCAAGCGGGGGAAGGGACAGGGCATGGTAGAGGTCACAGTGATGTGTGCATGACGGAGCATCAAGGGCAAAATGACAGAAGGAGTTAAAGAGCATGTCCAGTCTGGTTAGGGAGGATTTGGGAGCAGCACCATAGACTACATCACAGTAGTCAAAAATTGGGAGGATCATCTTCTGGACTAGTTCATGCCAAGCCGTAGGAGGGATGCAACTACGGTTTCTGAATAAGGCACCAAGCTTGGGGTGCAGTTTTTCAGGATGGCATCAACGTGGCCAGAGAAGCTGAGGTGTTGGTCCAACCAAACCCCAAGGTATCTGAATGAGGAGCTGTCCTCTAGGATAGTCCCATCAAGGGCATGGAATGTAGGTAAAGGGTGGAGCCTAGAGAGTCTCTGCCTAGTGCCAATGGACTTGGAGACCGTCTTTTAGGCATTTAGAAATAGATGATGTGAGGCAAACCATAGCTGAACCTGGTGGAAGTCATGCTGAAGGGTGGCTGCTACATTGGCGGGGCATTTGCCAAAGGAGAACAGGAAGGCGGCAACAGCATACATACGGATAGAGGAAGAGGGGAAGCATACAGAGGGCAAGTCATTTAGGAAGATGGAGAAGAGAATGGGTCCAACTATCGAGCCCTGTGGGACTCCTGTGAAAATGGGGGGGGAGATTGTATCCTGGATCTTGACTGATTGTGTTCTGCCTGAGAGAAAAGCTTTAAACCACTTTTGCACAGAAGTAGACAACCCAGCAGCCGTAAGGGAGTTAAGAAGTAGGGCATGAGAGACTGTGTCGAAAGCCTTGGCGAGGTCGACAAAGATGGCAGAGGTAATGAGGCAATAATCCATCCCGGTGAGGATGGAGTCAATGTGCCTGATTAGGGAGGTGGTAGTGGAATGGTTCTTCCGAAAGCCAGATTAGAACGGGGTGAAAAAGGAGGAGTCATCGAGGAAGGAGGTAAATTGAGAGAGGACCAGGTATTCTTGGAGCTTAGCAAGGGCAGGGAGGAGGGAGATTGGGTGAACATTTGCAGGCAAGGAGTGGTCACCACCCTTTGAGAGAGGGAGGACTACCGCATGTTTCCAGGATGAAGGGACAGATGAGGATGAGAAGGAGAGATTTAGAATTAGGGACAGGGAGTAGGCTATAGCAGAAGTTGAAAGGTACAGGAGTTTAGGGTCAAGGTCATCCGGTGTTGAACCTTTAGAAGGATTGAGAGAGAGAAGGATTAAGAGAGAGAAGGGTCATTAGTGTGTCCTCTGGGGAGACAGCAGAAAAGGAGAAGGAAGGGTGGATGTGTTGGGGTTGAGTGCTGGGTGTGGGCGGATGAGGAGGGGGGAGATTGGAGGGGAAGGACTTTAGAAGTGCTGTGGCACAGGAGGTATAACAGAAGTTAAACTCTTGAGCCACTGCACATGGTTCAGAGACCAGTGAGTTGTTTATTTTAAGCACTGGGGGAGGCGGATGTGAAGGGGAGAGAACAGGGCATGGACTGCTTTCCAGAATTTGGAGGGGGAATTGATGTTTTTGAGAAAAGAGTATTTAAAATATACAGACTTGGCAAATCTGGTAGCTTTTGTGCAGGCGTTTAACATGTGATACCTGGCATAATCTGGAAGAAGCTGGGAGGCCTTATGTTACCTCCAAGCTTTGTCTCGCTCCCTGAGATAGGTCAGTAATTCGGGGGAGACCCAAGGATGATGGTTGCCATGAACTCTAGTGTGTTTAAATGGAACATGGGACTTCCATGTAGTTAGAAATTTATCTTTAAAATAAGCAAGGGCTTGGTCAATGGAAGGGGCAAAGGCAATAGGGGACCAATTGGAGCTGGCCAGTTCATTAAGAAAGGGGATTAAGGTTCGAGGAGCTGAAAGAGTGGAGTTGCAGAATTTTGTGTGGCAGTTTTGGTCTATGGACTTTCATGACTACGAAGATTGGGAGATGATCACTGAGGGCATCTGGAAGAATGCCTGATTTAATGACTTGGTGGGGGTGAGAGATGAAATGACAGTGCCACTGTTCATGAGGTGGGGTTTCAAAAAGCCCATTTTGAACATTTGTAGCAAAAATAACAAAAAGAATTCCCATAAAATTGGGATACTATTACACTACCTCAAAAAGTAAGGAAATTCATTGCAAAAGACTTTGTTAAAACATCAGTTAGGGTTCCTACCAAAGCAACAAAGGCAGGGAAATTCATTGTTAGGGTTTCCACCACTAACACCCCACCCCAGCCAATCCTGCCACTGCAACCACACCCCCACCCTCCACACACCAACAAGCGTCAGGGTCTGCTTCAGGGTCATCGGCCCTAACGCTCACCCCATTTTGCCATTCTGTACCATCTCTGCTTCCTTACAGATGGAATGGGGAGAGTGTTAGGGCTGATGACCCTGAGGCACACCCCAATGCTTGTTGGTGTGTGGAGGGTGGGGTGTGGTTGCGGTGGTAGGGTTGGGGGGGATGTTAGGGTTTCCAACACTAACACCAAATTTCCCTGCCTTTATCGCTTTACTAGGAACCTTAACTGATGTTTTAACTAAGTTTTTTGCAATAAATAATATATGGTGTGGTGTGCGTTATGAGAATTTAGTTCAGACACAAGGTGTGTGATGCTACATAAACCTAGAAAGCGAAGCTCGAGGAGTTTATTCAAGCATCACACCCTGAGGGTGTGAATTAAATCCGAGTAATCAACCCACTCCATATTTTATGTTATATTTTTTATTTTATTATTTATTGAATTCTAGGAATATAAAACCTTTGAGCTAGAAGCTCATTTACAGAGGTTCCACATAGAAGAATAAGCGACAAAGTGTAACATCACAATAGACCAAACAATTACAACAAAATTCATAACAAGACGCAAACAGCATTGTGCATTTGAGAACAGTTCCATTCCTTACAAACAATTTGCATACAGAAGTAAGAAAACTAGTATATAGATATAAGATAGAGATATAGATATAATTGCTAGACATCAATTTTTCCCCTCCCCCATGTTAGTCATCCTGATTTCGTAGTCATGCTGGCTGCTTGGATTTATAAGCAATAAAATGAATATTGCAATTCTTGAATAAGCATTTGCCAATGCCAAAGTTTATCGTTGGAATTGCTGTTGGTACGCACCGATTGGCAGGACTACAGTTCCCAGCAGAAAGAACAAGTTATGCCACCAAGTTCACATTCCCGTTGAAATACAGTGAACTGCATACCTGTTTCCTCAAATCATGATCTGACTCTGAATTGTGAAGATGTGTCCATGGTTCAGAAGATGAGGGCACTGGAGCTCCATCATGGGCGGGGGAGATGTTATGGTTAGAAACCCTAACACCCCGGGTGTTTGTTGATATTTGCACTACAAATTTTCAGCATGGCCTTTTGTGACCCCCACCTCATGAAAGCATTTGGGACCTCTGCTCATGGACAGTGGCACTGTGATTTTCTTTATCTGTCCCGCACACTGATTTCCTACAGCGACTGCGCTATTCTGAGCCGGAAGTGCGAAAACACATTTCAGCCAGGATGTGAAAAACAAAAGCTGTACTGTTCATGAGGAGGTGTAAAAAAATGCCAATGTTAAAAATCTGGAGTAAAAATATTACAAATTCGCGAACTTACGTGTGTGAGTGGAAACTGCGCAACGCACACTCGTAACACAGTCATTATATAGACTTTTGTCACCAAATTTTCAACATACTGTAGGTATTTTTAGACCTCCACTCATGAACAGTGTCATTGTGATTTTTGTAATCTGTCCCAAACACTGAATTTCCCACAGCAACCGTGTTATTCTACGCCGGAAGAGCGAAAACACATTTCAGCCAGGATGTGAAAAACGACAGCTGCACTGTTCGTAAGGAGGTATAAAAAATGCCAATGTTGAAAATCTGGAGAGAAAATATTACATAATCGCGATGTTACAAGTGTAAGTGGAAACTGCGCAACGCATGCTCGTAACACAGTCATTTTTTTTGGAATTTTTTCACCAAATTTACAACATAGGCTTTTTGGGAGCCCACCTCATGAACAGTGACACTGTTGTTTTGTTAATTGGTCCAGAAAGGTGCTTCCATGCAGTGACTGCAAAATCACCTTTCAGGACCAAATAACCACATGACAGTCACCGAATTCATGAGGTGGGGTCCCAAGAACCCCATGTTGAAAATTTGGTGCCAAAATTCACACAAATGGCTGAGATATGCACCAAAGTTGAAAAAAAAAGTTTATGCCATTATACAGCTTACCGGCATTTCTTCCGTTTGTGGTCAGCTTTGAAGAGTGCAGACATGTTCCCATTCCACCGAAAATCGTCACGCCGGCTCCAGAGTTAAGTATGGGTGAGGTGTGGGGAAGTGGAGTGCGGAGTTGGGGGAGGGGGAACGGCAGACTGCGAGGGACCGTTTTTCAGGTTTGCAAGTTAAAAAAATAAATAAATCCAGCGCAGGAAGGTTTTATTTTTTAACAGGGACTTTGGCATGCTGGGGTGGGCTCCCAGTGTGCCAACAGAGTGTTTGTTTGGGTGGGGCTGTAGACGACTGGTACTGGGCACCCTGTTGGCACATAATGAGTGTTTGGGGGGGAACAAGAGCCGAGGAGGATTGGACACCCCCCTTGGCACACAAAAAATGGAGGGGCATTATGCCGACGGGGAGTGGGCTGCCCCGTTGGCAAATGAACTTGGAGGGGGCATGCCGACAGGGGGATTGGGCATCCCTGTTGGTTTGTTTATTTGAAATGGTGAGGGGGCATGTCAACAGCCTGGGCTCAGCGCGTTCACACGGCTGTAAGCTACAGCCGTGTGAACGTGCAACCAGGAATTTAACAATGCAGGAATGCAGCATCAAAGGACTGAGCCGCGCCACTATTAGTGCGGCTCTGTCCTTTGAAAATTTGGCCAACTCCGCTCCAACAGCTGAAATGGAGTCATCGGCAGTATGCAGACTGATTCGCCTGCCACTTACCTGCCCCTTGAAATGGAGCTTTCCACAGGGCACACCCCTGTATAGTACCTCTTATAGCACTGAGTTCATCTGCGCCTGCACGCCATGACGAACTCAAAAAGGAAAACCCTCACCTTATAATGTTAAAACGGGCTTTGGCCATTTTGATATTGCTGAAAACTGAGGTAACGACTGAATGATGTGACTGTGTTCATGTGAGAAGGGGAGAGAATGACTGATGCAGCCTCCTTTACGAGAAATGCCATAGCATTAGTATGGTCCAATAGTGAGACTGACAGAGAGTGAATAGGACAGGGAGATTAACTGGTGTTGGTCTCAAACAGTGCTGGTAGTAAAGGTACAATTCTTTTCTTTTAAAACAAAATACTAGAAGAAGTTACAAGCTGATGTCAGAGGTTGTGGGCTGTCATGGAAACGGCACAACACAATGTGCCATTCTCTAAGTCATGCTGGTCGCGGGCGAGTGGACAGATTTACAGAGGAGCTACTTTTATGTCAGGCAGTGAGCGGGTTAGTAAGGTTTGTTTTTATTTATAGCTGTTTGTATTCTTTAGAGTGATGTGTTTTGTTATACTCAAAAACCACCAAATCACTGAACGCAGCACTCAAGATTGTCAAAACCAGAGTCGCTGTTCTGTGAGTGAGCACGTTTTTTGCTATAACAGCTGTCCATCTTCATTGAAAAAATGGCCAGTTATTGCAAAATAATAATACTAAAACACTGAGACAGTAGCTTTACCTTAGCACTCCAGCTGAAATGGCAACTTAAACAGATGGCATTTTAGCCTATTTTTAAATGCATCCACCAAAAGGGAATTCCTAAGATGACAAGGGAGGGAGTTCCAAATAATCAGGGCCATCATCAAGAACATGGTATCTCCAGAGAGTTTAAGCTATACTGTTGGGATAGTCAGACAAAACTCCTCTATGGAGCAGAGCAAGCAACTGGGAGTATACCAGACTAAATGGCCACTCAGGTTGCCCAGTCGCAATCCGTGCAGGGCTGCCCCAATCTGTGCAGGGCCTTCTAAGTTAACAGCATAGTCTTAAAGATGGTCAACACGTAATTGGAAACCAATGAGATGCAGCACAGGTATAATATTTTCAGGGTATGATGATCAGGAGATTAACCTGGCGGCGGCACTTTACACCAGCTGTAGGCGGCACACTAAGCTCCCTGACAGACCCAGGTAGAGAACATTACAGTAGTCGAGCCAGAAGGTCACAAATTCATGAACTATGGTTATCAGATCCTCAATTAGGGTCTAATTCAGGAGATATTCCTAAACTGAAAAAAAATCCGTTGCAGGCCATTGCTGACATACGGACTTTTAGCATCAGCCCAGTGTCCACAATAACTACCAGATGGTTAACCTTATTCACAGTGGTCAGAGTTGTGCCATTTAAAGGTGGCCATATCATGGCATCCCATCTGGCAGCTGACCTGCAAGGACCTGGTTCCAACAGTAGCACCTCCATCTTGATTGGGTTTAAGCTCAGTCAGCTAGAGGCCATCCAATCCATGATCTCCAGTGGGCACTGCTTAAGTACAGACTGCTACCTACCCCTCAGGTGTAAAAGACAAATACAGCTGAATACCATCTGTATAGCAGTGAAAACTCGCACCTTACCTGCTAATGACCAGTTTCAATGGGAGCATATACATTGAGAATAACATGGGTGACAGAACAGATCCCTGCAAAACCCACTGCTCACCACAGCTGTCTGTGATGATAAAGTCTTCATCATGACCCACTGTAAGCTGCCACACTGGAAAGATTCATACCCTTTTGACGCTGTCCCAGTAAATCTCCTGTATTTCACATGGCACTTCATCAACACCTAATAATCCCTGGTGTCAAATGCTGATAAGCGGTCAAGGAAACAACAACAGAGAATCAACCTTCTCACACCAGGATCATTAAATACCTTTACAAGTACAGACTCTACTGTGGTGAAGCCAGTCACCCAATTGAATTGGCTCACAGGTGTTGAACTTCTCACGGTGTGCTTTGAGCTGCGTTGACACAACCTTTTTAATAACCTTTCCCAGATAAAGAAGGCTTAAGGTCTGTGGCTAGCAACTCCAGGTCCAAGTATGGCTTCTTCAGGAGGAGTCTCACAGAGGCTTGTTTAAAAGAATCAGGAAAACAACCATTCAAAGGAAATACTAGACAGTGCCTGCAAACAGTGATCCCAGGGCATGGCAGCAGCCCATCAGCAGCCGCATAAGTCCTGGATCCAACTCACAGGAAATGGAGCACAGTGCTGTGACCACTTCAAGCACATCGCTTACAGAAACTGGATGAAAGTCACTCCAGACTCTCAGGGTGCCCTCATGCCTCTCCTCACAACCACTGCTCACCCTTGACAGACCACCTGAAATAATACCAGCCCTAATGGAGGACACGGTTCCAGAAATACTGCCCAAACATGTCACATTTAAGACAAAACTGTTCCGGTCTGCAGATAGGCAAGATGAATAAGCATGTCTACAGTACAATGAGTTGTGCCAACCTGTTCTTACCAGAGGCAATAACCTGTGACAAGAATTCTGCCTTTTTCAGAGTTTCTGCCTTCTGACAGTCTGTATAATGAGACCTCAAATCCATCTTTTTTTTTTTTTTTTTTTAATTGTTTAACCAGAAGTAGCACACTAAGCTGAAAGCTTGTTTACAGGTGCGACCTGGGAGCACAGGAAAATTAAGTGACTTGCTCAGGGTCACAGAGTATGCAAGTGGGGGCTCTGGGATCCAAACCCAGGTCTCCAGATTTGCAACTCAGAGCCCTGGACCACTGCACTATACTGCCTCCCACTCTGTGGATCTTATCCACAGAGCTGGCCCTCTTCTGGAACACTCCTTTATTCTGTTGCCTTCAGTCTCATAAACTTATTGTTAAACCACGGTGAGCTTCTGCAGGAGGTCAGCTGATGGACACAGATTGGTGTGATAGCATCCAGCACCACAGAGATGGCCAAATTACAGCCCTCAATGGCTGCCACTGTATCATCAATGCATGCTACTTTCATACCTGAGATGTGCAGTATGCCCAGGAGCTTCTCAGGCTCGAAATTGTACAATAGGTGATAGCAGACCATCTCTGTAGGGAGGTAATTTTGGAGAGGGGTCCCTGCAAAGAACTGGACAACATGGTAATCCTACAGGTATCACAAACCATGGGTTTGCATCAACCTGGCACAAATTTCCATGCTAGTCCACCCTGTACTGTGTCTTGCCCCAATGCTCACCCCTCTGTGACGTTGGCACACCACAGACACCTGAACCCTTGAGCCAAGTCACCAGTACCACTGAATCAAGCCAAGGATGACTGCCCAAACCTCAGGTGGAGTGTGGTCTTTTTTCCCATGCTTTACCTTACTGTTTCCCAGTATCAGGACAAATTATGTAGCTGAGATCAGTTATGATAGCACTTTTGTTAGAGACCCCCGACATTCACAAAAATAACCTTTCTCAAATTAACATGACTAGTCACTTATATCTTGCTAAACAGTTGCTACTTATTTAAAAGATAAAAAGATTGCATTCAGGAAAAACATGAAAATAACCATTTATTAAACAGTAACTGCAAGGACTTAACTCTAACTCAAGCTGGTCTCACACTTCTAGATAGAAATGTTACATAAACTTGCAGAAGTAAAATAATAAGATTATACCAATTAGATAGACCCTTTCTTTCCTTTCAGTCTTTCGAGATCTAATGACTTGCTCAGAATATCTCCCCCGTCCTACTTCAGACAGATAGTCTGATCCCTCTTTAGATCTATCCCCTTCTCTCCCTCCCTGACCCTGTTAGACCCATGTTATTTTCAGAGCTCAAAAGAAGTCTCTGTAACAAGGATTATGGCTGTGTTTGAAGTTCTCTGAAATGTCCTACCTTTTGTTACACTTGCAGTGCCCACCTCCCACCCTCCCTCCCCCAAGGAGGCCATGTTGCCAAAGGTGACCCTTTTAAAGCCTGGGCCATTCTGTCACCTCTGAGACACACGATTACAGGCCATTTGGTTTTCAGTAAAAATTCACACTTTGCATGATTTTTCTGAATATACATTATACAGAGGTATGCAACAAATTGAGTAGGCTACCTCCCAGTGTACTAAATGTCCATTTTGTTGATGGACTGACCTGGTGCTTGACTGAGATGGGGACTGCACTGCAGTGAGGAATCCCAAACGGATGAAACGCATGCCTGTAGTTTGCTGCTCTCTGTCTAAACCGCAACAGATCTAAAAGCCTGTTCAGGGCAATGTTTGTTCCAATTCAGCCTTGTCAGCCTGCTCTACACAAGAATTTCCATATCGTTAGCCACAGTACACTGCACTCAGTCTGAGGCTTTAGGTTAGAATGTATGTATGCAACTGAGTCTTACCTGATCCCCCCTTCCCCCTAGCAGGGCCCCCAGGTCATAGAAACATAGACTTTGATGGCAGATAAGGACCGCTAGGCTCATCTAGTCTGCCCATTTCCCTACCTACAGGATAGGCCGCAGATCCTAGTTAACCAACAGCCTATATCTTCCTGCCCCCCACAAGAATTGCCTTATGTCTGTCCCATGCATTCTTGAATTCTCCCACAGTTTTAGACCCCACAACTTCCTCAGGAAGGCTGTTCCATGCATCCACTACCCTCTCTGTGAAATAATACTTCTCATATAGCCCCTGAACCGCCTCCTTCTATCTTTAAATTGTGTCCCCTTGTTCTTGCAAGTCTCTTTTTCTGAAAGATGCTACCCTTTTGGACTTTGTTGATTCCTTGAGGTACTTGAAAGTTTCTATCATGTCCCCCTCTCCTTCTTTCCTCAAGGTATACATATTAAGCTCCTTTAGTCTCTCCTGATGATGGCTTCTCTTGCAGACCCTGCACCATTTTAGTTGCCCTCCTCTGGACTGCCTCTATCCTGTCTATGTCCTTGTGGAGCCGGGGTCTCCCAGAACTGGACACAGTATTCCAGATGGGGTCTCACCAACTGTCTGTACAGAGGGATAACAACTTCCTGTTTTCTGCTGATGATGCCTCTCCCTATACATCCCAGTATACCCCCAGCCCTCCCTACTGCCTTCTCACATTGCTTGCTAACCTTAAGGTCATCTGATATGATTACCCCCAGGTCCCTTTCCTGTTTTGTTGTTGTTACTACCTCCCCAACAATTGTGTATTCTTCCCCTGGGTTCTTGTTTCCCAGGTGCATTATTTTGCACTTTTTTGCATTGAATCCTAGCTGCCATACGTCTGACCATTCCTCCAACCTTGCCAAGTCCCTTTTCATCCTTTCCGCCTCCTTGTGTATCAACCCTGTTGCAGATCTTTGTGTCATCTGCAAAAGGCATACTTTTCCTTCAGTCCCTCTGCAATGTCACTGATGAAGACATTAAAAGGACTGGACCCAATCTGAACCCTCGGTACCCCACTGGTAACCGCCTTTCTTCAGAGTGGACTCCATTTGCAATTACCTTCTGTGTCCTGTTGTCCAGCCAATGTTTTACCTAGGCTACCACCCTGGGACCCACTCCCAGGCTGGTTAATTTGACTAATAATCTTTGTGTGGACTGTGTCAAATGCCTGCTAAAGTCTAGGTAGCCATGTCCACAGCCCTCCCTGGTCTACTACTTTGGTCACTCAGTCAAAGAAATCTATTAGATTCGCCTGACATGACCTTCCCACTGTGAACCCATGCTGCCTTGGATCCTGTGCTCCACTGACCTCTAGGTACTCAACTATTCTTTCCTTCAGAAGTGACTCCATCACTTTCCCTACCACAGAGGTCAGACTGACAGGTCTGTAGTTTCCTGCCTCTGTCTTGGTCCCACTTTTGTGAAGGAATCACATCCGCCTTCCTCCAGTCCTCAGGTACCACATCATCCTCCATGATTTATTAAAAGAGTAGCCAGTGGTTTCACTAGTTCCTTCCTTAATTCTTTTAGAATTCTGGGGTGAATTCCATCAGGACCCATTGCTTTGTCCACCTTCAGTTTTAGGGTTCTTGCAGAACCCTTTCTTCTGTGAAAGGACTGGATCGACCCCCTATCAAGAGTGCTTCTGTTAATTGGATTAGGCACTTCCCCTCCTCTTTTGAATACTGAGCAGAATATTGCGTTCAGTATTCCTGCTTTTTCACTGTCCCCCTCTGCCCACCCACCGTTCATTCTATTCAGCCTCACTATCCCTCCCTTTGTCTTTCTACGCTCGCTGATGTACCTATAAAAGGTTTTATCCCCCTTCCTAACTGAGTTGGCTATCTTTTCCTCAGTTTGGGCCTTTGCTATTCTGACTTCCCTTCCTGCTTCTTTCTGCCTTAACTGGTACAGCTCTCTGTCCTGCTCCTTCTGTGTTTCCTTATACTTCCGGAATGCTATCTTTTCTTCCTGACTTTCACAGCCACCTCTCTTGAGAACCATAGTGGCTTTTCTTGTTTGATTTGTTTATTTGCTTCACACAAAGGCTTGTTGCCTCTGTGATGGCAGTTTGATCATTCCCCATTGTTGCTCCACACCTCCTTCTAGCCTGTTTGCTAGTGCTTTTCTGAGGCACTCTCCCATCTTGCCAAAGTCAGCCCTCCTAAAGTCCAGTACCCTCACTTTTGTATGGCTTGACTCTGTAGCTGAGTTTAACGTGAACCACACTGTTTGATGGTCACTTGTCCCCAGATGGCAACCCACTTCTAGATCTGAGATCCTCTCACTGCCCCATTTGAGAGTACGAGGTCTAAGATTGCTCCCTCACGAGTGGGTTCTGAAACTAGCTGTCTAATGCCTGCCACCTGTAGGGCATCAAGAATGGACCTGCTCGTGGATGTGGCTGCAGCAAATGTGCTCCAGTTAACATCTGGCATATTCAGGTCTCCCATCAACAGTATCTCCCTTTCTCTGCCATTCTAAGAATGCCTTCCATCATATCCTTGTCCATTCCTTCCCCTGACATGGGGGTCTGTACACAACCCTGTGCGGTTGTGGTGCCTTTCCAGTCTCAAGGTGACCCACAGTGCCTCCTCTCCTCCCTGTTTACTCTTTTGTTCAGTTGCTTTTATCCCTTCCTTAACATGAGAGCTACTCCTCCCCTCTTCTCCCTGCCTGTCTCTCCTGTAAGTTATGTACCCTGGTATGTTAACATCCCAGTCATGGTTCTCTGTGTACCATGTTTCTGTGACTGCTACGATATCCAGGCATCCTCTTCCATTAAGGCCACCAGCTCAGGGAGCTTGTTGCCCAGACTACGGGCATTGGTACTCATTACCTCCATTTCCTGATGGCCTTACCCCCTTTTGCCCCATCCCTGTCCTTCTGCCTTTGTCACTTTCTCCATTTACCCCTGCCCTTCTCCCTATCGACACCTCCATGTTGGTATTTGCCACACTTACTACAGTGATTGTTTGGGGGGGGCTAGGATTTTCCTGCTCCTTTCCAGTGCCTCCCCCCTTGGCTAGTTTAAAAGCTTGCCAATGAAGCATTTAAACCTATCTCCTAGGATTCTGGTTCCCCTCCCGGACAGATGCAGCCCATCATGCCCATATAGGCTTGCATCTCTCCAGGTGGACCCCCAGTCCCCAATGAAGCCAAATCCCTGAGCTCCACACCAGTTTTTCAACCACTGATTGAATCCATGATGCGGAACACCTAGCCTCTCTATGCCATAGATGGGTAGCACCTCCGAGAAGGTTACCGTCGTGCTACTTGACTAAGGCCCTCTCCAATTCTAAAACTCTTCCTGCACTTCTCTAATCCCTTTCTTAGCCAGGTCATTTGTCCCTAGGTGGACAATGACATCCAGCTCCCTCCCTGTGCGGCTGCTCCGGCAATCCTGAGGATTCGCTCCTGTCCCTCAAGCCATGGCGCCAGGCAGGCACCTCCCTCTCCCCTTCCTTGCCCAGTTCTACCTTCCTAACAATGGGTCCCCACCAGGAGTTGTTTCCTTCCCTGCAGGGTCCCCTGCCACCCTCCTGTGGGTCTCCTTTGTGGAGGTTCCCAGCATCCTCCTTGGTCCCCACTGTAGGTGCCTCCATGAGGAACCACACTTTGGAATGGCATAGGAATTGTGGAGAGGTACAACTGGAGGGATGTGCCTCTGTTCCACCACCCTCACCCTCCCTGGCCCACTGTGGTCCAACGCTCCTCTTTCTTGGCAACCTCTGAGGCAACGGCAGTGGCACTGGTGGTCCCTGGATGGAAGAGGAGGTCCCACAATCCTGGCCAACTCAGCCTGAGATGAGCAACCTCCTCCCTCAGCCCAGAGGTGCCTGCAGATGGGACAACACCGCATCCTCCAGAACATCTCCCGGAAGACTGCTGCTCCACAGCCACTGCACTGCACCCTCCAATCATGTCTTATTTCTGGCCCCTTAACTGTTTGCAATCCTTACTCTTTCCTCTGTTTTTTTTTTCTCTCCTTACTTTCTGCCTGTGTGCCCTTTAAGCTCCTGATTGTCCTGTTCTGAGACAAGAATATCCTATATTTCTCAGTAGACCACTTACTTGTTCAGAGGCAGACCTCCAGCAGCTAGAGGGGGCTGGAGAGCTACTCTTGCCCTTCTAGGATGGTGGGTCCTTGGTGGTTCTGTGATCACTCACTTCCTGCCCCTAAACAGGAAGTTCCTGTTGTCAGTCAAATCCTGTGCCTATAAAAATAGAACTAGCTTTGGTGGGGGGTGGAGGGGAGGGAAGGAGGGCAATATAGTCCCAGTAGAGAAGTTCAGTCACACAGCAGTCCTTTCTCCTGGTGTCTTCTGCCAAGCTATTAGCAGAATCTTTCTAAGGCAGTCTTTAAATGTAGCTTCCTTCTAGCTAAGCCACCCCCCTACTTACCAGATCTTTCTACAAGTAATTTAAACCTCACAGCAGTTAAGTCCTTTCAGTCACCTGAGATTTACACCTAGATGACTTTTTAGTTACCCATTCAGTTCAGTTAACCCAAACACACACTTTTTTTGTTTGTTTTGTATGTTAGTTTTTTTAACCTAAATTAAAGGTCCAAATACAAAAGTTCTTCTACTTTAGTCCCAGCAGAGAAGTTCAGTCACACAGCAGTCCTTTCTCCTGGTGTCTTCTGCCAAGCTACTCTTTACCAACCAGTAGATCAGGGTAAAAATGTTACAGCTTTCATTACCCTCAAGTTTCAGTTGATTGGTGATCCACAGTGGCCACGGTGCTGTAATTGTAAATTTACACTAAAGGTACTAAGAGCAAAAATAAATAACTCTTGAAGAGGAAAACTGCGCCCTGAGGTCACTGCTTTGGGGAAGCAGTCATGCAGAAGCATGCAGTTGGGTGAGAGGTCCTGAAACCTGCCTCAGATTACAGTCAGTTTTCTATCACTGAGCAAGCATATCATTAACCCTTTCCTGCTATATTCTTTATCCTCGCAGGGAGAAAGAATGGGGGGCGTAGTAAGCAAGGGGATGAAGCATGACAAGCAGTATACATGGCCCTGTCAAGAGGGATGGCAGAATGCTGGGATGTATCAAAAGGGGGTGAGCATCAGGGCAGGGGAAGTTACCGTACCTCATTACAAGGCCCTGGTCAGACCCCCACCTGGAGTACTGTGTGCAGTGGGCAGTTATGGGCTCTCCAATACAAAAGGACACTGAGGCAGTCAAGAGGTTGCAATGCACGACCACCAAAAGGATCAGTAGTATAGGGGACAGAAGCAACTGTATAGGGAGAGGCTGCCAGCCCTAAGTAGGTCCATCTTGGAGAAATGGAGATTGAGAGGGGACATGATCTCAATTTTCACATACTCAAGTGTACTGAAAAGCTCAAAACAGACAAGAGTTTTTTAATCTAGTGTCCTCCAAGAGGACATGGGGACAAGCCCTCGTAGCTGAGGTGGTAAATTCTGGGGTAATGTTAGTAAGCACTTCTTTTCCCAAAGGATGTAGAACCAACAGAACATCTTACCAGTGAAGACAGAGGACATGAAGACAGTCCATGCCCTCAAGCTAAACTTGGGAAAATGTATGCTTACCGAGGGAATCCCTGGATAAGCTGGGTATTAGAGTGGGTAGTGAACCCCTTTAAGTTTGTACATGTTCACACAGCAATTTTGTTTATACCTGCTTATGATGGATAAGAAGTTGCTACTATGTTACTATGATGTTACATCTCAGCTGGGTTATCCTGGGTAGATAAAGTGTGTAAAAAAAGGTTTTACTCCAGATTTTTTTAACCGATGTCCCACTCCCACCCTAACTGGCACAGACCAAAGCAGTAGACCTTCAGGCAAGTCAGAAGTGGACTGACACCAAGCTCACCCACCTTATTCCAACAGCAGCAAAAGGACCATGTTATGCATCAGGATCCGAGCTCCAGCATCCGGCTTCAAGATCCCCCTGCCCCCCGAAGCCATTTGTTCCTGCCTACACAAATCTGTCCATCTAGGCCACCAGGGAACGTTGCATAGAAAAATTATCCAGTGAACATCCCTGAGGCAAAAGCATCCAAAATGGATGCTTAGCTCGGCCTCTGCTGCCCAGTATGTGATGTCCCATACTCAGAAACAGAGCCAGCCTTATGTTTCTGGGAGCCCCCAGCAGGTTAGTCATTGGGGGCCCTTGAATATACCTTGGCAAGTACTCTTTTGACATTAGAATGCATAGTTCAAAGGTTCTGCCCAGCACAGTGATGTTCCTTCTGTGATCTTTAAACATTAGATAGGAAATGAAATGCATAAATTTAAAACAGACATGAAATTTGAACAACTGATGACCTGCACAGCTCCTGTCTGGGGGGCCCCTATGAGCAGGGGAGCTCCCAGTGACCACTGTGACTGAGGGTGACTAAGACTGGCTCTGCTCAGGACACCCACCCATAGGCAGAACAGTAAACGATGCACTGCTGTGAACAACTTATAGGTGCCAAGCAAGACTTCAAAAGCCACCAGAACAACCAAAAATAGATAGCAGTGTGCATAATTACCAGGTAGTATCATAGAAACATAGACTTTGACGGCAGATAAGGACCACTTGGCCCACCCAGTCTGCCCATTTCCCTACCTACTGGATAAGCTTCAGATTTTAGTTAACCAACAGCCTACTTCCTGCCACCCCCCCACTATAATTGCCTTATGGTAGTGACAAATGGTAGTGACTGAAATGGGGAGTTTCTGCCTTACTCTGTAGGCTTTTGTAGAGTGGTTGTTCCTGTATGAATTTAACTCGGTTCGCAAGTCCTCTATGTGCCAGAACTGCTCATCTTCATTCTCTCACCCACAGAACTTGAGCAGGCACTGTTATAGCCAAGGTGAGATGCTGGAACCTCACGTATAAAACATATACCTGAATTCTGCATACTTCATCCACGTCTGCAATCTGTGTGAGTACTTTCAGTCACTGCAGCTTGTAACAAACTGGGATTTGTGTGTCCGCCTCTCTCTGTTTTTGACTGTTCAGGACACAAGCCTGACTCATCAGTATGGGAAGCAATGCTGCTTACCATACAGCCATCGGACGGCTGCGGTAGTTTTTTTTTTTTTTAACCACTTTCTATTATTGCACTTCTTTGTTGCAAGCATGAGAAATATAAATATATTTCTGTACTTTATTTTTGGTACAGTTCAGACTTTGTCAAGCAAAATATGCTGACTTGCACTTCTCAAATTATTTCTTCCTTCCATCAATGTATTCAGTTTTAAAGAAAACCAGTGTCTAGTACTTGATCCAGATCGCTCTGCATGTCTAAAAGATGTTGGCAATAGCTAAGTTAAAAGCCTTGCTAGTTGAGTGGTGGTTTTGATTTTTCAGCAGCTGGCTCTCTAAAATATAAAAAAAATATATCAGTAAGACAGCCCCATTAACATCTATGGAGCAGTGCTGGCCAGGCTGAAGCAGGCAATCTAGAAAGGGGAAGGGGTTGGGCAGACAGTTCCATGGAGCTCAGATACTATCCATTCCTTTTCCAGACCTGTGGACTCAAACATTTTTCTTTATATACCTAAAGCCTTACAGGTAAGTAAGCCTCCTCTCTGTTTTTGGAGGGCATTTTTGCTTCTTTGAGCAGGATTGGTGCTCATTAAAGAACAAAAAAAGGAAAAAAGAGTGGTCTGTTTAACCATACTGGCTACAGAGAAAACAAAGCTTTTCCTTAATGTATGCTTATTTAACATAGAAAATCATTTAGTTATTTGCCAAGGACAGTCAGGCTGTGATACAACAGCTCGGGGGCTCTTTCTAACTAGTTTTAGAGTCAAGAGATGTGAAGCTTTGGCAGGTCAAGTGATTTGCTCAAGGTCATACAGCAGGCCAGTGATGGTCTGGATTTTAACCAGCGGTCTGTGTTGTAATCATTAGAGCACAAAGCCTCCCCAATCTTTCAACCATGGGGTCCTCTTAAGGAATGACAGGGCATTCATTGTTGCTGTCACACCATGTTACAGAGAGATAAATCTGAGGCAAGGAACATCTTCTGTGACTAGAAAGATCTGATAGTTGGAGAGCAGAAGGTACAAAGTCATAGCACAGTGTGCAGGTTTTGAAACTACGCAAACACAACACAGACCTTGTGGAGCCCTTGTGATACCCATAGAGCCTTTAGAAGGTTGGCCCGCAAGTTGTGGAATGTGACGCCATAGAGAATTGTCAGTTTCATCCTTGCATATCTTTTGGTGTGTGCTGAAACATTACTTGCTCTCTAATGTTGTTTAAACAAATGATGTTGTGCACGGATTGTAATGTGTATTACTGCAGTGTATTATTTTTATTATTAGCTGTTATTTATGCTTGTTCATGGGCCGGTACCTGTATTTGTATCTCACTGAGTGTCTGCAGAAGGACGCTTGATAAAATGAATATGTAACAGAATGAATTATCAGGCATCACACATGTGCAGGATATGTTGCAGAAATGAGGAACCAGATGAACTATTCATGTCTGAATATTTTTTTCACTCTTCCCACCCAACCAGCAAAGTAACAGACTAACAAATAACTTCAGTACAACACAAATAGAGACAAAAGCTGGAATCCCCTAAGCCTTGTTTCACTAAAAGGGAACTGATCAAAATACTATGACCTTATTCTATACTTGCAATAATCTAAGGAAGGGGATAAAAACCCCAAGCAATTGAGATACTAGGGAGTATTTAGATAAGAAGCTTTGCAAAATGGAGATTACACACAGCAGGACAGTCAGACCAGCAACAAACTAAAATTAATAATATGAAAGATCCCATGGGGAGACCTGCTCATCTACAGTCCTTCCTTTTATAGCCACTGCACACTAAATTGCTGAGAGTCTTCTTACATAGCCTTGGCAGCATTGCCATACAACAGAGCACACGTAGTGCAAAGTGTGGTAGAGGTCAGGCACTTTAGGTATGTAGCTCACCCCCCAAGGATGACAAAATAGATAAAAGCAAATTAAGCAAGGTAAAACTACACCAGGAGAAAAGTAACACTAAGAAAAATAAAAGCCGACGCAGATAAGGACTGTGTGGGCCCACCCAGTCTGCCCATTTTGCCTACCTATTGTAAAGACCACAAATCCTAGTTGATCTGCAGCTTACCCCTTTTGCCCTTTCTCCAGGGTACCTTTACGTCTATCCCATGCATGCTTTAATTCCCAGTCTTCGTCCCCACCACCTCCGTTGGGAGGCTGTTCCAAGCATCCATCACTTTTTCAGTGAAAAAGTCCTTTCTTGTATTGCCCCTGGGCCTACCCTGCTCTAGCCTCATGTTGTGCACCCTTGCTCTTGTACAACTTCTTTTTTAAAAGATGCTACCCTCTTGTACCTTGTTAATCCCCCTGAGGTACTTGAAAGTTTCTAACATATCCCCCCTCACCCTCCTGTCCTCTTGGGAATACATGCTGAGTTCGCCTATCCTCTCCTCATAGAACTTTTCATGAAGACCCTGTACCATCTTGGTAGCCCTTCTATGGACTGTTTCCACTTTGTCTATGTCTTTCCAGAGAGGTGGTCTCCAGAATTGGACACAGTACTCCAGCTGCGGCAGTCTCACCGCGTTCTATACAGTGGCATAACCACCTCCTCCTTTCTGCTGCCAATACCTCTCCCTATACTGGCATTCCCACAGTTTTCTCACATTGTCTGGTCATCAGATATGAGTACCCCCAGGTCCTGTTCTTGCCTGGTTCCTGCCAGTAACACCCCCCCATGTTATACTCTTCCCCTGGATTTCTACTCCCCAAGTGCATGATTTTGCACTTTTTTACACCGAATCCTAGCTGCCACACTTGTGACCACTCCTCCAACATTCTTTAGTCCTTTTTCATTTTTCTACACTCTCTGGAGTGTTAACCCTGTTGCATATCTTAGTGTTGTCCACAAACAGACATACCTTCCCTTCCAGCCCCTCAGCAATGTCTCTTATGTGGACACTGAAAAGAACCGGTCCCAGGGCTGATCCCTGTGGCACCCTACAGGTCACCTCCCCCACTCCTCAGATTAAGCACCATTTACCAGTACCCGCTGTGTCCTGCCACTCAACCAGTTTCTGACCCAGTTTACCACCTTGGGGCCTACTCCCAGGCTGCCTAACTTATTTGCCAATCGTCTATGTGGGATGGTGTAGAAGGCCTTGCTGAAACCTAAATAAGCCACATCCTAACATTCAGAAGTCTGAGATTTTGTTTTTAAATAAGGGTGGAGGATGAACTAATCAGTGTACATAAGGCCCGAGGATGGTGGAGTGGTCCGTTACTTATCTGGGAATCCGGGTGGGCCTAGACATTGGGGAACTGTACCAACTAAACTATACCCCACTATTTGACTCAACTGCCAAAGACTCGACTAGGTGGAAGGCACTTCCCATATCTTGGCTAGGAAGAATCAACTTACTCAAGATGAATATACTCCCAAGAATTCTCTATGTCCTGCAGATGGTCTCTATGTGCCCACTGAATAAAGACATCAAAAGACTGGAACAAAGCTTTTCACTGTTTATTTGGCAGGGCAAGAGACCAAGGACTAGTTTATCTAAACTTAAGACCAAGAAAGACAGGGGCGGACTAGATTTTTCTGATGTTAAAGGATATTAGTTAGCTGTCCAATACTAATATATTCATAATTGGCTAAATAGGAATAAAGTAGCTTTTTGGACTTAGAGGAGGATAGATGTCCAGGAAGGGTCTCGCTCTATTTAGGTAAGGGGGAGTCTTAGGGCTTATCACCAGTTACAGAACCCGAATCCTCTGGCAATTCATGTTTTGGAGGCATGGGAGACTATTAAAAAAGAAGAGGAGCTGAAGAAGCAAATACCTTATTGCTTCCAGTAGTGGGCAATCCTGGCTTTCTACCAGGGTTGGAGGGTCAAGGTTTCAAGAATTGGCAGGATAGAGGTGTTCAATGCTTAGGTGACTTATTCACCAGGGAGGGTATGTACACGTTTGAAGAGATCTGGGTGGGGTGGGGGGCCCCTCAGTCTCATTTTTTCAAATTTTTACAAATACAGAATTATATTGGGAGCCTCGGCAGAGAATAGATTGCTTGTTTACTAATAACCAGTATAGAGAAGGAAATCCTTAATGCTAGAACAAAGGAAAAGGGATTAATTGGAAGAGCCGCCAAACAAGACAGAGATTTTTCCCCCAAAGAATCCCACAAAATAAAGCAAAAATGGGAACAAGACCTGGAAATACTATACTGGGTTGGCAGTATAGCCTAGAGGTTAGAGGAACGAGGTGTGAACCAGTTTGGTACATCCAGCAAACCAGACCTGAGTCTGATTCTCACAACCTTCTCACAACCTCCACTTGCATACTGTGCGACTCTGAGCAAGTCACTTAACCGCCCAGCGCTCCCAGGTCACCCCTGAAAACAGGCACTTGTGCCTAGTGGGCCTTAACCGGTTACCAAAGACTAAAATAGAAAAAAAAATGCAAATTTCTGAGGATAACTGGGAACTAATATTAGGCTCACACATGGGTTTGCTGATCTGTAGTAAATTTAAGGAAATGCAATATAAATTTCTACACCGATTATATTATCTACCTTTTGTTGTTCATCAATTCTGTCCTGGTAGATCCCCGAATTCTGGGAGACGTAAAGTGGCCTGAGGAACCTATTTTCATTACTACTGAGAGTGTCCATGCCTAACTGCATATTGGAATGGAATAGCCAGGGAGATCTCTGCAATGGGGGAGGGGTGGAGTAATAGAGGTGTCTCCTTTATTGCTTCTCTTTGGTGTGGAGCGGGTAGAAGAGGAAGAATGGAATCTGTACCCCAGATGGGTCAGGATTCTCCTATTGGTAGCAAGGCAGGATATTCAGATCAACTGGGTGGCTGGTACAGTACCCACACTGGATTGATGGAAGAAGTTAGTACTCCAGGTGTTGGTGGTGGATTGGCTTACATATGTACTTAACGGTAGGGAAGAGAGGTTCTTGGCTGACTGAGGTGGATTTCTTGACACTCACACCAGGAGAAGCTTTACTATTAAGAACAGGCTGAGGAAGTTAAATGAAGGGAAGTGGACCCATAGCCCACCTAATTTAACGAGTTGGAACATGAATATGGATTTAATATGGCAGGGAGTAGATAGCTTCCCTTATGTGAGAGACGAAGTTAGAAATAAAAGAGCACTTTTGTATCTTGGTCTCAATATATATTTGTAATTGAATTACATAAATTTATAGTATAAAGCAGAATGAATTTCTTTGTTACTAACAGATTAATTTGAAGGTTTCAAATTGTTAGATAAGTTAACATCTATTGTTGATTTCTTTAATCTGTCATCTGGTTATATCTCTTATTTCTGTGGAAGTGTATATGTGTATTTATTTGTATGGATTATCTAAAAACTTTAATAAAAATATAACGCAAAAAAAATAAATAAATAAGCCACATCCATCACTCTTCCCTGATCTACCTCCCTGGTCACCCAGTCAAATAAATCTATTAGATTTGTTTGACAAGACTGCCCTGCTATGAATCTATTTTGCCTTGGATCCTGTGCTCTGCTATATTCAAGGAATAACACAATCCTCTCCTTCAGCAGTGACTCCATTAATTTCCCCACCACCGAGGTCAGGCTGACTGGTCTGTGGTTACCTGCCTAGGAACAAAAGAGAAGGCTGTGATTTTTACTATGCATAAAAAGATGTGGCAATTAATAATGACGCACAGAAAAACAGGAGAGGGCATAAACCCACCCACAACATCTGATGATATAAAACAGGGCACTTGGCAAGGCCAGATCACTGTCTCCCAGTAGCAGAACATATACTTGGAGGGTTAGCATCTGCAAGGAAACAAGAAGGTAAGATAATACAACTGCAGCTATCTTGCCTATATTCCTGTGAAAAAGCACCTAGGCCTGCTATTTGGTGACTGGTAGAAGTGCAATGCAGTGGTTTGTGCTTGCCTGACTCTGGCAATATTCAAACAGATAACTCTCACTGACGCAGTGCGCTATGCAACTGAATATCGTTCCATGTCAGAGCAGCACTAAGTGGTGTTGCACTGCCCTGACATGGACCAGACAGCTGCATATGGCCCACAGGAATAGTCCTGCTCGAAATGGGACAGCACCAGGTCCCTTGTGGGCTATACTCAGCTCATGCATGCAAATTAGCCCATTGGGCATGCCAGGCACTAAGGGTCCATTTGTGTGCCCACTATGGGCTCATATGCACGTCGCGCAGCAGCCCTTAATGCCTCTTGCAGTAGAAAATGTAACCCCTGGTGACACAGTGGTCCCCCCACCTCCCGATCCCCATCTACCCCATGACCATACAGGGACCCCCTCACCTATCCAGAACCCCACCCCACACCACCCCTGAGCTAGAGTCCTGGTCCTATGAAATGGTGGCTGACACAGCCCTCCTGTCGCATCCTCGGCCAGCTGCTGTCAAAGACCCAGATCAGTATGTGATCATGCTCTGTGACTGTCAGATGGCGGCCGACTGAGGAGGTGAGAGGAGGGCTGTGATGGCCGTTGTTTCATTGGACCAGCACTCAGGGCAAGAGGGGGTGCTGGGTGGTGGGTTCTTGGCAGGTGTGGTGGTCCCTGTATGGTTGACGGGGTGGGGGGACCCACTGAACCACCAGAGAATTTTAAAAGAAGGTGACAATGGGTGACTGGGTATGGAGAGGACCACTGGACCATTAGAGATACTATTATCAATTGCAATGGGGAACTGGGGGTGGAGGGAACCTCTGTGCCACAGAGGATACTGTTCTCAATGGCAATGGAAGATGGGACAGCTTGGCACAGGGGTGGGCGGTTGCAGTACAGCCGTCCTGCCTTGTGGGAGTGGACAGGCATGGGCTTAGTACACAGTTAAGAGGTAGTTTTCAGCAGCAGGAAACAGCACCACTGTGGGGGTTGTTTACTGCCACCGCAAACCTTTGAATATGCCGCTACACTGGTATACATGAGGGGACCCCTCACCTGCACAGGCGCGATGGTACATTGGCATTGCTGGCTGTGGGGGGCATTCTGGGGGCCTCTAAATATGCAACTGCCCAGAGCAATAACGCAAACCCAGCTTTGTGCAGGCACTAACCACATTTGCGCCAGTGCTAACCTCTGAATATCACACCCATTATGTTTTGAAGAAAGACACTAAAGTGTGATGATGAGTGGTAATAAATAGCAGCAATGCCCTGGCAGTACTGTGACCACATAAGCGAGCTTATCAACACATCAAGCACGCAAAAGTAAATAAACTACACAGTTCTACTGAAAAGAGGCTAAATGAGTGCCACAAAAAAACGCTTGCAGCTCTACCACTACTAAAATGGCAATCTAGCAAGTCGGTAAAGACTGGCTCTGACCATTTCTAGCAGCAACAGAATTTATGTTTAAATGGAGACTGCAAAAATAATACTGTGTGTGTGTTTTTGTAACAGTTCGAGATACTACTTGAGAGCATACAATCCAGGCTGGCGAGCAGCAAGTAATATTAAAGCAACAGTGCAACAAAACCGGGCAAAAACATTGATCATGCCTTCTTATCACTATAAAAGATTCCAGGCAGCTTCCAGTTTTATTTCGTGGTAAAACATTATAGTTTTGTCAAAACCTGAGCATTTTATAAAGGTTTTAATTTAGTTTTTTTCTCAAGAAAAAAAGATGGCTGTCACAGCCGGCTTAGAAATAGTAGTACAGACCTGCCAAAAGTCAGGACTGACACAATAAAAAAAACTTGTAGACACAATAAAGTCCACTGAATTAAAAAAAAAAAAAATCTCATAATGTGCCGCAGCATAGGAAGTACTTGAAAAAGTAGATCTGACAGGTATGTTAATATTTTCAATATTTGTAGATGAAACTAGCTTTTTCTTGTATAAACATTTTTTAGTTGCTCTACTACTATAAGCTATACATAACATTATACAGATAAGAATATTAACAATATGCTTGGATTTAAAGGGAATACAGTGAAAAGTGTCAAATAATAAATATTCATGAAATGTCCTATGTTTTTAACACAGATTTAACTTTTCTAAAGCAAGGCATAACCCAAGAGGGTTATAAAGCAAGAAAGCAGATCTCTGCAGCCAAATGCTGTTGCAATGATTAAAGCAGAGAGTGCATGAGTAGCATTGACTGCAACAGTTACAGAATATTTCCAGTATGTAAGGTGCTATGTAACATAGCAAAATGGCAAACAAATAAAGATAACTTATGATATATGTTGGTGCAACTCCACTATAAATGGGGGTTCCCAAAAGTCTTCCTCGGGTGTGCTTAAATGCCCACTGCCGGGGGGGCGTTCTGTGTCTTTACAGGTGTAAAAGTGCTTGCATGTGAGTGCCCTGTTTGCCTCTGTGCCTGTCCTTTTAAGAGACATTATTTTTGTAGTGTATAATTAATCTGGGTAGGAGCTCTGTTAGAACCGGTAATTGTTTGCTGATTAGCTGCTCCAATAATAATGGTATTATAGTTTGTCTAACCTGCCTTTCTTTGCAGCATGGACATTTCTGTATTGCACCAATCAGTACCTTTTGGGGACCTTAAAATGGAGTTTGTCCCCAAGGGTCTTGAGGGAGTAAATTCCTGTAGGAATTGTAGTTTTTTTCATTCTGGCACCTAAATGGACCTGGAAGGGGAGCCCTTACTTTGATAGACAGATGAATCAACCAACCAAACCCTTTTTGGATCAGAAGGAAGTCCCAGTGATGCCTGCAGGAGAGAGTATCAGTCTGAGTTTGGAGTTGAGAGAGTGAACTGCTCAAGACATTCGAGCAGCTGCTCCTGTGTAGTAGCACAGGAAATTAGTGGGAAGGCTATGTCTGGCCTGCCTACTTCATCTTCCCTTCTGAGGGATCTGCTAGTGAAATTAATCGGACTGAATCCGAACTGGCTTGTGACCAGAAATATTGAATTGTGACTGCCCTGTTACCTGAAGAAGACCGAAGTTTTGCTGTAAGCGATCGGCCTGTCAGGAGGTCTGAATCACCATAGAGATCATGGTTTTGCTTGGGAAAACTGAAATTGCAACTGGACTGTCATCCGACCTGTGGTATTGTGTTTTGCTTTACTATAAATGTGCTGTAAGCTGTCAGTGGGTCACGATTTGGTTCCCCACTACTTAAGTGTGTCACGCTTGCAGGAAGCTGTCTTCAGCACCAATCGAACTAAATCCGAACTGTTCACCCGGCCTGGGCCCTGCCACCTTGGCCCAGTCAGCTACTTCAGATGCAGAGATTACCATCAGCGACAGACTCACCCAGGGATCAGCCCCCTGCTCAACATCTCGAACAGGAACAACACCTTGGTGAATCGTGTTGGCCCTGTTCCTCCTGGCATACCAGCTTGTTGACCTGCAGTCTCCATTTCTTCCCTCCTGTGTTTCGTATTGGGTAGCATGAGTAAACACCAGGGTAGCTCCCTGCAACATCAGCTAAATCAAAAGTGTTGTCATCTGATTCAATTGTTTTCCTGTCACGAACTGAGCCTCCAGGCTCTGGATTACAAATTGTGTATGGTTGTGCATGCTCCTTCTTTCCATCACAGGGTCCCAACCAGCTGCGATGCCAGTCTACTCCGGGCAACATGTCAGGCTAGCCCATATTTTTTTCCAACTGGGTACCCAGAGTGTGTGACTGTGAAGGGACTCTAAAGTGCATGCATGATTGCCTGATTGAATCAGTTACAGGACTAATCAGCCAAATTACACCCCTCCCTAGTTCATTCCCCTGGAATAAATCAGATCTAATTCTTTGTGCATTTAACTTTATTGTGGTTCCATTTTGTACAAGAATCACTGTACTGTTGTTACGTGCTGTGTCTAACCTTATTTTGCAGGGAGTCTCCAGGGTCGAAGTGGTGGAATCGCCCAGGTGGTAAGTGCAGAGTGGGGATTTGTATGCTGATTAGGGGTTATTGTAACTGTGCCTGTTGTTCATTGCTTAGGCCACTAGAGGGGAAAGAGGGGGGTTACAGTGTCCTGGAGGGCTGTACCCAGGTCAGCTACGCTACCAATAACCCTGTCCTCCAGGTGGAGGCACCCGGTTTCCATACCCAGGCCCCTTAACCTGTGCCTAGTCACACAGACGGGGGGAGTAGCCCTTGGGATAGCGCCACCTTGGGGTTACATTGTCTTTAGGGGAAACAGTAGGACACAATGTCAAGCAACAAGGTGAGCAGACATAAATGATTTGAATTATGAAAGGTTAATATAATGGCTTATTACAATAATGGAATGATCACTAAATAGTAAATAAAATTGTCTTAATCTTTACGACCACTGTTTTCCTTACAGGAAATTGCGAACCTTTAACTTGCTGGTGAATTCAACACAAAAACTCATAATTTGAGAAAAGCAAGTTACCTTATCCAAATTTAAGAGGAAATCCTTACGTTTATCAACCACACCTCTTGTCACTTGCTGCAAAAGAAACAAACTCTGGCCAGAGCCGGTACAGTTACAGCTGAGGTCATGGTGGAACACGGCACTGTCTGTCGTGTCCAAGATGGCCACCGGAGTTCTCTGCGCATGTGTGATGACTCGAGCATGTGCACTGGGCTCCAGTGTCCATCTTGGACAAGGCGGACTCTGCGGTGTTCCGCTGACAAGAGTAGTGCAGTGGACACACAGTGATTGCTGTTCACCTCCACTACTAACAAGTCCATTTGGTATCTGGCAAGCTCCGTTTTTCTACTGTGATCGTAACACATCTGCAGGGCTACGCCCACTGCAGCCATAAAAAAAAAGAGTACTTACTCTGAACATATTAAGAACAGTACAGCTATTCCGCTACCTTCCATTCTACAACCAGGGTTAACTTTCCACATGTTCCAAAACCAGCATACAAACGCCCATTATTTGGGGAAGAGACAACCCCAGACAGCACTCACTTATCGACAGTATACATTGCTTCTCCAGAGCTAATTCTGGTTTACACCCTATATTAAGGTTGCTCTGTAAATAATGGGATATCTGCCATAATAAGCAACCTACTATATGTCAGATTGAGGTTCATACAATAGGAACCCCCACTCTATCTGGTCAAGTTTTACCGGGCGTGTCTGGTGTACTAGTTTACTCTAGGCTTAATGACCAGGGATAACTTTCCATCACTGCCACTGCCAGTAGCCAAAAACCAAATGAATGGGAGGAGTAGTAGTCCAATGACAGCACTCACCAGCTGCCAAGGCATTATCAGCTACTAGACCTATTTCTGTTAACACTCTGCAAAACTTATTGCTCCATGCCATATTGGAAGACTGCCATATTTAGCAATCCATGACTGGCTTCACAGTACTTATTCGATGGGATCCCAACCCCCATCTGGTGTTACCCTGTCAGACCATACACGTACTAATTTTGCCCTAAATACATACCAAAGAATTTACTGAGTGCCCTATCCAGTCCTCACACATTACAACTATTTATATTTGCTTAAGAAAATACTTAGCAGAATAGTTTTTATAGTATTTTTTTTCAGTTAATGTGTTTCTCCTCCATGGCCTGGACAGGTTGTCCCCCCCGCCCCCCAGCCCCGTCACCTGGAACCTCAGAAACTTACCTCAATCCCAGTACTACTTCCCCCATGGCTTACCCATGTAGCGGGGGTCAGCGGCTTACTGCCGATTAATGGATCCGGTTTCTGGGAAAGGGCCCTGTAGCCTGGTGTGGAGCCTGCAAGGGGTCGGTATTATCCTGCACTGCACCTGTCTATTTTTCCTCCACTTTCTCTCCCCAGAGGAATGGACATGCAATGCTGTTCAGATGTACCCGTGCACGCTCCAAGAGTAGGACATCACTGGCTGCCATTTCTCCATCCCCCAAGTTGCAGTTCCTGGCTGACTGTGCACCTAGCCACTGCCACAGGCCAGACGTGTGCTGGGACCCGCATCCCTCTTTCCAAAGAGAAGGACAGCAGCCCGACAGATGATCAATCCTCTTCTCTGTATCCAACCCACAAGTACCAGAATCAATAGAAAGAAAAAAGCAGGGCTAACACCAGTGCGAGTGAAATAATCATCCCAAACTCTTGGATGTCTGATTCAAAGAGTATTTATTGCACGATACTGTAAAAAGAGCCATAACACCGATACCAACAGACAAACGTTTTCGAGTTCCACTGAACTCCTTCTCAAGGCTTAATTGCACATGTGCTGCTTATTGCCTTTAATAGGATAATTTTTAAAAGACAGTACTTCTTAATTTGTGCACATGTAAAATAAAACACTACATTTAATTATTCTTTCTTGTATTAATTTACACATTGCTTAAACTCCTAGCAAATTCTAAGCATAGAAAAAGTCCATTTATAACATTAAAATGCAACAGGGGTGGGATTCAAACATATACCTATAACAATCACCTATGTGAACACTGCACATTTTTAACTATCAAAAATTGCATTCATGCACATACTTTAAAGATTATACAAATCCAAAATAAACTATGTGCATAGAAACTAAGTGCACAGGAATCCTACTTTTTTTTAAAATATATATTATAAAAATAGATATATATCTCTAATACTAGACCCCTATTCTGCTCATCTTTATTTATATATCTCTTTTTATAACATCTGATATGCATAGTGCAAGGATGCTACATAATAAATCTAAAACTTCACATGCAATTCTTATGCTTTTACATGTACTGGACACATTAATCTAAATCTTCAATCTGCAACAATTATTTACTTAAATATGGTTGTAATTAAAATTTATCATTCAGCCCTCCCTGTTCTCTCTTGATAGCCCCCAGAACATACTGCCAGAGGTTTCCTTTTTTAACAGGGTATTACCTCTGTCTCCTCCTCTAGACAGGACTAGAGCTTTAGCTATGCCTTGAAATTTAAAAATGTGTTGCTTCCCCCGTTCTTTAACATGCTGTGCTAGGGCAATAGTTATATCTTCTTTTTCAATAGCTCTTTGATGTTCACCGATTCAGAGTTTTAATTTCCTGGTAGTTTTTCCAATATATATACTCTTGCAATTACAGGTTGCCTTGTATATAACATGATCAGGATTACAGTTTATAAACTGTCTGTCTAATCTCAAACGATTTAGTCTGATTACCATTCTGAAAATATTTCCCTGTTTGCATATGTACACAAAATATACAATTATTACATTTAAAGGTTCCCCATGGCAAACTTTTCTTATTAATTTCCTTGCTAGGGATATCACTTCTTAATAATCTATCCCCTATATTTCTTCCCCTCTTATATGTAACTGCAAGCAAATGTTTTTTCTATTGATTTGGGTACATGTGCAGCTTCATCAATTGTTCGGTTGCTAGCCTGCAGTTTTTTTTTTTATTGCCGCAACTACCAGAGTCCGTTCCCAAACCCAGGTCATCGGTGTGGCAGCTTGTGAGGTAGAATGCCTCACCCCTCTTCACCACTGGGCCGGCTATAGATACATGTATGATCGATTAATACAGGTTTACTTCAGCTAATGAGTTAAACAACTAATATGGAGCTGGGTATAATGGTGTAGAAATCCTGTATGAAAATGAGTTATAGAAACAAAGCCATATATAAAATATAGAACTAGGATTATGACTGTAAGAATCTCAGTAAGACTGAAACTCAGTAAACTTGCGTGGCTCAGAGGAAGACTAAAACGACCACAAAATGAAACAATTCGGTCGGTCTCATGCTCTGGCAATGAGGGTGAAATTGAGACATTTCTTACAGGCACTTTGCTGGAACCAAAAAGGCTATCTCAGCATTCTGGCAATCGCTAATCCCCAACTGTTTTAGGGACCAAATAATTTTAATCCCTAACTCTTTTATGGACCAGATAAACATGCAAGTAACCCGATGTTTGAAATCAATGGGGAATTTTTGTTTAGCATCAGACAGCACTTTTTTGCTTCAACACATCTTTACCCCAGGTGGACAGAAGCAAATCTGTAGTAAAAGCTGTTACTGCTGCTTTTACATCATAAGGGGTATCACATCACCCTGTTACAAAGAAAACCCACAAAAACTATTGCTGAAATTTTAAAAATCAGAGTATAAGTATATAAAAATACCTGCTTATCTGTACAAGTGCTTAAAAGCAAAATTAGACAGTATCAGATGGTAGGCTGCTGTTTCCCACTTTGAGTGACATGCAAGCTCACTTTTTCTTGTGTACATAATTCTTAAAAATGACCTTGAAGTCAAACATTGTTTTTAACTTTACTTTGTATTTTAAGCATATACTCAAGATAACCATTTTGTTCCAACAATCATTTTAAACCTGCTTTTCCTTCAAATGCACCACCGAGATGCTTTCAATCTGGCTGACCTAGACAAGCATTTACCTAACCCAGTGCATGAAATTCGAGAGCAAAACCAGGTTACATTTTTCTATCAACTTATATAACTCAAGACTCAAGCCAGTAGTCAGCTTTCAGTTGTAGCAAGCATCAAAACTGTATATGGCTTTTTATCAAAGAAAATGTCTGGTTTCTAAAGAGATTAATGGGATATCAAAACAGGAAAACAGAGAACTAAAAATATGTTTGCAAAAGGCAGCATTCACTTGATATATTACTCCCAACTGTAACTACAGTGCCATCCGCCAGGATGAAGTGCTCCTGTCACAGTTCCTGCCAGTGGAATCTTGCAGGATCCTGCAGGGACACAGTGTAATTTCTGGCAGTTTCACCAATCTGTTACATAGGAAGGTGTGACATTTTTAATCATAGAGTGCTTCATCCTGGTGGGTGGCATGGTACCTGAAGAATCTAGACTCTTTGTTCTTTATTCCTAACCTGTAATACAGTGCTTTGTAGCTTCAGTGCAATCTCCTGGCATATCTCCTTACTTACCCATGTGCTATACCAACCTACTGTGAGTATGTTTCCCTGCACTGCTTCCTGAGGTTCTCTGTCTTGCCGTACCACCTATTTTACCCACCTTCAAATCATCAGTTCATAATTGGCCCTCTATGTGTGTGTCCCCCTCTCCTCCCCCTTACCAGTATCTCTCCATACTCACAAAAAGTTTGCTTATTATATTTCTTCCAGGAATATCTCCCACCTGCTGACTTCACTTTAACTTTACCTTTCTATCACTCTCTCTCTGATATGTCTACCATGTGTTCAATGCTTTGCCATATTGTATACTATATTTTATGACTGACCATGTAAAGGGATGCTTTTATTATTACAATGTACATAGATCGCTAAATGTGATCCAGTAGGGTTCTCGGAGTCCAAGGTAGAGTTGTGTGCTCTCCCTGGATGCTGAGAAAGCATTTGACAGGGTTAAGTGGACCCATCTCTTTACTACCCTACAACGATTTGAACTAGGAGAAGGGTTCATAAATTGTTGCAGGTGCTTGATAAAGCCCCAACAGCGCAGGTTAGGGTTACTGGGGGCTCATCTGGAGAGTTTTATTTGCAGAAAGGTATGAGGCAGGAGCGCCCATTCTCCCCTTTGTTGTTTGCCCTTGCGATGGAACCTCTAGCCTGTCAAACTAGCACATCTAATGACATCACTAGATTGATTTCAGAGAGTAAAGACATAAAATAATCTTATATGCTAATGACTTCCTTCTGTTTATTACCAACCCTATCACTACTATTCAGGCAATCATAAGAGTACTCACAATGTTCTCTCAGTTCTTGGTGTATACGGTGAACTTGCAAAAACTGAAGCTATCACCTCAGGACCCCTCATCAGGGAACTACAGTCCTTCCCCTTCAGGATTGTATGCAACCCTTTTATATACTTGGGTATTAAAGTGGGGTCCAAGTTGGAATCCCTAAACCACTGCTACACATCACAGATAAAGATCTTGATAGATGGAAGTTTCTCCTGGTCTCTTGGCTGGGACGCATTAACCTCATTAAGATGAACATGATTACCCATCTGCTGTGCCCTATACAGATGCTTGCAATGGGACCCACAAAAGTAGACATACAGAAAGGTGACGCAGTCTGTTCCAATTTCATATGGCAGGGGAAGCACCCACAAGTCAGCTTGATACGAATGAGGGGGCAGATGTCCAAAGGGTGCCTAAATATCTAGATATTAAACATCATTTCCTGGCTACACAATCCAGAATACTACATAACTGGCTCAAAGGGGATCAGCAGGTCAGTTGGGTGAACTTGGACATGGAGGCTCATAACACAGCCCTACATCCATACCTTAGGCTGGGTGGTCTTAAAGCTTACGGAGCCCTTCCACAAAGAAACACATTGGTGTTTCATACGCAGGAACCATAGAATGAACTGAAATCAGTACCGGGGGGAGGGGGGGAACCATGTGGATGCAACTATACTGATTTCAGTGTATGCCATTCCAAATTTATTTATTTATGTCTTTGGTTACTGGGTAAGTGCACGGATCCAAAGGACCATTTTCAGGCATGACCCAGGCCACAGGATGGCACAGAAAGCATACAATGCAAATGTGTAGGAAACAACAATAAAGAACAAATGACAGATTAAATCCAACACAGTTAAAGAAATGCAAGCATACAAATGGTACAGATACATCCTAGGGAATACAATGTGAAAGTATAAGTAAGGTCAAATAAACACAAGTCACAATGCGAAATCAACACAGTTACAAATGAAAATGCAAGCTACAAAATAGTACAGATACACCCTAGGGAGTGGGTAACTACAAAATTAGGTGGCTAGGACACAGCTTACCGTGCAATAGAGGGTCAAGTGCCTGCATACAGCTGGACAAGTGAGACAAAATACATATAGGAAAAGTGAGTTGCCAAACTGGTAGGTCACGTTAGGTGCACGGCATAATACCAAGGTAGACATGGGCAGATGGGCTCAGTACTACTGCAAGTAGAGAATGAGCAGAGGTGAGCAGAATGGGGATGGAGAGGGCGAGTAACTTGAGGAGGGAAAGGGCAGGGAGACAGAGAAATGGGGATGGGAGGGCGAGGAGCTACCCTGGCGAGCAGGAGCAACTGGCTTCCGCCATAAACCAGGCTTTGAGGTGAGATTTGAAAATGAGGTGTGCGTCAGACAACTGGAGGGCATGGGGATTCTATTCCACAGAGATGGGGCTGCTATAGATAGGGCTTTGCCTCCCATGTTGGTGGAGACTATAGGGACCTCAAGGAGGGGAAACAGAGGATTCACGGAGACTCCTGGGAATGGCTCTGACCCTGAGGAGGGATGAGTATGGGGACACGTTACCTCCTCTTACGAGTGTTTTCAACAATGCAGCCAAGGGCATAATCAAAGCGGCCTTGGAGAGGAAGCCAACCAAGCGACTTGTATAGATCACAGTGATGGGTAGAGAATGTAGCCAGGAGAGCAAAATGACAGACACTATTGTAGACAGACGTTAGCCTTGCGCGCAGGGCGGAGGACACACTTGAGTAGATCAGAGAACAGTAGTAGATGATGGGGAGCAGATTACCTTGGATGACAGCTAGGCAGGTCTTTGGGGTCAGGTAATGTTTTAGACGATATGTGGCCCTGAGTTTTTGATCAACCCTGTGAATGATCAGGTTGAAGTGCTCTGTGTAGGAGAGAGAAGGGTCAAGTGTTACACCCAGGTATTTAAAGGTAGCAACATTCTCCAGGGCAGGACTGTCGGGAGAAAGCACAGAGAGGGAGGAGTTGGATTTCAGAATGTTAGCAAGGCATGGTTTAGACCCAAGCAGCATGGCTTTGATTTTCTTTGCATTAACTAGAAGCAAATTAGACATGAACCAGTGGTGGGCTGATCCATAGTTTTGGGTGAGAACAGAGGATATGTTAGATAGGGACTTGTCGCTGTGAAACAGAACAAGATTGTATGAGTACAGAGAAGTGCTTCACAGTTGAGGCTGTTGGTAGGAAGGAAGCTGATAAAGATGGAAAATAGTAGGGGGCCCAGAATGGAGCCCTAGGGGATGCCTGTGGAGACAGGCAGGGCAGGGGAAATGGCAGAGTCTATGCACACATATTGGGAGCGGCCCAAGAGGTAGCTCCAAAATCATAAGGAGGTCTCATTAGAGCAGGTGGAGTTTGGTGTGCAGGAGGGAGTGGTTGACTAGGTCAAAGGCCTTGGTCAGGTCCACAAATACAGAACCAGTGGCTCTCCCCCAGTACATATTCCTAAGGATGTGGTCAGTAAAGTGTGCCAGGGCTGTACTGGTGTTGTGGTTTTTTGCAGAACCCATGCTGTTGACTGCACATTAGGTTGTACTTCTCAATATATTCGGATAGATGGTGGTGGACTATTTTCTCAAGGAGCTTGCTTAGGTGGGGGAAGATGGAAATTGACCTATAATTGTTGGAGGATTGGGGGTTCCCAGCTTTGAATATGGGTACCACCTTAGCAGTTTTCCAACAGTCTGGCATGGAGGAGGTGGTCAGTGCCAGATTAAAAATAAATTGGAAGAGTCTGGAGATGGCTAGGTAAATGAGCTTGAGCAGGGAGGGGTAGAGGACATCTGTGCCAGGGCTGCCCTGGTTTGAGAGACTCTTAAGGAGTTTTGTGGTATCCTTTTGGGAGATAGCCTTGAAGTAGAAAGGGGGTAGCAGTGGGAGAGGAAAAAGAGGGTCTTGGACTAGTTTGTTGATTGATGGGTAGCTTACTGAGGTGAGCAGTGAGGTCCATGAATTTCAGGTTGAAGGCCTGGGCAACCTCAGATGGTTCAAACAGAGGGCCAGTGGGATACTCAGTTATATAACAGGACCGTTAGTGCAGGGATTCAAGTAGGGAGCTAATGGAGCCCCAGAAGTGGCGGGCATAACCAAGATTATCTCACTGGAGGTTATGGTAGACATTTCTGCTAGGGCTGTAGGACCAAGGGTTTATGGAGTGGTGTTCTAAAGGAATACAAAGTGTGTTGATGATCTCTTTAACGGAAAAGGGGATGGCATCTTTTGATGAGCTAACATGAATGTCTGGCATCCCACAAGTTTTTGTTTGTTTGTTATAGATCAGGGATGCTGTGGGGTTCTTCTATAGGGCACTTCTTTATCATTCGCAGTTATGTGCTACAGACCTCATCCTTATGTTGTGTTACACCTAGAGGTCTGACTGCTAAAATGTGAAAACAGCTTTGCAGGAGTGGGGAAAAAAATTCCATCAGTTAAGGTTACGGCTCAATGGAGCAGAGACATACCATAGGTTTATACTACCTTAGCCATATATAATTCATTAACAAATAAAATATATTAAATTGATTCACTATCTTGAGCTTGGTGATATATTTACCTACTAAGGTATATTCCGGCAGTACTAGATTTATTTATTTATGTATTGTTTTTTTGAATAGAAATGCAATAGGCCATACTGTATATTAAAAAAGACAAGTTCTTGCCTTGCACTTTATTATTTAATTATTTATTTTCACCAAAACTGCTGTTTGAAATGCCCCGATACATACAGATTTCATTGTTTTATAATGCACATTTGTTTTTCTGAATGTATGAATTCAGTAATGGTGTTTTAGTTATGTACTGTGTCATTAAGAGAAACTGTTTAAATAGTGAGATATGTTACCACTGCAGACACTCCCCTAAGGAAGACCTTTTGGTCGAGGTGCTAGGGGCTGCAGTTGTTAGCTTGTTTTCTATGCTAACACCTTCCTTTCTTCAATAAATTTACATCATTGGAACTCCTGGAGTGCTGAATTTCTTCTCACTTACTTTAGGGTTGGCTACCTTTCTCCAGCACCCTAAGCAGCTATCCTGGGCGCAGTTTCTATTTTCACAGGGCAGAGACATAGCAGTAAACACTGAAGAGGTCACAAATCTGCGAAAGCCATAGGGAGTTGCTAATATGCAACAAATTTAAAGAGGCCAGCTGGCCTGGTGGCGCAGTGGCACTGAGGGTTGAGGCACTGGATGCCACACCTCGCGCTGCACTGGCAACCCGGGTTTTGGGGGGAAAAAGCCTGGGTCAATGGGTGGGGGGGGAGATGGAGGAGCTGGGCTGGACCGGACTTTGTGAAATCTGCGCGGTCCGTGAAAAACTTACTGCCTTAATTATAGCCATGGCTATACTACAACTCCTGCTTATGGCCGGGTGTTCACTATGATGATGGCCTTTGACATGGGCTACTATTTTCTGTACCTTGTCAATCAGTTCATTGACCATCATACCTGTCATTCTTCAGCTATCCTTTTTCAGGTCAATCCAATCTGTCTTTCATTCCCCCTGCATCATCATGCAGTCAGTTCATTTCTGCATTGAACCATCAGGCCCTGTGAATGTATTCCAATTGGCTATTATCATATTCCCTTTTCCTGCTCATTCGCTCCTCTTGAAGTCCACATCTTGAGGATAAGTGCCTCACCAGGTAGGGGTCCTTTTCAGGCCACTTGTCTTCTGTAGCACCTCCTGGCAGTCCCATTGGGTGGTGAGAAGGTCTAATGCTCAGGGAGAAGCTTCAGCCCTGCAGACCCACAGTTGGCAGCACCTCCAAGTGTAGCATTTAAGAATTCAGCTGCCACAGGGTAGGGCCCTAAGCCCACGGGTTCCTTTAGAGATGCAGGCCACATCAGCGGCACTCCCCAAAAGTAATTCTACCTGCATCTGCCTAAGATTTGCCTAATCTTGTTCCATATCCCCTTCCTTTAATTTCCAGTCAAGGTTAGGCCTCCTCGTGGTCTTAAAGCTGGATGCTAGCCTTTCAGCAGTTGCTCTCTCCTCAGCCCATGTTTTTTTGTGGGGCCTCCTTCTCTGAGGTACCTCCTTTCGCTCTGAGAGCTACTTGCGGCACTCCCATAATGTTATCCCATTACAGGGATAAATCAGGAGGTATCCCTCCAAAAGTTCCTCCTGAATTGGAATTCCAAATGAGCACAGTGAGCCTAATAATAGTACCCATGCCAGGAAGGATGGCAGCCAACGCTATGGATCCCCAGTGGTTTCCACCACCGGGATTTTTTCTCACCTGCGTGCCAAAGGCCATTTTACCCAGTATTAGAATTTCCACTGTGAATTGGGGTCAGCTAGTGACCTGCCTCCTCCTACAATCCTGCCATTCCCTCTCTTCGCTGGAAGTGAAGCCTCCGTCTGCTATCACTCACCACTGTCTCTCAGCTTTATATGTCATCACATTGCTCATCTGAGTTTGCAGCTCTTGCAGTGCTGTTCTACTGGGCTCCTTCCTACAGTACCTTTAGCCAAAGGAATCACATTCTCGTGGGACATCTAGGGATGTAACCCTCCTCAAGAGGGTTCCTTTATCATCTCGGTACCCCAACAGGGTAGTAGTCCCTAGGGAGACGGTGAGTGCAAAGTAACTACAAATGAGAGTCGACATCAAATCATACAGATAGCTTTCAGCTACCAACAAGTTGCACAAGCATTACTTCACATTGTGGTTGCTTACTGGCCAATAAATATCAGTTTATTAGTTGCAACTTTTAAATCTGCTGTTTGTTTAACGATTTAATGGTTTCTCGTTTATTTTAACTGCTGGCTTCAGTGCTGCATTAAGCAGCTGTAATGTAATCAGCATTGTGAAAGCTGCTCTTTAATTACTGTACCTAACCATAACCGATATCAATTAGGCCAACATCTATGGCAACTTAATTTGATGTCTTGCTGGCAGTGTTGTCATCAGTTATCTACTTTATCTTTACCCCAACTTCTGTTGTATAAAATTAAACAGAATACATATTTTATTTTGAAAAATAATGATTTTTTTCTATTTTTACCGTGCAAAAATACACCATCCAAAAGTGAAGAGGAATTATGTCACCGCTTGGGCGTCTAGCTATCAGTTTTCAGAGGTTAAAGTACTACTTATCTTAAGTGTAAATCTGAACTTCATTCTTCGGCTTGTGAAAAGTATTTCCATTTATAGTAAAACTAAAAGAAGAAATTTTAACTCACTATTTCTCTGTAGCGGAGATATCTTGTTTAGGTATTATCATTTTTTCCCCACTGTGGGATTTCCGCAGGATAATTGAAACTATCATCACATAATAATTTTCTTCAGTGCCAAGTTTTTTTTTTCTAAAGAAAGCGTAATCTTAAGTAAGCCAAAATTACTGCTGTATATTAAAATTTAAACATTTCCTCTTAATAACTCTAGTAAGTTGGCTAAAGAAAAAAGAAAAATCTGCAAGACCTGAGTGAGCCAAGACAACACAAACTGTAAAAGTAATCTCTGAATGACTTTGGTGCTAATGTATAGTGCTTTACTGCAGAAACACCTCTGAGTGGGGATTTAATATTCTTGTTAGTGCTCATAAAATATTTTTTTACAAGTTAAATACATACATACATACATAGATACTGTCAGCAGATAACGGCCACCAGGCTTATCCAGTCTGCTCATTTATGGTACCCGACGAAGCAGCCAGTGACCCTATCTGGTCACTGGCTTTAGCTTTTTCTTCCCATTTCTATTATACCTGTCCCACGCATGTTTGAAGCTGACACTGTACAGGTGGCCACCACTTCTGGGACAGGCTATTCCATGCATCCACCACCCTCTCTGTAAAAAAGAACTTCCTGACATTACCCCTTATCCGGCCACCCATCAGTCTCATATCTGTTCTGGTACTACTTTTAAACTGGAATATGTTGTCCCCTTCCACCTTGTTCATGTTCTTGAGGTATCTGAATGTTTCTTTCATGTCATCTCTCTCCCTCCTTTGCTCCAGTGTGTACAAATTGAAGTCTCTGACTCTTTCCTTGTAAGGCTTGTGATGCAGACTCTTTACCATTTAGGTCACCCTCCTCTGCACCATCTCTATTTTGTCCTTACGAAGATGTGGCCTCCAGAACTGGACACAGTACTCAAGGTGAGACCTCATCAGAGTCCCGTACAGTGGAACTATCACCTCTCTCCTTCAGCTTGCAATTCCTCTTCCAATACACCCCAACATCCCAGTGGCCTTCCCCACCACCTTGGCTGTCTGCCTTGTGGCCTTCAGGTCATCTGTGACTATGACTCCCAAGTCCCTCTCTTCCTTAGTAACTGCCAACAGCTTTCCCCCCAACCTGTAGCTTGCTCCAGGGTTCCTGCTCCATACGTGCATGATTTTGCATTTCTTTTTTAACCCTTATATTTATCCACTTGACCTGCCTCTTCCCTCCACTCTCTCGGACATCCTTATTGGACTCCCCGATCCCTGCCATGGTCTGCTCCTAGAGTGCCTCGATCACACACACACACACACACACACACACTCTTGAAGCCCCAGTACCCCCAGGTAGGGGGTGGAGGGGATGCCTCTGCTTACCTCCCCAAACCAGCACTCTATGTGTCTGCATGTAGATCTACACAGTGGAGTCTGCCTTGACAGTGGTGAGGAGAAGTCCTAGGGAGGTGTAAATCGCCCTGGGAAGGACGAAGTGTTTTCGGTTTCTTCCCCCAGCGTTGGCGTGCAATGAGGGGCTGTGAGCGGGAGGCACTCTGAAATGTACCTCTTGCTCCGCCCTCTGCCGACAGTCACCCAATCCCTTACTGCTTCTCCATCTACCCGCTATCCACCCGGGCTCCCTAGGTGGCAGCATTGCAGCGAGGGGCCTGCAGTCCCCGGAAGGAGGCTGCCAGGCGCTCTATCCTTCTCCGACCCCGACCAACCTGTGCTCGTTCCCAAACCGGGTCACCGGCATGGTGTGGCGTCCAGTGCCTCAAACCTCAGTACCACTGGGCCGGCCTCATGATTTTGCATTTCTTTGCGTTAATCTTTAGTTGCCACGCATCTATCTCTCCAGCTGTTCCAGGTCCTTTCTCATCCTTTCCAACCCCGGGTATCCACCTTGTTGTAGATCTTGGTGTCATCTGCAAACAGGCAAACCCTTCCCACCAGCCCATCTGCAAAGTCACTGATGACACTGAAGAGGATTGGTCCCAAAACTGACCCTTAAATTACCCCACTAGTCACCTCCCTTTCCTCTGATTCGGTTCCGTTTACCACTACCCTCTGTTGGTCCTTTAACCAATTTTCAATCCAGTTTACCGCCTTGTGTCCCATCTCCAGGCTTCCTAGCTTGTTGACCAGTCTCCCATGTGGGATGGTATCAAAGGCTTTGCTGAAATCTAGGTAGACAATGTCTACAGCCCCCTTGGTCTACTGCCTTTGTCACCCAGTCAAAGAAATCTATTAGATTAGTTTGAAAGGACCATCCTGCGGTGAACCCATGTTGCCTGAGATCCAACATCCCCATGACTTCTAGGTGCTCCACTATTCCTTCCTTGTGGAGTGTTTCCATTATCTTTCCTACTACAGAGGTTAGACTAACTGGTCTGTAGTTCCCTGCATCTTCTTCACTACCGCTCTTGTGAAGAGGGACAACATTTGGCCTTCTCCAATCCTCTGGGACCACTCCAGTGTCTAGGAACTCACTGGACAGGGCTGCCAGAGGGGATGCCTGTTCAATTCTCAGTTCCCTTAAGACTCTGGGATGTGTACCATCTGGACCTATGGCTTTGGCTTTGCAAGCTCTTCTAGGACCCTCTCCTCTGTGAACAGACTGGTGTTTACTTCCTTTTCCTCTGTTCCTTTAAATTCTAGCTCTGGGCTCTGCCCATGAATTTCCACAGTGAAGACTGAACAGAAATATTCGTTCAGGATTGCTGCTTTCTCCCTGTCTCCCTCCCTCCTCTATCTGCCCCCTGGCTCCTCGAAGCTTAGCTACTCCCCCCTTTGCCTTCCTTCTCTTGTTAATGTACCTGAAGAATGTCTTGTCTCCCTTTGTAACTGACTGGGCTATTCTTTCCTCAGTTTGTGCTTTAATGCTTCTCACTGCGTTTCCTGCCTCTCTCAGACACTTCCGGTACATTTCCCTGTCCTCGTCTCTTTGTGTCTCCTTATACTTCCTGAATGCTAGCCTCTTGGCCCTTACCTTTTCAGCTACCCTCTCTGAGAGCCAAAGCAGTTTTTTTCTCCATTTTCCCTTGTCTATCGACCTAACACATTGTTTTGTGACCTTCGCTATGGCCTCTTTGATGTGTGCCCATTTCTCCTCAACATCCCCCCATCCCCCTTTCTTCCAGGGTTTCTCTAAGCTGAAGTCTCATCCTGGTAAAGGCTGCCCTTCTGAAGTCTTAAGACTCTTGCCTTCATATGGGTTGGCTGAATCCCTGTGTCCTCCTTGAACCACACCATATAGTGGTCGCTGGACCCTAGCTGATCTTCCACCTCGAGCCCTGTTATTCTGTCCCCATTGGTCAATACGAAATACAGGACTGCCCAGTCGTCTGGTAGGTTCCTTCACCAGTTGCCTAAGGCCAGCCCCCTCAAGGGAGTCAACAAAGTCCCGTGCCCTGGCTGAGGCCCCTGCTGGGATGGACCAGTCTATTTCTAGCATGTTAAAGTTTCCAATCAGCAGTACTTCCCCTTTGCTGCCATGTCATGCATGTTTTCCAGCAGCAGTTTGTCAATTTCTTCTGCCTGCGCTGGGGGTCTATAAATGACCCCTGTGCAAATGGCTGTTCCATTGCCTGGCTACACAGCTGCAAATTGTAACAAGATCCACTGAGAGGAAGTGTCAGCTGTCGGCAGTAGCAACCGTCTCAGGCCACAACCCACACAAACATCCATGCTACATCCGTCCTTAATTTCTGTCTTTATCATGGAAGAGCTGGCTCAGTGTTATCCTACTTATCAGACATGGTAGAAAGACATGAATATACTATACTAGGCTGACACACCTCTGTAAAGAACAGTTACGTACTTACCATAACAGCAGATCTTCAAGAGAATCTTCTCCATTGGTCCACACCTTTAGAACTATATTTGCCAGTCCCTAGGACCACATAGAAACTTTTGCTAGCTGGGGGCTGCCCACGACAACGTCATGCATCAGCACCTACATAAACGTGGGCAGCCCCGTCACTCCTCAGTTCCCCACCGGAGATTAGAGTCAGAGGACCTTCAACTGTAGGGAACCAGGAGATGAGACCAGCCCAGACATACATGGCGAGGCTTAGGGCTGGACATATAATGCATATATTAGGTTCAGTTGCAAAATATCTGATACTTCCCTCTCTGAAGCAGAAGTGGGGCAGAGGGTGGGAAGGCATGGACTAATTGAGGAGATTCTCTTGAAGATCTACTGTTATAGTAAATACATCACTGGGCTATCTTCTTCGATATGTCCTTCATTAGTCCGCACCTTTGGATTGATTCTCAAGCAGTCCCAAACACCAAGGTACTGACAGTCTCATATATATTCAGGATAGCAGACCTTGCAGTACAGCAAGTCCAAAAGCAGGATGTCTAAGAGAGATTATGTCCAGACTGTAATGTTTAGTGAAAGAGTGGACAGGTGCTCCATGTGGCTGCAGCACAAATGTCAGCCACAGAAACATTTCTGAAACAAGCAACTGAAGTGGCCATTTCCCTGGTGGAGTGACCATGGACCACACCACAAAGTTCCTTAACATGCCTCCTATAAGAGAACATAATACAATGTGAGAGGACGTTCAACAGTCTTTGGTGTGATTCACACAGTATCCGAGCACTCTATGTACATCTAAGGTATGGAGAAGTGCCTCACCCTGACTGACATGCTCAGAGTAATAAGCAGGAAGGGTGTATAGTTTGATTTAGTGTAAATTCAGATACCACCTTCAGTAGAAACTTAGGATTTATACACAAAAAGACTCTGTCTTTGTGGAAAACCAAATAAGGAGGCTCACACATTACGAACATATGAAATTTGCCAGCAGATAAAGGCCTAGAGGTCTATCAAGTCTGCTCAAATGTACAGCTAGCACCCCTTATTCTGCAGCTGCCCCTTCCTTCCACCCTTCATTGACCCTCCTCCTTGTCCTGTCCCATTCCCTTTTGAAGCAGTCCACTGTTCTACTGGATACCACTTCTGCAGGTACGCATTCCACCCAGCCACCACCCTCTCTGTAAAAGTGTCTCCTCATCTCCCTCCTGAACCTTCCTCCCTCCAGTCTCATATCATGGCCCCTGGTGTCCCTCCCCTCCCTTATTTTGAACAGCCCCTCTGTACCCGTCTTGTTTATTCCTTTCATGTACTTAAAGGTTTCAGTCATATCCCTCCTGTCCTCCAGTGAGTACATGTTCAACTCCCTCAGCCTCCTCTCGTATGATAAGTCCCTCAGTCCTTTGATCCTCTTTGTCACCCTGCGCTGCACCCCCTCCAGTAACTTAATGTCTCTCTTCAGATACGGGCGCCAGTACTGCACACAGTACTCCAGGTGTGGTCTAATGACCTGTACAGCGGCAGAATCACCTCCTCCCTCCTCGAAGGCATACCCCTTGCAATACAACCCAGCATTTTGTTGGTCTTTGCAGCTGCCTTCCTAAACTGTGCCGAGTTGCTCACTGACCCTGTAATGAGCACCCCTAGATCCTTCTCCTCCTCTGTCTGGGCTAGCTGCACTCCCCCCAGCTGGTAACTCCTCCTTGAGTTCTTCATCCCAAAATGCAGCACCTTGCACTTTTTGGCATTAAACCCTAGTTGCCAGGAGTCTGACCAGGTTTCAAGCTTTGCCAGATTATCCTGCAACCCCTGCCATCCCCCTAGGTCATCCATCACCGCTCCTACCTTGGTATCATCAGCAAACAGACTGATCTTGCTCTTGATGTCCAATGATATGTCTGCAATGAATATCCCAAACAACATAGCTAACACGAGCACTGTGGAACACCGCTCGTCACTACCCACTTAGATTGAGAGCCTCCACCCACCACCACCCTCTGTTGCCTTCCCTGAAGCCAGTTCCCTACCCATCTCACCAGCTTTGCACCTGCCCCTGTGCCTACTAACTTACTTCCCAGCCTTCCATGCGGCACTGAGTTGAATGCCTTACTGAAGTCCAGATACAGGACATCCACTGCATGGCCCCTGTCCAGTTGCCTAGTTACCCAGTCATAGAACTCCACCAGGTTGGTTTGGCAGGATCTGCCCCATATGAAGCCATGCTGTCTGCTGTCCTGTAGTCTGTTGGCCTCTAGGAGGGCCACCAGCCTCTCCTTCAGGATAGTCTCCATTAGCTTACCCACGATGGATGTGAGGCTCACTGGTCTGTAGTTTCACGGTTCATCCTTGGGGCCACTCTTGTGGAGGGGCACCACATGAGCCATCCTCCAGTCCTGAGGTGCACACCCCGAATGTAGTGAGGCATTAAATAGGTCTGCCAAAGGTATTGCAAGGACCTCTGCCAACTCCTTCAGTATCCTGGGGTGGATGCCATCTGGGCCTGGTGCCTTATCCACCCTCAGTGCCTTCAAACCCTCCCGAACTCTGCCCTCCATGATTTCCCCATCTGTCACCCCCTCCCCCCCATTTCGGCCATTTCTCCCCCCTTTGGTGTCACCCCACCTCTTCTCTTTAGTAAATACTGAGGCAAGTACTCATTTAGTGCTTCTGCCTTATACACCTCTCCCCACCCAACCTCCTTCCTAATCCTTACTATGTGGTCCTTACAGCTCCTTTTCTCTCTGATGTACCTAAAGAAGTATTTCTCCCCTTCTTAATGCCTTGTGCCAGCCTGGAGTTCCGTAGATGCCTTGGCTCCCCTTGCCCTTGTCACCTCCTTTGATTCCATCAAGTCCTCCCTGTCCTCCCTCTCCCTGTTTCTTGTACTTCCTAAAGGCAGCTCTTTTCCTCCTTACCTTTTCCATGACCTCCTTGCTCAACCAGCTTGGTTTCTTAGCCCTAGCCTTCTTGATCTGGGCCTTGCAGCAGGCTCTCAGTTGCCTCCACTATCCCCAGCTTTATGAGCTCCCACCTCTGGTTAGTGTCCATACTAGACTGAATTCTGGCCAGGTACCCTTTTACCACTTCCCCATCCTCCCAAAGTCAGCCCTCCTGAAGTCCAGTACTCTTGTGCCAGATTCCACTCCTTCCTTGCCCATATCCAATGTGAGCCATACTGAGCAGCGGTCACTCCCTGACAGCGGTTCCTCCACTGTAAGTTCTCTCACAAAGTCCCCATTTGCCAGCACAAGGTCAAGGGTATTCCCTAATCTGGTTGGTTCACTGACCATTTACAGCAGGAAGTATTAGAGCTGGAAGCGTTGAAATCCTTCAAGCAGAAGTGACTGCAACTAAAAATAATGTTTTTCATGATAGGAAATGTAGGTGAAAATTTGCAGCTGGCTCAAAGGGAGCCAATGTCTGTATCTCAAGCACATAATTCAAATCCCAAGACGGGACTGGATTGCAGATAAGAGGTTTCATAGGAAGAACACCTCTCGGAAAAGTACAGGACACTGCTAACTGGGCCACTGTATGACCATCAATAGGGACCTGGAAAGCTGATATTGCAGCCAAATGCACCTTAAGTGAGGAATACTCCAGACTAGTATCTGACAGTGACAGCATGTGTTCTAACACCATATTTACAGGACATGTAAATGGGCCCAAATTCCTGGAAGCAGCCCACAAAGTGAACCGCTTCCATTTCAAGGAATACGTATGTCTGGTAGGAGGCTTTCTAGGCACGAACAGCACATCAGGAACTTTGACAGCTTGAGCAGCACCCTATTAGTGAAATTGGGAGAAGCACATATAGGAATTTTCCTTTCCAAAAGAGGGGCAGCGCATCTTGCCAGAAAACTTCAGACCCTGGAGCAAGCAGGGCAGAAACACTGCAGTTCTGCATTGTGTGAGGCTGCAAAAAGGTTAAATTCTGGATTACCACATCTTGCAAATAAGTCATTTACTACTTAGGTCAACAGTTCCCATTTGTGAATCTTGGACTGTGACCAGCTTAACCGGTCTTCTAAGATGTTTTGGAGACCTGGGAGATGCACAGCCGACAGTTGCAGGCCATGGACCTAGAACCCAGTACCATACGCTCATTGCCGTTGGACCTTTATTGTTCACTGAGGAATTCTTGTATAAAGACTGGCCAGTGGCATCATCACAATTGCCACAGCCAGGAGATTTAGGAGACTCCTGTATACCAACTGTGCTGAGACAATCAGGTTTTCTGCCCTGCACTGTGGTGGAAAAGCATAACCCTTCTCTGTGTCCAAAAATGCTCCTATGTACTGTAGTGAATGACAGGGAGTCAACACAGATGTTGGTACATGTACTGTGACTCCCAAATCCTTGCACAAGTGCCTTGTCCAAGACATTGTATGTAGGAGAGTTTCCCTGGAACTGGCTTTCAACAGTCAAGTCATCCAGGAAGGGAAAGACATACAGGCCTTCCTTATGAAGGGGCTACTGCCACTATAGCCAAGCAGTTGGTAAAGACCTATGACACAGAAGCCAAGACAAACAGCAAGACTCTGAACTGGTAGTAGTCCTCCCCAAGGAAAAAGCAGAGGTACTGCCTGTGAGCTTTTCTGATTCTGACATGAAGGCATGCCTCCTTCATGTCCAGGGAACAATGCCAGTCCCCTGTTTATGGCAGGGGAATGACAGCTTGCAATGGTGTAATCTCCTTCTATTGTTTCAGATGCAGGGAGAGTCTGCTCCCCACAACCACTCCATGATGTAACATATGGAGTGGGGGTACATTCTGCTAATAGTGTTGCAGAACCAGTGGTGTCAGCACCACCGGTACCTACCGTGTTGGGTGCTTTAGTATGGGCACCTAGAGGAAGGGGACCTGGCAGGGTGCCACCTCCCCTACCTCTGCCTTGCTGATGGTAGGCATGGCCACCTCTGTCAGCAGGTTGGCGATAGCAGCCCCTCCCATGACCCCTGGCTGGAGTGGGATACTGGAACTTGATCTACCTTAGAGTCATTTTTGATGTCTGGAGACCTCTTCGAGCTTCTTCCACACCATAACCAAATAGTTGTATCCCTCTAAAGGGGGCATTTAAAACTGTTAGTTGCATATCATTCGTAAAACCAGCAACCCTGTGCCAAGAATATCTCCTCATACAAATGCCAGAAGCAGCAGATGCATCAGAAACATCACAGAATGAGCGGAGCAAATGTTTGCCAACCTCAGCACCAGACGGCAAAGTTTTAAGTAACTCATTCTTGGTTATGCCCCCAGACAAATCCTGGGCTGCAGCCTTTGCAGCTTTCCACAGGCTATTTTGATACCTGATCATATGGGCCTGGTAGTCTACAATTCTAAGGCCTAGTGAGGCAGAGGCATATATACGCTTGCCCATCACACCCAGTTTCCTAAATTATTTATCAAGAGGCAAAGTACCACTGTGTCTAGGTGTTTTAGACCTATCATGAGCAGCCATTAGGACTACAGAGTCAGTTTCTGGCTGGATAATATAATAAGGCATAGCAGATGGGGCAGGATACTGCTTATCAGCCTTTCTGGGTACTGCAGGGAGTGAGTTTGGTCTGTATCATGCAGCAAAGTTAGCATCCTCTAATGCAGGATATGTAAGTGGAATTATAATGAAGGGGGAGCGGGGCACCTCAAAACATTCCATGAGGTTTCATTTTATGGAGCCTTCTTCTACCACAGCAAAGCCCATAGCAGTTTCCATTTGCTGTATCATGGCTTGAAAAGTAGGATCCTGAGGAGGAAGTCTTGGGGTATATACCACTGAGTCCTCACTGCAGAATGAGCGGGTAGAACTAGATCAAGATGACATATATTGTGCACCCCTCATACTCTCCTTCTAACTCCTACTCTAACACTATGAGGTCAGGATTATATTCCACCTCGTTGTTGGTAACTGAAGCTGAAGTGTGCACTGGTGGCTGCTGAGAAGGAGGATTATGTGATGTGCTGTTAGAAGGCATTGGTGGTATTTGAGAGCTCTGAGGACCCATCAATGGGATACCTGCCTGCATAGGTAAGCCAGGCAGAATGCATTGTAGCATCTCCGAGAACGACACCAGCATAACTTGAAAACTTGTGAGCACTCTGGACATGGGTCAGGACTACTTGTGTTGATGATGGGCCTGGCCCGACGACAATAACATCCTACTGTACATAGTAGGTATGGCAGCACCGAAGCCAGACCCCAACTTTGGTGCCTCATCGATGGTTGGGGGAGGGCTGTAGTTAAAGCCACTGGAGTGGTTGATGATGCAGTAGAATTACCTTGTCTCACCGGTGACTTGGACCATGCTGGTTATGTAGATTTCTCCATCTCTATGCTTATGCTTGTGGCCAGATGATGAGGGGGGTCATGACACCGATCATTCTCTCGCCTGGCCCTTCAACTTCAGTGACTCTCTCCAGGCCCTTTGACTTCAGCAGCTATTTCTTGGCCGGTGGCAAGACTGCAACAGATTTCTGGACCCTGTTCCTTCTCCATGGCTGTTCAAAGTTTTAAGAAGGTGATTTTCTAGAGCGTTCTTGTGGCAGCGTCTTGTAGCCTGCTTGAAGCTCTGATGAATCTCCCAAGTCTTCACATTGTGAGAAAGGCTCAAGCAGCACACACAAACCATGTGTGTAACTTCTTTGTAAATTTTCTCTTCGAACTTGCAATAAAGAAATAAAGGGACTTTCAACTTCGGCGGCATGCAGAGATGACAAAATACACTTATAATAAAAGTAAAAGAACAAACAGCAATGACTAGTGGATGATGTTTCCTTCAGTACATCTGATGAGGAGATCGACAGTGGGACAAGAACTGAAGAGTGATGAGGCCGCCCATGTTTATACAGACACTGACGCATGACGGTGTTGTGGGCAGCCCCTGGCTTGCAAAGTGTCTGTGTGGTCCTAGTGCCTGGCAATTACAGTTCAAATGGACTAATGGAGGACATATCCTCGATGAAGTTCTATAAATTTCACTTTTCATCAAGAGCTAACAGGAGACTAATCACACACAGGTTTCACCATCTGTGATGCATGGCTTTGTTTGATAAGCATTTATGCAGGAGAAAGTTGAGTGTTTTGCAATCTATTAAAGGATCCATAGACTCTGTCCTCTGTACATGATAGTACACATAACCGAGAGCCCTTTGGCCCATTTTGTAATATAAAGAACACCTAACTCACTGAAATGACATATTTATACAGGGAATAAAGTAAAACCCAATACAAAGTAACACACCAGTAGAAAATAGCCAGAAACACCCATTCGAGTCAGTGCTTACTCTACCTGAAATAATTAAACATAGTTTCAGCACATTTACACTCTGCAAACAAACGCCTGCCAAGTTTTTCAGTTATGCCAGTTCCAGATGACCATAAAATGGCTGCCTAAGTCATATGCAATGACACTAACAGAGCAAGAGAGATTTAACTGCCTTACTGCACCCCTATGGTACAATGTTGCTATTTATGCCCTACTGCCTTTGCTATCTCTATGGGGCTACTATATCATTAAGACTTCCTTTGTTCTTGCACATCAAAGGTGCTGGTTGCTGCCAGTGCAGCAAGACATCAATGTTACCAACCGGACTGGGAATCACCTGAACTCTACACTGACTGGACTGAACGGGAGAATGCACCCATGCAGTACTAGTTCAGAATGTGGTCTTATGTTTAAACTGTGAAGCTAGTGTAAATATGGACTTTTGTGAAAAACTGCCTGTGGACTACAGAATGGCAGCAAATTTTGTCACCTCTGCCCCGGCCCCCTCTTGGTATGGGGACAGAGTCAGCGGGTGACTGGCCCACCAATTAGGTAAAGCTTCCTGTGGAGAGAGTCATAAGGGCTCCTAGACTTGAGATGGACCTAATTAATGCAGACACCACTGCAGCTTCCAGTTGAGTGGCAGACTTCCAGGACTGCCTAAACTGACTGACAGCTTGAGCTACCAATCTGAGGTGGTAATTCCCCAGTGAGAAGCAGGGACTGTTCTGAACCCAAGTCAGTCTGCATACGTTGGCTTAACAGCCCAGGAGCTGAATGCTGTTGAGAGACAGCTTGAGCTGCATCACAGAGACAGACTGTGTGTCTGTCAGAAGGAAGTGAGAAGTTAAGCCCCTGCTTAGCAAGGGAGGTAACTGTGTGCTAAATGTCGAATAATTTCGAAGCTAAAAGCTGCAGCTTAATTAGAGACTTTGCTTGTGCCATACTTGGAAACTGACCAAAACCATGTGCTCAGTACCACTGTAGGTGCTGGTTATAGCCACCGCTGTGGGACTGAATGCCAGGACATGCCGAGTGGAGTGGATTCCAAAAGATTACCACAGAAGGAGTTGACTGTGAATTGGATGGTTTGGCCGCCAGTTGCTGAAGCCAGGCCAGACCTGCATCAGATAGACAGCCACAGCCCTGCAAGACCACACACCATCACAGACAGGAGCGAGAAAGAGCAAGGGGAGTTCAATGACTGAAAGAACACCAGCCAGAAAGGGATCGCAGCAAACTGCACTGACCATCTGCTCCTGCACAGTACAGGAAAGTCCCTGGTTCAAGAACCATGAGTAAATCTTCAACTTACAATCTGAAAATAGTTGAAAAAGCATTTACTGGACTTGGCCATCTGGCTAGGAGTTACAAATTCCTAATTTGGAGGTGCTGAAAAGCATTTAGGTTTGGGGTTTGATTGCACAAAGCATTGCTAATCTTTTATTTAATTGCACCACCTCCAGTCGACCACATGTAACATCACTGGGCCTATATTGTTTCCTCAGCTGGGTATACACTTATGCACTGGAAACTCCCTGGTTAGAACTAAGGGTAACACGAGTTCCAGTAGGGCGAGGGTCGTGACCCCAGTACAGAAGGCCTGATGCAAAGCTACTGATTTGTGCACTGTGGTGAGAGGGCAGGCACTATCTGAGGGCTGAGTCTGAAAGGGCACAAAATCACAGCCCATGGAGAGCACTATTTTGGCTGTGTCTTGGGGGGGGCGCTGAAAAGCGGACAGTGTTAAGGTTAGGCTGGCCTAGGAGGGCACAGAAGACCAGCCTGAATAATGCACAAACTACCTTGTGCTGCTTGCCCCCTTTTCTTCCATTAAGGTGAGATTCTGGACCCTAAATAAAATCCCTTGTTCTTTGTTGAAAATCCTTTTCTGAGTCCCATTTAAGTTACAGTATTAAGTGCATGCTTTGTGGGGACTGTCATAACAGTCTGTTGATTCATGGGTAGGACGACCCACTAGGAGATGGGTGGGCACTGCATCTACGGTGTTCTACCATCTTATACCAGACCCACTTTTATCTTTCTCATGGTGGAGGCATTGCACTATTTCCTAACTTCACCTTGGATATGAACCCGCAAACAAAGGAGATAAAAGGATGAAGGGAGGCTCCTCAACCTTGTCTAGCCCACAAGGCAAAGGTAGCCACTGAAACATCCACAACAAACTGGCTGCACTGTAAGGCCAGTGTGCTGCAGAATGTTAAGGCACACCCAGTAGAGGCTAAGCAGTCACCTTACACCCTGTTATTGTAACTAATCATAAAAAAATGAATACTTAATTTGTATACCAGACACTCCTCTATCTCCTTGATGTCATTGTGCAGAACGTCAGCAGTCATTTTAGGATCATCTGGACCCGGAAAAAATGAAAAATTGTGCTGATTTGTTTACACATTTGAAACACCATATAACTGCATTTAAGCTCTTCCAAAGAGTAACAGCTAGCTCCAATTGTCATTTCAGGCAATGTTCAGAAGCCCTATTATTTTGTATTGTGGTTATCCTTACTGTATATGGCATTTTAATGGTTTAGATGTCTATTAATCTGTTCATTTGTGGTAAAACAGGGTTTGCTTATGACAAGCAACAGAATCACTTGGCTTTCAAATTCTGGAAATGACTGACTAAAAAACTGATATCCACTAATGAGTCATATTTAGCGTTGGATCCCAACTTTGCTGCCTGTTAAATTCTTCCACTAACTCCTATTGCACCACTTGAAATCAATTCTACACATCTACACCTCCAAATAAAATCCACAGTTTGGGCCCTTAGTTATTTTAGTTATTTACCATTTTGGGGCTCTCTAGTGTCCCCATATGGACTGGTGTCTCCCTGCGCATCCTGCCATGCTAAACAAACCATGAAGATCTCCATCCCCATATCCACTGGGTCATGTTAAGCAGTCAGAAGTTCCTCAATAGTGGCTAGGGATCTTTTCACTTTTAGGCCATAACTCCACCCTCTTGACCTGAGGGCTATGAGGACCAACATGGTTCCCATGCACTGTTTAGGCCAACAAGAAGTGTCTCCTTAGCAACCTGACAACCCCACCGCCGCTCCCCTCCCCCCACACACAAAAAAAAGCATACACCCAAAATAAACGCCACCAGCTCAAAATTAATATGAAGTCTTATGATACCATGTCTTCATATGACACAGTAACAGTGCCAGCCTCAAGTGTGGCCCTCTTAGCACAAAGGATGACGTTTGGTGTGGCACCAAACTTCTTCTCTGGGAACCTTGGGAAATTTGAGGAATGGTCAAAAACATAGCAGTTGGGATTCAATGCCAAAAAGTGCAGAATAATGCACCTAGGACATAGAAACCCCAACGCTGAGTATGGGATGTGAGGAAGAGTACCAACAGTCACTAGGCAGGAAACGGACCTCAGGGTTATCAGATCTGAGGACCTCAAGATGGCAGAGCAGTGTGACAAGCCACTGGGTAGGGCTAGTGGAATACTGTGTTGCATAGGGGAGGGTATCTCTAGCAGGAGGAGGGAAGTGATGTCATTATGCTGCTCGTTGGTGCGACCACGCCTACAGTACTGTGTTCAGTTTTGGAGACCACGCCACAGAACGAACACAGATAGAGTAGAGGCGGTCCAGAGGAGGGCAACTAAAATGGTGCAGGGTTTTCAAGAGAAGCCCTACGAAGACGGATTGTGGGATCTCAACATGTACACCATAGAAGAAAGGGGGGGGGGATATGATAGAGACCTACAAGGACGTTGAAAGGGTAAACAGGATACAGGTGGGGAGTCTCTTTCAAATGAGAACAAGCACCAGGACCACTGCGCATGCAATGAAGCTGGACGTGGGAAATTCAAGAGTGATGTGAGGAAAGGTCACTGAAAGGGTAGTAGATGCTTGGAACAGATTACCAGCAGAAGTGGTGGAAGCTACAACAGCGGGGGGCTTCAAGCATGCATGGGATAAACATAGGTGTATATCAGATAGAATGCAGGGGATGCAAGAGGGTCGATGGAGACCAGATAGGGTATGTGGAGACAAAAACAGGCAGGGAATATCTGGGCAGACTAGGTACTGTAGACTGAGCAGTCCTTTTCTGCCATCAAATTCTGTACTGGTATGTTTCTATTACAGGAGTCACCAGTCAGCCAGTTTATATAATATTATTTCATGTCTGTCAATAGCAGGCAGTCTTACTGTGAATATTTAATAGTGCTGAAAGACAGGGACTGTCTTTTTGACTTGTTATAACTATTGACTGTTTCATTTGGCTAACGTACAATTTTAAAATTGTGGCTGTATGTGAGCACTGCAATCCCACTCCTAGTCTAGCTGTGGTCTGAGCATGTTTATTTATTTTATACTTATTTATTTTGTACACACCCTATTGTAAACGCACTCTACTGTGAATATGGCTACCTTGTATGTATAACCTCACTGAAGCTATGGCTATGTATCTGCCTGTAGATTATGCACTCTACCTTGCTTATGTTCACTTTGTATGGGTATCATGTAATTGTCCTTACTGTGTATTGTTTGTTTGCTCCCCCTACCCCCAAGGAGCATCTGGAATTGAGCAGTAGTCTGCTCAGCATGCCTTCCTAGTAAAACACTTAAATAAATAAATAAATAAATAAATAAATAAATAAAACTCACTTGTTTATTTGTTAAGTTTACTGGGCCTAGGCCCTTTTTCAGACAGGACCCAGGCCACAGGGCAGAGCAGAGAGAACGACAGGTGACATAAATCCATACTGCTGCTGCATACTTAAGAAGTACATACAGGAAATGTGCATTAACATATTAAAGTAGAGCAGTCAAAGAAACAATTCTGAGCTACTGTAATAGTTTAAATGGATGGTCAGATATGGCACACCACGGATTGCTGGGAAAGCAATTCCACAAAATAGGAGCAGTGGATGAAAAGGTGCTATGACCTATGTTGCGCTTACAAGACAGACCACAGATGTTGGTTTAAGGACCTCAGGTATCGATGACAACTCTTAAGTCGTAGAAACTGCACCAGAGGAGTCAGGATTTTGCAGGGTCTTATTAATTAAGCAGGTGTTACCTAAAAATACTTGTCTTTATGTGTAGTGCACTCACCCGGTGAACAAAAATAAAGCACCAGAAAAGGAATTTACAACTGGCTCTACATAGAATTTGATGGCGATAAGGACCGCTTGGTCCACCCAGTCTGCCCATTTTCCCTACCTACTGTAACACCGCAGACCCTACTTGATTTCTGACATTACTCTCCCCCACCCCCACCAAGGTTCCTTTATGCCTATCCCATACCTGCTTGAATCCCATTACAGTTTTTGCCCCTACCACCTACTCTGGGAGACTGTTCCAGGTATCCACCACTCTTTCTGTGAAGTACTTTCTTACATGTCCCCTGAGCTCCATAGCATGGCCCCTAGTTCTTGAACATCTTTCGCTCTGAAAAAGGCTTTCTTCTTATACCCGTGAGGTATCTGAAAGTCTCTATCATATCCCCCCCCTCTAATTTCCTCCAGGGTGTACATATTGAGGTCCTTCAGTCTCTCCTCATAGGGCTTTTGATGCAGACACTTCACCATTTTAGTTGCTCTCCTCTGGACCACCTCTTCTCTGTCTATGTCCTTCCTGAGATGTATTCTCTGAAATTGGACATAGTACCCTAGGTGAGGTCTCACCAGTGATTTTGACCATGGGAGAAAACCAAGCAAGATTAAAGGATGCAGTGAGGGGCCTGAAATGTGGGGGATAACGCAAACCGACATATACTGTTGTAAACTGTGGAGAGATGAGTCAAGTCTTTAGCAGCAGCCATTAGGTAAATAAAAGAAACAAAGTCAAATAATGGGAGGACACAGCGTTTAGCATTCATAATCAGTATTCTAGAGTAAGACATTTGCGTATGTACATTGCACCCAATTTCTGATTAACATTTTGTTTTTTTAAATTTCTAGTTATTTTCATGGAATCATCCTAAAACTATATAGGTACAGGTGAGGAGACAGAAGAATACCAAATCCAGCATTACTTTACAAAAGGAATCTTAACCCCTATCCTCACTCCATATGAAACCACCACCGGCCCATGGACTGAAGACAGGCTCTGACATGAACCCGGGTCTCTCACGCAGGAATGCAACGTGCTCTGGCAGTGACACTGAGCTGACCAAAAAGTTTTTTTCTTTTTATTCCTTGTTTTTCACAATAGCATTTAGGCACTCCATGGGTTGGGTAACCTTTCTTAGTCTAACCCACAAAGCATAAGGTACTCGGCTTTGCTTCATGCCTCAAGATCCTCCTATGGCTATATTAATGGACAGTAACCTGGCCCTGGTCATGCCTTAATGCCTAATCACAAAGGACATTTCCATGAAAACAGCACCTTTGCCCCTGTTGGTTTTTAAATGCACATGATATCATAAATCCTTATGGCATTATAGCGGCTGCTGAGAAATTTATTTATTTAGTTTTTGTTTACCAGGAAATTTAGTATGATTGCAGACACAAAAGGATTACTGGCATTATGTGGAGACAAATTCAGTGGACACATGTCCAGTTTTCAGGCAAATGACCTTAGCAATAAAGAATATTGGGAATATTTCTCCAAAAAATATATGAAATATAACCTAAATTGTGTCTAAATATTGTCTTTAGGTTTTCATAGCTCTTTTGATTCTGTTTTGAAGGCAAAGGTTTAATACTAGACCTGCTGTACAGTACATAATCACTGCCCACGATCTTTATTCGGTTATTCCCAATCTTACTTTTCTAGAATAACCCATGCCTCTTAATAGAAAGCACATTTGGAACATGCGTCTACAGACACGTAGCTGCTTGATTTTTTTTTTTTTTAATATTATGATCAAAGTATCCTGACATGCTATCAATTGCTATGTTATTAACTATCTGCCAACGCTTCCCTGTCAAGATTACAGATGCCCGACTACCCAGCTAGAGTGCAGGTGCTAGCAGTTAATCACACGCATTCCTGCTTCCTTTCGCATGCTGTACAAATAAATTCAGTATGTGGACACTGCAAAATGTAACAAGAATACTACTGTATCTTCATGACAGATTTATTGGAAAATGCAAGCATTTTTAGACTCACAATACATATCTATTGTCTACAATTGGCTGTGTGTTCCAGAAAAAGTCCCTTAGACCTTTTTTTTTCCCATTGGGGGATGGGAAATGCTGAATGTGCACTGCATAGCAGAAGCTATGTGGTGTTCATGGTCAGAAGGCACCACAATACATTTTTGCCAGTTCCTTCTTGTGGGTCACTTTAGCAGTGTTGCAGGATAGAATTGAAATCAGCATGGTAAAATTAGCACTGCTTGCTACTAATACAATGTCCTTGAGTTTCATCTTATTTCATTTATTTGTTAGACTAGTAAATATAATGAGCACAGCTGCCTGTTTTCATATGTGTCCAGTAGCCAACATAAAATGTAAAAATACACATAAATTACAATACAGATATCAAACAGTCAAAATAAACGCCATGGATGTGTTTCCATAGTAACCTAACAAGCGAGTTCTTAAACAACGAACACTTATTACATTTGTAATGTTGTATATTACACGAGTTATATAGGGAAGCAATTATACAACTCAGAAATGTGACTGTTTGTTTACATAAGGCACCACGCTTTTCAGCCAAACTGACAGAACTCTGCTGTTTCTATTTAAATATGTTATTTGTTTTATTTTTATTTTATTTTACCATGTAAATACCTAGGATAGCTCAGCGAAGATGCAATATCTTATTTTCAGTGGGGTCCTGCTTCTACCCATTTTTTGCAATTGGGTGGACTGGAACACTGGGAGCTTAAGTGACCTGCTCAATGTCACACAGTGAGTATTTGGCCCCGGTACGATTTGAACCGGTGATCTCATGGCATCTAAGGCAATTCTCTAACCAATTCCAGATGTATGTTTGCGTCTCCCAGCACCACTTGTACAAATGAAGCCATTACTGCCCTAATGAAGATGTGCCACTTTATCTCAGCAGGTGCAAAGAGCCACAGGAACCAAAATTCAGCATTTCTGGAAAAATAACACAGCTAATACTCATTGGTAGTTGGTGGGCATGTGTCTGGAAATAAATGGCCTTGAAAACAAAGCAGCTGGTAAAAAAGCATGCCAAATGAAATGAGAACACCTGTCCTCTCAGAACCCCCCAAACCCCACCCCCGAATAGGCTTTTAAGCACCAGAAAAAAACATGTTTTAATCACCTCTGTGGCCTAATATTAACTCTGATGCACCATCATAATGTAAACATTACGATGGTACAATCCAGGTCAGACCTGAAAAAGGACCGTTCAGTCCAGTGTCCATAACCGGCTAACAAATTTAAAATAAAATAAATATCCCGAGCTGCAGTGCTCCATTTCACATTCTCAACGTGGCCCAGCACTGCTCACTGTATAAAGGAACTACAGTGAGTGGTGTGGCAGTGAACTGAGAATGTGAAATGGTCCATGTAGCTCAGGATGTGTTTACATTACAGCTGGTACATCGGAGTGAATATTAATCTACAGTGGTAATTAAAAAAATATTCGGGGCTTAAAAGCCTAATCAGGCATTGTGGTTTGGGGTGGGGTGCTGGGAGTAAAAGTGTTCGCAGAGAGGAAGACAAACCTACTGTATGTTCCTGTTCAACACTAATAAATGCAAGATTCGTATGAGAATGAGAATGGCAGTTATAAAACTGACAGACCAAATCATGCAGTCTGTTACCTTCTCTCAAACACACCGGTTAAGCATCAAAGGAGACTATGAGACTATGGATGTTCTCATGCTCTGATGAGGAACAATTAGATCTAATTGGACACACAGCTCAAGATTTTCAATTGACAGGATTCAGACGCATCTGTGAGATGTACCCGAGTCTGGAAGTCCCCACTGCATCGGACCCAAATGGATGCTGCTGCTGGAATTTTCAGATCTACATCCGATGGCAACAATTAGACAAGGTTTATGGCAGCATGCATTTGACTTCAGGTGCATCCGCCATTTTGGACTTAGTAAGGCTAGACCATTAAAAATGGTCTAGCAGACTTAGTTCCTTGCCCCTTGTGTTCAACAATGGCTTGCAGACTTTATCCTGATATGTTCCCACTTGACGCGCGCCATCTCACCACCAATTAAATTTCTAAGTGCCTAAAGTTTTAGAAGTACCTAGCACCATGAAGGTGAATGGAAGCAGCCGCAGCTGAAATTTCACCACTCTCAATATTAAAACTATTGCAACTGGAAAAACAAACCAAAAAAAAACTACCAGCCCCATACTGGACCTCATGCTGCACTGCAATACTTTGCTCTGCCACCTCTGTACTCAGACAATGCAGCCAGAGATTACAGCTCCAGGCTTGAGACACGCCATAGGATCATGTATTACATGTGCTTGTATTCTTTGTGGACAAGTAACCATTGTTTGTCACAGAGAAGAGCGCTCTGTGATTGGTTCTGAGCAGAGAGACACTCTCCTCCAACCAGGAAGTACTGACTATTTATTCGAGGAGAGAATAAAGTGAAGATCAAACAGTGAGAAAGACGTGTGTTTTAGTGCACTTTGTAGGTTATTCCACAGAGTGGGGAGAGTATGGCTTATGGCTGCTTCACCATGACGCATTCTGACTCTGGGTGTTTCGAGCACAAGACAGGAGTATCTTCTGAGCGAGTAGTGGCCCTAGGCAAAGGTGAAGAGATCTGCAACATGTTTGGGAAGCTTGTTGGTAAGGGCTCTGAACGTCTAGAGTGTGGCGTTTTTTTAGTCTCCTTGTTTCAGTGACTGCCCCTCAATTTGAACATAGAGGGCACAGTGGTGTGTGCTTTAGGGTGAGTTAGTGATAAACCTGATGGCCCTATGGTAACGGGTATCCAGCTTGGCTAGAGAGGCCAATGGGCAATGACTATATAGGAAGTTGGCATAATCAATCAGCCGGAGAACGGTAGTCTGGACTAATCTTATTTTTGCATCGCGGTTGAGGAGCTGGATCCCTACCCGAGCTCCCTCCTGGAGCTACTGCAACACGCAGGTGCCTACGAGGTAATTAATTCTACCTCAAACAGCAGCACCCTTGTGGGGTTAGCCCATCTTTCCCATTTGCAGGTTATAACTGCTAGCCACTAGAGGGACCCTCTGACCTTCCACCTCTGGCACCACTACCTGTCTTCCTCCCCCAGCCCAACTTCCTGGAACCCTTCTAACCTCCTGTGCCACTTCTCTCCTCCGCAACTCACACCTACCTCTGCCCACACCTCTCCCAGCACCCAGCCCCATAGCTAGCCCTACCTCCTGACTGCACCACCAAACTTACACCCAGTGACCACTAGGAGTCACTATTTCTCACCCTGTTTTCAGCCCTAACCCAGCCTGCATCAGACCTCTAGAACGTGGATCACTGCTCTCACCCAGGCACTTTTCTAGATGCCCTGGCAGAGACTTGAAACTTGTACCCTGTCCACCAGAGTCCGTGCCACTACCACTAATCCAAAGTGGTATCTACGCTTTCTGGAAGACAACCTAAATACTTCTTCCTTTCTACCCTACTGCTACCACTATAACTATGCTAGTCCACCTCCTCCTAAAATGCCTCCCCCTCATCTACTTTCTAGTACCCTCGTCCAACCAGCCAGTCATCTCCCCTGGCTCACTGGTACCAGCGCCAACAATTCTACCTGACATAGTTCGATCTCACCCTACACTGACCATGTGCACTGGCCCACAGCAACCATCCCAGTACATCCCCACCGGGGCCTGCCCAGGCTCCCTCATGCAATCGCTCTCGCCTCCCAACCTGGCAATCCTCACCCATCCCCTGTTCCCTGAAGGTCCCCTTCCTATCCACACATACCCACTGGAAGCCTACACAACCGCTCCCTGGCCAGAGCCGTGGTCCTCCTTCTACTCTTAACAGGCAATATACATCCTAACCCAGGCCCCACCCAGACCAGCGCAACAGGTGGGTCCACCGGTCTAAGCATTGCCTCCATGAATATATGCAGCATATTGAAAAAAATACAATACCCTCCAATGCTGGGTCATGCTGCACAAACCAGATGTCATTGCACTGGTGGAAACCTGGCTATCAAAGTCCACCCCTGACTCCTTTGTCTCCCTCCCTGGCTACACCCTCTACCAGGACGATCGTGTAGGCAAACATGGGGGTGGTTGTGCAGTCAATACCAGGGATACACTCACTGGTCAAGCACTCCCTGCTCCGGCTCTTGCAAGCAGGGTACAGGCCCTTACCCTTACTCCGGACGCCTCCAGGGGCCTCCTTTATCTCACCACTGCCTACATTCCCCCAAAGGGCCAAAACCCGGCACTATTATCCTTAACTGATTATCTTGCCACCCTCCCTCACAAGGCAGAACAAGTCCTTGTGGGGGACCTTAACATGAACTGGCTCAGCGCCGCCTCCTCCACCACCCGGGACTCCTTCGCGGCCAATGATCTGACACAACTCATTTCCCAACCCACAAGAGTAAAGCCTAAGAGAGGTACCAGCACCCTCCTAGATGTTATCATCACCAACCGCCCCAAAAAAATCCTGGATATTCAAGTCCTCCCTGACTCACTCAGTGACCATTCCCCTATCCTATTCTGCTGGGTGACCTCCTCACCCTAATTCATAGCCCAGCCCACACTCTGCGGCGTTTCAGACCAGATAGGCTAAAAAACCTCAAGCAATTTCTTGCCCAGATAAACTGGTCCCCCATTCACCACACTCCTGACATAGATACTGCCCTTGCCTTCTTTTCCCAAACCTTTAACAAAGCCTGCGACCTCTTTGCACCCTTCACGGCTGCCCGGACCAAAAAACATAACGTGCCCTGGATTACTCCTGCCCTATTACAATTGCTCAGGCTTAGGGATAACCTATGGCACCTTGCCACAGAATCAGGCCAGATGGCTGAGAGACAGGCCTACAATGCTGCGTGGAATAAGTGCACTTGGGCCATCCGAAGAGCCAAGGCCGACCACTACCAGGCCATGCTCACCTCCTCCTGGGGGTGTGCCCGAACTTTCTGGGATAATGTCAAACAATTAAATGGAAGCGCACGCTCCCCTCCCCCATCTCAGATCACCATTGACGGCACTACCATTACGGACCCAGCAAACATTGCAAACTACCTTAACACTTCCTTTATGGACCTTAGCTCTGTCCTCCCCAGTAACTTCTTTGACCCGCCACCCTCCCTACCTGCCCCAGTCCTCCAACGCCCTAGCTTCAACCTACGTAGGGTAACTGCCCAGGAAGCCAGACCCCACCTGGTCAGAGCATTAAAGAGCAATAGTCCCGGCGATGACTCCCTGGACCCCAGCATTCTCTGTCTGGTACTGGATCAGGTCATTGCCCCACTCACCAGCCTTCTCAACAAATCCTTCTGCCTGCGGCAATCCCCAACTGCATGGAAAACAGCCATTGTTACTCCCATTCACAAAGGTGGTGACAGGTCTTCTGCCGGGAACTACCGTCCTATCTCCATACTCCCACCCCTCTCCAAAGCCCAAGAAAAGCTGACTGCCACGCAAATTACTAAATATCTGACCAAACACAACATCCTCTGCCCTGAACAGCACAGTTTCCATGCAGGACACAGTACCGGCACTACATTAATTGAATTTTCAACTTTCCTGCACTCTTCTCTGGACTCTGGCTTCCTAGCTGGGGCAGTGTTTATTGACCTCTCAAAGGCTTTCGACACTGTCTCCCACCCCCTCCTGCTGGATGCCCTCTGCCACACTGGCTTCTCTGCTAGGCCTCTCGCCTGGTGCACCAGCTACCTATCTGCCCGCTCCCAATGTGTCAGAATTAATGGGACACTTTCCAAAAATTGTCCCATCTGCTCAGGGGTTCCTCAGGGCTCCATCCTCGGACCCCTACTCTTCTCACTCTACCTTAACACCCTGCCCAGTGCATGCACAGGAAAAATTTTGCTGTATGCAGATGGCCGTCATCTTTTGCCACCCACCATAGCCCTATCTCCTCAGGACTCCTACAACTATCCTATAATGATGCGAAACCTGGTTTAAAGAGCACAGACTGGTCATTAATCAAAAACAAAACAATGCTCTTTGCCCACCCTCAAAAGAAAGCCAGCAACTTCCCACTCCATATCCTCCCCTGCTCCAAACAACCTCTAGAGCAAGTCCACTCCTACAAGTACCTTTGGGCCTCCTTTGACTCAGCCCTCACCTACCACACCCACATAGATGCCCTTGCTTTAGCCACTAATGTGCGGCTAGGTATCTTATACCGCTATAAAAACTGTCTCCACCCCACCCCCCCCCGCTGCCCTCTGTCTAGCAGTTACATCCTCTATATTATCCCTTGTTGACTATGGCCTACCAGTATGCTGCTAACACGACCGCCCTCAATAAAATTCACATCATCCTAAATAAGGCATGCAGGCTAATCACTGGGGCCCCCAGGCTCACACATTCATGCCAGCTCTATGACATGGCAATACTGCTGAACCTAGACGAACGTCTACGATACCAAACCTGCCTGATAACAAAAAAAACTCTTCTCGGGCTACCCTCACCCGGGCTGACAGCCTCCCTCCGCCAAGCCCAACCCTTGGTCTGTACATGGACCTCCTGCAAGGCCACTTTTCTGGTCCCAAGATCTAGAACCTCCCTTGGACAGAGGTCCTTCTGCTATAGAGCTCCATCCTGGTATAGCGCTCCCTGCCCCCATTTCGGATGCCCCCACGATCTCCAAATTCAAAACTGCACTTCGAAGGCAACTATTTAGTATGCGTAGCTGCACCTGTCTATAATTGAGGCATAGTTCTCTGTACCCTGACAATGCCCACTGGGCTACATCCTCACCACACCTCTTTTAATCCTTACCCATTGCTGATTGAAATACTATTATCCAGCTGCTTGCTCTTACCATCGTGCAAGAATGCGCCTTTGTAACTAAACTGGCTTATCTGTTTAACTGCTGTAATCACATATGCTTGCTAACTATATAACCCATATGCTGTAACCGAAGTTTGTTATGTATTTGTCCTCAATGTGATGAAGTACCTTTGGAAATGAGCCTCTGGCTCAAAGGTTGTAAACCGATGTACAAAATAAATAAATAAATAATAAAAGTTACCTAGCCTTTTCTTAAGTTTTTTGGATAGCTCTTCAAGGTGGACAGCAAAAGACAGCTTATAGTCAAGCCAGAAGCCCAGATACTTGAACTTGTCCACTATTTCAAGTGGCTCCTCCAGTAGGGTCCGGATCTGGAATTCAGGTACTGGGGGGTATAGTCATCATGCAGGTGTGGGGGGAAGACACATGGCATTTGTCTTCTTAGTACTGAGAAGCAGTTTCAGGTGAAGGAGATTGTGTTGCAGGATGTCGAAGTCGTGTTGTAGGTCCATGCACGCAAGCTCGAGTGAATGACTGGCAACATACATCACGGTATCATCCGCAAAAAGGTGGACACTGGCTTTTCTGAGTCGGAAGTTAATATCATTAATGTAGATGGCAAAAAGTAGTGGCCCCAAAATCGAGCATTGCGGGACCCCTCGTAGCAGGCTTTCTGGAGGTGATGTGGCACCTTGGGATTTAACTTGTTGTTGCCTGCCAACAAGGTAGCTGTGGAACCACTTTACAGCTGTTACATCGAGTCCAGTAGTGGGCAGCATGGCAAGGAGCATGTCATGATCCACCATGTCAAATGCCAAATGTTTTTACGTGGGACCAGAGTCTTGGGAGTGCTTGAGACCAGATTCGATTCAGAACTCGTGGAAGAAATCTGGCATTAGACTGAGTCAGGTAGAGACCGAAACTCTGACTCAACAATCCACTCTCGCTGACTTTGCTGATCTCTCTGACCTCCAAGAGAACACTGATGTGTCTCCTTCTGAGATCACTAGGTTCGCAGCTGATCTCCCCAACCCTCCTTCAGAAGATGAAGTGCGGCAATGGTTGCTGTGTGATGAGCATGAATGGGGGCATGAGCTGCTGCCAGATGAGAGAATTGCAGAAATGGTATTCCAGGGGCACCAGATAGCCATCTTCCAGGTTGGATGCATTCCCTCTACTCCCTCTCCCATGTGACAGAAACTTTGATTAAAAATAAAAATTTAAGACAATTTTATTAAGTTCCAGCAGTAAAACTCGATCCAGCAAGTCATTCTGCATCGGTGGATACCGCATTTAACATGGGCATAGAAACACAGAAACATAAGAATTTGACGGCAGATATGGACCGCTTGGCCCACCTAGTCTGCCCATTTTCCTACCTAACAGATAAGCTGCAGATCCTAGTTAACCAACAGCTTACTTCCTCCTACCCCCCACTAGGACTGCCTTATGTCTGTCCCATGCATTCTTGAATTCCCCCACTGTTCTTGACTCCACGACCTCCTCAGGGAGGCAGTTCCATGCATCCACAACCCTCTCCGTGAAAAATACTTCCTCACATTACCTCTGAGCCGTCCCCTCTATCTTCAAATTGTACCCCTTGTTCTTGCACATCTCTTTTCCTGAAAGATGCTACCCTCTTGGACTTTGTTGATTCCCTTGAGGTACTTTAAAGTTTCTATCATGTCCCCTCTCTTCCTTCTTTCCTCAAGGGTATACATATTTAGCTCCTTTAGTCTTTCTTCGTATGTCTTCTGGTGCAGACCCTGCACCATTTTGGTTGCCCTCCTCTGGACAGCCTCCACTCTGTCTATCTCTTTGAGGAGATGAGATCTCCAGAACTGCACACAGTACTCCAGATGGGGTTTCACCAACTATCTGTAGAGAGGGATAACAACTTCCTGTTTTCTACTATTGATGCCTCTCCCTATGCATCCCAGTGTCCCCCCAGCCTTCCTTACTGCCTTCTCACATTGCTTGTCCACCTTTAGGTCATCTGATATAATTACCCCCAGGTCCCTTTCCATTTTTACTGTTGTCAGTATCTCATCCCCCCACTGTGTACTCTTCCCCTGGGTTTTTGTTCCCCAGGTATATTACCTTGCACTTCTTTGCATTGAATCTGAGCTGCCATACATTTGACCATTCCTCCAACCTTGCCAAGTCTCTTCACATCCTTTCCACTCCATCTTGTGTATCAACCCTGTTGCAGATCTTTGTGTCGCCTACAAAGAGACATACTTTTCCTTCCAGTTCCTCTGTAATGTCACTTATAAAGACATTAAAAAAAGGACCGGTCCCAGTACTGAACCCTGTGGTACCACGCTAGTAACCCTCCTTTCTTCACTGTGGACTCCGTTTACTACTACCCTTTGCGTTCTGTTGTCTAGCTAATTTTTTATCCAGGCTACCATCTTGGGACCCACTACAAGGCTAGCTAACTTGTGTATTAATCTTTTGTGGGGGACTGTATCAAATGCCTTGCTAAAATCTAGGTAGGCCATATCCACAGCCCCTCCCTGGTCTACTACTTTGGTCACACAGTCAAAGAAATCTATTAGATTTGTCTGACACGAGCTTCCCATCGTGATTCCATGCTGCCTTGGGTCCTGTGCCCCACAGGCCCCAGGTACTCAACAATTATTTCCTTCAGAAGTGATTCCATCATTTTCCATACCACTGAGGTCAAACTAACTCGTCTGTAGTTTCCGGCCTCTGTCCTGCTCTCACTTTTGTGAAGAGGAATCACATCTGCCCTCCTCCAGTCCTCAGGTACCACCCCATCCTCCCATGATTTGTTAAAGAGAGTAGTCAGCGGTGTCACTAGTTCTACCCTTAGTTCTTTTAGAATTCTTGGGTGAATCCCATCAGGCCCCATTGCTTTGTCCACCTTCAATTTTATTAGTTCTTTCAGAACCCTTTCTTCTGTAAATGGACTGGTATCGACCCCCCGTCTTCAGAGTGTTTCTCTTGTTTGGTTTAGGTACCTCCCCCCTCCTCTTCCTTTGTGAATACTGAGCAGAAATACAGTATCCCTGCTTTTTCACTGTCACCCTCTGCCCACATTCCCTCCCCTTTATTAAGCCTCAGTATCCCTCCTTTGGTCTTTTTGGCTCCCTAATGTACCTATAAAAGGTCTTATGCCCCTTCTTAACAGAGTTGGCTATCCTTTCCTCAGTTTGGGCCTTTGCTATTCTGACTGCCTTCCCTGCCTCTTTCTGTTTTAACTGATAAAGTTCTCTGTCCTGCTCCTTCTGTGTTCCCTTATATTTCCTGAATGCTATCCTTTTCTCCCTAACCTCCCTGCCATCTCTTTTGAGAACCATAGCGTTTTTTTCCTTCATTGTTTTTTTTGATTTGCTTTACATAAAGGCTTGTTGCCTCTGTGATGGCTGTTTTGATTACTTCCCGTTGTTCCTCCACCCCTCCTTCTTGCCTGTTTCTAGTGCTTTTCTGAGGCACTCCCTCATTTTCCCAAAGTCAGCCCTCCTAAAGTCCAATATTCTTGCTTTTGTATGGCTTGATTGTATGGCTGTGTTTATCGTGAACCACACTGTTTGGTGGTCGCTTATTCCCAGATGGCTACCCACTTCTAAATCTGAGATTCTTTCTCCGTCCCCATTTGAGAGTACCACGTCTAAGATTGCTCCCTTCCGAGTGGGTTCCAATACTAGCTGTCTGAGGCATGCCCCTTGTAGGGCATCAAGAATGCCCCATGCTCTTGGATGTGCCTGCAGCAAAGGTGCTCCAGTTAACATCTGGCATATTCAGGTCCCCCATCAACAATATCTCCCCTTTTTCTGCCATTCTAAGGATGCCTTCTATCATTTCCTTGTCCTTCCCTCCCCCTGAGATGGGGGTCTGTATACAACCCCCATGCGGATTGTGGTGCCATTTCCTGTCTCCAAGGTGACCCAGAGTGCCTCACCTGCTCCCTGTTTACTCTTTAGTTCTGTTGCTTTGATTCCTTCCTTTACATAGAGAGCTACTCTTCCTCTTCTTTTACCCTCCCTGACCCTCCTGTAGAGTGTGTATCCTGGAATGTTGACATCCCAGTCATGGTTCTCTGTGTACCATGTTTCAGTGACTGCCACAATATCCAGGCAACCCTCTTTCATCAAGGTCACTATTTCAGGGAGCTTGTTACAGACTATGGGCATTGGTACTCATCACCCTTCACTTTTTGATGGCCTTACCCCTTTTAGCCCCATCCCTGTCCTTACTGCCTTTGCCTTTTTTACATTTACCTCTGTCCTGCTCCCTAGTGACTTCTCTACCTTGGTGTTTGCCTCACTAATTACCATGTTTTGCTGGGGGGAGTCTGGGATTTCCCTGCTCCTTTTCAGTGCCTCCCCTCTTGGCTAGTTGCAGAACAAAAATGCAGCAGCAATGACAGCATAAAGATCCACCATCAAACAACAGCAAGGCTGGAGAAGCCTAAGGTGGAAGCAGCGCTAGCAATGTTGATTGAGCATCGGAACCACCGTGGCACACTGTGGGCCATGGACTCAAAAACTGAAAAAACATTACAAAAGCTAGAAAAGCACGATGCTGCTATTGTGCACCTTACAGGATCTTTGGCAGAAACAGATAACAGAGTGGTCTCAACCTTGGCGACAGTAGCCACCATCAATAAAGAAAACGGCCAGCTCCGTGGACATTTGGAGTCATTGGAGAATTAAATTCACGCTGGCAATATTTGAATTGTGGGGCTTCCTGAAGGTGTGGAGGGAACAACACTGTTACCCTTCTTATTGGACTGACTCAAGGGGAACCTAAATGTACTGGATGATTTTCCTTTTGCTTCACTCACCAAAACGTATAGAGTGAATCCAAGGGTCCATCCATCCTCCCCCAGTCAGCCGCACACCATTCTGTTGAAGTCCACGCGCTCCGAGGTTCATGACCAGGTCCTGCTGGCAGCTAGAGCAGTGTATCCACTGGAGGTCAACAGTGTGAATGTTAAATTGTACCCCAACCTTTCTTTCCAGACCTGCGCTAAGAGGAAGGCCTTTGATGCTGTAAGGCACCGACTTCTAGCACTTGGCATTACTCACTAATTCCTGTTGCTGACTCCACTTTGGGTGGTGTACGGAGGGAACACCTGACAATTCACCAATCCTCAAGATGCCAGTCACTGGATGGAGAAGGTGGAAAATGAGTTTGCAGCGAGGAAGGAACCTACCGACCCAGAGGGCTCTGAATTGGAGGATGATTGATGGAGTACATCAGGGCTTATATCTGCAGAAGGTCCGGACTTACTTTTGATGCATCCTTAAAGAGATCCCCCAAGATAAAGCTTTGCACCACGTGGTGTGATGCCTTACCTGAGCGGCACCCCATCTGGCTATATTTTGCAACAAAAACAAAATTCCATATTAAAGAGTGGAAGGGATCGTACATTTTTGCACAGCCGATCCCTTCCACTTCCCGGTTCAGGGAGCTGACTAAAGACCTGCCACTGCGCTCAGGCACATAATGACATGTGCCCAGGGAAAGCGTGGAGGTGCGCTCCATTATACTCTATGGGGCCAACTTTTAAAACATTTTTAGATATCTTAACGGTCATTTTGTCATTAACCATGGGCACCAGGTGACTAACAATATCCTCATCTGAAGAAGGGACCTGTGAGGCCCCGAAAGCTTGGGTATAATTCCATCTCTGTACAAGACACTTGTTGGTCCAATAAAAGGTCTCAAACCTTCCATCATCTCCTGGATTATTCTGGCAATTTCGCCATGCGACTTGGTGGGAAGACCCACCATTTTTGTGGTTCCTGCATGTTTTTTCTCCATTATTCAGGATACTGTTAAAGTCAGACCTGGACTTTCACTGTAAGACCTTAGAAGGACAAAATATATAAGTTGTGTGCTATTAAGGAATGTTAATGCCTTAAATTAATGATTATTTTTTTTTCCTTACTTATATCAACTGCTGTAAGTTCTACCTAGCTAAATACCAGGTTAAACAGCAATCTATTACGTTGTGTTTTTCTCCCTTTCTGATTCTCCTTACAGGAAACACCTTTACCTTTGAAGAGGCTGGCAATTTTCGATAGACTCTTGGATTTATTACAAGGGCTTATTGCCCAGGACTCCCCCCATTCCTTCTGTGCAAGACTAGAAGGGGGTGTTTATGTATAAATACAAAAATTTCCTACTGATGTAATGTCATTTTATTTCTACACTCTGTACAAGTTACTGTGGATATTGATTGTCTGTGTATTCAGAAAATTGATAAACATAAAGTTAAAAAAAAAAGGAAATGGTATCCCACTCCCGGCATGAAACCAAGGAAGATTAGAACCAACATGACTTGGACACTAAAGACCATCCTTCTGTTGTACCCATGCATGGTGAAGCTGTACATCACTTCAAACAGGCAATCCTTTACCTGGAATCTCAGCCTGACTGTGACCATATTCAAGCGATGTTGCTCAGAAGCTTAAAGCAGCATGCCGAAAGAAAGCAATATGACACGCTGAGACAAAAATCAATAAAAGACTAACATAGAAACATAGACTTTGATGGCAGATGAGGACCTTGGCCCACCTAGTCTGCCCATTTCCCTGCATATTGGATAAGCTGCAGATCCTAGTTAACCAACAGCCTATTTCTTTCTACCCCCCACAATAACTGCATTTATGTCTGTCCCATGCATTCTTGAATTCCTCCACTGTTTTTGACCTCACAAACTCCTCAGAAAGGCCGTTCCATGCATCCACCACCCTCTCTGTGAAAACAAATACTTCCTCACATTATCCCTGAGCTGTCCCCCCCTCTATCTTCAAATTGTGTCCCCTTGTTCTTGCACATCCCTTTTTCTGAAAGATGCTACCCTCTTGGACTTTACTGGTTCCCTTGAATGAGGTACATAAAAATTTCTATCATGTCCCCCCTCTCCCTCCTTTCCTCAAGGGTATACATATTAAGCTCCTTTAGTGTCTCCTCATATGGTTTCTGTTGCAGACCCTGTACCATTTTAGTTGCCCTCTTCTGGACTGTCTCCATCTTGTCTATGTCCTTACAGAGATGGAGTCTCCAGAACTGGATGCAGTACTCCAGATGGGGTCTCACCAACTATCTGTACAGAGGGATAACAACTTCCTGTTTTCTATTGGTGATGCCTCTCTCTATACATCCCAATATCCCCCCAGCCATCCCTACTGCCTTCTCACATTGCTTGCTAACCTTTAGGTCATCTGATATCATTACTCTCAGGTCCCCTTCCATTTTTGTTGTTGTTACTACCTCCCCCCCCCCCCCAACACTGTGTACTCTTTCACTGGGTTTTTGTTTCCCAGGTGCATTACTATGCACTTCTTTGTACTGAATCCAAGCTGCTATACTTCTGACCATTCCTCCAACCCTGCCAAGTCCCTTCTCATCCTTTCCACCCCTCCTTGTGTATCAACCCTGTTGCAGATCTTTGTGTTGTCTGCGAAGAGGCATACTTTTCCTTCAAGTCCCTCTGCAATGTCACCTATAAAGACATTAAAAAGGACCGGACCCAGTACTGAACCCTGTGGTGCCCTACTAGTAACCCCTTTTCTTCAGAGTGGACTCTGTTTACTATTACCTTCTGTGTCCCACTGTCCAGCCAATGTTTTACCCAGGCTACCATCCTAGGACACACTCCCAGGCTGGCTAATTTGTTTATTAATCTTTTGTGTGGGACTGTGTCAAATGCCTTGCTAAAGTCTAGGTAGGCCATGTCCACAGCCCCTCCCTGGTCTACTACTTTGGTCATCCAGTCAAAGAAATCGATTAGATTCATCTGATATGACCTTCCCGCTGTGAATCCATGCTGCCTAGGGTACTGTGCCCCACTAGCCTCTAGGTACTCAACAGTTCTTTCCTTCAGAAGAGAGTCCATCATTTTCCCTACCACTGAAGTCAAACTGACAGATCTGTAGTTTCCTGCCTCTGTCTTGCTCCCAATTTTGTTAAGGGGAATCATATCTGCCCTCCTCCAGTACGCAGGTACCACACCATCCTCCCATGATTTGCTAAAAAGGCTAATCAGTGGTGTCACTAGTTTTCCCCTTAATGCTTTTAGAATTCTGGGGTGAATCCCATCAGGCCCCATTGCTTTGTCCACTTTCAGTTTTAGGAGTTCTTTTAGAAATGTCTTTATAAGACACTGGTTAGGCCCCATCTGGAGTACTCCGTGCAGTACTGGAGGCCACACCTTCACAAGGACATTAACCAAATTGAGGCAGTCCAGAGAAGGGCAACCAAAATGGTGCAGGAACTACATCAGAAAACATATGAGGACAGTTTAACTGAGCTCAATATGCATACCCTAGATCAAAGGAGACAGAAAGGTGATATGATCGAAACATTCAAACACCTTAAGGACATTTACAAGGTGAAAGAGTCTAACATGTTTCAATATAAGAAAAATAGCGTCTTCCAGTTGGGACACCCGCCTAATGGCAGCCTAACCAGTGAGCTCCGCCAATCGACAAAACAATCCACAGGCATCTAACCCTTAATCCATCATCCTGTTAATTTAAAGACAAATCTCAGACTATCTGATGCCTCTGAAACATCGCTGGAGGGATAATTCCACGAATCAAGCAAGTAAAAGCTCAAAAATGCCGGCTTCGGTCGGCTTGGGTCGACAATGAGAGGGCCAAGGAATCCCAGAGTCTTGCGCTCGGGCAAAGCGTTGAAACCCCACGGGAGGAAGCTGAGTGCACGATCACATCTAGAGAACTTTGCCAAACTCTGAAACAAATCAACCAGACACTCCAGCGATTAGAAGCCAAGGTCTCAGACCAATATACAGAGATCACCATATTAACCAAATGAGCTGGGGAAATTGAGGAAACCTTAACTGATTATACTACTACCACTGATGTGCATAACAAAGCCCTTCTGGACTTACACCATCGCTCTCAACAACTCGAAGCACGCTTAGAACAACTAGAGAACAGAAATAGAAGGAATAACCTCCGGATTCACGGGCTCCCCGAGGGCACTGAAATTGGCGCAATGACTGCTTTCATAGACTAATTTCTGCACAAGATTTTTAATCTCCCTCCAGATAAAGCTCTCAATATAATTCAAGCCCATAGATCCCAGATTCCAAAACCTCGGGACCTCAAGGCGAAACCACGCTCGGTAGTTCTAGCATTCCTGGACTATAGAGTGAAGGAGGAGATTTTACAGTTAGCATGGTCAAAAAAAGTGATTCACTTTGGGGACACTCGACTGTATTTGGATCACAACTTTACACCACAGCTGCTTTCCCAAAGGAGAAAAGTACTTACAGTGGTTAAACAGTTACAGCAGCAGAATATCAGGACTTTCATTGAATATCCAGCACGCTTAAAGGTTCAGATGGCTGAAGGTATGAGACGTTTTCAAGATTTGCAAGCAGCAGGGGACTTTTTGATTTCAGTGGGCATTCAACCCCAGGGAGAGGAGGCCAATCTACCACAATGCAGACAATTGGAGGCCAGAGACTGGGCCTACAGTGGAACTAAAAGACAGGTCACAAAGGCCTACACAACCGCTTCCTCCTTGTGGGACTCCCTACATAGTAAGAAACGCTCGAGAGGGCCGAATAAAGAGCCAACACAGACTGTGCCAGAAATAGACAATGCCATAGAAGAAGCAAACTCCCAAATTACCTGAGTGCTTTCAGGCTTAGTATCTTTCATTCATTTGCTTCTTGTGATCTCCTCAGGCTTAACTTTATGGGGACATATTTTGACAATATCTCTGACTTTACAAGGGGTTTCTGAGATTGACCTCATTTAAAATGGAGTACAAAATACTCAACTGAACAAATTCTATAATGTCAGGATGCACTAGTTTTTAAAATATACCACTCGGTATCTACACAGCCTGTGGTCTGATGGTTGGGGGGGCATGGCTCCCTCATCGGGGACATTGAGTGGGTCTGGGAGCTTATTTGGTCTGTTGGGTGCGGGTGGAGAAGCCATGTCAAGAATTCTGGTCTCCCTCAAATAATTTGGAAGTATTAACAGGGTGATCTGACTTAAGCAGTGGTCAATGAGGCACAAAGATCAAAGATTTCAGCTGGATTGCAGGGGGATTATAGGGCCTTTATTGGTAACCTCTTCGAGGAAGTCTTCAGGGCTAGGCCTCGCTGCGGGTGGCTGACTTCCTTCCATTTGTGGGGCTTGGCTTCGGGGCGATTTGGAGACGTGTTGCTAAGGTTCAGTCCCTTAAGCTGCTAAATGTGCCTATGACCTGGCTTGCTAGGTCTCCCATAATTACTTTATTATTTTACTAACTCCTCAAAAATGGGAGCTATCAGGTGATTGGTATATTGCACCCTAATTTCTATGGCTTTCCTGCTCGGACCAGTGCGTGGACGGGGGCTCCTAATGAGGCCTGCTTGGTGGCCCTTCTGACTGGGGGTGGTTACGTTACCCATTACTCCCTTACCAGGGACCAGGATTTAGTAAAGTATGTTCACATTGTTTTACAAAGCATAAGTAGATTGGCCTACAGTTTTATATGTTGCTGACAGAAGCAACCTAAGTAACACTCGTACTGAATAGGCAGGGTGTCCTTTCACTAGGGGTGTCGAGGGCGGTTTGGGCCCACGATTTTTAGTTGGTTCAGCTGCTGACACATAGTGTAAGGAGCTAAATAATAATTACCATCATTGAAGCTCTAGGGGGGAGCCCTCCACTTTGACAGCGTAAACATATCCCCCTCTTAATTCCCTTTCCACGGTGGGGAAGGGAGTTCAGACAAAGATCCCATAAACCTGGATCTTCCACCTAGGAAGTCATATAATGATAAACCACAAAGGTTTTTTGATGATTGTTGTATAGTTAAAAAATTGTTCAAGGATGGAGATACACTGCAATGTTTTGGGCGGAGGGGGATCCTGAGAGGGAGATCTGGGAGCCTGTGTTTACTGTGTCATTTTTTTTTTCTTTCTTGTTTTAAAACATAATGGCTAATGTTGGATCAGTGATATGCACTTATAATGTAAATGGTCTCACAAGTCCAGTTAAACAAAGTAAGATTTTAGCACAGCTTAGAAAGTCAACAGCAGAATTTGTGCTTCTACAGGAGACACATCTATCTGAGAGGGAGCACAGTAAATTCCTGAAGCTGGGGTTTAAGAAGATGGCGGCCTCCTCATATAAAAAGGGCAGACGTAGAGGTACTATGGTACTTATTCCACACAAGTCCCATTTTGAAAAACTGGCAGTAAAGGTGGATGGGGAGGGTAGATATGCTCTCATGAAGGGCAAACTAGAGGGGCAATTAATAACACTTGCTTCTGTGTATTTCCCTCAGGATACCCCTTATGGGGACTATAGATCGTTCTTTCTCCTTCTCTAGGAGTGGGCAGAGGGAGTCTTGGTATGTGGAGGAGACCTGAATTTGACCTTGAATCCTGCCATGGACACTACTTCCCAGATCCCGAGAAAGTCCCATCAGGTGGCAAGAAAGGTCCATAAATGAATGGAGAATTGGGCATTTTAGATGTTTGGCATTACCAGTGCCCGAAATAAAGGGACTATACTTATTTTTCTGCCACATTTTATTTATTTATTTATTGAGTACAATCGGAATTACAATCCTTTGAGTCACAGACTCTTTTGCAAAGGCTCCACGTCAGGTTGCAGGGGGTGGAGGGTAGACAAATACAATAATGACGTATGAGAACAGGTATTATACACATACAATATGTATTCCCGATTGGACTACTTCTTGCTACCTAGAGATGAGATTTTTAGGGTACAGGATACCTGGATAGGGGACTTTCTCCTCTCTGATCATGCTCCACTCTATATGAGTTTGGATCCGGGAAGATTTAGAAGAAACACTTTTTGGAGACTTAATGTCTCCTTGCTTAAAGATCCAGCAGTTAAGGAACATACCAGTGTTTTCTAACAGAAAATGAAAGACAGGAAATGTCATGTGCCACCTTATGGGACGCGGCCAAGGCTGTTCTCCGAAGGAAGTTTATACAACTTGCTGTAAGGAGGAAGGAGAGAGAGAGAGAGAGAGAGACAGGGGAGACGGAAGACCCTCACTGATCAAATCCAAACATTAAGGGGAATGCAAAAACATAAATACTCCAGAACCACAGCACAGCAACTTAAGACTCTTAAAGGGGAATTGGGCCAAATATTAGATTATCAGGTAGAACAGAAATTGTTATTTTTAAAGCAGAAATACTATGAGGGGAGCCCAAGGTCACTTAGATTATTAGCCAGTAGGTTGAGAGCACAAAGAGTGAGAGCCACAATCATGAGTGTGTGGCACCCCGGACATCAGAAAGTGGTATATAAAACAAATGAGATTGCTGAGACTTTTCGGGCATTCTATGAACAGTTATATCAAAAAGGACCCCCCCCCCCACCTGACAGAAAGACTGAATCTTTCCTACATACCCTGAAATTACCAACCCTGTCACCAGACCAGGCAAAAGTGCTGATGCACCCAATATCGGCGGAGGAACTTAAAGTGCAAGTGGGAGCCCTGAAGACAGGGAAATGCCCCAGAACTGATGGGCTCCCAGGGGAAATTTTTAAATGTTTTAGAGACTTGCTCCAGCCTCTTGTTTTGAGAGTATGCTCTGGGGTCTTGGGGGATAGGGGCATGGCTCCACCCTCCTGGGCCACAGCACTGATTTCGGTGATACCCAAACCGGGAAAGGACCCCTCCAGATGTGCTTCCTATCGCCCAATTTCCCTCTTAAATACTGATTATAAGATCTTTTCATCCATTATGGCTAAAAGAATACAACAGTATCTTCCCCATCTCATACAGTTGATCAGAATGGATTTGTCCCAGGTGGGCAAGCTCAGGATAATCTGAAGCGAACCACCCACCTTATTGACCATGTCAACAACTCCGCTACTTCAGCACTATTAACGAGTCTTGACACTGAAAAAACATTTGATAAAGTTGATTGGAGCTTTTTGGGGGCAACCCTTTCCCGGTTTGGATTCCCGAGAGAATTTATACAATTAATAAGCAAATTACACCACTCCCCAACGGCCTATGTTCGCACAAATGGCCACATTTCTAGGCCTCTGAAACTCTGCAGAGGTACAAGACAGGGGTGCCCTTTATCACCATTGCTTTTTGCATTATATATAGAACCTCTTGCTCAGTCTATCAGGGAGAATGGGAATATAAAGGGAATAACATTGAATGGCTTTGAGCATAAACTGGCTTTATATGCCGATGGCATACTTACGTACCTTACAGAACCTGACTCTTCTATCCCTGCTTTGTTTTGGCAGTTGGAGGAATGTTCCTTCCTCTCCGGATACAAACTGAACTGCTCTAAAACAGAGATACTTAGTTGCAATTTTACTCCTTCCCCGGAATTAAAGAACAGATATCCCATGAGGTGGGACCTAGATCAGATGCATTACCTAGGGATTAAGATTGGATTGGCAACCACCGCCTCTTGGAACTTTATTATCTCCCTTTGATTAACCAGTTAAGGATGGATATCCAGAGATGGACTCTCCTACCCTTATCTATATATTCTAAGACACAGGCATTAAAGATGAATGCCCTGCCAAGGGTTACTACCACAGAGCTATCAGGTTCATTGCTGGCCTTCCACTTTCCACACACCACTGCTCCCTGTACTCATCGTTAGGCTGGACTTCCCTTCACTATAGAAGGAACAGAAATGCCGCCCTACGGGCCTTCAGAGCGGTGACCAACAAACTCCCCTCATATGTCTCAGGTTGTATTCCCCGGAGTGTGTTAGGCAACTATGCTCTAAGGAGCTATTCCCTAATTGCCCTCCAAGTTCCAAGGGTCAAAACTCGTTTCGGCAAAGCTAATCTAAGCTTCTCTTTACCCACATTGTGGAACGGTTTACAAAAGAACTTGAAGCTGAGCTACTCTGTTAGCCTGAATATCTTCAAGGTGCTCTACAATCGCTACACGAAAGTACCTTGTAAATGTTTTCCTCACCGCTAGCCCACTAATTCCGCAACTCCCCCTTTCCATCCTGATGCTCGCCATGTTTCTACCCCAGGCTCTCACTCTTTCCCTATTAACTTTTCCTGCTGCACCCACCCTTCCCTGTCCACTCCAGCTTGGCTAAAGTCCCACCCCATCCATAGTAGTATCCCAATTATCTACCCCTCCTCCGTCATTATCATAATAAACAAGTACACGACAGCCATCGTCACTTTCTGTGGTTTTAGCTCAATTTTTCCCCCAGTCATTGGTAATGTATCCCTCCTCTTCTTTACCTCTCTAACCTGCCACCCCATACACTGCCTCTTTCCCCTATATGTGTAATTGCCAGCTGCCTCACTCAAAAGATCTCTGCTTATAACCCCTGTATGCCTATTGTACATCTGCTGACTTCTTCAATTGTAAAATAATGTTGTTGTTTTTTTATTTATTTCAACCTTGTACCGTACTGTATACACTGTATATGTAACCCCCCTGCAAATGGGGGTTCCCAAAAGTCTTCCAGGAGTTTGCCTGAATGCTCCAAGCCTGGGTGGTGTTCGGCATCTGAGCTGCTTAACTGTGGTTGCAAGTGAGTGCTATTTGAGCCTCCATGTACTGTCTCTTTAAGAGCTGTCTGCTTGCAGACTTAATTAGTTTATATGGGGGAACTGTGTATTTAATGCTCGAATCCCACCCGAGCTGCGGAGTAATCACTCCATTTTGCGATCGCTGAAGGTGCAAAGGGAGCCCATCTGAAAGCTGTAACTGTTTGCCTGCAATCAATTAAAGCATTAGCAAAATTGTAGTTTGTCTAACCTGCCTTTATTGCAGCTGGGACTCTGTGTGTGTGTTACCTCTCCATTTGGACCTAAACTGCTGTGCTGGGCCAATTGGGTTAAGGGAGCCCTAAAATGGAGCCTGTGGACGAATCAGAACTTGGGACTCTTAATTTGAGCCAGCCACAAGGGGATTGTATGGGCAGTGACTCTGGGAAATGTAGTTTTGACCTTGGCGCCTTTTTCTACCAACAGAGGGAGTCTTATTGTGAATGACTGCTAAATCAGCTAACAGGATAGTGTGGAGCTAAAGGAAGTGCCCTGCTCTGTGACTGGAAAGATCAGATCAGTTTTGGCAGTGAAGAGAGAAGGAGCTGTGTACTTCTGCGGTGTATAGTTTTGCGCAGCAAGCGTGTATGAGGCCCTGAGTTTTGGTCTGCAGCCTTTGTGAGTGCCAGTCTGGACTGAATCCAAGTTGTGAGGAGACAGAAGGAAGTCTGAAGAGTGGAAACCAGGCTCACCCTGTAGAAGACTGGAGAAATTGCTGAATCGCGCTCGGTCTGTCAGGAACTGAAGCTGCTGTGTGTGCTCCCGGGTATTTTGCAGTAATTGCAATTGGGATCGGGGAGCAGCCTGCCTGGTATAGTACTTTCCTTTTACATATGAATGTGCATAGTGCTTGTAGGGAATCGCTATTTCCAATCCCCTGCGCTGTGTGTTGAAGCTGGAAGCAAACCCCAGCTTGCCTCGAACTAAAACCGTTTGCTATAAACTGCACTGGGGTCCAGTCACAAGGACCTTGTCTCCATGCCCTGCTGTTTCTGGCAATCCAGAAGAACATCCACCATCCGGTTCTCAGCTTGGGTATTGTGAGTACAAATCAGAGTATTCCCCTGCCGCCTGTTTTCAATTACAAGTGTGTTATCTAATTCTTGTTGTTTCTTTGCTTCATGGACTGAGCCATCAGGCTCCGGATTACAATTGGGTGTTGTGCATATATTTTCTTCTACAGGGCCCTATCCATCTGCACCTGCCGGCCAACAGATCTGGCTAGCCCCCCCCCCAACCTGGGTACCCAGAGTGTGACTTTTCAGACCCTGTATGTGTGCACAATACTGTGATTTAATGCCACCAATTAACCTGACTCCCCCTCCCCCCATGTTACTGTTCCCTAAATAAATCAGATTTGTTATTGTTATACTATATACTGTCTGTGGTGTTGGTGCTTATGGAAACAGTATTGTATTTTGCTGTGCATGTTGTTTAACCTTATTTTACAGGGAGTCCTCAGAGACGTGCTGCAGAATCAGTCTCGAGGGTAAGTAGTACTTTATGAATGAACAGTGTGTATATGTGGGGTACTGGAGCTGTAACTCCTGTGTACTGAGTGAGCTACTAGAGGGAACTCAAGGGGGTCATGGTGTCCCAGAGGGCTGTGACCAAGCTAGTCTAACCACTACAAACCCTGACCTCTGGGTGGAGGCACCCGTCATAGAACCTAGGCCCCTCAACCTGTCCATTGTCAAGCAGGCAGGGGTAGTAGCCCTTGAGATAGCGCCAGCTGTGGGTTACATCTTGGAGGCTCACCGCTGGGATTTTGTGTCCTCTAGTGGCCACATTTACGAACCACTGTTAAAAAAAAATAAATGGGTACCCCGGCAGAAGTGGCTGTGCACCGGTTGGTGGAGTGGTGTACTGGGGAAGAGATCGACCCCCAAAATGCTATGCTTATCCTGGACATCCCTCTGGATATCAATACGGACACTGTATAGGGAGTACTTTCTGAGGTGGAAGGTTTACAAAACCCTGTGGTGGTGGGTCGACATGCTGATCTGCTCATCCACACTTTCATGGCCCTAGTAGAATATAAGGACCCCACAGATAGCTCCAAAGTGCCACAGACTATTACCCCAGAGGGAGCCCTCACTGCCTGGAGAGTGATAATTAAGGACAATAGAGACCGGGGAAATGAGGCCCCCACTATCTGAAACTTTGAGGAGAAATTTGCAAATTGTTCCTGGAGGAAGGAAAACTGTGGAGGACTTGAAGAAACTATTCTTGCCAACTGGGGGTGTTCCTCCCCCAACACCCTGTCCCGCTCCAGCACCCGTTATGGTGGCTGAACCAATGCAGGTTCCTATTTCTGCACCTGCCATTAGCCACGACTCTTACCGAAGGTTGAGGATCTTCTCTGGCACCCTCCCCACCCGCCAGGGGGAGGATGATTGGGACACCTGGATAGATTGTGTTGCCCCCCTGATACCTGAATGGCGGTGTGTGGAGGCTGAGAAACGAAAAAGAATCATAGAAAGTCTGAGGGGTCCTGCCCTAGAGGCCATTAAATTTTTGAGGTCCACAAATCCTGATGCATCTGCCCAGAAGTACCTATCTGCACTTGAAGGCAATTTTGGGAGCATTGAGTCGGGGAGAGCTTGATGTGGAAATTTCAAGGTACAAAACAGTGGCCAGGGGAAAGTTTTTCTGCATATGTAACTCATCTGGAAAGAGCTCTGCAGAAGGCTTATCGAAAAGGTGGGGTAGCCGCCAATGACTTAAACCATGTAGGGTTGGAGCACCTACTATAGCATGCAAAGCATTCTAAATTGCAGCTCCTTCAATTAAGGCTCCCAGACAGAAGGGGTAACCCACTGGACTATTGTGACTTAATAAAAGAATTTCGGGAGGTTGAAGATGAGGAGGGGGACTCTAATTCTTGGATAAGCGCAGCCCAAGTGATCACAGCATCGGAAGGTCCTTGTGAAGTGGGGACCAATGAGGGTGTACCACCATGGGGTGAACTGCTGAGAGAGATCAGGGAATTCAAAAACAGTCTCTTTATGAAGGCCGGGCCTGCAAGTACAGGCCCTGACCTATATCCGACTGCATCTGCTATGGGGGTGGGGGTTCCCACCCAGGCATCTCCTGCTAACAACAGCTCAAAATTCGATGTCTTGACCATGGAAGTGGGGGAATTGACGAGATGCCTCCAAATGCTTACCACACCACAGACAGAGATGGCACCAAGGTGTCCAGTTAGTAGTACCGCCATTCTGGCTCCCAGTGTGACGCCTCCGCCAGCTCAAACTCCAGAAAGTATGTTTTGCTATAATTGTGGGAAGGACGGGCACGTGAAGAGAGAATGCCAGTCCTGAAAAGACACAGACAAAGTTGTATATAGGCTACAAGGAGAGCTTCGGAGAACAAATCAGTGGTTGAGAGGTGCACGAAATGATCCCAGTGAGGGTCTCAAAAATGCTAACTCACGTCCCTTTGTGGCAAGGTCAGTTGCCCAGGCCCGCGCTACCGCCTCTCCAGACTGGTCCAGAATAGTGGGTCCCTTCATGGAGACCACTGTAAAGGTGAATGGAGTGTCTACAAGAGCTGTATTAGACAGTGGCTCCCAAGTGACAATTATGTTCCAGGATTGGTATCAGAAGCATTTGCCAGACGTAACCTTACAACCATAGGAAGGACTGCACGTATGGGGGTTAAGTGAGAAAGCCTACCCCTACTCCGGGTATATCCAAATTTGGCTGTCTTTCCCCACCTCCGTGGCCGGAGTGGCAGAGCAAGTAGAGACACTAGCCTTAGTGTGTCCCCCTACTGGACTGTATGATGGGGTTCCGCTACTAACTGGGAAGAATGCACATATGTTTGGATGGTTGGCGCAGTTGTGTTATGAGACACAGGGGTCACAGACTGGTAGAGCTTTAAGAATTCTGGCATTGATCAAGAAGGCCTATGATGCCCAGAGAGATGCTGACAAAGTGGAACCAGAGGAACCAGTTGGAATTGTCTGGAAAAAGGATCCGGAGTCTCTGATCCTGGCGCCAAATGCCCAGTGTACCTTACAGGGAGAGGTCCGTATCAGAAAGGATGTCAAGAATAAAATCCTCATGCGGGATGCTCCAGGCGATGGGAAATTGCCGGAAGGACTGCTGGTCAAGCCAAGTATTTTGTCTGACAGAGCCCATGCTTATGCCAGATGGGTAATGGTCCAAGTTCATAATGTGTCTGATAGAGAGATTCGAGTAAATAGAGGTTGCACCCCGGCTAATGTGCATTGTGCAGATACTGCAGTGTTGCCTAGTAACAAGTGTTCGAGGGAGAATGACAGAGTGACGCCCAACTTGTTTGATTTTGGTGACTCCCCACTGCCAGCTGAATGGAAGATGAGAATCAGTAGAAAGCTCACCCAGAGAGACCAGGTGTTTTCTTTCAAAGAATGGGAAGTAGGATGTGTGCAAGGAGCTGAGCACCACATCCGGCTGCATGATGAAAGGCCATTTCATGAGAGGTCTCAACGCCTAGCACTTGCTGACATAGATGATGTGAGATGGCATCTGCAAGAGATGCTTGCTGCTGGTGTAATACAAGAATCCAGAAGCCCATATGCTTCACCTATTGTGGTAGTGAGAAAAAAGAATGGGACAGTAAGGATGTGAGTGGATTATCGCACCTTGAACCGGCGGACTACCCCTGATCAGTACACAATGCCCCGCAGCCAGGATGCTTTAGAATGCCTGAATGGTAGCAAGTGGTTCTCCGTGCTCGATCTTCGAAGTGGGTACTACCAGATCCCGATGGCCCCAGAAGACCATGAGAAGACAGCCTTTATCTGTCCGCTTGGCTTCTATGAATTTATGAGAATGCCTCAAGGGATTTCAGGTGCCCCAGCCACTTTTCAATGACTGATGGCGCGTGCAGTGGGGGACATGAACTTATCAGAGTACCTGGTGTACCTGGATGATGTTATTGTGTTTGGCAGCTCACTGGAGGAACACGAAAGCAGATTGTTCAAGGTGTTGGACCGACTGGAAGACTTTGGCCTAAAACTGTCCATCGATAAATGTCAATTCTTCCAAACATCTGTAAAGTATGTGGGACACATAGTCTCCACCGAGGGAATAGAGACCAACCCAAGTAAAGTTGAGGCCTTGACCACCTGGCCACAGCCCCACAATCTAAAAGAACTGCAAAGATTCCTGGGATTCTGTGGTTACTATCGCCGTTTCATCAAGGACTATTCAAGAGTGATCTGTCCTTTACTTAATCTTACTCAAGGTTACCCATCTACCCACAAAAAATACAAAAGGTCGGTTTCTTCTGAGCCTGAGAGAGTGTATTTCCGTCCCAATGAAGTATTTGGAGCCAGACGGACACCTGAGTGTGAAGCTGGTTTTCATGAGCTTATATATCAACTTACCCACGCTCCTGTCCTTGCCTATGCAGATCCAGCGAGGCCCTATGTCTTGCACACTGATGCTAGCCTGCAAGGCTTGGGGGCTGTATTGTACCAAGAGCACGAGAATGGCCCGAGACCAGTGGCCTTTGCTAGTAGAAGACTGACCCCATCCGAAAAGAACTATCCTGTACATAAGTTAGAGTTCCTAGCTTTGAAGTGGGCTATTGTTAACCAGTTCCATGAGTACTTGTATGGGGCTAAGATACTAGTAAAAACTGACAATAATCCTTTGATGTGTGTGCAGACTTCAGCTAAGTTGGATGCCACTGGCCATAGGTGGCGTTCTGCATTATCTACATATGACTATGCTGTTGAATACAGAGCAGGCCTGAATCACACAGATGCTGATGCTCTCTCCCGGAGGCCTGTTCCCCGGAATGACTAGGTCAGACTGTCAGAACCTGATATTTGAGCACTCTGCCAGAAGTTTGACAGGGAGGAACAAATGTCCACAGACGCAGTGGACTGTATGGTGGATTGTTTGGGACCCTCTGAGAATTGCATACCTGCTGCTTAGTGCCACTTTTCTGCAATAGACATTGGTGCACTGCCTCAGCTGGACAATGACAGTATTCAGCAGACTCAATCCCGAGATCCCATGATCAAATCAGCTTTAGAAGCCCTCTATGCAGGGAAAGATGTGTCCAAACTACGCTCCACTGATAGGAGAACTGCATTGTTACACAAGGAAGGTCTTAAGTTGAAACTGATCAACAGACTGTTATACAGAGAAACAGTGGACAGAGGGGGACAAATAGACAAACAACAACTAGTGCTGCCCACTGCCTTTCGAGACTCAGTACCTAGGTCCTTACACAACCACATGGGGCACCTTGGTATAGACAGAACACTTGACTTGGTGAGATCCAGATTCTATTGGCCTAAGATGGGGGCTGATGTTGAGCAACACATTCAAACTTGTAGTCGCTGCTTACAGAGGAAAGCTTTGCCCCAGAGGGCTGCCCCCTTGTTAACATCACCACCAGTGCGCCCATGGAGCTGGTCTGTATTGATTTTCTGAGTTTGGAGTCAGATCAAAGAAACATTAGTAAAGTGCTGGTGGTCACTGACCATTTCTGAGACATGCCAAGCTTTCCCACCAAGGACCAGAAGGCATCCACTGTGGCAAAAGTACTTGTAGAAAACTTTTTTGTTCATTATGGGGCTCCACAAAGAATCCATTCTGATCAAGGAGAGACTTTGAGAGTCGTCTGATCAAAGAGATGCTTTCTCTGTGGGGAGTATGAAAGTCCAGAACCACCCTTACCACCCCAGGGGACCCACAGCCTGAAGCGTTTCAACCATACTTTGCTAGATATGCTAGGCACACTCCACCCAAAGGACAAGCCTAGATGGAGCCAACAAATTAGCACCCTGGTACAAGCTTACAACTGCACCAAAAGTGATGCTACTGGGTTCTCCCCCCACCGTCTGATGTTTGGAAGAGAAGCTCGACTGCCAGTAGATGTATGTTTTGAGAGTTTCTCCTGATGGGGTTCGAGCTGACAACTATTTACAGTATGTGAAAAAGTTAAAGGCCCAGCTAAATCATGCATACCAACTGGCTCAAACCATGGCTGCCAAAATAAATCTGGCCAACAAGGAAAGGTATGATAAAAAGGTGAAAGCACAGGAACTCCAGGAGGGAGATCGGGTATTGCTAAGAAATCTGGGACTGCATGGCAAACATAAGATTGCTGACAGATAGCACCATCTCCCTCACATTGTATAGGGCAAACGAGATGACCTGCCTGTGTACAAAGTAAGGCCTGAGAATAATTCAAAAGATGTTAAAACAATGCATAGAAATCATTTACTGCCCATTGGACAAATCTTGATTGAGTCTGAGCCCCAAGAAAGTGCTCCCTCTGGATCAGTGACCCAAGCTGCTGCTAAGCAAAAGCAAAGAAAGTCTGCATCTACAGATGCTGAGTTAAAGTATTCCCCACAAGTCCCAGTTGAAAATGAGTGTCAATCCATGTCAGAGGAAAGTGAGTGCAACTTTGGGCACTACCCCTCTTACGAACTGAGTCAATTGTTTCGGTGCAATCCCCTAGTCAATCCTGGAGATGAAGCTGGGCCTTCTGGACTGTCTAAGCCCCCAGCTTTGTCCCTGGAGCCAATGCTCCCAGAAAGTGAAGTGCAAAGCATCAAGTTATATGACATGGAATCATTGTGTATGGTTGAACTGTTTGAGCTTTCAGAGGAGGAAAATGATGAACTGGAACAGACTGGTGATATACCTGAACAAGAAGAGTATTTTGAGTGCCCTGACGGTCCACTGCCAGTGTCCGAAAGCTCTCCACGTCAGCCAAGTGTTGTGGACTCAGAGATTGTAACTCCTGGAGCTGAGAGTGCCCCAAGTCCTAGCCTCTCTACCCCAATGGAGACTCCCCTGACAAGTGAGGACAATGCTGAAAATGAGGCTCAGAGTGCAGAGACCGTAACAGTTTCCCCTAGAAAGACTGGTTGAGCTGTAAAGCCTGTGGTGCACCTCAGTTATGATCCCCTTGGGAGGCCTGTGGACTTGCCTCTCAATGTTATCCATAAAGGAGTGTATGTGCCCCCAAGCTCATTGCCCAAACTGAACATCAGTGCTAACTCCAAGTTATTTGTGTTGCCCTCAAGGTATGGTGCCCCTGCCCCATCCAGCCCCAAGATAGCTGATAGGGAAGGACCCCCTCTCTTCAGGTTTCATGTGCAGGAGGTAATAACCTGAGTTATGGTACAATATGTGTATAATACTGTGAAAAGTGATGTACTGAAAAGTTTCAGAAATGTGTTTCTGGTAAGGTGATATGTTGACTGATAATTACATGTATAAGCCTAATGTGATATTGATGTAAATGTATATGGTTGTATTGAAACTTATGGGGGTACTTCCTTGCGTGGATGTCAAGTTTTTCCAGGCCATGAAGGGTGTAACTCAACTGCAAATGCGCAAATGGGGGTTCCCAAAAGTCTTCCAGGAGCTTGCCTGAATGCTCCAAGCCTGGGTGGTGTTCGGCGTCTGAGCAGCTTAACTGTGGTTGCAAGTGAGTGCTTTTGAGCCTCCACGTACTGTCTCTTTAAGAGCTGTCTGCTTGCAGACTTAATTAGTTTGTATGGGGGGACTGTGTATTTAATGCTCGAATCCCGCCTGAGCTGCGGAGTAATCGCTCCATTTTGCAGTCGCTGAAGGTGCAAAGGGAGCCCATCTGAAAGCTGTAACTGTTTGCCTGCAATCATTTAAAGCATTAGCAAAATTGTAGTTTGTCTAACCTGCCTTTATTGCAGCTGGGACTCTGTGTGTGTTACCTCTCCATTTGGACCTAAACTGCTGTGCTGGGCCAATTGGGTTGAGGGAGCCCTAAAATGGAGCCTGTGGACAAATCAGAACTTGGACTCTTAATTTGAGCCAGCCACAAGGGGATTGTATGGGCAGTGACTCTGGGAAATGTAGTTTTGACCTTGGCACCTTTTTCTACCAACAGAGGGAGTCTTATTGTGAGTGACAGCTAAACCAGCTAACAGGATAGTGTGGAGCTAAAGGAAATGCCCTGCTCTGTGACTGGAAAGATCAGATTAGTTGTGGCAGTGAAGAGAGAAGGAGCTGTGTGCTTCTGTGGTGTATAGTTTCGCGCGGGAAGCATGTGTGAGGCCCTGAGTTTCGGTCTGCAGCCTTTGTGAGTGCTGGTTTGGACTGAATCAGAGTAGTGAGGAGAAAGAAGGAAGTCTGAAGAGTGGAAACCAGGCTCACCCTATAGAAGACTGGAGAAATTGCTGAATCGCGTTCGGTCTGTCAGGAACTGAAGCTGCTGTGTGTGCTCCCAGGTATTTTGCAGTAATTGCAATTGGGATCGAGGAGCAGCCTGCCTGGTATAGTACTTTTCTTTTACATATTGTAACACCCCTGCAAATGGGGGTTCCCAAAAGACTTCCAGGAGTTTGCTTGAATGCTCCAAGCCTGAATGGTGTTTGGTGTTTAAGCCATTTATCAGTGAGTGTTTTTAGAACCTCTGGTACTGTCTCTTTAAGAGCTGTCTGCTTGCAGACATAATTAGTTGTGGGGGACTGCGTGTTTCTTTGATTGAGTATCACTCAAGCTGCTGCCAATTCACTCCATTTTGCAGTCACTAGGAGTGCAAAGGGAACCTATCTGAAAGATGTAACTGTTTGCCAGAAATCATTTACAGTAATAATGAAATTACAGTTTGTCTAACCTGTTTTCTTTTGCAGTCAGAACAGTGTCTGCCTAGTTCCCATTCTGGTTTTGAACTGCTGAACTGGACCAATCAGTGTGGGTAAGCTAGCTCTAAAATGGTGCCTTGGACGAATCAGAACTTGGACTCATAATCTGAGCCAGCCACAAGAGGATTGTATGGGCAGTGACTCTGGGAGATGTAGTTTAGACTTCAGTGCCTTTTGACCAACAGCAGCAGTCTATTGTGAGTGACAGCCAATCCAGTCAAGAACTGGGAGGAACTCAAAGGAAGTGCCTGGTTTTGTCGGTTGGAGTTTCAGTTGAGCTTTGGCAGTGAAGAAGGAAGGAGCCCTGTGCTTTTTCAGTGTGCAGTTTTAGTCAAAAACGTGTGTAAGGCCCAGAGTTCCGGTCTGCAGCTTGTGTAACAGCTTGTTAGGACTGAATCCGGTCCTGTGAAGAGAATCAAGGATATCTGAAGAGTAGAAACCAGGCTCACCCTGTAGAAGACTGGAGGAATTGCTAAAATTGCACTCGGTCTGTCAGGAACTGAATCTGCTGTGTGTTCTCCGGGTATTGTGCAGTAATTGCGATCGGGATACAGATGCAGCCTGCCTGGTATAGTGCTTTCTTTTATATAAATGTGTGAAGAGGTTTGTGTACCTCAAGTGAGCCCTGCTGACATTGAAGGACCCTATCTTATTTGGAGGTCGTGAGTACTAATTCAGGGTCGCTCCCTGTTGAATTGCCAGATTAAATCCAAATGGAATTACTGTACTGCTGACTGTTTAATTTTCCTTTCTCTGTGTGAAAGGGCCTACCAGCTGCCACGGTTTGGACTAGCCACTAGGGCTTGGGTACCCAGGGACAGTAACTGATAGGGATAGGCCTGTGCACAGAGCCATGGTAGATTATTAGAGTGATAAACTAATTAACCTGATTTCCCCTGTCCTTGTTATATTCCCCTAAATAAATCAGAGCTGCTTGTTTCAGCAAAGTTATACTGCCTGAGGTATTTGTCTATGTTAAAATATTGTACTGTGATTGTTGCACTGTATCTTATTTTACAGGGGTCCCAGTGCGGAAATAGTCCTGGGGTAAGTGTATATTGTGAAGGTAATTCTGATATATTGTGTGGGCCACTAGTGGGAAGAAGGGGTTGCAGTGTCCCAGAGGGCTGTGACCAAGTAAGTTTAACTATTGCAAACCCTGACCTCTGGGTGGAGGCACCCGCCATTGGATCCAGGCCCCTCAACCTGTTAGTGGCAAATCAGGCAGGGGTAGTAGCCCCTGGGATAGCGCCATCTAGGGGTTACAATATGAATGTGCATAGTGCTTGTGGGGAATCGCTATTTCCAATCCCCTTCGCTGTGTGCTGTGTGTTGAAGCTGGAAGCAAACCCCAGCTTGTCTCGAACTAAAACCGTTTGCTATAAACTGCACTGGGGTCCAGTCACAAGGACCTTGTCTCCATGCCCTGCTGTTTCTGGCAATCCAGAAGAACATCCACCATCTGGTTCTCAGCTTGGGTATTGTGAGTACAAATCAGAGTATTCCCCTGCAGCCTGTTTTCAATTACAAGTGTGTCATCTAATTCTTGTTGTTTCTTTGCTTCATGGACTGAGCCATCAGGCTCTGGATTACAATTGGGTGTTGTGCATATATTTTCTTCTACAGGGCCCTATCCATCTGCACCTGCCGGCCAACCTCGGGCAACAGACCTGGCTAGCCTCCCCCAACCTGGGTACCCAGAGTGTGACTTTTCAGACCCTGCATATTTGCACAGTACTGTGATTTAATGCTACCAATTAACCGATTCCCCCCTCCCATGTTACTGTTCCCTAAATAAATCAGATTTGTTGTTGTTATACTATATACTGTCTGTGGTGTTGGTGCTTATGGAAACAGTATTGTATTTTGCTGTGCATGTTGTTTAACCTTATTTTACAGGGAGTCCTCAGAGACGTGCTGCAGAATCAGTCTCAAGGGTAAGTGGTACTTTATGAATGAACAGTGTGTATACGTGGGGTATTGGAGCTGTAACTCCTGTGTACTGAGTGAGCCACTAGAGGGAACTAAAGGGGGTCACGGTGTCCCAGAGGGCTCTGATCAAGCTAGTCTAACCACTACAAACCCTGACCTCTGGGTGAAGACACCCGTCATAGAACCTAGGCCCCTCAACTGGTCCATAGTCAAGCAGGCAGGGGTAGTAGCTCTTGGGATAGCGCTACCTGGGGGTTACATATACACTTTTTCTTCCTTGTATATTGCTGCTTTTTGTATACCTGCTTCTGTACTGTACTTTGATGTATTCATGACCAGGTCCACCTTGCAAATGAGCCTTGCTCAATGATGCCCGCCTGGATAAATAAAGATTTTGACTGATTGATTGACTGATTGATATTTCAATGTGTACCCTGTCAGGTCTCTCAAAGAGAGTTAAACGTATGGCAGGGCATGTTTTTCAAATTTCTTTGGGCCAAAGACCATCCTAGGATTTGTAGAGACCTTATGTATGCCCCACGGGCCCATGGTGGGCTAGCCTTCCCTAAATTACAGGGTTACTGGGCTGTGGCCAAAATGCGGGTGGCTCTCCTGTGGGGCAGTCCTGGTTTTGATTCTCATTGGAAGAGAATGGATTTGGCAGTTGAGGCCGTCCCTCCCCTTCCAGCTAGCCTATTTCATGATGATGTTGGGGTACCTGAGTCTTGTTATACAGGGACTAGGACTGTCCTGGAAGGATGGAGGAGCGGCATAACCCATGGTCAATTGTGGAAATTCCAATGGTGGGCTTATGACCCCCTCTTCCCAGCTGCCACCTTGGATTCATGGTTTAAACAGTGGGCTAGGAAAGGCTTTCACTCTCCTTATCAGATTTTATTAGCAGATAACCCTATTTCCTTTGAGGCAGCCAGGCAGACATTTGGGCTTCTCCCACGAGATAATCTAAGATTCTACCAGATCAGAGAGACTATGTCCTTGCCCTTCAGAAGACGTATGCCCGATTGCAGGTGGAGGTGGAGGACCCTCCTTTCCGGGGTATTTGGTTTTCAGGGGGTGGGAAAGGAGCCATATCCCTGTTGTAGCAAAGGTATCTAACAGATCAGACCCTTCCTATTGGAAAACTTAAACTTAAGTGGGAAACGGACCTGGGGATCACTCTTTCAGAGAAACAGTGGACTGCTGTGTGGCAAGCTACATGGCAGACAACAGGGGTTCCCCTTTGGAGGGAATATGGATGGAAGCTGAGAGCTAGGTACTTCAGAGTTCCTGCACAGGTGGTACACTATGTACCAACAGTTGGTTCGAACTGCTGGAGGGGATGTGGGATCTCCCCAGCTTCACAGGCCCACATTTTCTGGACATGTCAGATACTTGAGGAGTACTGGTCCAATATAGAACACCATCTCCAGGAAATTTTCCAATTTCAGTTCCTCCTGGGCCCTGAAGATTTAGTTTTAGGTCTTAGACCAAAGGAGATACGGGGAAGAGAGGCAATATATTTATGGTCAGTTCTTACGATAGCTGCTTTGAAGGCCATTACTAAGAAATGGGCAGAGAGAGCTCCCCTCCTAGTAGCAGATTGGACAGACATAGTGGAAAATATTCACTTAATGGAGAGGATTACATTCAACTTTCGCCAACAAACCCACTCGTACCAAAACAGGTAGACTAGATGGCTCTTGTATGATCATCTACATGCCTAATTAGGCATAGCTGAGCCCACTCTCCCTTCTCTCTCTCTCTCATTAAGAATTTATAAAAATAAGAGAGGAAATATATATTTTTTATTATTTTATGCAGTGCATTGTACAGTTTGTTAATATCTCCATCGAGTAGTAATAGATAAGAACATCTGCAGTATTATTTGATAGATCTTTGAGAACATGTAGTTTGCTTTAACTAGATCATCAAATGCTTTTATTCAGTAAAAAGCTAATGTGTAGGTACGCACTGTGATGTCATCAAGATACGTTTTATGTACCTATGTAATAGATGTATGATCTATCTGTATGGACATGATCTCTCAAGCCCTTTCAGGCCTACCATAATAAAGGAAGTATAAAAAAAAATATAAGAAAAATAGCAGGACAAGTGGACACAGCATGAGATTAGAGGGAAGCCGATTAAGGGGTAATGTGAGGAAGTTCTTTTTCACAGAAAGGGTGGTGGATGCATGGAACGGCCTACCTCAGGAAGTGGTGGATATGAATACAGTGCAGGGCTTCAAACAGGCATGGGATAGGCATAAGGGAGCAATACTGATGAGTATGACTAGATAGGCCATTGACAGAGCAAAGGCCGATGGCACATTTATAAGGCAGAAAAAGAACCGGGCAGACTGGATGGGCCTTGCGGTCCTTATCTGCCATCAACTTCTATGTTTCTAGAACCCTTTCTTCTGTGACTAGACTGGGATCGACCCCCCTATCCAGAGTGCTATTGATTGGATTAGGTACCTTCCCCTGTTCTTTTGTGAATACTGAGCAGAAGTATTCGTTCGGTATCACTGCTTTTTCACTGTCCCTCTCTGCCCACCCACCATCCTGTTTATTCAGCCTCACTATCCCTCCCTTTGTCTTTCTACACTCCCTAATGTACCTATAAAAGGTTTTATCCTCCTTCTTAACCAAGTTGGCTATCTTTTCCTCGGTTTGGGCTTTTGCTAATCTGACTGCCTTCCCCACTTTCTTCTGCTTTAACTGATACAGTCCCCTGTCCTGCTCCTTCTGTGTTTCCTTATACTTCCTAAATGCAATCTTTTTTCTCCCTAACCTTCCCCACTACCTCTTTTGAGAACCATAGTGGTTTTTCTTTTGTTTTGATTTGTTTATTTGCTTCACACAAAGGCTTGTTGCCTCTTTGATTGCAGTTTTGATGTTCCCCATTGTTGCTCCACCCCTTCTTCTAAGTGAAAATATTAGTGTAAACTATATTTTTAACCGGTTCATTTTTTATGCACTTTTAATAAGCACTTTCAATAAAGATGCACTGTTTTTTCACCAATTATATTTTCACTGGAAGTCTCATTGCATGTATGAGTGTCTGAATGTAGGTGAATCCCATTTATCTGACCCGATCGGATGTCTCCATGCAGGTCGGATAAACAGGGTTGAACTGTACCTTTTCAAAGAAAAAAATGCTTTACTTGTGAGGTACACAAGCCTGAGAAAAACTTTTTTTTTGGGGGGGTGAGGGGGGCTTACAGTCTTGTGTTGGCTTTGAAAAACAGCATAAGAGATCAATCCTACAGTGGCAGGACTGAAGAAAACTTTGTGAGACAAAAAGGGATAAGACTGAAGAAAAGTTAGTGAGAGAAAAAAAAAACAACTAAGTGTTACTTCAAGAGACACCAGTGCTTTGAAACACATTTAATCTCAGTGTGCTTAGAAGGCATCAAACAGCTAAGCTGCTGACAGTAGAGTCTAGGACTGGAAACTTGAAATGACTCTGTGCACAGCAGCCAAGTGCTGATTTAAAATACAGGAACTGAGTGACAAAGCACTTATTTTCCCAGCCAGCTTTACTTTTGTAATGGGCACGGGCTTGAGAAAGAAAATGGTAGCATTGTCCAGTAGCCGTATGCTGTATTCCTGCGCAGCGTCTTACTTTTTCCCCCAGTTCCCTGATTCTGCCTTATAAATTCAGGTACAAACATAATTATTAATTTATTTATTTCAGCTTCAGATTAACACCTTTGAGCAGGGAAGCTCATTTACAAAGGTTCCAAGTCAAGGTTTACATAGTACAAGACAATTGGTAACAAACAAAGACAAAAATTGCGGTCATACAATTTGTAGAAAGACAAAATAGTTACAGAAGTGCAGGTTTATTACAAATTTTATTTTTTTATTTTATAGAGATCTTGGATTATACCAGTGAGCGGATTCTCATTTATAGGTTCCATGTCAGTTTACAAAGACAATAAGGTACAGCATTACGGGATTACATTTGATACAGACAGAGTTACAATAAGGTACACACAAAATTGAGCAACTTAGGCAGTATAAGAGTTTGCCAGTGTCTGAAGTTAGGACACCCTACTGAGTTGCAAACATATAGAGGAAAGTAGAAGGAGAAGGCTTAGAGAGATGATTGGGGCGGGGAGGGAGGGGTGTCATGTCTGGGAGGAGTACAGGAGGCACCGGGTGTGAGGTAGCATGGTGACCTGAAGTGCTGAGGCTGGGATGCATCAACGTATAGTGCTGACGTGAGGCAAAGTGCAAGTAGGTGGTTGCAGTTAAAAGAGGGTGCTAATGGTAGCAGCCACAGTTGCTGGTTATAATAAGGTGCTGCCGAAGTTTGCATTTGAATAAGCCAATAGTTGCAGTACGGTAATGTTAGGTGGTAAGGCACTGGTCCAGAGAGGAGCACAATAGCAGAAAGCACGTAGTGCCACGGCAGTGCCGCATCTAGGTACTTTGGAGATCTGAGCTGTGGAGTTGCTTGTGAGTTGGGTGCGCGAGTGCAGGGTTAGGAGGTTCTGGACCCCTGCAGGTAGTTGATTGAGACAGCCTTTCTTGGCAAGGAGGCAGGATTGGTATTTTATTCTATCCTTCAGTTGGAGCCATCCTGCCCGGGTGTACAGATCACAGGTGTGCGTGAGTCTTGCAGCACCTGTGAGAAGGCGGCACACCTTGTTTAGTGCAATGGAGATGCGGTGCAGGGCCGTGTCAGTCGCCGATCCATAAATAGTTAGGCCATAGTCAATGAGGGAGACTACTGAATTGTTGATGGCCAGGTTCAGTGCTTCATATGTTAAACAGTGCTTGTGACAGTAAAGAATCCCTACTCTTGTGTTGCTCACCCTAGCTGTACTGTCTGTGTTGTACATACGACAGTGTGGAGTTGATTGTGATGCCCAGGTACCTGAACAGCTTGACGAGCTCCAGAGTATCTCCGCTGTCATTCATGATTGCAAGGGAGAAGGCTATGAACTTGCTTTGGGAGCTGCAGTACATCATTGTCTGTTTTTTTGCAGTTCATGACTAGCCTGTGCTCCTGAAACCATTTTTCAGTGGATGAAAACCCCCTTTGGAGATCGACCACCAGCTGTTCAGGATGAGGGTTGCTGGTGAATATGACCGCATCATCCACGTACAGGAGCATTTGACTCAGCAGGTGGCCGGCAGTCAGTTTTGGAATAAGCTGAATAGTAGGGATCCCAGAATTGACCCTGTGGGACCCTGGAATGGACAGGTCTGCTATCGGAGATGATATCATCAATCCTACGTTTTGGGAGCAGTTGTTAACGTAACTGTTGAACCAGCGTACAGATTCTGGAGATAGACCAGTGGCAGACAACTGCTCCAGAAGGAGCTCATGGTGCACCATATCAAATGCTTTTGATAGGTTGATGAAAGTTGCCCCTATCAGAAGACCTTGGTCTAGTGAGTGGTGGATGAAACCAGTGAATTCAAGCAAGGCTGTGATGGTACTCTGTCCAGATCGGAAGCCATGTTGTTCAGGGCAGAGGAGTTGGTAGTGGTTCAGGTGCTCGACAAGCTGATCTGCCACAATCCACTCTAGAGCTTTGGATGGGGTGGGGGGAGTACGGTGAAAGGTATGTAGTTGTTGTGCAGAGTCCGGTCCCCACCTTTGTGCACAGGGGTTACTGTTGCTGATTTCCATCACTGGGGGAGCTGTGAGAGGCAAAGGGAGAGGTTGATTATTTTAGTGAGTGGGCCAAGGACTTCCACCAAGGCCAGGTTGATAAATTTAAGGTCCAGTGTGTCCCCGCTGTGTCATGATTTCCCCAGAGCCTTCTCCAGGTACTTTCTGGCTTGAGCTTCTAAGACCTCTTTTACGTAGAAGAGCGGTCAGTTAGAAGATGGTTGCAGGGTCGTATTATGATCAGCCGGGGTTGGGGATTAAAGTAGTCCACTGGTAGTACACTGCTTAGGTCTGTGAATGCATTGTTAAGTGCGTTGGCTATGTGAAAATTGTCCAAGGATGGTGCGCTGTCAACCATGAGCACTGACGGGGCAGTTTTGGGATCCTTGCCAGTTATGTCATTGAGGCTGTCCCAGAATGACTTGCTGTTATTCCAAGAGCTGGAGCGGGCTTCCTTGTAGAATTTGCTTTTGGCGAGTCAAATGGCTTTCATGCACTCATTACGAGCAAATATTAAAATACAGAGAAGTGAGGGAGGAGGGGAGGAGGATTAAAGTGGTAAAGCATAAGGAGGATATATTAAGAAAGTGCAGAGCAACAGAAGAAAAGCCTCTTGTGAGGGCTTTGTCTGGAGAGAAGTGAGGCTGGGAGTGGAGGATTAAGGAGGTATAGAGCAGGGACGGTTTAGTTAAGAAGTGCCAGGTAGTAGGGCCCAGTGGTGCAGAGGGTTGAGGCACTGGACGCCACACCTTGCACCATGATGGCGACCCGGGTTCGGGAATGGTCTCGGGTCCTCTCAGAAAGAACTGGAAGGGGACAGGATCAGTTGTGTTCCAGGACAGTAGCTGCTGCTGTTGTTTTCACAGGGTTCTTGTGGATTTTACTTGGTAGGTTAGTTCTTTTCTTTCTTACTTCTAAGGGGCTAGCAGGGTATTGTTTTTGGGGATGCTGGATGTTTGTAAACTGATTTGATGGCTGTAAGTGGGGCTCTTTTGTGGATGTTTCACTGTGTAACAGGCTGCGTGGTAGAGGCCTATTTCTTCTGATTTCAAACCTATTTGGTGGGATTTGCTTGGAGATGGTTATTTGAATTGGAGACCTATATCTGTTAATTTCAAGCCTATTTTGATGTGGTGTTAGTGAAGCTGATTAAATTGGAGACCTGTTTCCTTTGGCAGCAAACATATTTTGGGGCTTTGACTTGAATTTTGATTCCTTGTGCTGACTCCATTAGCTGTAAAGGTTAGTTCATAGTGGGGGAGGGGTGTTAATGGTCTGGCCAGGTCTCACTCAGCCAATTGACTGGAGGCAGGGCTGAATCAGGTTGAGGTGCTAGCTGCTTTGTCTTCTCAGAAAGAACTGGAAGGGGACAGGATCAGTTGTGTTCCAGGACAGTAGCTGCTGCTGTTGTTTTCACAGGGTTCTTGTGGATTTTACTTGGTAGGTTAGTTCTTTTCTTTCTTACTTCTGCTAGCAGGGCATTGTTTTTGGGGATGCTGGATGTTTGTAAACTGATTTGATGGCTGTAAGTGGGGCTCTTTTTGTGGATGTTTCACTGTGTAACAGGCTGCGCTGGTAGAGGCCTATTTCTTCTGATTTAAAACCTATTTGGTGGGATTTGCTTGGGCCTGGTTCTTTAGCTGCAGGGCTTGGAGGGGAGACACAGGGCTGATACACTCTCTTGTCAGGTGTCTGCCCAAGACCTGCCCTCCCCACCCCTCCTCCCAGAAGTCTGCAAATTTATGGGGAACACCTGCCCCTGCAATTGAGGAAAAGGCTGCTGGTGCAGCTCATGTAGTTCTAGCCACTGGGGTTGGATTTAAAGGCTGGGAGAGAGGAGCTTAGGAGTTGTTCATTTCCTTACAAGTTTAATGTGTTGTACTGCACCTAGTAACAGAGTTACTGGTGTACAGTGGGACTGTCTCTAAGATTAGTGGGTGACCTGATTAGGCAGTAGGGGTATCTTGGACTAGGGGGGAACCTGGTGGCTCACCCAAGGAAACCTATTTGGAAGGGAATGGAACCACACATCATTAGGGCCGGCATCTTTGGGAGGGTGGTGGGGTGCACAGGGTGTGGAGCAGCCATGATACTGGACTGGGCATGGAAGTTTGGTGGTTGCCCAGTATGCTACCAGCTAGCACAGCTTAGGGAGGAGGTTGAGGGGATGAGGAGAAAGCTGGGGAAGGGGGTGGTATGGTTGGGGAATGGGGCTGGAAATCTCCCACAGGGTTGCACCAAGCACTGGGGTGGGGTATAGGGAAAGGAGTGCAGGAGAATACTCAGGGTCACATAGGGACCCTGGCAGAGGGGTCCAAAGGACACTACCAAGGAAGCAGGCAGGTAACTGGGACCCTCACAAAGGGGACGGAGGGACAACATTCTCAGGGAAGTAGGCAGATGACCAGGGCTGGACAGAAGGAAGCAAGGCGGGAGGTGGATCAGACCTTATACCAGTAACCGCAAATTCTTCTTCTGCTCAAGGATGAGGGGGTGATGTAGCCACGACAGAGGTGGTTAGAGACGGAAAGGATGTGGGAGTGGGAGGCAGGGGCCAGATAGCAGGAAGAACAGGGGGACCTGGAATGCAGGAGAATGGGGGAGCAGTGAATCAGAGCAGGAGGGCAGGGGAAGAGGGAGGAAAGCGCAAGGAGAAGGACCAGTTGGGAGGAAGGTAAAGGAGAAGGACCAGAAGTACAAGGAGGATTCAGTAAAGGGAGCTGAGGGTTTAGGCCAGAGAGCACAGCAGGCAAGGAGGAACTAAATGGGGACAGGAAGGAAGGGAGGATGAGTCAGGCTAGTTTAGCAGATGGGGAGAAGGACCAGTTGCAGCAGTGAGAGATTAGTACAAGGTACAGAAGGATACCCAGGAGGAGGAGAGGCATAGGATTGGAGCGGAGGGGGTGGCCATGGTAAATGAGGGGTGGCATGTGGCACCCAGATAGGGGGAGGAACAAGGAGCCAGCTGGGTGGAGGGGCCGGTAGGAAGGATGAGGGACATGGAAGGGGGAATGGAGGAAAAGGAGTGGTCAGAGTGCTCCTGCTGGGGGATTCTATGATCAGGGGTATCAAATGGGATAGGGAGGGAGAAGCCTGGCCAGTTAGAACAAGATGCTTCCCTGGACTAACGGTGCACAGGGCTAAGCACCAGGTATATCAGCTGGCAAAGGACTGTGGGGGTTCCCCAGACATACTGGTCCACCTGGGTACAAATGACATTGAGGAAATAGCGAGCTAGAGATACAAGCAAGATTCAGGGAGTCGCGGGTCTGTCATGACATAGGATGCACAGTTTCCTTCTCAGAAATCCTGCCAGTGCCAAGGGCTAGTGGGGAACACAAAAGGAAAATTAGGGAGATAAACCAGTGGCTCAGGGAGTGGTGTGAGGCCAGAGGGTATGGGTTGATGGGGGATTGGGGGGAGACCTGGGAGGATAAGGAGCTGTATGCTAGAGATAGACTACATCTCAATTTGGAGGGGAGGGGAATCCTTAAGTTGAAAATAGAGGAGTTCACTGGTGAAAAGTGGGGTTTAAACTTGTGAAGGGGGGTGGGATGGGAGAAACGGCTGTCAAGGGGGTGCCGATAAAGGAGGGACTCTGTCTCCACCCCCCTGGGGACCAGGAGGATTGCAGGAAAAGGCCAACTGGCAAAGTGCAGACCAGGAGAAAACAGAATCCCCATGGGAACACGAGCAGGGGAAATGGAACTATAGGAAAGGGTGGAAGGTAGTCTGCTAAATGCCAGGAGCTTGGGCAATAAAATGCCTGCGCCCAGGCGATGTTAACTGAGGGAGCAGTGGATGTGGCAGCGGTCACTGAGACTTGGGCCACTGCAAGACATGACTGGGACCTGAACCTGGAGGGTTACACTATGTTCAGGAAGGACAGGGGAGGGAAGGGAGGAGGGTAGCAATGATAGTCAAAAACTGCATTGGCATAGGGGAGTAGAGGAGGCAGAGGGAACCGTGGAGGCGATTGGGTCACCTTGATAACAGGGGGCAAGAGAGTAAAAATAGGGTGGTGTATAGACCCCTGCCCCTGGCGGAGGAGCTGGAGGACAGTCTGGTGGCAGATGTTAGGAGACACTGCAGACTGGGCAGAGGAAAGGTGGTGGTGTTAGGGGACTTAAACATGCCAGGAACAGACTGGGAGACTATGACATCCTCTGTGACCAGGGAACAGAGGTTGTTGGATGTCTTTCAAGACGCTGTCCCTAACTCAGGGTGAGGGAACCACCAGGAGGCACGGTACTGGATGTGGTCCTGGCAGACAGTGACCAGATTGGGGCCTGGAGGTAAGGGACCCATTGGCGGGAGTGACCATGCCACGGTCTGGTTCTGCCTGGACCTAGGAGGGTAGAAGGCTGCACAAAAGACGGAAGTAACCGACTTCAGGGGGCGGATTTTAAGGAAATGGGAAGGATCCTAAGAGCATTTGGATGGGATTGGGTCAGACATGGACGCTGATAGTAGGTGGAAATCATCAGGAGAGGGGTGCAGGATGCTACCAGCACCTGTGCAAGAGTAAGACAAAATGCGGTAGGGCCAAAAACCCTGTTGGTGGACCAGGGAGGCCCAGGAGGTGGTCGGGAAAGAAAGCAGCCTATAAGAAATTCAAGTGCTCAAGGAGTGAAGGGATCGAGGGAGTGCAGCTGATGGCTAGAAGGGCCACTAGAGTGGTGAGGGCGGCTAAGGCAAGGAAGGAGCAGAACCTGGCCGGGAAATTAGGAGAGGGAAAAGGGGTTCTTTAGATACATTAGGGAAAGACGAAGGTGAAGGGCAGATTAGCAGGATTAAATCAGGGAGATGGGCACAAGACCCGGGGAGCAGGCTGAGGTACTAAATGAGTACTTCACCCCAGTTTTCACCAGGGAAAATGGGATGCTGCATCATACATGGGAGGAGACAGAGATAATGAGGAGGGGGGGACCCTTACCGATTGGCAGGTTTGGGGAGAGGAGGGGCATCACTGGCAGGTGGGGAAGGCTAAGCAGGGAGAAGAGGTACCAGAAGTGGAAATCACAGCAGAGAGAGTGAGGGAAGCCCTCAGCTCCCTTAAGACGGAGAAAGCACCAGGGCCGGATAAATTACATCCTAGAGTGCTGAAGGAACTGCAGATGTCCTGGCGAAACCCTGGCAGAGCTTTTCACCATCTCTCTGAGGACAGGGGTGGGTGCCCCAAGACTGGAAGGTGGCGCATGTGTGCCTATCCACAAGGGGGATCAAGGAGCTGGCAGGGAACTACAGGCCTGTCAGCCTGACATCGGTGGTGGGCAAGGTGATGGACGGCATTGTCAAGGAGAGGCTAGGGGGGGACCTGGATAAGTCAGGGTGCCTGGACGATAGACAGCATGGATTCATCCCAGGGAAATCGTGTCAGACAAACCTGGTGGAGTTCTATGACTGGGTGACAAGTGCCTTGGACCTGGGTAGACCAGTGGATGTCCTCTTTCTAGACTTCAGCAAGGCATTTGACTCTGTTCCTCACGTGGGCCTGTTGGATAAGCTAGGAGAAATGGGGGTGGGAAACCAGACGATCAGATGGATAGGCAATTGGCTCCAGGACCGGACCCAGAGGGTCGTAGTTGGTGGGATAGTCTCATCCCCAAGGAGGGTCATTAGTGGGGTCCTACAGGATCAGTCCTGGGCCCCTTCTGTTCAACGCCTACGTGATCTGACATAAGGACAGGAATCAGGAGTGAGATGAGTCTCTTTGCAGATGACTCAAACTGGGGCAGTGGTGGATGGGGAGGAGGGGAGGGTGGCCCTGCAGGGGACCTGGGCTCTGGAAAGATGGTCTAGAAAGTGGAAGCTGAGGTTCAATGCAGGGAAATGCAAGGTACTCCACCTGGGGCCAGAAACCCAGGCCAAGTGTACACCCTGGGGGAAATACTACAAGTCTCAATGGCTGAGAGGACCTGGGGTGGTGGTGGATGTCAAGATGAACAACTCTGAGACTTGTAGGAGGGCAGCAGCCAAGGCCAACAGGATGCTGGGATGCATCACTAGGGGATCACCTCCAGAAGGAGAGTGATACTCCCTCTGTATAACTGCTTGGTGAGGTCAGACCTGGAGTACTCGTGCAGTTTTGGAGGCCACACTTAAAGAGGGACATTAACCTCCTGGAGAGGGTCCAGAGGGGGCAACCAAAATGATTTGGGGCTTGGGGACAGGACCTATGAGGAGAGGCTCAAGAGCTAAATATGTACACATTGGAAGAGAGAAGGACCAGGGGACATGATAGAGGTCTTCAGGTACATGAAGAGGGTAAATAGGGGAGGAACAGTCAGGGTGCTTCAAGGAAGGAGGAAGGGCCACTAGAGGGCATGGGTGGAAGCTGGAGGGGAAGATTCAGGGAGAAAGGAGGAGGTGCTACTTCACTGAGAGGGTGGTGGAGCCATGAATGCACTACCTAGGGGCTGGTGGAGGAAGAGACAGTGGAGGGGTTCAAGAGGGGTGGGACAGGTACAGGGAAGGGTTCAGGAAGCAAAATCCAATGCAGCAAGAATATCCGGAACTGGGAAGGGAGAAGCCAGAGAAGGCGAGGGACAGCAAGGTCAGCACCCAGGGTGGGGCTGACCAAACAAGCAGACACCAAAGACCGTAGGCCTATTCTGCTGGCATTTTAGTATGTTAGTATGTCGCTCGGACGTCAGACGGGGGAGGTAAGGATTGAGTATCCAGAGGACTGCTCTCCTTCCTTGGGGGGGGGGGGTTGTGCTGTGTGCATCAGCCCAACAAGAGGGGTTCGGCACATGCCCAGGGTGCTTGGCTGCCTCCACGGAGGTGGAGACAGCTGCTGCACCCATCACATGAGTGCAGGCGAGGAAAAAAAAAAAAACAGAGGAAAAATACCTGAACCCGGCAGGACCCATGATGGCCCCAATGGGCTGGAGGCCGTACCCCTCCGAGGGGTCGTAGCCCCTGCCAGATCCATGGAGGTGGTAAATAGTGTTGTGATAAAAAAAGAAGTGACAGGTAGTAGTAGGTTAGCTGGCTGTAGGGCATTGTCAGAGGGACCGGGGTGGGGGGGGGTGTAGTGGGTTGAATAAGGGAATAGGAAGAAGGGATTTGGGAGTGAGATGGCGTGGGGGACGGATGCAAGTCAGACTGTCTCATGAGAGCAGGCACACTGCGTTTCCCCCATTAAAAGAAAACGTAGTTCTCTTTTAAAGGGTCCTAATTTCTCACAGTTAAGGGGGGAGGCTGGGAGGTCATTAAGGTACTGAGGCCCTCGGTAGGACAGTGCTCGCTGGGCAAAAGACGTTTGTCTAAAGGGGACGAGGAGTATGCCTTTAGCAGCACTTCCCATAGACTTAGCAGATAGGTCCCGCTGAAAAATGTTTACCATGGATGCACAGGAGTGGCCTAGCAGGGCTTTTGTACTGATTAGACAGGCCTGATATTTTACCCTCAGGTTCAGTGGTAGCCACCCTGCTTTCAGGTAAAGGGTACACATGCGAGTCAAATGCTCTACCCCCAAGACCAGCTTGCAAGCCTTGTTAAGAAGGTTTTTTATTCTTTTCAGGGCAGTGTCTAACCCCGTACTATAGATTACAAACATATGAATGTGCCAGCAGAAACAGACCACCAGATCTATATTATGTCTGCTCGAGTGTGCAGCTAAAACCCCTAGTCTGCAGCTGCTCCACTCCCCCCCCTTTGCCATCCCATTGCCGCCCCCACCTCCCCACCCTCACTCTCCCCTGCTCCCTGTCCCATGCCCTTTTAAAGCTATTCACAGATTTACATGATACCACCCATTCTGGTAGTGCGTTCCATTTTGCTACCACCCTCTCCACGAAATGGTGTCTCCTCGTTTCCCTCCTAAATCTTCCCCCTCTATTCTTAGCCTGTGTCCTCTGGTGCCCCTCCTCCTCCTTAGCTTAAAGACCCTGTCTGCCCCATCCTTACTGATTCCCATCAGATACCTGAATGTCTCTATCATGTCTCCCTAACCCTTCTATCCTCCAGGGTTTACATATTCAGGTCTCCCAACCTACTCTGATGGTCTCTCCCCTCCATTCCACATATCATCTTCGTTGGCCTCCTCTGCACCCCCTCCAGTAGCCTGATATCACGCTTTAGGTATCACCTCCAAAACTGCACACAATACTCCAAGTGCGGCCTTACCAGCGACCTGTAGAGGTACAAGATCATCTCTCTTCGCCTGGATGAAAATCCCCCTCACTATGCACCCCAGCATTTTGTTCACTTTTGCAGCCACTGTCTTGCACTGGGCAGTATTGTTTATGGTCCCTGTTACCATTACTCCTAGGTCCTTGTCCTCTTCAGTTATCCCCAGCTTAATCCCCCCCCAGTATTCTTTCCTTGGGTTCTTCACCCCGAAGTGCATTACCTTATACTTCTTTGGATTGAACCCCAGCTGCCAACTCTCTGACCATTCCTCTAGCTTACTTAGGTCCCCCTGCAGCTGCTTCCAGCACTCCTCTCCATTCACCACTGCTCCCATTTTGATGTCGTCTGCGAACAGACTTACCTTGCTCACCACCTCGTGTGCAATGTCTGATATGAACAGCCCAAATAATACTGGTCCCAACACAAAGCCCTGTGGCACCCCGCTTGTCACCAGCTTCGGAGCTGAGAGCTCCCCTCCCACCACCACCCACTGCAGCCTCCGACTCAGCCAGTTTGTAATCCAGTTCGTCATTTTTGCCCCTACCCCTACACCAGTTAGCTTCCCCCAAGCCACCCATGGGGCATCGAATTGAAGGCCTTGCTGAAGTCCAAGTAAAGAACATCCACCGCATGACCCTTATCCAGCTCACCTGTCACCCAGTCATAATATTGTATCAGGCTGGTTTGTCAGGACTTCCCAGAAATGAACCCATGCTGCCTCACATCCTGGAGTCCGTTGCTCTCCAGGTACAACACAAGTTTTTCCTTTAGTATTGTTTCCATGAGTTTACACAATATGGAGGTGAGACTTATGGGATGATAATTACCCAGTTCGTCCCTTGGACCGCTCTTGTGTAACAGCACATGTGCCATCCTCCAGTCCAGTGGCACACATCCCGACTCCAGTGAGGTGCTGTACAGATCCGCCAGCGGCTCTGCCAACACCTCTGCCATCTCCCTCAGCACCCTGGGGTGGATACCATCCAGCCCTGGTGCCTTGTCTACCCTCAGTGCCCTCAGTCCTTTAGGACTCTACCTCCCTCAATCCTTCCATCACCTCCTCTCCCCCCGTCCCCACCCTCCCAGCCCTTGTAGTATCAGTCCCCTTTTCTTCCATGAACACTGAACAAAAGTATTCATTCAGTGCTTCCACCTGTTCCTTCCCTTTCTGTCCACTGCCACCTTTTTTATCCTCGCTATTGTCTCCTTGTACTTCCTTTTGTCCCTGATGTATCTGAAACGCCCCCCAATTCCTGTGCTAATCTCAGCTCCCTCTGGGCCTTGGCTTCTCTCACTTTTCTTGTCACCTCCCTGGACCATCTTGCATACTCCTCCCTGTCCCCTTCCTTCCCCATCCTCCTATACCTCTCGTGCACCTCTCGTTTTTCCTTCACCACCTCCACTACCTCGCTGTTTAACCAGCATGGTTTCCTTGCTCTGCTCCTCTTATTCACTGTCTTGGTGCAGGCTTCCACTGCCTCTGTAATCCGTTTAATAATATCTAATTTCTGCTCCACGTCCATCTCCTGCCTTATGCCCTCCAGTTTCCCTTTCATTACTTCCTGTATCCTCCTAAAGTCCACCCCCCTGAAGTTTACTACTCGGGTTACTGAGTTCTCTGGCTCCCTGCACATCATGATATTAAACCACACCATCTGGGCACTGGCCCAGTGGCGCTGAGGGTTGAGGCGCTGGACGCCACACCTCACGCCACGCCAGTGACCTGGGTTCAGAACGAGCCTGGGTGCTGGGGGTCGGCAGGAGGAGAGATTGAGCATCCGGAGGACAGCTCTTCTCTCCCTGGGTGGATCCAGGGGCATCCTGGCACAACAGTGACCTCCGTGGAGACCGGTATTACTGACGCTGATCAATTGGGGACGGCGCGGCTGACGTCTACGGAATCTTCCGTGCTGACGTCATTGCACAGCCACGCACGGGGGCAAGCACACAAAAGGAAAAAGCCCTACTCCTGGATAGGCGATAACTCCTCTACGGGCCACCGCCACACGCCAATACCGGACCTTGCCTCTGCCCCTCTCCCCTACTCCTCCTCGGCCGGCACTAGATTGTAGATAGAGTGCCAGATGGAGTGGTGGCCCTGTCCCGGGGGCTCAGAGCTGGGGGGTTCCCGGTCGGAGGTTGGTGGAGGGGCAGCATACCTTCTGAGGAGGCAAGGGACCAGGTCGGCGGTAGAGCAGCCGGCGAGTAGAGGTAGCCCAAGAGAGTTCAAGGTGGTAGGGTGAATAAACAAAGTTAACAAAAAAAAAAAAAAAACACCATTTGGTGATCGCTGTTGGCTAGGGGGTCCTCCACCCTTATTTCCCTTACTGCCTCCCCATTCAACAATATCAGATCTAAAGAGTTCTTTAGTCTAGTAGGTCCACAGGAGACCCTCCTGGATCGCATCCAGGAGCACTTGCTCCCTAGCACTGGAGGTGACCGGAATGCTCCAGTCAACCCCTCGCAAGTTGAAATCCCCCACGATGACCACCTTCCCGTTTCTACATACCTTTCTGATTTGTCCTGCTAATTCCCTGTCAAGCTCTTCAGACTGGGAAGGCAGCCTGTATACCACCCCAAACTGTAGTTTCCTACCCCTTGAGTCTAGGAGCTGCAGCCAGATTGCCTCTGTTCTCCTTTCCTCACCCTCGTCCCTTGTGCATTTGATCCCGTCCCTCACACAGACTGGCACCCCTCCCCTCCTCAGGGTCCTTCCTGTATAATTTGTACCCTGGGCTTGCCCGATCCCAGTCCCGGTGCTCGGTTGCCCATGTTTCCATGACAGCCGCAATATCCACCCTCCACACTGCCAAGAGTGCCTGTAGCTCAGCTGATTTGTCGCCTAAGCTTCTCGCATTCAGCGAGACCACCCTCCATCCTGCCCCACTTCCCTTCATCACCCTCCATCTCCTCCCTTCTACTCCTTCCCTGCTAGCCTGGGGGGTGGGCTGTGACTCCACTCTATCAGATCCCTGCCTACCTGCTGTCCACTTGCCACCCCCCTAACTAGTTTAAATCCACCTTTAAATACCTCCTTCCCCTTCCCGCTCAGGTGCAGCCTATCCCTTGCAAACAGATTGTTATTATCCCAGGTACTGCCCCAGCCACCCACAATCCCGTACCTCTTTGTTCGACACCATTCTACCAAGCATGTGTTCAACTCCCCAATCCTCTCCTTTCTCACTGTGGTTGCACAGGGTACTGGGAGAACCTCTGAGAAGGCCGCAGACTCCAGTGTCTCCTCGCACAACCTTCCCACTTCCTCAAACCTCTCCCTTGTTACCTCCACCATTTCCCCTGCTAGGTCGTTTGTCTCCACATGTACCACAATGTGCGGTTTCCTCCTATCCCCCCTTGTGCACCTTAGGACTGCCTGTCCTCTCTTGTCTGCCTTTAATCCCGGTATGGACTCCACCCATATCTGACTGTGCCTCTCCCCCTTGCTGCCCCATCTGATCCCCTTGAGTATGGAGTCCCCCAACACCAGTACACACCCCTCCTCTTTCCTTGTGCCTGTTGCCACCCCCCTACCCAGGTACTCATTCCCAGGGCCACTCAAGACAGTGCTTTTACCATTTGCCCCAGTGTCTCCCCCCTGCCCCTCTCAATTGAGACCCCCTTCCCGCCTCCTGTTTGACTGCCAACCTCCCTCTCCCTCCTCATCTCTCCAAGTATTAGCCCTCCCCCGCCATGCTGTGCTCAATCTCTCCACTAGTAATGCCCCTCACTCACTGCTCTTCATGATTATTATCCCTTACACAGTCTCCTCCTGCATCCTCCTCTTCCCCATGTGTCGCTAGTACAGCAAACATGTTCCCTACCCTCCCTGCATTACTATGTGTTTTCTCCTCCCTCCTGCCTATTGCTGCTCCTCTTTTGCTAGGCCCTACTAGAGTCCACCCTTCATCAGCTGGCTTCCTATCTAGTTTGCCCCCCTTCCCCAACCCCTCCCTTTACCCACTGTTCCTTCTCTGTGGTGTCCCCCGATACTCTCAGATGTCAGCCCTTCTACCAACGCAACCCTTCCCTCCCCCCTCAACCTCCCCAGCTCTCTGCCAAGCCACTGAACCTCTTCTTTGAGCCTCCTTAGCCTGTGGCATATTGGGCACCCTCCCAGCCTCCACAGTATGTTCATCCACACTGCTGCCCCACAACCACCGCACCCCACAATCCTACCCATGGTTCACACTACCTATACAGGACAGTGAAATACAGTCTCTCTATACCGATTGCAATTGTTTACGAACCCAATTACAAACTCACCAATAGCATTCCCAAGTCTCACAAACACATACAATCCAGTGTGTGTATGCAGACATCAGGTACCGTATGATGTCACAGGCTACCAGTATAAAGGAAGAGATGTGCGAGGGGTGAGGGAGGGGTTGGATCCCTCCTGAGTACTAGACACAGACAATGAGCTACCCCAGCAAACCTTCACTGAGACACTCAGCTGCACCAGCAAAATCCCCTAAACAGGTACCTTTCCAACTTGTCAGAAAGCCCCCTGGTACCAACTGAAAACAACCAGAAGCTGCAAAAGAAACAATTACAGCATTAAAATCAGTGAAAATCAACAGATACTTCCCTGAGATGTGCCTGCTTCCCTCCCAAGCTCCACCACTGATTACAGATTACAAGCCCGTAGTCAGTTATTGATAGTACAGGGCTCCTGGTAACTAGGTGCAGAGGACAATGCCTGTCTATGGTGGTATAGGATACGAAGCGTGATGTTTGCCATTTTCAGTACACAGTCAACGTGGGTGGAAAAGGACAGGGTGTCATCAAGGTAGATGCCCAGATATTTGAAACTGTTGACTTGCTCAATTGTGTGGCCTTTATTGCTGATGACATTCAAAGGGTCAGCTATTTTCTTGTTATGGAGTATAGAAAATGCCATAACATTTGTCTTTTTATGGTTGAAGAGGAGTTTATTCTTTGTGAACCATGCCTCTAGTTTTTGGAAGCTGTCCTGAAGTGGGAAAGTTATTTCTGACTGTTGTCTTCCCGAGACTGAGATACCAGCATCATCCGCATTTTTGTGGGACAGGCAGAGGGTAGTGAGTTTATAAATAAGCTAAATAGCAGAGGGCCAAGAATAGATCCTTGGGGGAACCACCATTGACACTACCCTTGGGTCAGAGACTGCCCCACTGAGCTGTACATACTGATGTCTGCAGGACAAGTAGCTGCTGAACCAGGAAATGGTTTCTGGGGATAGGCCAAGGATCAATAGATTTGTTAACAGGATATGATGGTTCACAGTGTCAAAGGCTTTTGTGAGGTCCACAAAGATGGACCCCACTGCCATCCCATTGTCAAAAGGCATCATAAAGGTGAGTGGTGAGGTCAGTGAGCGCAGTCATTGTGCTATGATTTTTGTGGAATCCATGTTGTGGACAAAGCAGTTAGTATCTATTCAGATATTCAGTTAACTGGGCTGATACTATTCATTTGAGTGCTTCTGACATTGGGGGAAGTATAGAAATGGGTCTATAGATGACTAGAAGGGCACTGTCCCCGCATTTAAAGACATGCATGACAAGTGCTGTTTTCCATTTTTCAGGGAAGATTCCCATTCTTAAGGAAAGGTTAAATATTTTGGTGATGTGTATTGCGATAGCATCAACTGCGAGAGCAACTAGCTTCATATCAATCTGGTCACTTCCAGTCCTAGTTTTACCTAGAACCTTCTTGATATATTTAATGGCTTGTGCCCTGGTGATTTGCTTAAAGTAAAATGGGGGTATCCAGGAGTTTTACAGGGAGGTGACGTTCATCTGATTGTTCTTGAGGGGAGACTGTTGTGTTAAGTACTCAGGAGGGACGACTGTGCTTAAGTCCGAGAGGGCTGTATTGAATGCAGCTCCTTAGGTTCCTGTATCATACCCGTAGTGGTGACAATCAGATCTGGAGGTGCCTTGGTGTCCCTGCCAGTGAGTGTTTTTATACAGTCCCAAAATTCTCTGCCTCAACCCCAACTGCTGGCTAACAAGTCTTTGTAGTAGTTGGCTTTTGCACTCCTTATCAGTTTTGTGTATTTGTTCCTAGCCGCTTTATATGCAGTGTAGTTGGCCTGAATTCCGGTGGCCCTAGCCTTGTGCCAAAGGTTGTCCCTGATATTCACTTGATCCAAGAGTGCTCTTGAGAGCCAGGGGTTGTGTGGCCCGATGACCTTTGTTGATTTGAATGGGATGAATATATTTCAGGCATTGGTGTAAACGCCCCAAAAGCCAATTTTCAACCCAGTTTAGCTCCTGTCTTCCCCTTCCCCATCTCCCCCATTTTTGCTATCAGTCCATTATATGGCAGTGAATCAAACGCCTTGCTGAAATCTAGGTATAGGACATCCACCGGCCTATGTCTATCCAAGGCCCCCGTCACCCAGTCATAAAACTCTACAAGGTTGGTCTGACACGATCTCCCCGGGACTAAGCCATACTGTTTATCATCCTGGTGTCCTAACCTTTCTAACTGCCTCCCAAGCCTCTCCTAGATAAAGCCCTCCATTACCTTGCCTACCACAGACATTAGACTGACAGGCCTATAATTCCCGATCTCCTCCCTAGACCCCCTCCTTATATATAGGCACTACATAAGCCACCCTCCAGTCCTGTGCCACCCATCCTGTCTGCAGAGAGGTGTTAAAGAGTGCAGCCAGTGAAGCTGCCAGCACCTCCGCCAGTTGCTTTATAACCCTCGGATGTAGTCCACCCGGCCCCGGCGCCTTATCAGTTTTTAGTTTCCGAAGGGCCTCCCTCACCCTATCCACAGTGATTTCTCCCCCCAATCCCTTCCCTCATGCCACCTTCCTACTCCTTCTTGGTCTGGCCCAGCCTGTACCCTATCCTCTTTCCATCCTCTGGTCTCAGACTGAGACTGCCCTCTCACTTTTGCTGGTTCCTCATCTCACCCATCAGGCTGTAGAGATCCTTTGTCACCCTCTGCAAAGATTAAGGCAAAGTACTCGTTTAGCACCTCTGCCTGTTCCCCTGCTTCCTGAGCCCATCCCCCCACAATCTTAATCCTGTTGATCTGCGTCCTCTCTTATGTATCTATAGAATCCCTTCCCTCCCATCCGGATATCCCTAGCCAGGTTTTTCTCCATCCCTGCCTTGGCGCCCCTCACAACTCTGGTGACCTTCCTAACCGATAGTACATACTCCCCTCACTCCTTATCCCCCCTAGAATTTTTAAAACTTGCGTAGGCAGCCTTTTTATCCCTCACCGCCTCCTGCAACTCCCTGGTCCACCAACACGGCTTGCCGTTTCCACCATGTTTATGCCTTACTTTAGTACAGGACCTAGTAGCCTCCTGCACCCCTCCTTTAATGGTCTCCCATAACCTTCCAGCATCCATATCTGGCCTAATCATGTCCAACCTCTCCCTCAGAATCTTACCCATTCCCACAAAATCTGCTCCCCTGAAATCAACCACTACTGTATGAGTGCGGTTTTCCTCCCCCCCAGATACAGAAGAAACCAAACCGTGGCATGGTCACCACCCGCGAGTGGACTGCACACCTCCAGGCCCCTTATTTGTTCACTGTCCGCTAGGACGATGTCCAATATCCGCCCCTCTCTAGTAGGTTCCCCCACCTGTTGGACCAGGAAGGCATCCTGAAAGACATCCATCAGTCTCTGTTCTCTGGTTACAGAGGATGTCATGGTGTCCCAGTCCACCCCCGGCATATTAATATCACCCATGACCACCACCCCACCCTTTCCAAGGTCACAGTGACCCTTGATGTTCTCAACCAACTTATCCTCCAGAGCCTCCTCTATTGCAGTGGGCCTGTATACCACCCCATCTTCAATTTCTTTACTCCCCTCGTTTGCAGGGTTACCCAAATAGCTTCCACCTCCCCTCCAGCCTCCTCCACTCCACTAACCATTATGTCATTTCTGACTATCAACGCAACTCCCCCTTCCCACTCCCCTATCTTTCCTGAATATCTTGTAGCCCTCTAAATTTAGGTCCCAATTATTTCTCTGAGTGGCCCATGTCTCTGTAATTGCTGCCACATCCACTTTTCCCTCAGCCAACATAGCCTGGAGTTCAGGCATTTTATTGCTCATACTCCCGGCACTGATCAGGACTGTCCTCCATCCCAACTTCTCCCCTCTCTCCAGTCCCCCCAACCCTGCACATTCCCTTTTCTGACCAGTTTTCACAGAATTTTCACCATAATCCCTCCCAATCCTCTCATCCCTAGACCTGGACCATCAAACAGCCCCCTAGGGTCTTTTTATTATTTGACCCCCCCTTCAGAGGTTTACACCCCACCTCTCGCATATAAATCCAGCAAGTTTTAATTTCAAGATCTCCCTCCCCTCCATGTTGAGGTGTAACCTATCCCTGGCATGTAGCCCCTTATCCTCCCGAGTATCCCCCCAGTCACCTACCAGCCCATACCCCTCAGCCCTACACAGTCACTGAGCCACTTGTTCACCTCTCTAAGTTTTAGCTTGGTCTCACTGGTTGCCCTTGGTACCGGCAGAATCTCAGAGAAAGAAATTTTGCTCGTAACATAGTCATTTTATAGACTTTTGTCACCAAATTTTCAACATAGGCATTTTGTGACCTCCGCTCATGAACAGTGTCACTGTGATTTTCGTAACCTGTCCTGAACACTGATTTCCCACAGTGACTGAGCTATTCTGCACCAGTAGTGAGAAAACACATTTCAGCCAGGATGTGAAAAATGATGGCTGTTCTGTTCATGAGGTGTGAAAAAATTCCAATGTTGAAAATCTGGAGTGAAAATATTACAAATTTGTGACGTTACCAGTGTACGTGGAAACTGCGCAATGCACGTTCGTAACACAGTCATTTTTTTGGAATTTTTTCCCCAAATTTGCAACATAGGCTTTTTGGAACCCACCTCTTGAACAGACACTACCATTTCATTAATCGGTCCCGAAAGGTGATTCCGTGCAGTCACCACAAAATCACCTTTCGGATCGAATAACCAGATGACAGTCACTGAATTCATGAGGTGGGGTCCCAAGAACCCCATGTTGAAAATTTGGTGCCAAAATTCGCAAAAATGGCTGAGATATGCACCAAAGTTGAAAAAAAAAAAACATTTATGCCATTATACAGCTTACCAGCATTTCTTCAGTTTGCAGTCTGCTTTGAAGAGTGCAGATGTGTTCCCGCTCCACTGAAGAACGTCACGCCAGCTCCGGTGATAAGTTTGGGTGAGGAGGTGTGGCGAGGTGGATGCGCAGAGGGTGGGTGCAGGTTGGGTGCAGGTTGGGGGAGGGGAGCACAGCAGACTGCAATGGACCGTTTTCTTGTTTATAGGTTCAAAAAAAAAAAAAATCCAGCGTGGGAAGGTTTTCTTTTTTAACAGGGACTTTCAGCGTGCCACCTGAGTGTTTGTTGCGGGGAGGGGGCTGTAGCCGACGGGGACTGGGCACCCTGTCGGCAATACCAAGTGTTTGGGGTGGGGGATCATGAGTCGAGGAGGCCCCGATCGGCACACAACAAATGGGGGGAGGGACATTATGCCGACAGGGAGTGGGCTCCCCTGTCGAAAAATTAACTAGGAGGGGGCATGTCAACAGGCGGATTGGGCACACCTGTCCGCTTTCATGGGGACTGTAAGAGGTAGACAGCGATAGCCGACGCCGTTTGTTTATTTGAAACTGGGAGGGGGCATGCCGACAGCCTGGGCTCAGTGCGTTCACACTGAAAGCTACAGCAGTGTGAACAGGCAACCAGGAATTTAACAATGCAGGAATGCAACATCAAAGGACCGAGCCATGCCTGTGGCTCTGTCCTTTGAAATGTTGGCCGACTCCGCTCCAACAGCTGAAAGGGAGTCATCGCCAGCCTGCCGACTGATTCGCCTGCTGCTGACCTGCCCCTTGAAACTGAGCTCTCCATTGGGCACACCCCAGTATAGCACCTCTTATAGCAATGAGTTTGTCTGAGCCTGTGTGCCACGACAAACTCAAAAATGCAGCAGGAAAGACACAGTATGCTATGATTGCCAAGCTGGTGCTCATCTTGGACTACGAATTTTGTTCTAGAGTATGTCCACACAACCAACAAGTAGCGCTCGAGACGGAGAGATACTAAATTAATTCAGCATTGATAGTTATTTACTGTGAGTCCAAAAAGCAGGACGCTGACAAACAATGTCTGTTCTTCAGCATCCTACTGTTTTGGACCTACAGTAAACAACTATTAGTGCTGAATTTAGTACTGAGTTCCTCTGTCTGTCTCGACTGTTACTCGTTGGTGTGTGGACTAGACAAGAAAGACTGTTTCAGGATGAGGTGGAGTCAATCTGATTAATGAGAACAGGTAGGTTATTCCTTACATGAGAAACGGAACGAATAAACACCAACAGAAGCAAGGATCTACTGTATAGTCGCAAACACATGAACAGCTAACCTGCATCTTTCACTCAACACCTACTGCACAAACGGCCCTGAAATGAGGGATTCCCCAGGCTTGTTCAGCCACAGACACGCAGGCCTGCTTATCATTGTGCTTAGTCTCAGATTACATTCTGAACAGCTCGATCTAGTCTTTGAATTTTATCTGAAATTGCTGCCTTGCATCTGGATGCCATCCAACCGTCAGAGGTCAGACCCTTGGGCACTCAGTTCTGGTGTACTGTGTGCTTCATTTGCTTTAAAATTTCACCAAAATGAGATTCCATCTCCTAGCTACCCAAGGAGGAAAAAGACTACAAACTAAGGTCCTAAAACAATAACAAATCTGTAACCAAAAAAAAAAAAGAAAAAAGGAAGCATTTACAGCTGCGAGAGATTCTTCACCAACAAACTTTCAATCAGGTACATGGTAAACCTGTACCAAAAATCTGCACAAATCCAGGCATCTGCCAGGGGTGCCTACTGGCCCCAACCTTGTTTAAGTTACGTATAAATGAAATGGCGATTCTCAATCTCTAATGAGGTATTTTCACCATAAAACAGTGGAATGGAAGTGGACATTCTTACATAGAAAAACAGAAGACGACAACAGGAAAAGGCCTTCCAGCCTATCTAACATGCCCGGCCCTGACCATAGTTGGATATGATGGTCCAAGCAGCCAATATAATTACCTCGTTATTCATTTTATTCCATGTATTCACCGGGCTAGCCCAGCTAAGATGCAGCATATCTCACTGGGTTTCTGTTTCCACCCACGCAGCTGCGTGGACAGGAGAACTAGGAGGGTAAGTGACCTGCCCATGGTCAGGCAGGGAGTATTTGGCTCTAGCGGGGGAAGGGGGTGTAAACCTGTGATTTCCTGGTTCTCAAGCCTATGCTCTGAACACTAGACCACATCATCTCTGATAAGGTTCTGGTGACCTGGTTGAATGCTGGTCTCTAGAGGAAGCAGATATTTTAGAAGACTGGTGTGATGCAAATAAATACGCTGTAAAAATTACAATGTCTAAAGAAATGGCTCTGTTGGCACCTAGCAATGGTTATCTGGGTGTAATGTTCACAACTAGGACCTCACGGGGTCCCACATATTGGTAACTTAAAATGAAGGCAAAACATGCAAACATGGGAGCTCTGAGGTTCAAAAACTGTATGGAAGACATACAGGACACAAGAACTGCTGTAACAGCAAAAACAGATGTATAATATGTTGTGCTTACGGACAGAAATCAACTCCTTCTCCACAAATCTTTTGGCTCTCCTACAGTGCGTGTAAATATATATATATATATATATATACATATATATATATATGAATAGTATATGGTTCGGTCTTGTTCAGTATGAAAATCAGACACTTTCAAAATCCTATTGTGTACATTCTAAGCTGTTGTGCATGCTCTAAAGAAGTAAAAGTTATTGTGCACACTCAAAAACAGCTTCAACGGCATGCAATCTCTTTCCCTACTCATATGGTCTCCTGCCAAACTCTCTTCACAGTCTTGATTTACTCTCAAACTAAAAGCCCAAAAGTATGAGCCATGGTACCTACGGACCATTTGAAAACACTATCTGACCATAAATAATTCATTAATTTAAAACTATAGTACAGCATCATGTGCAAGGAGCAGCATGGCTTTAGAAAAGGTCATAGCACCTCCACGGCCTTACTCGAATTTGCTGGTGCAATCCATCACTCACGAGATAACAGTCAACTAACTGGGTCCACCTTCATTGATTTAACTAAAGCTTTTGATACCGTCAACCATCATCCACTTCTTGCCCAGCTTCAGCTAGCAGGGCTCTCACCCAACTCAGTGGATTGGTTCCAGAGCTACTTAAACAACCGGTACCAAAAAGTGAAAATTGCGGACACACTCTCAGAACCCAAGACCAAGTCCGGTCCGGTGTCCCGCAGGGCTCAATCCTGGGCTCCCTCCTTTTTAGCCTCTTCTTGAACTCACTGCCAGATTCCTGTACTGCACAACTTCTACTCTACACGGATGATGGTGTCATCTTGGCCTCCCACCATGATCCAGTACATCTTCATGGAAACCTCCAGCAGGCCTTCTCAACAGTCGAAAATTGGTTCGCTAAACACAAACTGATCTTTAAGCAGAAGAAAACAAAGACCATGATTTTCTGCAGCACCCACAACAAACAGAAACAATGTCAACTCTCCATTAAAACCAAACAAGGAATCACCCTTGAACAAGTCCATACCTTTAAATACCTTGGTCTCACCCTAGACTCGAATCTCTCCTATGTTCCACACATCAATAATGTGGCAAAGGTAGCAAACACCAGGCTGGGCCTTCTGTTCCAACATAGGAAACATCTAACCCTTGAAGCTTTGTCACCGTCCAGAGCTCCATCATCAGCATCATCGACTACGGCCTCGTTATCTATGGATCTGCCACAACTTCCTTTCTCAAACGAGTTTCAACTTCCCTCAATCAAGTCTGCCGTCTCGTTACTGGTTCTCACCGTCTCACCCACACCTGTGACCTCTACTCTAAAACAGGGTGGCTGCAACTTAACAACTGAATCAAATACCAAACCTGCAACACAGCTAAGAAAATCCTACTGGGTAAAGCACCACCTGGAGTCAGCACCCTCCTTAAACCCAAAATCAACACTGTCAACACCAGGAGCACTAAGCCACAAATGCTGCAAATCCCGCACTGCCGCACATCCCGAGGCCAAAGGTCGTTTTCTTACAGGGCCCCAAGTTGGCTTAACAGTCTCTATGGAGACATCTCCTCCGCAGCAACACTTGGTGTCTTCAAAACTAAGCTCCGCCTCTCCCTTATAGGCACCAACACCTGCGGTTGCACCGCCTAACAAGCTGGGGCCCCTAAACTGCCTCTGACCACCCCTGGTGTCTGTTCTGTTCTCTACCTGCACTTACCTGTCCACAGCCACTTCCAAAGCACTTACCCCGTGTCTGTCCTGACAAAGCCCATCGGCTGCCTCACTCTACCCTCTCCCACATATGCCATCCCCTTCCTCAGCCCTTCCCCCTACTGTCTTCTTCCTAGTGTCTGTATGTCACGCCTCACCTCTAATTCCTAATGTCATCCTAAGTTACTATATGTTATCCTGTACCGTGTAACTAATCTGTAACCATGTAACCATTCTGATGCTAATTGTCAGTACTACTGATGTGGAACCTTTGTAAAAGAGCCTTGGCTCAAAGGTATGTTGTAATCCTAGATTCAAATAAATAAATAAATAAAAAATATCAGTATGCACAAGCATGCAAAACTCACCATGCAGTTCCATCTCAAGGTTAAGATAACAACAAGGACCTTTGAAGCTTTGCTCTTGACGTTCATTTGCTGTTATCTTAACCCTCGATGGAAACACGGTTGAGTATGACTGTCCATATATTATTCCATATATTATGGCAGAATTTGATCTCGATTCTGTAGAGATTAAAATAAATCTAATAATACTCTCTTACTGGCTTAAAATTCTTAGCCTCTCTGTCTGGCACCTGCCATCTACTGAAGGGGCCTCAGGCTTGCGTCTTCATCCTGCGATCCCAATCAGCCACAGTGGAGGCTGGAGAGGCAGTTCTGTGGACACTCCCTCCTCCCCAGATAGGGTCTCCAACATAGGCGTGCTCAGGGGGGAGCCACCCTGGCCCCGGCCCCCCTGTTAAAAATCATCCTCCAACTAAATGATATTATATATGCCTCCAGACCCCCCCTCCAGCTTTGTAGGGATTTTAGCCCCCCTTGTTCACTGATTCTGCGCACTCCTCTGGTCTCCAGTGCTTCTCACTGATGACCGACTACTCCCAAGTGGCCCCAGGGGAATAGAGTCCTTTCCAAGGAATCCTTTCCTTCATGCCTGCCTCCACCCATCAACAGCCTGGGGACCCTATAGTGGGAGGATGTGAAGCCAGCAATACCATGCTCGCCCCTCTGTGTCTTGAAATATGGCACACAAGACTTTCAGCTGTAAAGTGGTCTGGATCTTCAGACAGCACAACAGCCAAGAGGGGAAGGAGGAGAGTGCTGGGAAAGTATAGAGTAAAACAGTACAAAAGCTATAAACAGAATGGAAAAAAAAAAAATATTAGCTTATAGACATTTTATTCAGAAATGTTGGCCAGGTAAATCCCACTGAGTTGAGGCACTTTCAGGTGTGACCTGGGGGAAGGGAGCATGGAATATAACAAGTTACAGAAAATATTACCAATGTAAGAATATAGTTCAGATAAACACACATGCAAATCTGGGAATCAGCCAAACACAAAAAGAGGCAATGTACAACAATACCATATTTATTTGTATTAATATTTTCATTATTTGCAATTTTTGACATGAAACATAACATGATGGCACCAAGTGGGATACCCAGGGACAGAAGAGGAAGGCGGGGCACAGAGGAAAGTGCAAGGAAAAGAATCGAGAAGATGTAAATGAGGCTTGTGAAGAGTGAGCTAGGAACAAGAGCAGGAATGAACCGTAAACCTACTGTGGAAGGCTTTCCGGGAAAAAGGAAAGGAGGCATGAACAAACAGATGGAGTTGTTTCAGATGGAGAGTTTCTTAGAGAAGAAAGCCTGCCTGTTACAGGTTTTAAAAATGAGACATATGACAAGACAGGAGGGAGGAGGGAGGAGGGAGGAGGAGGAGGGAGGGAGGAGATGTCAATGGAAGAGTCCTCTAAATGCTAGTCTGGACTGTTGAAAATCAAAACGATGTAAATGAGCTAGGCGATATATGGATGTAGGTATCTGCAATATCTCCCCATGACCCTTGTTACGAACATACAAAAACAGTCAGCAGAAAAAGATCTTACAGTCTATCTAATCTGCTTGAGTCTGCAGACCTCTCAATAAGTGATCCGCCCACCCCCACCATCCACTCTTCCCCTTGCCATCCCCACTCCAGTCCACATTCCCTCCCTGCAGTTTTCCCTTTTACTCTGTCCCATCCCCTCTTGAAGCTATCTACACTCTTCAGGGAGACTACTTCCTCTGGCAACTCATTCCACGTGCCCATCGCCCTTTCAGTGAAAAAGTGTTCCTCATTTCCCTCTTGAAGTGCCCCTCCCCCATCAGTTTTGAGGCAGTGCCCCCTGGTTGTCCTGTTCTCACTAAGGTTGAATAGACCCTCAATGTTCACTTTGTTGAAACCCTTAAGATATTTATCACGTCACCCCACTCCCTTCTATTCTCCAGGGAGTACATGTTGAGAACTCCAAGCCTCTCCTCATAGGGCCTACTCTGTTGTCCTTGGGTCATCTTGGTTGCCCTTCTCTGCACTGTCTCCAGTAAGCTGATATTTTTCTTTAGGTAAGGGCTCCAGTACTGCACACTGTAACCCAGATGCGACCTAACCACTGACCTGTATAGTGGCAGAATGACACCTGCCTTCCTACTGGTTATACCCCTGGCTATACATCCTAGCATCCTATTTGTTTTGGCCACTGTACTCCTGCAGTGTGCCTGCCAAATGGCTCGTGTCACTCATGATGGTCACATTTAGGTCTTTATCCTCTACTGACACAGTGACCTGCACACTCCCCAGCCAATATGTGGTCTCTGAGATTTTTGCCCCTAAGTGCATCAGCTCCTGTAGTTAGGAGGAGGGAAGACTCCTAAGAGAGTGAGAGCCCCCTCCTGTCACAGTGATCTGGCAGCAGCTATTTTGTTCCAGAAAGTAGCCCACCAAAAAATCTGGAAGGGATAAGCCAGTAGAAAATGTTTACTTGGCTTGCACGAATAAGTGAATGAAACAAATAGAACACTATCTGTTTAAAGAACCACAGGAAAGAAAAGCCTTTGCAGTACTTGGGTTTCAGTCAACTGAATTGACAATAACCACTGAAAGATTTTTGGGAATTACTAGAGTAAACTGAATATGTCCTTGTGTCTCAGGACAAACTGAAGAAATCTCCCATGTATAGCTACACTGCAATATACACTGTAGAACAATAAGCTAAGAGGAAAGCTCCTGACCCCTTTACTTGACTTTGAGTAAATCATCTGCTCTCAACGGAGCATAGATCTATAATTCTCCCAGTGGCAAAGCGTATGCTGGCTGTTATCCAGAGGAGAAAATTCTTATTTACCAAGCATGTGTAAAAACACAAATGAAAACATTGGAAATGTTCATGCCACAGTATATGTTAGTTGGTAACAAAGGTCCTGGTTTTGTTTGATGTTTTAGCATTAATGTATTTCTGACATCCTTTGATTCATCAGTGTATTTTTAATTCAATCAGATCACTTTAAAACAGCTTTAATGATTGGTTTTGTAATTTATATATTGCAATTCATTGATCAGGAAAGCACACTGACTTGTGGCTCGATTCCAGGTACAGTCTGGGGGTGGGGCTATAGTAGGTAGGAGGAAAAATCAATAGGCACAGCACAATGAGTAATGACACAAATACTTATACAAGGTCAAACTGTGAAAATAAAGCCAAACAATACTGTACAGGACAAAGGAGCAAATATACAAATAAGGTAAAATGACATGAATACAAAGTATATGCTACAAAACCAAGAGATGAGATAATAAAACACAATAAGAATTTAGATAACTATTTATTTATTACATTTTGGTGACCGGGTTGGCCCACTGAGCCCGGAGGTCCCTTTTTCAGTGGCGACCCAGGAAAAATGTTAACACAAGTAAGGCAAATGCCTAAATGTGTGCAACTCCAGCAGTAATCAAGGACTAAAAATAGAACAGGGCAAGTTTTTGCTAACTGGGGCAGATGATTCCCATCATTAAAGAGCTAGTGTACTGCCTAAAACGAATATTAGAGTTTAAAAGCAGCCAACCATTCATTACCTTTAATATCTAAGGTACATTTTATTTTCCCTTTGTTTAGTTAGAAAATTGTTTACCTTACATTAGTAGTTGTGATGTGTGGAACAGCTCTTCGCCTGGCAGCTGACATCTTTCTCTACTGCCCCACACTATGTCATCAGGATTGTGACCTCACTGACTGTGACATCACTGCTACTTAGGAACAGCAAGTGAGTGACTGCCAGGGTCATTCACCAGTGATGTCACTGTCAGTGAGATTCTAATGCTGATGATGCAGTGTGAGGCAGCAGCGCAAGATATGTCAGCAGCCAGGCTAACAGCTGTTCCACACATCCAGCACAATATTATCCATTTGCAGTGTCAGTGGCTCAGTAGGTAGCACACTCGCTGCTGAGGCCGGGAGATCAGAGGGCTGTGGGTTCAGTTCCCACATATGGCACTTGGGTTAATATCCCAGTACTGACACTGTAGTGCAGCATGAGAGGGGTGCTGCACTTCTGAGGTGCCGTCTTTCGGATGAGACGTTAAACCGAGGTCCCATCTGCCTGGATTGGTGGTTAGTTCAGGTGGATGTTAAAGATCCCATGGCACTTATCGAAAAGAGTAGGGGAATTTCCCCGGTGTCCTGGCCAAATTTCCCTCATTCACTAAAAATACCACCAACAGCTTAATCTGGTTCAAGATCAGTTGGCATTCATCTGTATCCCCCTTCCCCGGGTCGTGCCTGAAAATAGGCAGGATTTGTCTAGTGCACTTACCCGGTCAACAAAAGCTAAATAAATAAAATCCCATAGAATACTTTCTGATGAGCAAAAGGAAAAAGAAAAATACTTCAGAAATAAAAAGTTACATCTGACTACTACTCAAAATTTGTATTATTTTCCTGTCTGCCTGTTTTGGCTCCACTAGCTCTTTAATGGGGTCTTAGAGCTTAATGTACAATAGCAGCTGGGGGCACAGCCATGGGACAGATGAGATGGAGGGAAGAAGGGGCTAAAAGAGGTGAGGGGGATGGGAGAATAAGGTGGCTAGTCGCAGGAACAGGTGTGTGTGTGGAGAAGTCTCAAGATTAGCTCTGAAGGAGAAGAGGGAAGAGAAGGAGCGGAGAGAAATAAAAATGCTGTTCCAAAGGAGAAGTCTTGAGGAGAAAGCAGATTGCCCAAAGCTAGTTTACATCTGAAAAGGAGCAGAATTCTGAGGAACAGAAGGGGAGGGACAGGGAGAGAAGTGAGAAGAGGTAGCAAGAGAGGGAGCTGAACAAGAATTTGGAGAGGAAAAAGGCACAGTGTGAGAGGTGTTGGGATTTGAGGGATGGAAAGGTTAGTGTGAGCAACAAAGAAACAAAAATTTATGACAGTAAAAGACTATTAGTCCATCTTGTCTGCCTGTAATACCCTAACCTACCTCAAGACCTAGTGTCTATATGGGGTTTATGCCTATGCTACCGTCTCTCATGTCCCTTGCCTTCCTGCAAACCCCCTGGTTGACTATTAAGCCTATAACTCTTTCCCAACTGTCTGAAGTCGTTAATGGTTTTGGTGTCCACCACCTCAGCTGGAAGGCTATTCCAGGTTGAACCCCTTTCTCTGTAAGAAGGAACATACTCATGTCCCTCCTGAATTTCCCTTCTACCAGCTTCTACTGTTGTTCCAGTGTTCTGGGTTTGTTATTCCTGTTGAATAGTTCCCTGCAGGTTACCTTGTCCGTTCCCTTCAGGAACTTGAAGGTCTCTTTCACATCGCCCCCTCTTCCTTCTGGCCTCCAGTGAGCATATGTTCTGTGCCCTGTAGGATCAGTCCTGCAGACCACTACCCCATTCTGTTACTGCACACTGCACCAGCTCCAGCCTGTCCCAAACTTTCCTTAACTCAGGGCTCCAGAACTGGGCACAGTACTCCAGGTGTGGCCTTAACACTGATCTTTAGAGGAGTAGTATATACCTTCTTTTCCTGCCATCAAATCCCTCCCAATACACCCCAAGATCCCACTCCTGCCTTGCTGTAGGCCTTGTTACATTGGCTTGACTGTGTATGGGAGTCACTTATGATGACAACGAGGTCTTGTTCCTCAGTAATAGTGGCCAGCTTAACCTCTTCCATCCAATATTTCATCCTGGGGTTCCTGTCCCTAATATGCATCACCTTGCACTTTTTGGCATTGAACTTCAACTGCCAAACCTTGGACCATCTCTCCAAACTTTGCAGGGTCCTCTGCAACTCTCTTACCCCCTACTCACTCTCTACCCTTCCACAGAGTTTAGTGTTATCTGTGAAGAGGCACATCTTGCCCTGGTCTGAATTCCTTTTCTTATGTCACTGATAAACATACTGAAAAGGACTTGACCCAGACCTGAGTCCTGTGGCATCCCACATGTGATCTCTCTACCTGGATTTGACTCTGTTTACCATTGCCCTCTACTGTCTCCTCCAACTAACTACCCATCCCTCTAACAATGTCCTTTGCCTCATCTAGATCCTCTAACTTCTTCAGCAACCTTCTTTGTGGCACCAAGTTTAATGCCTTGCTGAAATCGAAGTACAGTAACTGTACTGCTTATCTCTTATTTACTGCCCTAGTTACCCAGTCAAAGAATACTATCAGGTTGGTCTGACAAGATTACACTGCCACAAACACATGCTGTTTACTCTGCTGGAGCCTACTGCTCTCCAACTAGTTCCCCAATGTTATCTTTGACTACAGCCTCCATCTTTTTACCTACAACAGAGGTAAGACTGACAGGCCTGTAGTTACCTGGTCACTCCTTGTCCCCACCTTTTTAGAGCAGAACTACGTCCACTGCCCTCCAGTCCTTCAGAACCACCCCAACTGAATGGACTTATTGAACAGTCCTGCCAAGGGTTCAGCCAGTTCGAATGCCAGTCCCCTGAGCACCCTCAGACGCATTCCATTCAGCCCCTGGCCTTATCCATCTTCAGAACTGCAAGTCCTTTTCTGACCTTTTCACTTATAGAGGCTTGCATGTGTGTGTGGAAGTGGAGGAAGACAACTGAGAGTGAAGTGACAGAAGAAGAAGTGGAATAGGGGATCAGACTGAAAAGTGAAGATTTGTGGGGCAGCACTGTACACCACACCCACACAGTCATACATTGGGAGGATCATCTTCAGGACAATCTCATGGCAGATAACGGAGTGGGAGGCAGGATTTAGAGGGCATATTGAGCAAGGCCAGTCCCTTTGCTGCTGGTACAAAAGATCTGTGGAAGGGCAGAGACAGAAGAGGGAATAAGAGTTATGAAAATGGACCTGGAAGGGCTAGAGAAGTGTTCTAGGATGTGACAACCTAAATTTCATGCCAAGAAATGTAAGATTATGCACATTAGTAGGAAAACCCTAGAACTGACTATTGGGTAGGGGAGTGATGGTGATTAGGCTGTTCAGGAAAGAGACCTGGGTATCATTATCAGCAACACCCTTGAAGCAGCAGTATTTGTTCATCAGACAAAACATTCATCCAATAGTTTTCTATGGCAAAAATGTATTTCTTACAGCCTTAAGTTCATCATCAGTGTATTTTTAATTCTATAGGATATTAAAAAAAAAGGATTTTATAACTTATTGTGTAACGAATGACTCAGTCATTAAATACGACTGCCATTCGTAACTTTTAAAACATCTCTTCTGGTGAGGTTACCTTTTGATTGTACCTATTAAGAGTCACACTTTGGATGTATCTGGAAGGTGCTGTCACATACTTATGATGGTAAACAGCATAGCACCACATTAAGGTGTTAAATGTTTCATGGGACGTGTGGAAAGGGACCAAGAAGCTTTAAAAATCTAACTTATCAGGTCAGGAATCGAATGGAACAAAAAGAATAATGGGTATTTTGATGTTTTAGCCAGAAACACTTATTACTGAGGGGAAAAAAAGAAAAACATGCTGACTAACAAGTACCGCTGCTTTAACTCTTCATTCCGATGCAGCAAGGTCTATGTGGTGGTGAGCAGAATGCTGGGGTGTATAGGCAGGGCATTCACCAGCAGAAGGAAGGAGGTGATACTGTCCCTCTACAGGCCCACGGTGAGATAACACCTTCCACCTCAGGAAGGACAGGGACTGCTTGGAAGAGGGTTCAGAGAAGGGATGTGATAAAAAAAAAATGCAAGGGAAGCAGGGGAGGACATGAGAAGGCCAGAAGAGAGAGGAGGTCATGACTGAGACCTACAAGTTGTTGAGGGGTATCAGTAGGGTAGACTATAGGGGTATATTCACAAGGAATGACAACCCAATATCAAGGGGGACATGGGTGAAGGCTGGCAACTCAGAAAGGATGTTAGGGAGTACTTTTCATGGCTAAGGTAGTGGGCATCTAGACTAGGCTGCCAAACCCAGTGATAGAGGTCAAATTAATGATCACTTTCAAACCTGGACAGGATAGACATTTTTGGATAGTAACACCGCTGGGAGGATGGACAGCCAGGGAGGGGGCACTGGATGGGCAAGAGGCTCAATAACGTCAGTCTGGTATTACTGCAGGTCGGACATGCCATTAGGGAGAGAATGGGCAGACTGGACAAACTAATGCATCTTTACCTGCTGTCAAAATCCATGTCTCTATGGGTATAGCACAAATGCTGTACCGCTAACGTTTTGTAACACTGAGGAAGGATGGTGGGTGTTGCAAAAGTATGAAGGCTCAAAAAGAAGGTATGGGGCACTCCCATGCATACAGGTAAATGCTTCCAGGAAAGCACTGAATTTTAGCCAATCAAATAGAAGTTAACAAACTTGGTTGATTAACTGTTGCAAACAACACAATCGCTGTGCTGACATTAAAATTGCCCATTTCTGCACTTTTGACTAAAATGTGTATACCACAAACAGCCTGACTCAGCTACTACATCTTGTTTCAAACGATGCAGCTGCACAGCTGAGAGGTGTGAAGCATAAGGAAGTCAAGTGACTTGCCCAAGGTCACAAAGTAAGTCAGCAGTGAGCCTATGGTTTGCACCAGCATCGCCTCTTTCACAGACCTGTCTCTGACCACAAGACCACAATGCCTCCCTTATGTCTTGTTTCCTTTGTACTGCAGAACAGTGTACTGTGTGTATGTGTGTATCTATATAGCTCTTGTTTTAAAGGGACACGAAGGGTTCAGTAGGCACTTCTATGTTGAACTGCAATATGGGCATCTTAATACTGCGTCCATCTCTGGCTGGAAAAGGCCCGAAATTTGGCATGCTCGTAGTCAGTGCCAGGATCTCTGGATCCTTTAAATCTGATAACAGTTGGTTTAGAGGTTTAAAAGTTCTAGAAGGTTGAAAACACATAAAAATATGTTTTTAAAGACCTGCTGTTTGCTCACAGATTGCACAAAAACGGATGTGAGTTGTAACCTGAAACTTTCAAGTTCATTAGAATGTTGCCCAAGGATGACTCTTTGATAGGTGACTTTACTGAAAAGCATGTAGATTTTAAATTATTTGGGAAACAACAAAATGTTGTACAAGCACAGTTAATTTCATGAAGTTTTCTAAACAAGATTTTTGCGTAACTGACTCACGTCGCTTTCATGGGCAGGAAACCACTTTTGTTGCAGTCTCAAAATGGCCAAAAACCACATGGCTTGGTAGGGTCATGTCTGTGGCCATTCAGCTGAAGTCTGCCAATACATTTTTAAAATAATATTTTTGCGCATGTGCAGTCCAGTTTCATGGCATTTTTCATAACTGGATTGTTGCAAAAATTACTCACATGCCCTATGACAGTTTTGAGGGCAACTTTCTTTGTTTTCGTGAGGGATTCCACCATTTGCCTAACTAGCAACCATCATGCAAACAGCACAATGCACAGCTCTCCTCCCTTCCCCAAAGCACATTTCATGGGGAGTTATGTTGCCAGAAGATGGCCTCTTGAAACAAGCCCCAAAGTTTGGGCTGAAACTGTACAGATCTGGCAGGTTACTGCAGTGGTGCATGTTAGTGGTGAAAATGTTGTCCTATACTTTTCATTCTATTTGAGATTGCCCCTTGTCTCTTGTCTTGTTTGATATCCCTCTTTTCCCATTAGGAGTCTGCTTTAGCACTTCTTTTTCACATTTAAATAATAATAACAAGAGCGCTCCTTTTAATGTGGCGCAGCCCAGGCTTTCATCAATATTCCCAGCTGGTTTTGTGCAACTGTTGTTCCATAATGTAAGGGAGCACTGTCTGCTGTGTGGAAGTTCATTTTAGTCACAAGAAAAGTGATGCAGGCCTGCGGACACAGCGGAATAGCTACCCCTTGCAACTCCAAAAACCACCGAGTTCGGAAATTAGCTATGATGATCGGGGCTGGCCAGAGGGAACGTGCCCCCGTGGATGCTCTCCTGTTCTGGGGAGTGTGGCTGTCAGATGCACCACCTGGTTGACCACAGATGTAACTGCAGAGGCACGCTGAAGGGAGGAAGAGACATTGACTGGTGATGCATGCTACATGCTCACGTGCTTGTACATCCTTGCTGCCAGCATCCCTTGGTTTCGGAGAGAAAAAAAGCCAAAAGCTCTAACCTCAGCTAGATGGCACTGGTGTCCCGCAGACCATACACCAACTTCAGCTTCCCCTGCACTTGGGTTCTATCTCCAACAAGGGGTCTGGCCAACTCTAAAAGCCCCACAGTGGATAGCAACCCACAGAAGAAGGACGCTGAGGTAAGTTCTGGGAGGGGGAGGGGGGTGAAGGGGTTGGGGGGACTAGCAAAAAGGGGCCTGTCAGAGAGTAGAGGCATTAACTTGAAGGCAAAATAAGCAGTGGCTTCCCTGTTAATAAAAAAAAAAAAACAACATTTTTTACAACCATGTCTTCAGAATATACAGTACTTATGTATTCACTTCCTATATTAGCACATTATGTTACACCATATTGAACATATATCCATTTATAAGCACCAAAGACTCTAACATGCCTTTGTTTTTTCTTTCTTAAAAAAAAAATTTAACTCCAATATGATACCAGTCAAACCGGGATCTCAGAGCTTTACTATGTATCGTACATGTCCCATTACCAAACACCTGCTTGCACAACTAAACTGTACATGCTTGCTATTCATATTCTTTCCCACAACCAATCTACATAACCATCATTCTGATTTGCTCATTTACAGATATGTCCCACATTATGCACCTTTTGTCACCATATGCAATATGCCTCTGAATGTTTTAGGGTTCCTGACTACCGCTTTACAGTTCTTTTAGCTCATATTTCCAAAGTTTCAAATACGCTCATGCTATAACACAAACAAACAACCACTGAGTTTCTTGTTCTCCACACATTTTTTTTTTTTGGTTTTAGTATCTAGAAAGTAATCTCATACTTAATATAATCGTTGGCTTACCTATCTGCCCAGGACGCTTCTGATTAATTCATCCCTCTATAATGACAGCTGGCTTATATGAATATACATTCCTGTGTAACATGCTGTTCCTTACATACTTACGCCTTTAAAATAAATTGCTAACATTAGAGATTAATACCACATAGCTCACAGGCTCTTTTTGCAGATAACTGTGTGTTCAATTTCTTAATTATATCTCCTGTTTCTTCCAATGATGTATCATAAAGGAACTGATCGGCTTCATTGGGTGTGCTGAGAGGGGTGGCGCCCTCATGGTTTATGTCATGGTACAGTAATTCAATGCTTGCGATAAAACTGTATGTTTGTTTTTTAATAATAAACAAAGTTAAAAAAAAAAATTGTGTTCACCGCTCTGATCAGAAAGGCTTGTGTTTTCTGACTACTTATAAACTCTTCAGATTTTTAATAGTGACTTCATTTTCCTCCAGAGTAACATACATATCTGCAGTGCTTAGGGAAAGGACACTCTCTTCATCTAGGGAGGAAGGGTTGTTACCTCTGCTGCAACTCTGCCACCTGAGAACCATGGCTGGAAGTGCAGTCAGGATAGAGTGGGAGATGGGACTCTGGCTGTGCTCCACTCTTGCCAATGTCCTGAGGGACAAGGACAACAAGGAAAATGCCCTGGCTCAAGCAGGATGACTTAATGTGTGCTTGGGCCCTGCTTTCTGCCACTGACTACTGCCTACACACTGCATTCTCCTACCTTTGCACTCAGGAAGAAGTGGGAGGTTTGAGTCTAGTTTGTCCAGGCCTTGTCATAGAGGTGGCCCTTGGCATTGGAAGCCAGTGAGATACGCACCACAAATGCAAGAAGACCGGGCTGGGGCCAACCTGGGGGATGGGGGCTAAGCTAATAAGGGGAGCATAAATACGAAATTATAAAAATGTCAAGACTCTGGCAGACTCATCAGGACAGTGACAGAGATGAAACTTGTGACGCCGGAGTTCCTGGTTTGGAAATGAGACCAAGGTGTCAGAGGGATAGCGGGAGGTAGAAGACTGAGCATCTCAAAGGATGGACTCCTCCTCCTCCAGGGAAGCAAGATGGCCAGTGCTGCTGTTCTGAGACCACCTTGGTGACCACAGGGAACTGCACCAGATAATGGTAGCCAGGAGGGAGGATGCAGACAGGCCTTGCAGCAGTGTACCTCATGTGCTCATGGCAGGATTCTGCCATCCTAGCAAGGAGGTGCGACGAAATTAGGAAAACACCACTGCATGCAGGATGCCACCACAGCACTCTCAGGTCCCACAGCACTGACTGTCTGCCCCCACTAGTGGATCTGACGAAGGGGAACACTGACCCAAGGGCCCGACAACTGGGGCAAACTGTGGTGCAAAGGGGGACAGGTCAGAGATGATAATGTCAGTGCTGGGAGGGCACCCCAGAGGCTGAAAGGACATCACTGGAAATGGAGAGAATAAATTAAGAATCATAATAAAAAATGTAAGATTTTACTTACCAGAAAAAAACTTCTTCAAAATATTCATGTCCCACTTTCAGTCAGTGGTGGGGCACTGCATAGTCCATGATCTGCAAGACCCACAACAGTGCACAGGATAAGAGACGGGGGGGGCGGGCGGCATCAAATCCTACTGTTTGACTGGCTCATGAACCTTAAGTGATCTACACTGGAGCCTGCCACGATGCAACACAATACTGCACCAATCTGTAGCAGACATACTACAGGAAATTAGGTAATTTCAATGGTAGTTCATTTCTTTTGTCATGCAGTAATCGGAGAGACCTGCATTGTATCCTGACAAAACTCCACTATATAACTGTGCTTATGAAACCTCTGTTATCTCTCAGTCAAGAGAACCCATCAAGATCCATGGTCAAATCTCCAATTCCAGAGGCACTGAGCCTTCCAGTAAGGGGTGGTATTTTCACATTCAGCATTTAACAGAGCAAAATAACCTCATGCACATGGGTTCTACAACTTGTTTATCAAAGATGCACAATACAAGTTGCCCCAGAATGCCTTCCAATGGATCAGACTTCAATTTGCCTCAGCAGGTCCTACTATTGGCAGTATTTTTTCTATTGTTCTGGGAGGAGCAACAGATCCACTTCCACCAAAAAGCCAAGTAATGGGAATTTATTACTGGTACTGTAGTTTGAGTCCAATGATGGACGGGGTTGGTTTTCAGCCCATCCTTAATTAATTTATGCAGAAATAAATGCACTGGGAAGCCATATTTAAGTGAATTACCGACTTTTCAAGAGGATTCATATGGACCAGACAGTCAGCAGACGTTGCAAAGTTATGGCGGCAAGTATTCACACTCCTGATGAAATGCAGGACGTTCACCATCTCGTCCTCTTAAAGATCAATCACAACAGACTGATTGTTCTGTTTTAGTATTTCTGGTAACGTAAATTGGTAAGAAAGATTTTTTTAATACCAAAATCAAAAATATTAAAATTTGCAACAGAGCTGTGCTTTTTCCATTGTTCTTGCTTCCCTTGAAATCCATGTATTAAAATACATCACAACAAGGGAAAACAAACCAAACTTCATTTTTTGGTTACAGTTGATCTTTAAAATCTGATAATTGGGTGTGGGTCATGGTACATGGCCACAGTACTATATTAAATACCTGAATGTTCTTCGTCTCTTGGCTCCATGCATTTTGCATGCAAAAATGCTAAGTATCTGAAGCCACGAAGACTTACGTGGAGAAAGAAGTTAAATGTAACTTGTTTTTATTCTCTCTTATAGTTTCCCCTTCTGTTTCCTTATAATTAATAGTCTTACCCTTCAGGAGGTTCCCTGAAATGGACAAACACTACTTTTCATGCTTGAAAACATTTCAGTTTAGCAGATGTGTCGCCAGGCAATTAGAGACCTGACCAGTCGAAGGCATTTGCATATTCATGATGGTTTATTAATGACACATCAAAGCCAGTTGTGAAACAGTAGAGTAAGCTTCATTATCAGGCAACAGAGGCCTTTTTTCGTAACATGGCAAATATATCATTCTTGGCTACTGCAGATCTAAATGCAGTGTCTGTGAAAGCTTGTTGAGGAGGTTTATTACAGATTTTAAATCAAGATACATGGAACACAGTCTGTAAAATAATGTTCTACAGCAATTACTATCAAACCCAACCAAAGAATGTCACAGAAGTTACGTTGCTGGAAATGGGTTTTGCAGACAAAAATAATGCAAAACAAATATGCTAACTTCAGAGAGTGTGCTTATAGACTTGATATCCCACACTAACAGAAGCCGAAACCATATTCAGGAAATGTGAAGATACTGGTCAGAGATAACACATCTGCTTTCAGTAAAATCTAAGGGAACTGCATACTATAAAGGTACTGTCAGGCTCACAGTGTGGGTCTTCTGTCTGAAGTATCTGATGTTTCACCTGTATTACAAATGAGGTTTACATGCCTGAGACTCGTTACACAACTCTTCAGTGGTTGTTAGGGCAGGGGTTTGGCGTTTGGTTTCATTTCCACTTAAGATAACAAAAAAAAAGGCAGACACAACTGTGTTTCTGGCTTACAGTGCGAAGAATTTTTCTGCCAGTCTGAAATCTGTATTGAGAACCCAAGGAGGATCCAATATGGTGTAATTGCTGGTTATCCTTGATTGTGCACTGAAACCCAAGTGTGTCTTTCTTCACACTTGTGTATACTGAAACTGAGAACCTTCTGTCACCCTGCACACTCTGCTGCTCGAGGCTGGAGGAGGTGCAGTTTCTCTCCTCTGGTTTATGTGGCAGCACACACTCCTGGGTGTGTAAACAAAAACCTGTTACACACTGGTACCCATACTGTACATTATTCTATGTATTATCCAGGCTGCAACAAAAGTCGCTCAAAAAGCTGAATACTACAAGCATAATATATAATTTGATTTCATTCTAAGTGAAATGAAATAGCTAGCTACTTACTGTATTATTTACTGTTATTTACTGTTAACTTACACATACTCTAAGACACTGCACATGAGGAATACCTCACCCCCACCAGTATACGATGGGCACAAGGAGCACATGACAGCTTCAGCCACTTGAGGGTGTATTAATAAAACAATAAGGCATGACAGGGAGTGCGATGTGTGATAACGGCAGGCCTAGAGAAGTGAGGCATGAGGCAAAGCCATGTGCCTCACACACCCCAGAAGTGCCAGTATTTCACAGTTACTGTATGTATACCTCGGAGTGTGTGATGAGGTTCAGAAGGATAAGCATTTCTGACATGTGTTGTTGTTCTGGGATAATGCACGGTCATGTGGACAGATTCCACTAATCACAGCACAGAATTTACCCAACCCATTTTATAATCTAGTTTAAGACACAAACTTTGGACTGTGGTATTCCACTATCAAAAGGTTTTCAGGTACGGCCTAAAAGTGTATTGGCTATGGCTGGGAGATGCCTGCCCTGCCGACAACCTGGATTCTTGTTCTGAGACAGATTGGGGTTATAGGCTGGCACATGTTGGAGAAGGTTTCCCAGGAGGGTGGAGATGGCCCCATCGCTCACCAAACACATACTGCTGCTCCCAAGTAGAAGAGATCGAGTAGCAGGTGTTCCAGTATGAGCAGTTTGGTAACATGCACTGCCCAGTCACATGGGAATTAGGTTCTGGTTGCCGCGTTTGCGAGCAGAGCAGATGATTGAGAATGGGTGTCTTGGATTCCATCACAGGACATGGGGGACCCAGATGCTGGAACGGAAGGACATCATCCACCAGCTTTAAAATAAAGATGTGCACCTGCACTTTATCAGAACTTCGATCCAAAGTGCTGAGTTTTACTGCGTTTCTTCAGACTTGTTCTTCTACTCTAGCGAGGCACCAGCCCGAACTGCAGAAATGCCCTTGTGTCTGGAGGTTCCCTCTATGACTGGGCAACAGAAGGACAAATAGGTATAATAAATGTTTAGTTTTGCTTAAAAAATTCAATGTTGGCCGGCCCGGTGGTGCAGAGAGCTGAGGTGCTGGATGTCTCACCTCGCAGCATATCGGCGACCCCGGGTTCGGGAGCGAGCCTGGGTCGTCGGAGGTCGGCACGAGGGGGGGAGCGGGGGAAGGGCGGAGCTGGATGGAGCAGTCGTCAAGGCAGCTGTCCTTTCTGGGTAGGTGGGGTGGCATCCCTCGCTCATGGCTACCCCCTGGGGGAGGCCGAGGGGCTGCGCAAGCAAGGGTGCCGGTGATAGGCCAATGGGGTGGGAGGAGGAGGGCCGCTACCGGGGCTGTAAGGCGCATGTGTGCCTCCACATGCATGTGTCCTTCTCCTGGGGTCCTCAGGAACTAACAGGGAGAAAAGCAGAAAAAGGTACCGGTGGCAGGATGGTGACAGACTCTCCGCAGGCACCGCCCCCAGACCGGGCGTAAGGTAAGCCCCAGTAATTCCGGGGGACGGAGCTAGGGGAGCCGGTCAGATGGGGCCGTACCGGATGAAGGAGAAATAGAGAAGTGATTAAAAAAAAAAAAAATTAAATGTTATAGTTGTGCTGAAGGGAGATGCTAGGTTATCCCACCATCATGTGACCAAGTTATGACCACTCAGGCAGCACAACTGTGTCACATCTGTTGCGCCCACGTGGCAGTCAAGATGGCATTCTGGCCTCTCTCCTGGAGTCCTGAGAAATCACAGTGGCCCGTGCAGTGCTAGATCATCCTTGGTTTTACATTTGACAAAGTACTGTGCTGCTTTAACCCCTTGCTGCCTCTTCTCATAGTGCCCGAGGTATACTGCAGATCATATTCCTGCTGGAGTTTACAATTTACTGGTATGGCTGTTCACCTGAATGGTTTGGGAGACCGGATTCATAATTAGATTAGAATGTAAGAGTAGCTGTACTTTAGTTATTATTCATGCTGGCCAATTTATTTTAATTCAGGTTTTGGGGTGGATATTCATGAAAGGCCTGTAGCTGAATCGCTCTGTTTATTTAGAATCAGTTATTTTACCTCACCTGAAAGGTTGGAGTCAACTTAGGGTGGAAATTATATGGATGTAACCATGAGTACTGACTATATTTATGGCTTCATTTGTGCTGTCTTTCAGATAATAAGTAACTACTGTTGTTTACCCCCCTCATGAGGTAACAAGAAGGAATGTGTGCCATATGTCACTATATTAATTTTGGTGAATCCATGGATTTTAAACTGCCATTTCTTTAATGCTTCTTGCATGTTATGTTTTTGTAAAAATGTAATACAATATAAATTACAAAAGAAATCTGACCCAATACTGCAACTGGATTAAGAATCTTTAGCGCAGTGCTTGGAAAGACTTACTCAGTATGATCACCTTCACAATAATATGTCTTCCGTGGATTGTGTGTACAGTTGGAGTGGTCACTAAGTACAGAAGCCTAACAGTCACCTTAGATTAGTAAAATTTAGGCAGACTCTTGCACATTTTCACCAGACAAGTTTGGGTTATCACGTGACAGGTCAGTGAACCAGTTCTGCACCTCCTTCCTGAGGCCCTACTCACATGACCACAAGGAGCACATGTGCAGCCTCGCAGCTATGGTTCTCATTCTGCATTAGAAAAATGTAATGGGGGGGAGAAAAGCTTTCACTTCGAGCTCCCAAAAGAAATTGACAAATGATAATATTAAAAATCTTTAGGGGCAACTTTTATTGCTTATAACTATCTACACTGGATGGATAAACTACCAGATAGAAAATAGGAAAACCTAAAGGTGCTATGGTGACCTCTTCAGACTTTTTCACCCCAAACAGCAACAGGGCTGCTGGTGGGCCTAAACAGCATATGGGCTCACCGACCTCGAGTAGCTCATTCGGAGATGAGCTAACACTGACAACACATAATACTACCCCGGGACAGCTGATAAAGACAGTGCTGCTCCAAAATCCACCCTGGCCAGACTGGATCCCTTCTTACACTCATTTTACCGTTTTGCCTTGGCCTGCCCCCCCCCCCCCCGACACACACACACACACTCACGTTGGTATTTGTACATTGATCTCTTACTCCCTTCCCTGTGTCTCCTTCATCTCTAAATTTTGGCTGGCCTCGATTCCTCCTTATTTCACCTCTCTTCTATCCTCTATGCCCCCCTCCTCATATTCTCTCCGTAATGCTGGCTACCGCTTCTTTACGGTCCACTATCGCAAATCCCAGGTTTGCCAATCTGTATTTTCCTACCGTCTTCCCAGTCTCTGGAACTCCCTTCCTCAAGCTCAGCCCCCTCCAAATGGTCCCTTTCTTCTCTTCTATGTGACTACTCTGTCCTCTCCTGTAAATGCCTTTAGTCTTATGTCCTCCCCTACCCCGACCCTTGCTTTCTCCTTATCCCTCCTCTAACCTTTAATTCCCCCTTCCCAGCCCTCCTCCCTCCACTCTCCTCCGTTTCTACTCCTCCCCCACACTTATTCCTTTAGTCACACTTCTCCATCCTTCCCTTCTTTTTTCCCTTTTCCCCTTCTCTTCCCTCCTCTCTACCCTCAACTTTTCTCCACCCTTGGGCACCCTTACTCCATTTCCCTTTCTCTGCTACTCTTTGTTCCTTGGCTCACTATTTCTCCCCCTTTTCTTCTTTTCTCGTACAATTCTTCCTCCTCCTTAGTTTCTCCTCTATTCTGCATCATTCTCTCCTACCCTGCCTTACCGCTTGACATTTCTGTAGTACTGACCGGTAACTTCTGTGAGTCTGTTTTTAATTGTATTTTATTTCTGTATTTGGCTTATTTGCCAAGTTGTTTGTTTTATTGTATACACTGTGTATACTGCATTTATGGTTCTCTTTTACTTGTTATCTCCCTTCCACCTTCCCCACGATACTACTGGAAACAAGTCTTCAGGCTCAGTATTTCTCTCCTGGTAAAACTCTTTTTAAATAAGTAAACAAAAGACAGTCCAGGACTTGGATCGCAAATTTGACACCTTAACTCCCCGGGTGTCGGCAATGGAAACCAGAATGGACTCCACTGACCAGACGGTGGCTAGAGCAGAAACCTTGGTACTGAAAAAAACTGAAGCAACCACTAAAGTTATTAAAGAAAACTCCCTGTTAAGGCAAAGACTAGAGACTGTTGAAAACCAGACCCATGAGAGAAATCTGTGAGTAGTTGGCTTACTGGAGATGTCTGAGGGGCAAGACTGCCTTGAATTTGCCAGGTCATTGTTGCCCAACATTTTGCAACTGTCTGAGGAGGATACTCCCTTCTCCATAGAAAAAACCTACAGAATCATGCCGAGGCGGGCAGCTGCCACTCCAACCAGCCCTCAAACTTTCGTTATAATACGTACTGGAGTGGGGATCTTTGTTTATTGTTTATTGAAATCTAGGATTACAAATACCTTTGAGCCAAGGCTCTTTTACAAAGGTTCCACGTCAAGAGAGTACAAACATTTTAGGCTAAGCTACATCGGTCTATACATAGGCAAAAAAAAAAAACAACATAAAAGACAGACATTATATAACATTAGTCATTGTTCAGAATGTTGCATTACTGAAATAAAGTAAGGAAACACATAGGTTTGGATAAGTTCAAGAGATCTATAAGGAGTTGGGAAGGAGGGGTTGGGGAAGTGGGGGGCAGCAGCCGATGAGCAGCTATAGCAGATTCACAGCAATGTCTTTTCTCCAGGACAGGATCTCCAAGACAGGATCTTGACTGTATATTAAACAGTGCTAAAAGACAATGCAAGCTACAGTTCGGGAAGCTGGATGTGTTCCTGTACCCTGACCAACAGCACCTGCTTGCGGAGGAAATAATGTGATGGGGTGAGGAGCAGATGGCAACAGCTAAAACTCCTACATCAACGTTTGCTTCCAGCCATACTTAGGCTCTCCTGGAACAGCCAAACCTATCTTTTTAATGACTCGAGGAATGCCGATAAGCTGGTAGGCAAAACTGAAGCTGAAATGGAGCAAGAAAGGGAAGCGGAGTCATCCTCGGAAGAGCAATATAAAGGGACATGAATTGCAGGATTCTTCAAATTTAACTGGTTTCAATTGCACCCATTTGACTGCATGAGTTTCGGAAGGGGACATTACAGAAAGATAGGCAGCATAGCTCATAATTAATTAGACGGTGTGTTAAATGTGTGCTGATGCATGGACTTTTATAACATGGCAGGTTTTCCCGCCATACTGCACTACTTTTTATGACTACTATTATCTCTCCTTCTTGAGGGGCAGATGACATTTTAGCTATTGCTTTGTCATCGTACCATCTATCACACCAAAGAGAATCGACTTAAGAAAGACATTAATTCATACTGTTGCATCTTTGGCACAGTTGGCTCTTTCCATTTCAGTGGTTTTGTATTTTACTATGTTGGTTACTATTTTCCTCAGTATTAACTAAGTGCCCTATATTTGAGATCAGGAACATTCTCATCTGACATGTTAAATGTTGCCTAACTAGTTTGTACCTTTACAGGCAGCTTAATGTCTCTCTGGGAGTCCGGGAGGAAATATTTTTACAGCATATTCATGAATGTTCCCATTAGGGATTGTGTAGACATGAGGTCAGTATGATAAAATTGGAATATCTTTGACTGATACTTGGAGAACAATCCCTGCAGATCTTCCTGGGTTGCATGCATTTGACTGATCTATATGATATACGAAATAGTATGTTATTTCCTCCCATGATATAGCTCTTTGGATGGTGTCCTGCAGGATTCCTTTGTAAGTAGGCTGTGTTTTTGTTAATTGCCATTATGTAATCCATCTGTGGATTGTACTTGTGAGATTTTTTTGCAAAACTCAATAAATAAAAAAAAAAATTAAATGATGCTGTCATGTTATTTAAAGATGATTCACACCTATGATCAAGGCTCCAGATAAGATTTTTTGAGATGAGTATTGTACTCCTCATTTCGAAAGTGAGGCGAGTAAAACCAGATTCAGATGTGTACAAATGTTTGAACAAAGTGGAATGAGGAGTACATTTTTTAAAACAATGTAGTTTTTTTTCTAGGTAAGAAGTGATCAAGTGCCAACAATGCTCCAGATAATGTTGGCAAGTAGGAGTAATTTACTCACCAGTTTTAAAATATAGTGAGTAAAACAAAACTGGGATGCATACTAGTGCTGCAAATCTGTAATAAACTGCTCCTTTTGAATCACCAGTTATGTCATGAAGCACTATTCTTTGGTGTGGAGTATTTACAAATGTTAGGTGAGTACCGGTACTCAGTAAAACATTTTTCTGAACAGTATTTCCTAAAATGAGGTGAGTAAAACCAGTCAGTACTCTCCTTATCTGGAGCCCTGCTTATTATGACATACCACACCCATACAGAATCGTGGTAATGAATCATGGCAGAGGGTGGTGAACCTATGGAATAGCCTACCAGTGGAGAGAGTGGACATGAAAATAGAACAGAACAGATACCTGGCAACTGCAGTACAATGCAGCACGGAGGCAATGTGCTCATAGTAGGGTGAATTCAAATAGAAAAACACAGCACTGCACAGGGGCAGCTATACTACGCGGCGGTAGTGTGATACTACGACACCACAAACATTGCAAAACATAACAGATAACTTCTTATCTTGGTTGATTTCAGTGACATTTATTTAATGTCAGCTGCTTTTACTTCATCTCTGCAAGCTTTTAGGTACACACAAAACAGCATGGGGAGCCAAACATTCATTATTACAAACTAAGTTCTTTTCTTTCTTTCCTCACAACGCGGACCAGGCTACTAACACACATGCGATGGGCATGCACACCTCCACGTTTGTGTGTTAACAGCATTAACAGATGAACAAAGTAGGTGATTTGATACCCGCTTTGATCATCTGATATGGCTACAAACAATTCTCTGTTAACAGCATTCTGGGAACAAAGAAGAAGGTACAAAAAAAAATACAGTCTAATAATGAACTACGTTCACATTCAGTTATAACAAAATTTGGCTTCTTCAAATACTGTATGTATGTGTATATATATATATATGTATATATATATATATATATATATATAGTGGTGCATAATATTTTGTGGTGATTTGCATATACAGCCCATGATGCTTTTCATTATGGGAGTACATGTGATTTTGTATTTCTTTGAAACTTGGCTTCCTGGCCAATGCCCTTTGGAGTAACCCTTGCCTCAGTGCTTCCGCACTAAGGTTCTTTGTCTTTTAGTTTGTTTTTTGTTTTTATTGGGCTCACCGCAACCAAACCCAGATAGACCAACTTAGGATAGCTGGTTCATTTCACTGGGGTGTCATACAGACAAGGCACACTGATGAGTCGTGGTAGGACTAAACACGTGTCTGTGTTTTCTGTTGGCACCCTTTGCAGACTGTGTGAGAGGCCTTTCGGCACCATGTTCTTGTGCTTAAAGTTGAACCAGCATAATATTTTGTGGTGATTTGAATATACAGCCCAAGATGCTTTGCATTATAGGGGTATGTGAGATTTTGTATGTAACCCCTAGATGGCGCTATCCCAGGGGCTACTACCCCTGCCTGATTTGCCACTAACAGGTTGAGGGGCCTGGATCCGATGGCGGGTGCCTCCACTCAGAGGTCAGGGTTTGCAATAGTTAAACTAACTTGGTCACAGCCCTCTGGGACACTGCAACCCCCTTTCTTCCCACTAGTGGCCCACACGTATATCAGAATTACCTTCACAGTATACACTTACCCCCAGGACTGGTTCAGGCTTTGGGACCCCCTGTAAAATAAGCAGATACGGTGCAACAATCACAGTACAATACTTTAACATAGACAAATAGGCAGTATAACTTTGCTGAAACAAGCAGCTCTGATTTATTTAGGGGGATATAACAAGGACAGGGGGAAATCAGGTTAATTAGCTTATCACTTTACTCATCTACCTATGGCTCTGTGCACAGGCCTATCCCTACCAGTTACTGTCCCTGGGTACCCAAACCCTAGTGGCTAGTACAAACCGTGGCAGCTGGTAGGGGCCCTTTCACACAGAGAAAAGAAAAATTAGTTAATCAGTAATTCCATTTGGATTCAATGTGGCAATTCAACAGGGAGCGACTCTGAATTAGTACTCACGACCTCCAAACAAGATAGGGTCCTTCAACATCAGCAGGGCTACTCTTGAGCTCCACGAGACTCCTCACACATTTATATGGCAAACCGCAACAGGCAAAAGTCCTTTAATGGCAGCAGGATTCACTTGAGCTACACAAGCCTCCTCACACATTTATATGGTAAAAGAAAGTACTATACCAGGCAGGCTGCTTCTATCCCGATCGCAATTACTGCACAATACCCGGAGAACACACAGCAGATTCAGTTCCTGACAGACCGAGTGCAATTCAGCAATTTCTCCAGTCTTCTACAGGGTGAGCCTGGTTTCTACTCTTCAGATATCCTTTGATTCTCTTCACAGGAGATTCAGTCCTAACAAGCAGTTACACAAGCTGCAGACCAGAACTCTGGGCCTTACACGCTTCCGACTAAAACTGCACGAAAAAAACACAGAGCTCCTTCCCTCTTCACTGCCAGAGCTCAACTGAAACTCCAGTAGACAAAACCGGCACTTCCTTTGAGTTCCTCCCAGTTCTTGGCTGGATTGGCTGTCACTCACAATAGACTGCCCCTGTTGGTCCAAAAGGAGCAAGTCCAAACTACATCTCCCAGAGTCACTGCCCATACAATCCTCTGTGGCTGGCTCAGATTAAGAGTCCAAGTTCTGATTCGCCCAAGGCACCATTTTAGAGCTACCTTAACCCACACTGATTGGTCCAGTTCAGCAGTTCAAAACTAGAATGGGGAACTAGGCAAACACAGTTCTGACTGCAAAGAAGCAGGTTAGACAAACTGTATTTTCATTATTACTCTAAATGATTTCTGGCAAACAGTTACATCTTTCAGATAGGTTCCCTTGCACTCCTAGTGACTGCAAAATGGAGTGAATTGGCAGCAGCTTCGAGTGGTACTCAAGCAGAGAAGCACACAGTCCCCCCCCCCATACACTAATTATGTCTGCAAGCAGACAGCTCTTAAAGAGACAGTACCAGAGGCTCCAAAAACACTCACCGATAAATGGCTTAAACGACAAACACCATTCAGGCCTGGAGCATTCAAGCAAGCTCCTGGAAGTCTTTTGGGAACCCCCATTTGCAGGGGGGTTACATGTATTTCTTTGAAACTTGGCTTCCCAGACACTGCCCTTTGGGGTAACCCTTGCCTCAGTGCTTGCGCACTAAGATTCTTTGTCTTTTAGCTTGTTTTTTGGTTTTATTAGGCTCACCACAACCCAACCCAGATAGGTAAACTTAGGATAGCTGGTTCATTCCACTGGGGTGTCATACAGATGAGGCACACTGATGAGTCCTAGTAGAACGAAACACTTGTCTGTGTCTTCTGTTGGCACCCTTTGCAGACTGTGTGAGAGGCCTTTCAGCACCATGCTTTTCTGCTTAAAGTTGAACCAGCATAATATTTTGTGGTGATTTGCATATACAGCCCATGATGCTTTGCATTATGGGGGTATGTGTGATTTTGTATTTCATATACTGTAGTTGTTTATATATCCAAAAGCTTGCAGAGACATAGTAAAAAAAAAAAAAAAAAAAAGGTGAAATTAAAAAAGTAACTGAACCCAACCAATGTGAGAAATATGTATGTATGTCTTAAATTGTTTGGTGCCATACTATCGCACTACCGTATCTCAATCTCAGTGTACAAGAGTGCAGCTGCCGATATGTAGTGTTGTTTTTTTGAGGCGGAGTTGGTACCAGCCTTCTAAATATGCCTGGACAAATGTATGTTTACCAAGGAAATCATAGGGTACCCTGGGTAGTAGAGTATGTAGGGAAATTCATATAAATCAGTACAATGTCTGTAAAGCATTCCTGCTAATGAAGCAAGAGGGTCGGGGAAGAGGGCTAGCATGATGGGTTCAGATTCCCTTCTGACCATAAATTGGTATGATACTATGTTATGCTGCTTCAGTATGAGCAAAAAGAATATAAAATATGTGAACGTTGAATGAGGTTTAGAATTTTACTGTGTTTTTAGTATACAGAGTATGCGAGAGAAAATGCTCATTAAAATAAAAAGCTCCATGACAGTACTATTTCTTAAAGTCAGAAAAGACTTTTTGCTATAGCAAAACTTATAGATTTCGATTCTTAATGTTAGCTGTAAACCTCAGTGAACAACGTAAACATAAATAAAAAACAAAGCAGGTTGGGTCTGACTACACTGCGTCTTATCCTGGTTTACTTGGAAACTTTTCTTTTACTTGCACCGCTGATTCACTATCTGTTGCTGCAATAATATGTTGTCAGACATCACTCAGAATCGCTCATCTGAATGAAAAGTGAGCATCCTAGACGCCAAGCAACTTCAAGCAACTTGTAGGATTGCTGGGTCTAAACACTGCCAGAAGTAGTTGTTAAACATTACCATCCCTACGTCAGTGACCCAGGTTCAGGAATGGACGAGGGTTGCTCACTGGGCCGGCAGGGTGAGAAAGGACCAAGTGCCCAATGGCAGTTCTTCCTCAGGGACGGGGGACACCAGTTTCTGCTGCAGAGACTGCCACCTGTCAGAGGTTGGACGGCAGCATAGCAGGAGTACATGCAAGCAAGTGTAAGGCTGGAGGATGATGTGCTAGCACACATGTTCTGGTGCTCCAAGCCAAGGAAGAAACACTGGAGGAAAAGGATGCCGGGCTGCGCCTAGCCAGCACCTCTCACAGGCTCTCGCATAACTGACACACCAGGCCACACACACAATGGGCTCTGTGCAAGTGGTGGATAACTGGTAAGTCCATGAGAAGGTTGGTGATGGGGCTGGGGGGGTTGCCGTTGAGCAGACTTGAAGGGGAAAACTTACTGACTGAAAGAAAATTAATATTCTGCTTGAAACCATTAAAATGTTACTGTAATACCTGGGCACTGCTAACTCATTCACAGTAACAGCGGGATCTGTGACATTACTTTGCCTTCCCTTCTCATCGGGCTTTGCTGCAGCTCTATAAGGATGTACGTACGTACACAGATAAAATGTTTCGATAGTACATGGAAGGTAAATAACACTTTGTATTGCACATGTGAAGGTGGCAGCTTTTTCCTGTAAATTGATGCAAGTCACCCTTAAACACCTTTCTGTGTTCCAGTAGAAGAATACTGACTACGTTATTTTGCATCCCCACAGACAAAGAGGCAATACCACCTCCCTCTTTCTGCTGGTGATACCGTTCCATATGCACCCCAGTATCCCAATAGCCCTCCAAACTGCCTTGTTGCACTGCCTGGCCACCTTTAGGCCATCCGATATGATCACCCCCCGGTCTCTTTCCTGCTTGGTGGTTGTCAATACCACTACAAAAGAACCCCAGAGCAAATGCACTGGGGAATGGGTTATCCCATAGGATACTGGCCATACAGCCAAATTATAAAGAAAACACAAATTGCACATACCTCAGTAATGCAAAGCATCATGGGAAGCATATGCAAATGCTCATGAATTAATTTGGACTGGCTCAATTTTAAGCAGAATTGCATGGTGCCAGAAGGCCTCACAATACAATCAGCAAAGGCTGAGAACAGCAGACACAGACATGTGTTTCATCCTCATTTAGACTCATCAGTGCGCCACAACCCATACTTGCTTAGGGGTGTACAGTACTGTCACCTACCACACCTCACAACCTGCCCTGCCTCTACAACCATGGACACGCTGGTCCTAATGCACAGCCTAGCACGTAAGGGAGCCTGCTACTTCAACTTCTGTAGCGTGCCTCACAAGCGATAGAAACTATTATCCCTCACTCCGTAAGGGGTCCTCCTCATTCTACTAATACTGATAATGCACTCGGGTGATGTACAACCCAACCCTGGGGCACTACTCACCAACTCCATGCTGTGGTCCCCTAGTGATCCAACATGGTGCCACACCAAAGGCCTGAGGGCTGCACACATGAATGTCTGTAGCCTAAGACCCAAGATGCATGAGGTACAATCCTGGATTGAAATATATAAGCCAGATGTGCTTGCCATCTCTGAATCATGGTTGAAGCCCCACATACTCCCTCACAAAGTGGCACTCGACCACTACAACTCCTACTGAAAGGACAGAAAGGGGAAAAAAGGAGAGGGTGTCCTTATTTATGTGAGCTCCTCCCTGGAGGCTTCCCTGTCCCCTATTGAGCTGCCAAGCTCCACAAGGCTCGAATCGATATTTGTTACAATCGTTCTAGGCAGCACAAATACCTAACCATAGGCTTTATTTACAACCCTCCCACAGGTGGCACCCCAGCACTCCAGAACTTAGTTCACTCCCTAGCCGGGGCCCTGCCCGCTGAGTTGCTGGTCCAAGGGGACTTCAACCTGAGGTGGGAACCCGCTACCGAGCTAAACTACAGGGCCTCACTCCTTGAAGCAAAGCTGACCCAGGTAATCACAGAGGTCACCAGGCAAAACCAAAAAACAGGAAACCACTCCATCCTTGACTGGATACTGGTCTCGAACCCTGCTAACTTACAAGTGGCTGGCGTGATGTCCAATGCCCTGAGCGACCACTCCCTCACATTCTGTATCTGGAAAAACTGGCCTGCCAGGACTCCCCCCAGGCTCATAGTGGCCAGAAACTTCTCTGGATTCTCCACTGAGGCCTTCCAGAGCTCCTTGAGAAATGTTGACTGGACACCAATTAGACTCCTAGGCAGTACTGACGATGCCGCTCAGTACTTCCAGTGCACTATCTCTGCAGTGGCCAACCTCCATGCACTGGTAAGGAAGAGACGAGCTAAAGGCCATTGCCACAAATGGATCCCCCGTGAGCTAAAATCACTAATGAAAGGCAGAGACAAGGCCTGGGAAAAGGCCAGGTGCTCTGCCAGCCCTGCAGATTTAGCTGCCTATAGATCTCTGCAGAATGAGTGCAAGAAAGCCTCAAAATCAGTAAAAAAGGGACTACATTAAATCCCTCCAGCAGCGAACCCTGTCAGACCCTAAGTCCTTCTGGTCTAGCATCAATTCCCTGTTAAAAGGCACAAACATACCTCAGCAGGGCAACATAACCTGTAACGGACAAACCCTTGCTGATAGAGGAGAGGCTACCACAGCCTTCAACCGCTTCTTCACTGATCTGGGGGCATACAGAACCAGCCCCCACACTGCGCACAGGGCCCCCCGGCCACTGAAACTCAGGACCCCCCAGCCCCCCACTTCCATCTAAGGACTGTACGGGCCAAAGAAGTGCTACCCCCTCCTACAATCCTTAAAACCCAATGGATCTCCAGGACTGGATGGACTGGACCCCATGCGGCTTAAGGCCGCCACCCCAGCCATAGCCCTACCTATCGCCTTTCTCATAAACAGATCCCCGCAGGATGGAGTAGTACCCAATATGTGGAAGCAGGCCCATGTAGTCCCAATCCACAAGGGTGGAGCTAGGGATACCACAGGAAACTACAGACCCATCTCCATCCTATATCACCTGGCAAAGATCCAGGAGTGGCTAGTGTATTGCCAACTAAGGGACTACCTAGAAGCCAACAGACTTCTGGCCCCACCTCACAACATAGCTTTCGACAAAAACACGGGACTGACACCGCCCTCATTAGATTCACCTCAGAAGTCCTAGCTGCCTTGGATAAGGGTACTCCCACAGGGGCTGTGTTCATCGACCTTACAAAGGCCTTTGACCTGGTAGATCACCCACTCCTGCTAACAAAGCTAAGCCAATTTGGACTGGACCAGCACTCCCTGAACTGGTTCCGCAATTATGTGACTGGACACTCTCAACAGGTCAAGTGGAGAGGGGTCACCTCCGAACCCCTACCTTTAACCGAGGGGGTCCCACAGGGCTCCATCCTGGGCCTGCTCTTGTTCTCCCTGTTCATCAATGACCTCCGTTGCCACTGTGGGAACAACTCCATGGTATAGTACTCTAATGATGCAGTACTTTATAGAACTGAGCCACACCTGGATGACCTAGGGCCCCGGCTCCAGTCAGACTTCATTAAGGTCAAAACCTGGCTGGTCGAGAATCGCTTAGTACTTAATCCTATGAAGACTAAAGCGCTACTGTTCAGGCCAAAATCCCTGGGTCCCTCCTGGGCACATCTTCTCCCACTTGCTAACGTATCTGGCTCCAAAATTGAGGTGGTACAGTCCTTCAAATACATGGGCCTCACACTAGAACAGGGGCTAACGCTGAAGCCGCACGTGGATCTGGTAACAAAAATCATTCACCAAAAACTGGGCCTTCTCTACCGCCTAAGCGATAATATGATACCGGAGACAAGATTGGTGATTGCACAGATTATCCTTCTCCCAACCATAACCTACGCAGCCCCTGCAAAACTTGACCACTGCAGACTACAAATTTTGTACCACAAAATCGCATGCTTTGCCACAAAATCCCACCACTGTGAAGCCCTCGCCGCACTCAACTGGCCTTCCCTGAACAACAGGATTCAGTACCCTCTGCTAAGCTGGACATACAAGCTCCTTGAAGCCCAACCTCCTGCAGGGCTAATCGGGATACTTGCCCCAAAGTGGACCTGTAGACCTCCTCGGGCAAAAAACTACTGGAAATCCCCATGGCCTGCTCGGTAGCTGGCTGTAAATCCTTTGCCCACCTAGCCCCCACATCCTGGAATAATCTCCCTAACCACCTCCAGGAAGCACCCTCCCTAGCCACATTTCAGAAGGGACTGCACACCCACCTCCTTAACATTAGTCCTTGCTCCAGCTCTGATGGCTAACTTACCTCACCCCTGCAACCTATATAAAAATTTGTAGTCACTATTGAACTGTGTCTATGTATTGTACATAACCGCTCCCCTCTAGGGAAACTGTATACTGTTTTATAACCCTGTACCCTACCTTTCGCTGTATTCCTTGTATGTACTTACTGCATCTAGTGCCCCAACTCTATCTGCCGCCCCTGCTGTATTCTGTAAATGTGATGTACCCTACCGCCCTCTGCCATGAAAACTGTATACTGTCGCTGTTATCCTGTATGATATGTTCTACACTGTATTACCTGCCTGTATATGCAAACTATTTTTTTTTTTTTTAGTTGTTTAACCAGGTATAGCACACTAAGCTGAAAGCTTTTTTACAGGAGCAACCTGGGAGCACAAGGAGGTTAAGTGACTTGCTCAGGGTCACACAGTATGCAAGTGGAAGCTGTGGGATTCAAACCCAGGTCTGGTCTGCTGGATGTCACCAAATTTGCAGCTCAGATAAGTAGCGAACTCCGGGTCGCCCCTGAAAAAGGGACCTTCGGGGCCCAGTGGGCTTACCTGGTTAACAAAATTTAATAAATAAATAAATATCTGTATCTCAGCCCAGGGAGAGGTAGCCAGCCACCCTACAGGGGATCTTCTTTGTTTGGGTCATGGGCAGCCCAAAGTAGAGAGAGAAGAGAACTACAAAAGAACCCCAGAGCAAATGCACTGGAGCATGGGTTATAGGATATTGGCCATACAGCCAAATTATAAAGAAAACACAAATTGCACATACCCTAATAATGCAAAGCATCTTGGGAAGCATATGCAAATGCCCATGAATTAATTTGGACTGGCTCAACTTTAAGCAGAATTGCATGGTGCCAGAAGGCCTCAAAATACAATCGGTAAAGGCTGAGAACAGCAGACACAGGCACATGTTTCGTCCTTACTGAGGACGTAATGAGGACGAAACACGTGCCTATGTCTGCTGTCCAAAATAATTCATGGGCATATGCCTCATGATGCTTTGCATTATTGGGGTATGTGCAATTTGTGTCAATACCACTCCTCCCATTTGGTACTCTGCCCCTGGGTTTCCATGCCTCAAGTGCATTATTTTGCACTTTTTCTTGTTGAAACCCAGCTGCCATATCCTTAACAACTCCTTGAGTTTTATCAGGTCTCTGCTCATTTGCTCATTCTTTCAACCCCAGTGTCAACCCTATTGCAGGATTTGGTGTCATCCACAAAGAGGTAGACCTTCCCTTCCAGCTCCTCTGCAATATCAATTGTAAAGATCCTAAAGAGGACCGCTATCAGCACTGATCCATGAGGCTGCACCTCCCTTCCTCTAAGAGAACTCCATTTATCACCACCCTCTGGGTGGACACAAGTCCATTTTCAGAGGAAAGAGTCCTGAAGGAACTTGCAGCTCTGAAAGTGGACAAGGCTATGGGACCAGATAGGATACACACAAGGGTACCAAAGGAACTCAGGGAGGTGCTAGCTGCCCCACTGATGACCTTATTCAACAGCTCTCTGGGAACAGGCATAGTTTGGGAGGACCTGACGAGAGCAGACGTGGTCCCGCTACATAAGAGCAGCAGCAGGGAGGAGGCTAGCAACTATAGGCCGGTCAGTCTCACCTCAGTGGTGGGGAAAATAATGGAAACCTGGAAAGGCTGGTAAAAATATCTTGAATACAATGGTCTGTGAGATCACAAGCAGCATGGATTTACGAGGGGATATCATGCCTGACGAATATGACGGATTTCTTTGACTTGGGTGACCAGGGAAATAGATCAGTGGAGAGCACTGGATGTGGCCTATCTTGACTTTAGCAAGTGGTGGTTAATGACTCTCACTCAAATGATGGAACAGTGACCAGCGGGGTGCCGCAGGGCTCAGTACTGGGACCAGTCCTCTTCAATGTCTTCATAAGCAACACTGCAGAAGAACTGGAAGGGAAGGTATGCCTCCTTGCAAATGACACCAAAATCTGCAATAGGGTTGACATTCAGGAGGGGGGGAGAAAATACATAGGGATCTTGGGAAATTCAAGGAGTGGTCAAGAGCACGGCAGTTAGGTTTCAGTGCCAGAAAGTGCAAAATCATGAACTGAGGGCACAGCAACCCAGGAGTTGAGTACAGGATGGGGAGGAGGTACTGACAGTTATTAAGCAGGAAACAGATATTGGAGTTATCACATCTGATAACATCAAAGTGGCAGTACAGTGTGACAAAGGAGTGGGTACAGCCAGTGGGATGCTGGGAGGTACAGGGAGAGTTACCTCCAGCATGGGGAGGAAAGTGGTGTTGCCACTGTATCGCTCGCTGGTGAGCCCCCACCTGGAGTACTGTGTCCAGTTCTGGAAGCTGCATCTCAGAAAGGACACAGACAGGGTGGAGGCTGGGTCTGCTGGTGGTGAGTCTGTTAGACTCAGGAAATCATCTTTCTCCATTCAGTTCTATAAGTTTGTTGATCTGAGAGTTTTGTGATGGTTGTGCTAGTCACGTGACTTGGTTTTTAATTAAATTTGAGGCTGTTGTCCACGGAGCACATTCTCATATGTCTTTTTTTTTTCCTCTTCCATAGAGCGGCTTGCTCCTCCATTGCCACCTTCACCTGTCATCGGGCCTGTAGCTCGGCAGCTCCCAACCCAATCAGCCGTTCCACCCACCATCGCACCAGTGGGGATCCACATGGAGCAAGGCCCAAGAGAAGCCGGGGCTGTCATACATGGCAACAGAGAGACATAGGGCTCCCCCACAACCTGGAGCTGTGGCTGACATGGTGGGCACATGCGCATGGAAGCGCCCATGTGGTTCTGGAATCACAGCCTCCTTCCACCCTCGCAATTTAATATCAGCCCCCCCAGACCTCTGCTCTGACACTCAGCATCCACTAAGTGTCAGCCGAGAGCAAGGCAGTGTGCCTCCCCAGTCCGGGAGGTGAGAGCAGCCCAGCAGCAGCTTTAATCATCCACCAGCTTCCTCACCCCCCACCCCCTGGCGGACCAAACTCGTTCCCAAATTTGGGTCAGCAGTACGATGCAAGGTGTGGCATCCAGCGACTCAACCCTCAGCACCACCGGGCCGGCTGTCCTCATGTGTCTTACCTTCTCCACACCATAACCGAAAGTCTGGATATTTACAAGCTTAAACAAATGCCAACCAGAACTGAACAAAGAAAATGTCAGTTTTTTCAGTGTCTAACTTGCCTTGTGTTTTTCACAGCAGCATGTCATCTAGTGCCTTTTCTTCTGCTTCTACTTTTGTTTGTTCCATATTTATGGTTATAGAGATGGAGGGCTGAATCAAATTAATAATGGAGCTTATTTCAAAAATCCCCCTTAAATTAACGTCAAGATTCCGGTTTCATTGTTAATAACGTTCTTTATCGGCATGTCTCATCTTATACAAAACTGGGTCCAGACTTTTTTATCTGGTTACTTGCATTATAGCAACGCTAATCAAAGAATACATACTTGCATAATTTCAGCATACTTGGCTCAGACTTTGTTTAAGACTTTAGGAAGAAATTTTCCAGGGACTGATGACCTAATGTAACTGCGAACCAAACACCGTATTTCAGTGGTCCTCTGAGACCTAGCTGGAGAGGCATGCTAGCCTGTGAATGGTCTGTAATATTGTGAGGAAATTATCAGTGATTTTTTTGTTTTGTTTTGTTTTTTGTTAGTAAAAGTATATTATGCAGAGACAGGGCTCAAGTTGAAGTTGCCCTGACTTAGCGCTCAACTTTGCCCTGACTTGGTGCTTCTCTGTATAAGCACATTATAAGCAGAGGAGAGCACCTATGGATTTGAATTGCATTTGAGTAACAGTTCAGTACTCAAGCAGCAGTTTTCTGGAGCAACAACAGTTTTATTTTATCCTGCTAGTTATGAAGCATTTTTTTTTAATTTTAATGTTGTAATTTCTGCACTCTTGTTAATGCTTTACTCTACTCCTGATTCAACAATGTCATTTAGGAGTAGCGTAAAACATCAGCAGTAAGATAAAGCAAAAACAGCACTATAAAATGCTTCATGAACAGTGAGGTAAAATACAGCGGACACAATACTGTGAGTGCTTCAGTAATCTCAAAGGTTTGTGAATACAGGCCAGGACATGTTAGTTAGGGAAAGTTAGATCTCAGCTGTGGGGTTACCTTGATAAAGCACCGTGCTTTGATTCCATTCTGTTTGAATCTTCCATGAGACCAAACACTCTTGACATGATTTTTGGATTTGCTCTCTGGACGTCAGCATAGTCATGCAATCAGATACCATGACATGCCTGGAGACAATGTGTAAAGCTGTTTTTATTATAGTTGTGTGAAAGACAGCATGGGAGGGGGAGAGACAGCCACCTGCATCAGCAGCAGAAAACAGGAAGTTGTTATCCCTCTGTACAGACAGTTGGTGAGACCCCATCTGGAGTACTGTGTCCAGTTCTGGAGACCCCATCTCCGCAAGGACATAGACAGGATAGAGGTAGTCCAGAGGAGGGCAACTAAAATGGTGCAGGGTCTGCAAGAGAAGCCGTATGAGGAGAGACTAAAGGAGCTTAATATGTATACCCTTGAGGAAAGAAGGGAGAGGGGGACATGATAGAAACTTTTAAGTACCTCAGTGGAATCAACAAAGTCCAAGAGGGTAGCATCTTTCAGAAAAGAGACTTGCAAGAACAAGGGACACAATTTAAAGATAGAAGGAGGCGGTTCAGGGGCAATGTGAGGAAGTATTATTTCAGAGAGGGTAGTGGATGCATGGAACAGCCTTCCTGAGGAGGTTGTGGGGTCTAAAACTGTGGGAGAATTCAAGAATGCATGGGACAGACATAAGGCAATTCTTGTGGGGGGTAGGAAGAAATAGGCTGTTGGTTAACTAGGATCTACAGCCTATCCTGTAGGTAGGGAAATGGGCAGACTAGATGGGCCAAGCGGTCCTTATCTGCCGTCAAAGTCTATGTTTGTTTCTATGTTTAAAAGAAAAGAATTAAAATGAATGTGTGGGAGGCTGCAATATGGTGCTAGAATAAGGGGAGAACATAAACAAGCTGGTTAAGTGCTTACTAGCTTAGCTGTGTAAGGATCTCCTACTAGTTTAAATATTGGAAGTCACTCCTTTAGTTCATTTTAATAGTTACATACTGCATGTGGACAGTGCCAGAGGGTGTATGTTTAAAGTTTCAGGCTATTTGAAAGAGGATGTTGCAGTACTATGGAGTGCTCAGCAGATGGCAGAAGTAGCTATGTCCCTTGCAGGGGCTCCATCGCCCCAATAAAATATTGTACTCCTGTAAAACTACATGTGCACAGAACGTATCTGAAATTCTCCAGTGAACAGCTCTAAAACCACATTGTGAGACGGTTTGTGTTCCAAAGGATAGGAATCCAAAAGCCAGCAACCCTTACCGATACCACGTCACCCCTTCAAAAATAAATTTAAGTTACTGGTCCTTAGTGATTCTAAAAGCAAACCAGTTGCTTATTCCCAAGGAAAACAGCAGTGCCATACTTTGAGTAAATACCAAACAATTTTTTCTTTAAGGGACAAAACAGCGAAAAAGTCATAGAAACATAGACTGTGATGGCAGAAAAAGACCAGGGGTGCATCTAGTCTGCCCAAGTTCCCTATAATCCCTGGAACCTTCCCTGGAGCCTACTGTTTCTCCAGGGTACTAACTGCTTACTTTTTTTGTTTTATTTTACACTTTATGCTCCCTATCAGCAGGACTTCCCCCATCAGCAGCAATTACCCAACCCAATACCCCAGCTTCTATAATGACTGCTTCCCCTGAGAACTGCTCAGCTTAACCCCCTCCCCCAACCTAGCCAGGACAGCGGTTGGTGTCTCTATGTATAGGGACCTCCAACGGAGGGAAGTGACTTGTTGCTGGAGCTCTGGTCTGAGTATGTCTTGTCATCCTGCAGTCCCAGGGTCTTTTTCTTTGTTCTCCCCTTTTACCCCCATCCACACAGTTGCCAGAATACTTGGAGTTTCAAGTGCGTGTGCATAGCAGTACACGCCACCACACAACAATCAGCATCCACCTCTCCCTTTAATGTACCCTCTGCTGCACTAAGACCTGTGGTCACTAAGGTAGCATTATGATAGCGGGGGCTATGGCTCTCTATCCCCCAAGAAGGAGCGTGCCCTGCGAGATGCACAATCCTTCCTCCCCGTCGGCCCTCCTACATCTCAAGCTCATTCCCGAACCCAGGACACTGGAGCTATGAGCAGCAGTTCTACCACTGCGCCAGAGGGTCACTGTAAACAGCCACTGTTCAGTTTGAAATTTGTACCTAGTCCCACCACCAAAAAAAAAAACAGGCTGTTTCATTTAGTAGAGGCAATGTGGTCTAGTGATCAGCAGAGTCAAGTTTAAGTCCCATCAGAATCACTGACTCAGCATGTGACTTTCAGCAAGACAGTTGATCTTCTGTACTGCGGTCAGTTCCAGCTTTAAAACAAAGTAGAATCAGAACTTCACTGACACGGATATGTTGGCTATCCTGGGGAAATAGGTAGATACACATATTGCAAAAAACTATGTTAATGTATATGTTAGTGTTACAAAGCCACAAAAAGAGGGGAATGTGATGTTAGTTTTTTTTGACACTAACACTCCCGCTTCCTACCCGTAGCCTTACTCTCATGGCCAAAATGACCCGTTCTGGGCTGTCTGAAGTCTGGAACTTTACACAGGGCTCGAGGTATGACTCAACTTTCTTTGCACAGATAATCAGTCGTGAACTTTTTTCACACAGGGCCCTCTTGGAGCGGCAGACCCCGTGGGGCATGACCCTTAACGTGTAGTATGATCATGAGTCAGCAGGGTGGGGGCTGGTGGGGGGAGGCATCAGGGTATGCAAAACTCTAACACCATATTTCCCACCTTTTTTGGCTTTCCAACCCTAACATGTTCATTAACATAATGTTTTGCAATTAATCTCGTTACTTTTTGAGAAAGTAGTTACAGCTTGGTTCTGCAGGGCCATTTGGGCCCTGACCTAAGCAGAGTAGGAGTCCTAACTCTTTATGCAGGGCCCTGCCATACCATACAATCGTCTCTTTCCCTGGCAGGTTCTCTGTGTTTAAAGCGACTTCTTTTCAACAAGAACTGTCTGATGACACAGTATATGGACCAGAGTAACCAATACTAAGACTTCACAGTGAAAAATGTACAGAAATGACATACCTGGAAACTGATGGCCAGCTGAAAAATGAAATAACCAAAGAGCTGGTAACTCAGCAGCTTTACTGCACAAACCAATACTGATTTCACAATAAAATCATTGTGACAGTACCTGACATCATAATACTCTGACACCTTATCCACTTGGAATCAGGCCAGGAAAACCAAGGATAAAAAAGGTAAAGCAAACCTGGTAACACACCATTCTATACAGTTTACTCCTCATACGATTATCATGATACCTGAAACAACTGTGACTATGTATCTAGATATTCCATGTATTTTGAAAGTGTTTGATGTCGCTGCCGCTAATCTTGCTTTTCCATTATTCTTCTGTTGGACTTGCTTAAAATGAGAATTTATTTTCTTAATATACTACTTCCTGATCATTTTTACAGATGGTTCCACCAGCTATTCTTGAAATCAGTGCAGTAAATGTTCCATCACTCCCCTTGGAAAGCAATAAAGTGGCTCCAGGACCTTATAAAAAGATATCTGGTATATTCAGTCTGAAGGTTGACTCCCAAAGGTGACAAGGGACCTTAATAGTTAGGCAGAATTTCTCTGTTGGGCAGTTAAACAGTTAGACTTCAGGGAAGGGGCAAATAAATTTTGAGAATATACAAACAGTTGCCAACAGAAAAGGAAGAAAATAGGAATCAGGTTCAGGCCCACTAGGAACAGGAGGATGGGGTCCAGATCACAGATGTGGAGTGGGAAAAGGCCTGAGAGAGGAAGGTCTCCTCCTCTTCCAATACATGAAGAGAATTTAGAGGGAGGATCTGCAAAAGATACTTCCACTCCCTCTCCAGACCAGTGGTGTAGAGGGCTGTGGCGCTAGGCGCCTCACCTCCTGCCACGTCAGTGACCCGTGTTTGGAAATGGACACAGGTCACCAGGGCCCTAAGACAGCCTCCTCCCCTGAAGGGGTCCGCATCCCACTAGGCAGCTGCCACCTAAAGGTTCTAGGTGACAACACAGCACGGTGCCATGGAAGGCATCTTGCCCGCTTGATGCCAGCGGACATCTCCCCAGAGGCAAAGCTCGCACACGCGTCACTAAATGTGCTACAGGCCTGAGCAGAAAAACAGAGGACCCCCCCCCCCCACGACCAGCAGGAAGACAGGCCCAGTCCACTGCAGGTCCCACACCAGTGACTGGGCTCCCCGGTCCTCTGTCAGGGGACAACTAGACAATAGGTAACTCCCAGAGAAGCTGTGTAATGAGGTAAGGGGGAATGATCTGGAATGGGGCCAGTCAGGCAAACATGAGATAAACTACTACTAGTAAGAAAAAAAAAAGATACTTCCACACCCCTACCATAACACAGCATCTTACAGGCAGAACACCAAACTGTGCTAAAGGAGGTGTGGTCACAAAAAACAGAGAATTTGCCGGCAGACAAGGACCGCTTGGTCCACAGAGTCTGCCCATTTTCCCTTCCTACAGTATCAGTGCAGATCCTGCTTGATCTCTGGACCATTTTCCCTCGCACCCACCCCCTAAGATTCCCTTTAATTTAATTAATTAAATGTATGTATTTATATATTTATTTAATTTAGTGTATCATTTAAAATTTCACACCTGCAAAACAACTAAGGGGAAAAATGACACAGGAAGATTGTTCCTGTGACGATTGGTCTGAGACCAGTTTCTGTCTCGCATTTACTTTTTTCCTAACGCTTTTCCTAACATGTAAATTTATTGCTACATAACACGCTACCATGGATCATCACTCCAGTGAAATCTGAGGTAAAAAGCATATCAGTGGACTCAGGATTGACAGCGCATGGTTTAGGCACCTCTTCACTGCACGGTGTCACACATGCGCTGTTCTGCATGCCTTGCTCTTCTGTATTTTGCGATTTTGACTACGAGCTATAGATCATGCTCCTTCAGTCCACACGGACTTGATGTGATACCATGAAGCAATCCTTTTTCATATGACCCAATTCCTTTTTCATATGGCCATACGAAAAAAGGAAATCTAGTCACGAAAAAGATTTTAAAATGTACAATGGGTCATTTTTCCAAAATGTAACTGCAGAATCTACTTAATGGGTTCCTGATTAGCAAGTTATACTGCTGGTTCTCATTTTAAGTTTTCCCAATTTTTTTTTTTGGTTAAAATGGAAACAAGACGGAGGCCATATGAAAAAGGAAATTTTCCTCACTAAAAAGGATAACCCCCATACGAAAAAGGACCTTTTTTTCGTATGGACCAAATTTTTTTTCATTCCAAGCAGCTATCCAAAAGACTGTACTGAGCATGCTCAGAACCAAAATTCTAAAATGTTATAACTTTGCAAAGGATTAATATTTTTTCACCAAACTAGCAAATGGCACCACTGTGGGCCAAGCACTTTGTACCCTGAAAATTTCAGAACATAATTCCAAACCGTCTGGGCACTACACAATGACAAATAAACAGCAAAATACTCAGATTTTTTCATTTTTTCCGGTATCCATATCTTGGAATCCGCACATCTGACCACAACGAAACTTGGCACGTCAAGAGATCTTGCCCCTGAAACCACGCATGACAATTTTGTGCAAATCTATTCGACAGTTCCGAAGCATTTAAAGTGCTAAATTTGAGGTTTAACGTAGAAACCCCTGCTCAACCCTAACTAAAAGAGGTGCCACTGCGCAACTATAATAACACTGTTAATATAAAACACAACTCTTAGCTTCCAATGATCTTGAACAATCCATTTAGCCATTCATGTCTTTGTATTATTTACTTCCATACAACTGAGGTATTAATACACACAATAGGTATGGTACTTTACAAAGGCTTCCATCAACTTTGAAAATTAACTATAATGTTAAGGACAAAGTGGCATAATAGATATTTTCAAGTAGTTAGAATGGTAGTTCCATGAAACTGATGTTAATACGGTGTATCTCCAGTGCTGTTCTTGAATGTAATATTCATGCAGTCGAGAGTAGGACAGTAGCTTCATTCACAAGTTTAAAAAAGGTTTATTTTCAGCTGTTTTGTTCAAGGAATCTGTTTAAAGCATAACTAGCACTTTACTTGAAGTAAGAATATGCACACAATTAAAAACACTAAGGGTGGGATATTCAGACTGCTCCAGCCAGGGGCGCAAGCCTGGGCGCAGCGCAACTGGGCTGAGCCAGGGCATGGACCAGGCGATATTCAATGGTGCTGCGCCATGGCTCAGCACCGTTGAATATGGCACTGAGGGTGCACGCACTGCGCATGGCATGATGGCACTGCACTAGCACAAGTGGCAATAAGGGAGCAGGGGGCTGCACCAGCGCAAGTGCGGTTGTGCTAGGTGCAGCAACTGTGATATTCAGTTGTGGGCATGCAAATGAGGCCATTATGCATGCAAGGCACAAATGGGGCCATCTGCATGTCATTATGGCCCAATTTGCATGCGGTGCACTGATCCCCGGCGACTTACGCCTGGCCCCCTGCCAGACTGCAGCCGTCAGGGACCGACGCCCTGCTGCCCCTCAGCGGGCTCCACTCCCATTCGCCCGATTGCGGACATATGTTAAATCAATCCCTGGTGGTCCAGTGGACCGATCCCCATCGCCCGATCGCAGGCATGTGTTATATTAATCCCTGGAGGTCCAGTGGACCGATCACGGGCATGTGTTAAAATAATCCCTGGTGTGCCTGTGGACCAATCTCCATCGCCCGATTGTGGGCATTTCTCATATTAATCCCTGGTGGTCCAGTGGACTGATCCCCATTACCTGATTGTGGGCATATCTTATATTAAGCCCTGGTGGTCCAGTGGAACCCCCCCAGCGCCCGATCATGGGCATTCGCATTGTGTAACCCTGGTGGTTCAGTGGTACCCCCTCCCCACCCACTCACTGAGGCCCCCGCCACCCAGCACCCTCCTCCCAGTCAGTGGCGGGCAGCAGCACCCCGCCCGCATGCCACCCGGCCACCCGCCACCTGACAGCGTACAGTAGGGTCTGTACACCTATTGGTCCACTGCATGGGCAAGCGGGCATGCAGACCATAACGTACTACATAGGCCCAAATTGTGAATGAACGTTCATTCACATTCCAGGCCTGTGTAGTATAGTATGGTCTGCATGCCCATTGGCCCATGCAGTGAACCAACAGGCGATAGACCCTACTGTACGCTGTCAGTCAGCGGGCGCATGGCGTGGTGCTGCCACCCGCTGACTAGGGGTGCATGGGCCCCAGTGGGCGGGTGGAGGGGTACCACTGCACCGCCAGGATTACACAATGCAATGCCCGTGATCGAGTGCTGGGGTTCCACTGGACCACCAGGGTTTAATATAAGATATGCCCGCGATCGGGCAATGGGGATCAGTCCACTGGACAACCAGGGATTAATATGAGATATGCCCGTGATCGAGCGATGGGGATCGGTCCACTGGACCACCAGGGATTAATTACATACATGCATGCGATTGGGCAATAGGGATCGGTCCACTGGACCACCAGGGATTATTTAAACACATGCCCGCTATCGGGTGATGGGGATCGGTCCACTGGACCACCAAGGATTAATTAAACACATGCCCGCGATCAGGCGATGGGAATCAGTCCACTGGACCACCAGAGAGTTAGAGCACACATGCCCACAATCGGGCATGGGGGGGGCCCCAACGCTCCCTGGGCAGGGAGCATGTGGACTGTGTCCTGGGTGGGCGGGTGGCCACCCACTGCAGGTGGCTGCCATGTTGCGCCTTACAATACGGCAGCTTGCCTGTGGATGGCCAGGACTTGCGCCCCCCTGAACAGCACAAGGTGGGGTTGTGCCAGCATCTGCACCGCACATCCCGGGCTGAATATCAGGATGTGCCACATATGCATGGGCATGTCCCCCGCACTTGCGCCGCATACATTACCGATGTGCCCTGGCGCATCGGGGGTTGTGCAGCACAACATGCCCCTTTGAATATCGCGCTGGGGAGCATTGGTGGGTTGTGCATGGTGCAACCATGTTGCACCATGCGCAACCAGTTTGAATATTCCAGCTTAAGTGTTTACACAGTGCTGATTATACAGTAATATCCGATACAGCTCATTTACTACCATACTAGATTCAAAGATCTTATACACAGGTCTGCAGCCTGAGGGTGCTATAGTGGCTACCTGATAGGTTGCAAAATGTGGCACAAAAGTGGTTGCTGTGACAATTTAGTGCCACTGGCAATTCTGTGCCCCAATCTATGCTTACAGAAGGGTCTCATCCCCTTCCTGCATGGTCACAAAAGTTTTTGCATTCTTGCCTGAACAGGGTCAAAGATTGTCATGCAAATGGCTCGCATGGCCATAAACAGAAGCACAGCATGGCATGGAAGCCCTTGCAATGCTGTCCACAGCCTCCTATAAACCCCCCCATCTGTAGAATTGATACAGACAAGCGGTTAGGGATGCAACAGGCCCATGGGTGAAGAAGGTAACCTCCCCCCACTTATAATGAGTAACAGGGGCTGAGGTGGTGCCACTGGACTACTAGGATAGATAAACATGGGGGAGTTGGAGGGCCCAATGCATCATACAAACTGCCAGACCACTATGGCCAATAGGGTACAAGCAGTGGTTCCAAGATGGGGATAGACTTCTGGGTGGTAGAAGCCTATTTGCCACCATGTCACTGCATGGCATACGGCCAACTCCACTGGTGCTGCGCCATGCTGTGATGCAGCCCCTTTTGCTAACCAGCATGTTAGGGGTGGAAACCCTATTTGTGCCCAGTAACGTCAAGTTTTCTAATTAAAGAAGACCTTCTTGCAGACATAAGCCCCAATCCCTGAACAGATCGGGGCTACAGTAGCCAGATCCCCCCCCCCTGCAGTCACAATATACACCGATGTATTAAAGAGGGACTATGGTTACAAATTACTGATATCAATAAATTCAGAATATAGGTCAACATAGCCCCAGTCACCCTCATGCCAAAACTGAGATCCCTAAGTTACTTTGTTTAAAAGTTACAAATCATTTTACAACCCTAAATTCTCCACCTGTTCAAAAAAGCCAGTTTCAGTGTAGAGGTGCTGATGATGTCATCTCCTGAACTCACAGTCTAGCCCTCCCTGTCAGCAAGCTTACAGGACCTGCTTCTCCAAAGTTTAAAAAACTATGTGCAAATGGTTTTCTCCAGTACAACAGGCAGCACCATTCAATAAACATTGTTTCAGGTTTTGTAACAAAGTTGACAATTTCATAGTTTTGTTTTGGTGCTTTTTTGTTGTGGTCCTTTTCTCTTGGGTTGCTGGATGCTACATCACTGCACACTAATGTGAGATCTGCAGACTGGATATCTCTGATGTGGTGAAAGGCTGTGATCATTCACACCTATCATTCAATTGAGGTGATTTCTCAGGATAGCACTTTAAATCAATTATTCCATCACCCTGTAAATGGGAGTGGGAGAAGTAGTGCTGTTTTGAAACCTTACTAAGACTTTTGATGCAGTAGCCAGCTCAATGCTCAATCAATCAATCAATCAATATTTTATTGATCATCAAAGTATGAATGAATTGGATACTCAGTTCAGCAGAGCTTATTTTCTGTTTTCTCATTGACAGGCTGTTACTTGAGCTATATTCAGCCTCATCTGCACTGTACTCCACATTACAATGATTGTTTTACCAGGGCTAATCCTTCCACGCCTAGTAAGAATTAACACATAAGGCCCCTATTAAAATATATTGTAAAGCAGACACTGACAAACAGCAATGCAGTTACCAACACTGCAACACTTGCAGCAATACAACTTCCAAGCAGGCACTGCAGAGTAACATTTCACATGGTATCAGCAGCCTGCTACTCTGGAGAAATGAACCACACCAAAAAGGCATTAAAATACAACTTTGTCAGCTTTGTTACAAAACCTGAAGCACACAGATTCTATAGCACTGTTTGTAGAATGATGCTACCTGTTTTACTTGTGAAAACCATTGCAGAATGATATTTTAACTTTGGAGAAACATGTCCTATAAGTTTGCTGACAGGGAAGGCTAAACTGTGAGTTCAGGAGATGACATCATCAGCACCTCTTCACTAAAACTGGCTTTTTTGAACAGGTAGTGAAATCAGGGTTACAAAATAGCCCATAACTTTAAAATGATGTAACACAGAAACCTACTGTTTGGTATGAGATTTATTGGGGGTATGCTTATTGTAATTCTGCAACGTAGCACTTTTGGCCAGAGTCCCTCTCTAATTTACCTGAACAGTCGTAAAGACAGTAACAAGTTCCCCACCAGCCAGCATTTTTAAACATCATGCCACCTGCCCCCGATCACGCTGCACATGGCATTTAGGAACTGTTTATGAAAATAAAGCAGTGCATGGGAGGTATGGAGATTATTAAATCTCTGTACATAAAGGCACCACAGAGGAAAGGGCAAAGGCATGTCATCATCTCGTGGTTTTAGCAGCACAATCTCAGGGGTAAGCAGTGTTATGTTAGAAAATGCTGGCTGGTAGGGAGCTTGTTACCAGTTTTGCAAGTATTCAGGTAAATTAACACGCTGGTGCATATTGTGACTGCAGGGGGGATCTGGCTACTGAAGCCCCGATCTGTGCAGGGGTCGGGGCTTCAAGTCTGTCACAGTTCAGACTACTCCCCCCCCAAATATGTGTCAATCTTTCTAGTACACCTGAACTGTTCTATTTCCAAGCTGCTCCCTTCTGCCTAACTGTACCAGAACAATTCAGTTACAGCAGCTGCTCTGTATGCCACCTGCTAGATCAAAATTGCAATCTTAAAAGAATGACATGAGACTTAGCGATAATTTTAGGATATGCTTCTCTGCATGTAGTTTCAGTTGACTCATGAAAAGAATAAAATAATCGTGTTTGTGATGCTGTTCCGTCAGACACAAAAGGTACCGCTTTGCTGGGGGTAATAATGGTGCTGGGCATGTATGTACATGCCCTAAATCCTGTCTCTAGCAACAGTCCTCAGAATCAACAGCACTGCAGAACAAAACAGACTTTTACAAACGGAGTTAACGATTGCAGACTTCCTATGTGTGCAAAGTCATTTATGTCAGTCATTAGCAATGTAACTGTACCTTGCTCTTTTCACTCCCGTGATGCAGTTATATAATTCCAGTGTCTCCTGAGAACCTAGTCAAGCAGGAAAACCAAGTAGTGATGGGATCAAAGTAGCACAAGGGATGCCTGAAACAGGTCATTTGTAAAACATCCCACAAAGCAGATTTATGTTTAACAGAATTTCCTATTTTACAAAAGTAAAGCATGAGTCCCTGAACACAACTGTCTGGATGTAACCGGGTCACTGTGGATGTTGCAGTTACTACCCCTGCCTTGTGAGTTTAAACAAGGTTGAGGGCCTGGGTTCTGATTTTCCATAGATTTCAGATCTGCAGTCCAAGAAGACTCACTGCTACCCCCCGGTGTAGCCAGACAATATACAAATGTACACCAGGACCATGTTCGTTGCCTCATTTGGCACAAGAAATACAACTTTTGTATCTCATGACAGTGGTTGTTGCCATGGATGGATACATACAAATGACATGCATTGTTCCCTAAGACACCCACATACCAGCCCAGAGTCTGTAAAGTTGTATTGTCCTTGGGATGCAAAGAAAGTATTAGTGACCAGTCTTTCTAGTTTCGACTCCTAGGAATAAAATTACAGAAAGGTTCAGTATTTTCTTTTAATTTTCATGGAAAAAGGAAGCAGTTCAGCGCTTATTTGCTACCCCCCCCCCAAATAAAATTGCACACCATGGAGTGCTTGGAGTATGCCTGCCTACACCCATGCTGGGGGGATTCATTTCCAGATCTTTTAAGCTTAGTGCAATGCCTCCACCCAGAGTACAATTTAAGTGGGCCTGGTGTCAGAGTGGTACAGCCCCCTGGGATGGAGAACCTCCCCACCATGTCCCCCTACACATGCAAAATCACATTGCAATTTTAAATTCAACAGAACTGTAATTGATGACTCACACTAATAATATGTTCATAATACAAAATGTAAAATATCAACAATACTGCAAAAACGGCAACAGATGTGTGAGATGCAAAACTCTACCGCAGAGGCAGCTGCTCTAGTAAACAGTTACAGATACACCAATGGAATTAATATGAATAGACTTTCTCAGCCTAGAACCAGACTATAAGAATGTTGCAAATATCTTGGTAGTAACAGGTAATTCTTCAAGGTATGCCCAAGCCTCCCTTCAGACTGCCCTGCTGCAGTGTCCCCCGATCTACCCCCCCCACCGACCCTACATGCCCTTATATAGGAAAGTATCTCTGCTGCCCCCAAGTGGCGGCCAGCAGAACTATACTCCCCCGTGCACCAAAGATTTTCCTAAGTGCCGGAGGAAGGTGGTCCCTAAGAGTGAGCAATAAGCCCCCTCGAAATGAGTGTGGGGGCCTACATGTATTTGTCTACACTAGGACGTATTGTATGCCTACTCCAGTCAGGAAACAATTGTCTAGACAGACTGTGCATGCTATCTGTCTGCTTTGTTATACTCTGTTTATTGTTATAGATGGACTCTGTTGATGGACTTGATGCGGACACAAAGTATTTAGGTGGGAAAGAGTGTAACCCCCCCAAAAAAGGTGGTGGCTTACCTGTACTCTTTCTGCGCCAGGAAGAACTTCCTACTTTCTGCAGTGCTCACTCCAGCCTCCTGCAGCTGTTGGGGGAACTGAAGGAGCACTTCCTCGAACTGCCATACAGCTCCATGTGTACATTCGAGCAGCTGCCTACTAGAATGTGTGAACACTGGCTGCCTGCACACTGCTGTGTGCACCCGACCTACCTGCAGAAATTCCATTGGCGTAGCCCACTACCAGCACAGTGTCATCCCCTCTAGTGTGCTCAGGCCCCAGGGACATTAGCAGCCATCAGGGAGCATGAAGACACTGGTGGGGGGGAAGAGGACTGCATATGTTTAATGCCTCTGCGCCTTTAAGTTAGAGCACAGCTGCAGCCACATTCAGCACACAGATATTGCTCTGCATGGGGGGAGCAGATAACGGAGCTCCAGACAGTACAAGAAAGGGCCCAGTTGCCACACAAGTATGACCAGATAATTAGGCACAGGTGTGCCTAATGAACTGGTGGGGGTGAGTCAGAATAAAAGCTGGGCAGAAGCCCTATAAAATGGACTTTGTTTAAAGCAATGCTGTTTCTTTGTTTAGGAAGCCACCATCTTGCCGCCAACCAACCAGGGGTCAGGGATCTCAGCACCTGACACCAACAGCCTGCTGGGAGAATGACTGTGCTGTGTGCTTGGCATCCTTTCTGCTAGTCAATAAGGTGTCAAATGGACATTCTAAGTACTGATTAAGTTGACTGACAGCCCCCTACACCTGTCCAAAGCTGGCTTTCTCCCAGACAATGTTGAGCAATGAGGCAGTCACGCATACATATAGTGCACACATGCATGACAGGCATCCAGTAAAACCCCATCCCAGCCTTGTGCCCCTGACTGTGCTGCCAACCAGTCTCCACCAGTCAGCAGTCACACAGCGAGAGCAGGTTACCCGCTCCTTAAGGAAAGAGAGCAGTTCCTGGGAAGCTCAATCCTTCCTCCCCCAGCCAGCCCCCGATGGCCCGCGCTCATTCCTGAACACACGTTATCAATTTGTACTATGTATTTTCACAGGATAGGCCAGTTGAGATGCAGTCTCTTATTTTCAGTGGGATCCTGCTTGTACCCATTAGTACACTGTATGTAGCCAGCATAGCACAGTGCAGATGCAATACCTCAGTTTTAATGGGGACCCAGGCTCTTCCCATTTTTGCAGTGTATTTACCCAGGATAGGCCCAGCTGAGAGGCAATATCTAAATTTTTAGTGAGCTCTGACATTTTCACCAAAATTTCCAGCACAGAATTTTTATGACCTCATATTATGATCAAGACATGTAAGATTCTTTAAATCTCATCCCCAGGAGACTGCACAAACATGTTTCAGAAGAGATTTGAAAAATTACCCCAGTCATATTCATGGAGGTGGTGGTGGTGTTGGGGTAACACAAGGGATATGCTGAAAACGTGAAGCCCAAATGTGCTACTGGGCCGGCTTGGGATCCTGCTTTTCTCCATTTTTAAAATGTAATTTCCCAAGGTAGGCCAGCTGAGATGCAATCTCTCCTTTTTCAGTGGGGTCCTGCTTGCACCCATTTTTAGACTGTATTTACCCAGGATAGCAAAGTGGGGATGCAATACCTTGCTTTCAGTGGCGGCCCAGGTTTTACTCATTTTTACCATGTATTTATGCAGGGTAGCCCAGCTGAGACACAATATTTCATTTTCAGTGGGGTGACTTTTTTTTTTTCTTTTACTGAAACAGGAGGACAACTGCAGAGGTGACGCAGAAAATAATATCATCATGCATTAAGAGATGTTATTACAGGAATAACTGTACAATTTGCACACTAGATATACCACAAAGGTTATATAAAGTAAGTAAACAATAGACACAACCAAAACCATGTCCCAGTCCTGGTGGTAAAGGCACCTACACCTCCATCATTACTCAGATTCAAGGCAGGTAAAATCTTGATATAGAAACACAGAAAAATAGATTTTGTAGGCAGAAAAGGACCTTTAGGTCCATCCAGCCTGCCCCGTGGCCTTAGTTGGTCATCGGTGTCACTCCCTACCCCCCGTTCTTCTGCCTAATATGCCCCTGTGCCTATCCCACAGATACCTGAAGCTCCCCACAGTCTTTGCCCTCACTACCTCGGGCAGGCTGTTCCAGTCATCCACCACCCTTTCCGTGAAGACGTATTTCCGCACATCTCTCCTAAACTTTCTCCCTCTTAGCTTCATTGCACATCCCTTTGTTCTAGTGCTTTCTCTTCTGAAATGGACCATCTACCAGCACCTTGTTCACTCCTACGAGGTACTTTTAGGTTTCAATCATGTCCCCTCTCACAGCCCTCTCTTCCGGGCAGTACATGTGGAGTTCCTGTAGCCCTTCCTTGTATGGCTTCTCGTACAACACCCTCACCACTTTGGTTGCCTCCTCTGTACTGCCTCCACCCTTTCAATGTCCTTGAGGAGGTGTGGCCTTCAGAACTGGACACAGTACTCCAGGTGGGGCCTCACCAGAGAGCAATACAACAGCAGCACCACCTTCTTCCTCCTGCTAGAAATCCCTCTCCCAGTGCACCCCAGCATCTTGCTAGCCTTTCCCACTGCTTTGTCACACTGCACAGCCACCTTGAGGTCATCAGATATGATGACCTAAATACATAACCTTGCACTTTTTGGCATTGAAACCCAGCTGCCACCCCCTAGACCATTCCTCTAGTTTCCTCAAATCCCTCGGAATTCTCTCCACCCCTTCCAGAGTGTCAACCCTGTTGCAGATTTTTGTATCATCCACTGAGAGACACACCTTATCCTCAAGGTACTCTGCAATGTTGCTGATTAAGACACTGAAGAGGACTGGTCCCAGCAACAAACCCTGCAACATCCCCCCCAGTCACTCTTCTATCACCTGAGTGGCTACTGTTTATCAGCACCCTCTGCTCCTATCCCTTAACTAGCCTGATACCCAGCTTGTCACTTTCTCTCCCATCCCCAGGCTGCTCAGTTTCTTAACTAGTCTCCTGTGTGGCACAGTGTCAAAAACCTTACTGAAGTCCAGATAGGCCAGCCCATGTCCACTGGTGCCCCTGATCCACCTCCCTGGTAACCCAGTCAAAGAAATCTATGAGACCCATCACCTTATTCTCCTATAAGGCTTCCAGTCATTTCTGAGTCCTCTCCACTGAGAATGGACTAGTGTCCACTCCCCACTCTCCCTGTTGCTTACTGGTCCATGCTGGTCCGTCCCCCCCAACCTCTACCATGAAGACCGAACAGAAGTAATCGCTTAGTATTTCCACTTTCTCTTGATCTTCCTCTGTGCAGTCCCCTCTTCCTCCTGATTCTCACTATCCCATCCCTTGTGTTCCTCTCCCGCCCCCCACACCTGAAGGTCTTGTCCCCTTTTTTGACCACTTTAGCTATCCTCTCCTGTGTCAGTGCTTTAGCTGCCCTCATCCTCCTCCCTGCCTCCCTTTGTTTTGCAGATATATCTCTCTGTCTTCATCCTTCTGGGTCTCCTTGTACTTTCTAAATTCTGTTTTCTTCCCCTTCACTTCTTTTACCACCACCTTAGAGAACCAATAGTGGCCTCTTCCTCCTCTTTCCCTTGCTGACTTCCTTGAAACAGCATGCCGTTGCCTGGCCTATACACTCTTAATTTTTCTCCATTGAGCCTCTACCCTTTGCCCCCCCACTCTTGGGCTTTCTCTAAGGAGTTTCCCATTTCTTTAAAATCTGCACTCCTAGAGTCCAGGACCCTCATCTGTGTGTGTGTGGGTGTGTATGTGTGTTTTTCCTGTCCTATCTGTATGCCAAACCACACAGCACTGTAATCACTTGTTTGCACTGGATTACCCACTGTGACGTCGGCAATGCTGTCTCTGTAAGTACCAGGTCCAGTACTGCCCCATCCCTAGTGGGTTCCAAATCCGGCTGCCTGAGAAATGCCCATATAATAGCAATTAGGGGACAAACATATCATCATGCCTCATAGTATATAATATCCAAGTCAGCCATTTAGCCTGAAACTGAGTGAGTCAATTGTGGTGATTGGCCTTAATTCATTCCATCTCATATATGCCTTGTATAATTGCTCTCCACATCTCCACTGTAGATAACTTGGTCTGCATCCATAATCTGGTAATTGCTTTTTTGCTGCCAACAGAAAAAGACAGGCCAATGACCGGGAACCCAGTCTGAACCTCACTGAAGGTATAAGAGCAACATTATACCTGGGGTAATAAGTGAGGACAGCTGGGATAAGCGGTCTATTTGGTCAGCGAAAGAGAGCCAGAAGGGTTGGAGCAAGGTGTATATCCACAATACATGTGTGGGAGTCACTACTAGTTTCTCAAAATCCTGTGCAGTGGGAGGAATTTCATTAGTGGGGTCCGGAAGAAATGGTACCGGCATTTCCAGGCAAACTCTCTCCACATCACTGAAGAAGGTACCTTCAAGCACCGGAAGAGCCTGTTTCACCCACCTGTCATATGGAGCTGTAATCTGTAGTTCCTAAAGCCATTTGTCAAGGATGAATCGTGTAGTAACGCCCAGTAATTCCTATAGGCCCCGGAAGAAATTACCAATCAGACGTCCCCATGTTATGCCACTGATAGCATCCTGAAATAATCTAACAGTGAGACAGGATCAGGGAGGTGAGTCCAGTCTTTGGACTGGTGTAGCAGGTACATCTGAACCTGTAAGTACCAGAAGTGCTCCTTACCGATTTCCGGTGACATCACGGAGCTGCAGCAAGCTTAATGCGTGAGGCACCCGACCCAGCTGACTAATTAATCCTCCTAAAACTACTTTTTCCACACTTTAAAATGTCTAAAAGCTCAGGAGGAGCACCACTTATAACCAACAGAGGCAGAAATCGTCTTGATTCCAAAGGAAACTCTAAGGATGCCACCAGATTACAAATGGGCCTACCAAGCAGATTGTCCTCACCGGCCAGCTTTCAGGCAGCCGACTATGATACGGATGGAGAGAGCGAGCAGCTATCGTGTTCTAGATTTGAGATGCTCCTTCATGAAATTAAGGAATCTAGGAAGGAAAACAAGCAAGAGTTTCGAGCAGTGCAGACTCAACTTGCCACTTTTGACAATCGCATTGGGCAAATTGAGGAGAGGGTTTCGGAAGCAGAGGACACAACAACACAGCTCCCTAATATTGTGCAGACCCTATTACATCAAACCGAAACTCTGCAAGCTAAATGTCTAGACCTGGAGGGTCGTTCTAGGTACGATAATCTGCACCTATACAGACTCCCGGAGAATACAGAGACAACCTCAATGGCATTTTTTGTGGAGAATCTTCTGAGGGATATCCTGGACCTCCCACCGACCCTAAACTTTCGTGTGGAGAGAGAACATAGATCATTACAGAAAAAGCCAGTTGACCCAGCCGCATGCCCTCGTTCCATCGTTTTTAAATTGAGCTCCTTTAGCGTTAAAGAAGAAATACTAAGACGGGCATGGAGTAAAAAAGACATGAAATACCTTACATACAGGCTTTTCCTTGATCACGATTATCCCCAAGAAATACAGATCCAAAGGGCTAAGTACCTTCCTATCCTGAGAGTGTTGAGAGAGAAATCAATTCACTTTCACACACCATATCCCTCAAGGTTGAGAGTATTCTGGGAAGAAGGAGTGAAGAATTATTCTACAGTCGAGGATGCCCTGGAAGCACTTAAGGAGAAGAAAATTCCAGTGAAGGAAAGTGGGAACCAAGAGGCAGAGAATCGAGGACTGTATAGGCAACGCACCATGTACAGGAAGGTTGGGGAAAATAAATTCGGGACACACACTGACGCAATGCACAGACTCTAAACGATCCTAAGTAGAAAGGCAAGGCAGACTGACCCAGAAACTTGAGCGATCATCAGATTTGAGTGGTTGCGTTGCTGAGGTAACTCTCCCATCCAGCTGAACTCAATCGAAAACGCCCTGTGCAGCAGTAATTTCCCTGGTTGAGTACAGAATCTTTTCCCTGATTCACGCTGTTTAAGTTCTCTACTGGGGTTTTGAGACTGCATGGGGGGGAACGGATCGAGGAGAGCTAACATACGACTTCAGTTAGCAACATACAAACTGGGGACTTCAGTCATTTGGCGACTTACCCAACTGAATTAGACGCTCCCTGCCTATTGGAAATTATTAGTTTTCAGTAAGCGTGTGGCATCATTAAAAACCGATAACGGTCACCTCTAAACTGATGCTTGGTTTAACTTGATCTTTTTTTTTTTTTCTCCTACCCTAAGGTCACTAGTGCATTTCACTCAACTTGAAATGATGCTATTGCCACTAGTAAGGTGCCTTTGTAAGACCAGTAAAGTGGTAAAATTAAAGATTGAGGGGGTAAACATCTAGGTAAAATGTATGAGGATATTAATTTACTTTTACTATAAACCCCAAAGATGATGCTAAAAAATTCTCCTAAAGGCAAAATACCTCTGTTGTATTCAAGACCGAGCAGACTGAATTTTCTGGTCAGCTGGTTGTGGGGCATATTGATGCTGCTGCAGCCCGTATCGTTAGCACACATAATAGGAGCCCATCACTATCGAGGCTCTAGAGAAGGTCCTCCGGTAACGGAGGCACATGCATTCTTCCCCGTCCTCCTTAAAATAGGAGAACGAAGGGGCTAATAAGGTAATTTAGCCCCCACCCTTGAAAGCAAATGTTTCTGATATATATGTTAATGGTTTATATGTTTGTTAAAGCTGTGTTAGCTTTTGGCTTTGATTATGGCATAGCAGGACAGCTGGAATTCATGAGCAGTGTCATGTATTTAGACTAGGTAAGTATTTTAGAGAGGAGGGGGCCATCATTGTGGGAGAAAGACCATTATTTAGATGTATGTATTAAACCCGGAATATTTAACCCAACCTAATTATGGCGCAACCCTATGTTATATGCATGTATAATGTGCATGGCATCACTAACCCTATTAAGAGGAATACAATTCTCCAATATATGAGAAGGGAGGGAACTAATGTTTTATTTTCACAAGAAACACACCTCTCTCAAAGTGAACATAAAAAATTTGAGTGTTTGGGCTTCACCCAGGTGGTGGCCTCCTCGTACCAGGGGGGGTAGACGGTGAGGGACTGCCATAATGATTAAACAGGGAGTACCTTTTGAAATCAAGGACCAGATTGTCAATAAAGAAGGGAGATACATTCTTTTAAAGGGCCTACTAGGTGGCCAGATGATTACTCTGGCTTCTATTTATATACCCCCAGCAATGGATTTTTCAATATATAGAAACCTTTTCACCCAATTGGCAGACTGGGCGGAGGGCTGGGTGATCTGAGGAGGGGACTTTAACCTGGATATTTCTAGGGGAAGTGTGGACCTTCCCACTCAGGGCCGAATAAATAAAACAACCAGAAAAGTTCGGAAACTGTTACAAGAATTGGGATATGATGACATTTGGCAGTTTTTACATGGCCCCTCACGTAGACATACATTTTACTCTCGGGCCCATCATTCTTACTCCTGCCTTGACTTTTTAGTAACCCAACACGAACACCTAAATACTATACAGCATATTTGGCAAGGAGGCTTCTGTCTTTCAGATCCTGCCCCTACTTTTTGTAGGATTTATTCATATACCACCCGTAGGAAAACTTTTTGGAGGTTAAACCTGTCCCTCCTCAGAGATAAGGAGACACAGGAATCTTTTAGAGGTACAATAACCCAGGCTTTACTAGACAAAGACACCCAGGATACTACAATAGCTATGATTTGGGATACTATTAAAGCAATAGTGAGTGGGAAACTTATAGGAATTTCGTCCCATCGGAAGAAACAGAGGGAGTTTACTTGGTTTACTTGGTTGCAAAGGACAAAAGAAGGCTACTGCCCATCGAGATTGTCCCCCACCACATTGGTGGTATCATTATACCTTTAAGTTGTTAAACTCGAGCCAACAATCCAGCCTTTTTTTGAAGACTAGATTAGAGCTGCTGTCCACTAAGTATTGTGGAAGGAGATTCCACAATTTGGGTGTTCTTACTGTAAAGTAGTTTAACCTTTTTGTTGTTTTAGTTTTAGATACAAATATCTGTTTGTTATGATACCGTGAGGCAGTCCAACTGGTAGAGAAATGTAAGCCACAGTGGTGCATTAACTCCTGAGAATTCTGGATTTTGTACAAGAGGAGAAGGTCACCTCTGGTACGTCTCTGTGCAGAGTGAGTGTAACCTCGTAACCCTTAATCTTTCCTCGTAGTCTAGTTTGGATAAATAAGGGACCATTTTTGTGGCTCTTTTCTGCACCCTCTCAATTCCGTCAATGTCCTGCCTCAAGTAAGGACTCCAGCAGGAGGATCCATATAGTCCAGATGGGGCCTAACATAAGCTCTGTACAAGGGGATTACGCTTTCCTGTGTCGTAGACACAAACGAGCGTTGGATCTGAGTAAGCAAGGCGTTGGATTTCCTAGCTATCATCTTGCAATGATCATTGGATGATAATTTATTGTTAGTGATTACCCCCGAGATCTCGTTCTAATGGTGACACATGAAGGGCAACATTGTTCAGAAAATAAGTCTGCCTAGAGTTGTTCTTACCAAAGTGTACAACATGACACTTGTCCGAGTTGAGTGTCATCTTCTTTAAAACTGCCCATTCTTCAATGGATTTTAAGTTATTCCTCATGGATTCTCTGTTTAACGATGTAAGAACAGAGCCACACAGCTTGGTGTCATCAGCAAATTTCGAGAGAACATTCTCGGGGCCAGTCTGCAGATCACTAATAAAGATGTTACACAGGGTGGGTCCCAACACGGACCCCTGCGGGACCCCGCTGGTCACACTCAGCGAGTGAGAAAGTGTGCCATTAATTCTGACTTGCTGTATCTTCCATTCAACCAACCTGACACCCAATTAATTATGTAGTAAGAAAATCCCGTATCATTCTTTTTGTCAAGTAGGATGTCATGAGGAACTTTGTCGAATGCTCTACTGTAGTCGAGAAGTATCACATCCATAGGGGTGCCATTATCCATGGCCGTACTGACATGAGTATAGAAGGAAACCAAGTTAGTAGTACAGGAATATCCCTGTCTAAAGCCATGTTGTGTAGTGTCAGTCTAGTTACCCCCAATAGATTCGTACTCTAGTAATTTTTTAATAACCTTCTCCATGATCTTGCTTATAACAGAAGTCAGACTTGTCGGACGATAATTTTCTTGTCTGGAATGATTACCCTTCTTAAAGATTGGGACTACAGTAGCCATTGTCCAGTCCTGAGGGATAATTCCCTCATATAAAGATTTGTTGAATATAATTGAAAGGGGTTTTGCAATAGCAGCAGCTGTCTCAATTAGAAATCTGGGACTGATGTTATCAGGTCCTGGACTAGAATTAGGTTTTAGGGATAAAATTGCTTTTAGTGTATCATCCTCAGTGATGATGTAAGAGGGGGTAACATTGTTTGCATGCTTGAAGCATTTAGGAACCTCTTTCTTGGTAAACACTGAGCAGAATTGCTTGTTAAATGTGTCAGCCATATCTCTGTCTGTAGATATAATTGTGTCATATATGCATAAGGGCCCCATGTGTCTATTATTTATTTTTTTTATTGTTAGGGTAGGAAAATAGTGATTTATAGTTGTCTTTGGTATGGGCCAGACGAAACTCAAGTTTCTTTTTAGATTGCAGAATGGCTTGTTTTAGTAATTTTAGAGTTTCTGTATTGAGTGAACAATAATTTTTGGTGTCTCTTCGCTATTTTTAACTCGGTAAATAGCCTCTACTGCTCTTAATTAAGGCTTTAATAGTATTATTGAACCACAGGGTATTTTCCCCTTTTTATTATATTTTTTTGTTGTAGGAACGTATAATTTTTCCGAGTAGTAAATGGTAGATTTGAAAAAGTCCCAGGATTCTTCCATGGAAAGAGAGGATAGTGTTGTATCCCAAGAGATTGAGTTTAATTGGTCATTAATAGCATTAAAATTAGCTTTATTATAATTTTTCAATTCAGTACAATTGGTGATGTGTTGACAAAATGACAGTGTAAGGGAAATAGTGTAGTGATCACTTGATCCTAGTGGGGCACCGATTATAACTTTGGATATTAGATTCCCTATATTTGTAATAACCAAGTCTAGGATATTGTCACCTCATGTTGTTTCTCTAACGATTTGTTCAAGGCCCATATCAACCATGAGTGTAATTAAGTCTTTCTCTCGCTCATGCATTTGATAAAGTATACCAATTTATAGTAGGCAGGATAAAGTCACCCAGTATAAGGATTTTTCCTTTAGAGGCCATATCTAGGATCTCATTATTTAAGCATGTAGAATATTCTTTATTAGATGTCGGGGGCCTGTAACATGTCCCTACCATCAGTTGCGGGTAACCCTTAAACTGGATGTTAACCCAGATTGTTTTAATATCACTCGTTATAGGGATTTGAAATGAGGATATATCATCTCTAACATAAAGACATACCCCCCCACCACCACCATTTGCCCCTGGCGGTCCTTATAATATAGTTTATACCCTGGGATATGCTGGATCCAAGAAGTATCAGGATCCCACCAAGTTTCTGTAATAGAAATGAGTCTGTATTTATTCAGTCGACACACACAGCTTCCAATTCAGCCATTTTAGCCTGGTTCAAAGATCTAGCGTTTAGACTGAGTACCTCACACTCAGAAATGTCCGTAGTAGGTCTCTTTAGAGAACAGGATCTTTTGTCACTGATCTCACCCCCGGGTTTTAGTTTGAAAGTTTATTAATGGCTGTTGTAAAGCTTTTACCCAGGAGCGAGCTACCCCTACGACTGAGGTGGAGTCCATCCCAGCAGTACAGTGAGTCTTTTAGATAGAAGGTTTCCCAATGTGTGAGACAAAGAATGTTCTGTTGGAGACACCAGCGTCTGAGCCAGTCATTAAAGGTCTTAATCTTTGTATTAATAATATCAGGAGCTCTTGGTACGGGTAGAATCTCTGAGAAGCATGCTAGGCTATTTTTTTCCGCTAATACATTATTGAGTGCTATAATGTCCTGTTTAAGTTCGTCAATACTACCTCTATATCATTTGTACCTGCATGTACTATGAACAACTGATTTTCACCAACTCCTTTCAATATGTTTTTTACAGTAGTAGTGATGTCGGATACACGAGCATCTCGCAAACTAGAGCAGGTACGGTTGAATTTGTCCACGTTACATATAGGGCGATCCAGATGTTTAATAATTGAGTCACCAAGAACAAAAATTTGTTTAGATAATGGGTGAGAATCCATATTGCTAGTAGTAGATGGTAAAATAACTGAATCGTGATTTTGGTCTTTTGTTCGGGATTTATTTTGTTTAGGTGTGGGGATCACAGTATAGTTATTCTCTCTCCTATGGGGTGAACTACTGACTAAGAGGTCACCGCAGGTGATACTGATGGTGACATCATGGGATGGAACATTTATGTCCTGTTTGAGGGCATCATATTTATTAAATAAGGGTAGGGGTGGAACATTGCATCCAATTTGTCCCCCCTTACGTTTTGATTTGCCCTTGGGTACCACTGCCCAACTGTCGGAGTCCTCTTGAAATACAGCAGGAGTAGAGGATGCAATTACATTGGTACTTGTAACAGTTGCTGTCTCGTCAGCTGATGGGGGATTTAAAGATAAAGACTGACCCAACATGGAGTCAATATAGTCCTCCAATGCTTCAATCTCAGGACCAACTGTTGTGGAAGCCAATAAACGGTTGATTTCTTCATAGAGGGTTTCTACCATTAAGCATTTATTACATACAAAGTTAGTAATCTGGGGACCAGCAGCATACATAGGGCATGACAGGCAATAGTTGTTTGGAGCCTCCATGTTAACACCTCAGGCAGAACACCAGGTTATGTAACTCTTACAACAGCAACAATTAGTTTACTTACAGTGTCGGGGCCCTGGTCCCTGCTGTCCCGGCGGACACGGCAGACACGCACAACACATGTGTCTCTGCGCGGATCTCCACGTCAAAGGTGTTCTGCTCACTGCAGGGCGAAGTGAAGCGAGTGATGACCGAAGTACAACTAGGGGTCACAGGGTCCTCGCGGCGTGCAGTACCGAGCCAAACCTTGTAAATGTGAATACAGCAAAGCAGCCAATGAGTTCACACAAGTTAACACTACTGAAGTTGAGCACAAACGTTTTTAGCTAGAGAAAAGCCCACTATAGCTGGTTACAGGACAGTTTACAGTTGTCCTGGTTAACAGCTCTCTTCCTGTTTCCTGCCTCGTCAGCAGTGAAGCAGAGCTCACATAGTTTTAACTGAAAACACTGAAAATGAAAGGGTAATCCTACCAGGCACAGTCTGGGACCTGTGCAACCTTGCAGGCAGTAGTTTTAGTGATGAGCTCGCTGCAGGGGCGAGCTTTTAAAGCGAGTGACGACCCAGAAGTACAACTAGGGGTCACAGGGTCCTCGCGGCGTGCAGTACCGAGCCAAACCTTGTAAATGTCAATATAGCAAAGTCGCACAGACTCGCCCTAGAAACACAGATAAAGGCCCTAGAAGAATTGCAATGTATCAGACACTGTAAATCCCGATCCCGGGAACTTACTTCTCTGAAGAAAGAGTTAAATAATATTCTGGATTATGCCATAGAACAGAAATTAATATTTTTATGACACAAATACTATGATGGGGGACCCAAATCTATGAGATTAATTGCAGGCCAATTACGGGCCCAGAGAGTTAAATCCTCTATTCTGAAAGTAAGGCACCCTGCTACCGGTGATCTTAAAAATAATATCTCCAATATCTCCGAGGACTTTCTTCATCATTATTCTACACTTTATTCAGAGAAAACTACCCCCTCTGATGAGAGAATTCAAGAATTCTTGGCTCTCCTAGATCTTCCTACTTTAAGTCAAAAGCAGGGCACTCAACTGATAGCCCCCGTTTCCACCAAGGAGATAACAACAACAATTGGAAGTTTAAAAACAGGCAAATGCCCAGGATCTGATGGTCTACCAGGGGAGTTTTATAAAATCTTCACCAAGACTCTTGCTCCACTACTCAGTCGGGTGTTTTCCTTTGTGAATACAGAGGAAGCAAGGACTTCCCCCATCGTGGAATGAGGCCATAGTCTGGGTGATACCAAAACCGGGGAACGATCCCACATATTGTTCATTACACCGACCCATATCAATACTAAACACGGATTATAATATTTTTGCCTCAATACTGGCAAAGAGGCTTGTTCAGTTTGCCCCATCTACAATAAACATGGATCAATGTGGTTTTATCCCTGGACGTCAGGCCGAGGACAATGTTAGGCGTACAGTATATATTATTGAACACATTCACACTCACAAAACTCCCACTGTTTTGCTTGGACTAGATGCTGAAAAAGCCTTTGATATGGTGTCATGGAAATTCTTGACAGGGGTATTGTTAAAATGTGGCTTTCCACATCAATTTTTAGATACAATCTTTAAATTCTACAGGAATCCTACTGGATACATTAGAACGAATGGTCATATATCTGAGAAATTTTCCTTATATAGAGGAACCAGGCAGGGCTGTCCCCTTTCCCCGCTCCTATCTGCCTATTATATTGAACCCTTGGCCCAATATTTACGTCAAGCCCCTGACATTAAGGGTGTTAAAATGACAGATGTAGAACAAAAGTTGGCTCTTTGCGCTGATGATATACTAGTGTACCTAACCAACCCAGATACCTCCTTAGTGGCCCTTTTCCAAAAAGTACAGGAATTTTCTAATCTTTCAGGACTTACATTAAATATTACTAAATCTGAAGCCCTAACGTCTGACTATAACCCCTCACCCACTTTCAAAAAACAATATCCAATCAGATGGGATAATACCAGTATAAAATAATTAGGTATACAGATTACCAAAGACCCAGACTTACTTTTTTCCCATAATTACCATCCCCTGCTAGCAAACATTAAACAGGACCTGAGGAGATGGGATCTTTTGCCATCCTCCTACACCAGGACACTGTCCCTCAAGATCTATGCATTACCAAGATTCTTATATATGTTTCAGTGCGTTCCATGTGCCATATCCTCTAAAGAACTTCTTTCCTGGCAAAAAACCTTGAACACATTCCAATGGAACCAGAGGAGGCCACAGCCTGGCCTCTCCAAGTTAATCTTGCCCAAGGAGTTAGGGGAAGTAGCCCTTCCCTCACTCCAAAATTACTGGATTTCAGCCCAGATGCGTTTGGCATTGTTATGGGGAACTAAAACATACCATGCAATTTGGAAGCAAATAGATCTAACCAGACCAACCCCTACACCACTCCCAGCTTGCTTATTTTCCTTGCCCCACCTTAAGAAGGTTATGCAGGTAATTCCGCGCCGGCGACTACAGCCATCCTAAAGGGTTGGCAGTTGGGAACGAAATATAAAACCTTCCAACAGCCACTTTGGAAGTATAATTGGTTTGTGCTGACCCACCCATTCGATACACCAGTGCAAAACCTGTGGTATAAAAATCAGATCAAAAAGGGTTAGAGGCACTACGGCAGCTGTTAAAAGGGAATGAGATTATGGACTTTGCGGAAGCTCAGAGGACATACGCCTGGATGGAAAAAGATAGACTATATTATTATCAGATTAAAGATAACATACAAGTACAAATTAGAATAAATGAGAGGAGCGCCCAATTAAGGGAGGGCAATACTCCATTCAGGCAAATATGGTCCTCGCTTCAGGGGGAAAAGGCAATATCTATAATATACAAGGCCCTTATACAACAAACACTGCATTCAATGACACCGGTGCAAACTAGATGGGAGCATGAGTTAGTACAACCAATACCTAGTAAGGACTGGTAGAAGATATGGAGGAGCACGTGGACCACCACCTCCTCCCCTATTTGGAGGGAATTTATGTGGAAGGTTAGGGCAAGGTTTTTTCTAGTTCCTTCAGTAGTTGCTTTACAAAACCCAGGAACTACATCCCAGTGTTGGAGGGAGTGTGGGGAGACAAGGGCATTACATAAGCATATTTTCCTTGATTGCCCCAAATTATCAGCCTTTTTGGCTTCAGATATCACACCATATGAAGTTGATATTGGACAACCAGGGCACACTCAAGGGGATTAATTTAATACTGGGAGTCCCACCTATGGAGGCCAAAGAAAAAGCTAGGTTATACCTCTGGTCAATATTCCTAGGCTCAGCCTATAAATCTATCACTAACAAGTGGCTTCAGACAACCCCCCCACCGATATCTGATTGCACAGCTTTAATGCTAAATATTCTGCACAATGAACAGATTTCTCTTGGTCTCCAAGATAAGATGGAAACCTACATCACAAGATGGTCACGGTGGGAACTTTACCAAGACCAAGTACAGTAGTATATCGGAGACCAAGCTAAGTAAATGAATTGTTACTTTTTTTTTTTTGGCCTCCCCATTAAATTTAGTTGTGAGAAATACATAGGTGTCTGATTAACGAGTCTAAACACTGAAGTACTTGAGGGAAGGTCGTACTTATACTGTTGGTAATCTGGAAGTTTTGTCTAGAACTTAAGGAATGAATTTCCATAAAATTGCAAGAGATGCTCAAGATCCAGTATTATTGTCCTGCATTAAATGCCCGAGTTATCATGTTGATGTTTTTTATGTATTAGAAAGGCTGTATGTTGGAACAGCCAATATTCGTATTTGTATAAAGTCTGATACATCAAATATGGATGTAAGAAAAAACAGGTTACTCACCTGTAACAGTAGTTCTAGGAGTGGTATATGTTGTTCATCCACATTCTTTGGCATGTCCCTTTCCCCTTTAAATCTGGCCAGAAGCCTTCAAGCTGGCTCCTCCCATCCACCTGTGTGGTAAATACTTCGGCTCCGCCCCATGACGCCAGATCTTAGCCCGCTGGAAGCAAGGTGATGCGCCTAAAGCCGGGGAGGTCGGGTGGGTGCATGTGGATGAACAACAAATACCACTCCTAGAACTACTGTTACAGGTGAGTAACCTGTTTTTCTAGGAGCGTGGATATGTTGTTCATGCACACTCTTTGGCAGACTCCTAGCAGTTCTCTGGGAGGAGAGAGGCAAGGCACACACCCCCTACTTAGGAAACAGAGATTGGAGAACCGAGGCCCCAATACCAGCATCCCGACGTGGCTCAAGGTCGATGTGGTAATGGGCAATGAAGGTGTTTGCTGACTTCCAGGTAGCAGCCCGACAGAGTTCCTGGATAGGGATGTCCCTGGAAGCAGCCACCGATGCAGCAGTATGGCGGGTAGAATGAGCTCTTATCCCTCTGGGAGGCTCCTTGCCCGCCAACTCACAGCACAGACCTATGCATGATGTAATCCATCTTGCAATGGTCCGTTTGGCTGCAGGTCTGCCAGAAGCAGCTTCAGCGTAGGTGACAAACAGCAGGCGAACCTCTCCCCGGCACCTCGACCTCCTTTGCGGGGCTGTTGGGGACCCTGCTTGGGCATAGGGTGCCAAGCTTGAGCCTGCTGTTGCTGCTGGTGCTGCTGACCTCCCTGGAAGGAAGGCTGTCTAACCGCAGGAGAAGAGTGCCGAAAAGGCTTCTCCTTGCACTTCTGCTGGTTCTTGCCCGAAGAACCCTTTGCAGAAGTGGCATCCAAGGTGGCATTGGACTGCTCTATGCACTGGAGGTGACCTGCCATTCCCGGACCGAAGAGATCGGTGCCAAGGAAGGGCACGTCAGCTAACTTGTGCTGAATATCCACTGGGAAAGAGGATAACCTCAACCAGGCCCTGCAGCGAGTGGCCACTGCGGCAGCTAGTGAGCGGGCACAGGAATCTCCAATATCCAAGGCCATCTGGAGCTGCTGTTTTGCAACAGCATGGCCCTGGTGATGGACCTGCTTAACTGTGGTCTGCATGTCCGCTGGGAGATGAGGGAGGACTTCATCTAGTGACCCCAAGAGGGCTTGAGAGAGGTGTGCCATGATCACTGCCGAGCTGGCCTGATGAAGACCCAAGGATGAGGCCGCATACACCTTCCGGGCAGAATGGTCCATATTCTTGGACTCCTTGTCCGGAAAGAGGTCAGTATCCACTGAGCTACCCATGTGTCTAAACACAGAGGCAGTCACAAGGCTCTCAGCCGAGTTATGCTCTGTGAAACCCGCCAAGGACACCATGGGTGCAGTGTACTTGCAGCCTGGTAGATGGAGCCAGGCACGAGGCTGGGTTGGCTAGCAAGGGTTTTGGCTACAATGGGTTTCCACTGCATCTCTGTGATAACTGTGAGGATATTCCGCCTTCTTTTGGACAGGCTCCAAGGGCATACCGGTTGACTCTAAAATTAGGCGGAGGATGCCCTGGAAAGAGGAAGGACCTTCCTCCAAGCCTGTCACTGACAACTCATCATCGGGGTGTGAGTGTAGACCAGTGGTATCCGAGTCCAAAGAGTCAGGATACAAGGGTCTCCCGCCTATGTCCTCTTCAATACGCCAAGGGCGATCGGGGAAAACAGTGATGGACAGATGACGGGGCAGGCCTGTATCTGTCCGGTCCTCTTTTGAGGGAGCCCCTCCATGAGGCTGCTTAGGCAGTGGCTCCACCAAAATTGGTGGGGAGACTGGAACAGGCCAAACAGGAATGCATGCCGGTCCTACCGGAGGAAGAACCGGAGTCTTCGGTTCCGGAAGGGTCGGCGTCTGCCTAAGAGGCTGGGGCCAAGTAATGGCCAGTGTAGCCGACAGAGCTGGCTTATGACTGGTCAGAATTAGCTGTTGCCACATAAGGTCCTCATAACACCAACGGAGCTTCCGTCAAAGTCTCTCCTCGTCCGAGGAGGATGAGGATCGGTGGCGACACCTCTTCCGAGAGTGTTTGTGACCTATTTTCGTTTTTTCAACCGAAGGGGTCCTAGTCCTCGATCGAGACTGATGGGGTCGGCTTGTTCGACGGAGAGAGGCCGGAGTCGGTGAAAACTGAGGTTCCGGCTAATGTCCCTCAATCAGGATACCCAAGAGCTGGGTTTCCTCGTCGGGGAAGGAAAGGATAGGTGTCCTCTCCAATGAGTCATCGACCAGGGTCGGCAACAACAGCTCGATCGGGTCGAGAGATATCTCAGCCAGTTCGGCTGTTTCCTCAGCCTCGGTGCCTTGGCCTGACGGAAGGTCCAAGAAGCCGGCAGCCGAAGAAGCAATTTTGACTGAGGACAAGACCGCAAGGTCCTGGGATTCAGACATCACTCGGTCCCAGGAATGTCTTCTTCGAGAAGAAGGCTTAGGGTCCTTGTCCCATTTTCTAGGGCAGGAGGAGTGCATGCCCGAGGGCGCCTCACCCCTGGTGGAGAGAGACTGGCACAGCTCCCAAAAGGATCCTGTGAAGGTAGTGCCAAGGTTTAGTGGCACGAAAAAATCTCAGCTGGCCGAGGCTTGGGCAGCTTCTTCTTCAAATGCCGCCATCTGGTCGAACTGCTCGGCGGATCCCCCGGCCGCGGAAACCGCCCACCTTGCCTCCTTTGATTTCACCAGTGGATTGGGAAGCTCCAGTCTCCCCAGCTTAAGGCGTGCCTTGCGGTTGTCCAGAACATTAGGATGGAAGGCCAAGCAGATGGTGCCTGAAGAGGTGTCATGTATGACAGCCAAACAATAAACACATGAGGTGGCGATCGGTGCGCGACATTTTCTGTCCGCAGGGACACCGGCGAAAACTGGGGGACGACTTGTCCTCCATGTCCGATGCACTCAGATCGGAATCGTAAACTCGTACGAGTTTCAAAGAAAGCGATTGCGGTGAAAAACGTCGATTAGTATCCAGGGCCTACGATACTGCGGAAGTAGCACGAGAGAACCAGAATCTTCCAGCAGAAAGGAAGATCTGGCATCATGGGGCGGACCCGAGCTATTTACCACCCAGGTGGGTGGGAGGCGCCATCTTGAAGACTTATGGCCAGATTTAAAGGGGAAAGGGACATGCCAAAGAGTGTGGATGAACAACATATCCACACTCCTAGAACTATGGTTTTAAATAAAGGAAGTATGAAAAAAAAAAGAAGTGCTCCCTGCCAGCCAAGGCATAACGTCGCTGAAGTTGTTCAGATGGAAGAACCCTGTTGTGATCTAAGAATTAGTAAATGTGCGTAAAGCCGGGTGGCACCATCTGACAAATGTTGGGTCAAATTGGGTAGGTAGAAAGTCTAAATCAGATGTGGGCTCCAACATTTTGACCCTAAATTTTCAAACAGTCTTTTTATGACCTCATGTTATGATCAAGACAGATGGAATGTTTTAAATCCCATCTGAAAGACGATTTGTGAAGCATCTGCAAGAACATATTTCAGAGGGGATTTGAAAAATGACACCTATCATGTTCATGAGGGGGAGTAGACAAGGGATATGTTGAAAATTTGAAGCCAAAATCTGCAACAATAAAGTTATGAGTAAATGCTGGGAAATTCAGCTTTCTTTACAACTTAGTTGTTTTTTTTTTTGTTTTTTTTTCACATTTTGATCCCAAATTTTCAACTCCATATTATGATCAAGGCAAGTGGAATTTTAAATCCTATCCAAATGATGATTTTATAGAGTGACTATCAAAACACGTTTCAGAGGGGATTTGAAAAATGACACCTGTCATGTTCATAAGGTGGGGTAACAAGGGGACTATGTAGCAAATTTGGGGTCAAAATCTGCAAAAATTATGTTTTGGAGTGATTGAAATAGTTCACCTACCTAGGGCTATGTTGAAAATTTCATGCAAAAAAGGTACTGTTTGTACAAACTGTATACATATTTTAAGCTGTATAATGCACCTTATGTAAAGTTGGTGGTGTATTCACCCCGGGTCGCCCCTGAAAAAGGGACCTTTGGTCTCAGTGGGCTTACCTGGTTAACAAAATCCAAATAAATAAATAAATAATAAAATAAAAATAAATAATAAAAAAAATGCCAAAGTTAAGAACAGAAGTTCAAACCACATTAAAAAGCCATTAACTAAACTTACCTTGTTTCAGTCATTTCCCATTCGGTGTTGGAAGCAGCAGGATGTGCTGATCATCGAGGACCCAGTAGTTAGGTGAGGGGTGTTACCAGGTGCTATGGGGGCGGAGGATTAGAGCAGCAGACATCGATAATAGACCACCACGATGAGGGTGGTTTCTTTTTCAGGTATTGGTACTTGGCTGACAGGCACCCCAGTGTCGCAGCATGTTTGTGGAGGGGAAGTGTTAGCATCAGGAGGGCACCCTGGTGTTGGACTGTAGGGGGGGTTAAAACAGTGTCAAACAGTGGGGGGGTAGACAAATGCTGGGAAGGAGGGGGGATACCGGTGGCAGGGGTGAATGAGCACTGGCTGCCGGTTACATTTTAGAAGTTGGATCGGACAGGAGGGGAGACTGGTGATCATGCCCTTGCAAAAACTTCATTTGATAGGAGCGGCTTTGTCTTTTCATAGGTAAGAAGTTTCTATCCATCAGCAACTGGAACAGCATCATCACCAGCCTTTTCTCAATAAGCTGCCCATAGCCTAACCTCCGCAAAACTCAACTCCACTGGCCCCACAACACTCACACCGACAAAAGCAATGCGCATGCACAAACAAACGTGAAAATTTAACACTGCAATGGAGCAACTCCCATACAGGGAGTGCTGCTCTTGAGGTTTACAGTAGCTTGGTACTAGTGTGTCCTCTGGATCCTTTGTGGAAACTCCAAGGTCCCAGCATACTGTAGCATTCTTCAGCAACCCTTCCAATCACCCACTTTAGTTCAACGCAGTATGGAGAATGAGCTGCAACACAATTTCATTCTGTATAGTGCCTTACACACCAGGGCATTAAATAACTAAAAAAACAGATAAGCAGTTTTGCTTAGTAAATTGCTAATCAGTTTTGACAATGCTTAGCAGTTGTCAGTGAATGAATGGCACAATTAAAAATGTTCAAAATACGCACATTCAGCTTTACTGATATTGTGTGCCGCGCCATAAACATACATTAGAATTTGTTTTCAGGCTGTTGCTGTTCAGCTGAGAACATGATTAGCATTACCCCAATTTGGGTAGCATTTTGCTATTCTATATCAGTTATTTAATACCCTGCATACTTAAGCAGCATATAACACTCCACAGTGTGACCTACAGAACAGCAGTCAATAAATAAGTGAACACAAGACTGAGAGAAATAAAATGGCAAGCGAGAAAGAACATGGCAGAAAGGGGATAAGAGTGGAGCAGGGGGAGGGGTGTTTAAAATACTATATAAAACTCATAATACTTTTAATGGAAGAATGATAAAAGGTAGTCTCCTGTTCTGTGGTTTAATTTAAAAAAAAATATGACTTTCATTACACAAAACCAAAAAAAACAACTAAAATGTGTCACACAGCAGGTCAGAGAATACAAGTTGAAACCATATGACCAAAAAGTACCACAATTCTGTGTATCACAGCATCAGTAACTGACTGGATTACAAAACACTGTGTATTGACCACCTGAGGGCTTTGTGTCTAGGTAGAAAGGAGCAGACTCAATGGACTCTGAGCCCATTTTCTGCCCATATAATGTCTACATTTCTTTGACTTATTAAACAGGGAGTGCTGCAGTAGAAGCATGCAGCAATATCATGTTCAAACACCACAGCTACTGCTCTTTTAAACCTGCTTACTTCTTGCACCCCCAGGAATAAATACTTCGACGTATTAGAAACAATTTACAATGCCTGTTAGGGTGAGTTATATATGACTCCTCTAAAACTGTCTGGAATTATGTTAAACGGGCCCTGGACTTCATTTGTAGAAAGAGATTCAGTTCAGATTACTAAAGGCGGTCTGTCTATTCATTTCCATTTAATTACCTTGTAATCAATATTACACTAGCACTCCCAGGGAAACAAATCACTGTACAGTACCTTTAATAACACACACCCAACCTGCCTGCACGCAGCATGAAACAGAAGACAAGCCAAGGCCTAACACAATAAACCATTAAAGTTAGCATTATTTCTTCACAGTAATACAATTTTTGTACGTGACATGAATGCCAAATTCCTAACAGCCAAGCACCATAGTCCCCAAATAACAGAAAAGTAGTACTTTAAAATAAAATGCTAGGCCATAATGCAGTGAGTCACTGGGGTCCCCAGATGACCGAGTAACCTCAAATGGTAATTAATATTAGCAGATGGATGACCTTGTCCTTGTGGAAGATAAGATATGGAGATTATACCTAGAGCGCCTGGAGTTCCCTGATCCTTCTTGTTAATGTGATGACCATCAAAAAGGTCATCTTCCATGACAGGTGTAGCATCTCACATCTGTGCACAGGTTCAAATGGTTTGTCCATGGGCACAGCCAGCACCAGCAGTAGGTACTATGGTGGTTGTGCTGATGGTTCACACACTGGAGGGGACAGGTGGTCAAGGCCTTTAAAAAAGCACCATCCCACCTTCTCCTGGACCATCTTCAGCATACCAGCCTGCAACTAGTATGCAGAAATGGCTGCCAGGTGATCTTGACGGTCATCACTCACAGTCCCAGCTGGGAGAAGGACCAGAGGTACTCAAGGATACTAGCCACAAGGCAGACAAGGGGATCAAGCTCCTTGCCATGACACTAAATGGAAAGTCTTTTCCATTTAAAAGGCACTGCACCAGTGAATTGGCTACTTTTGGGAAGCCTCCACATCATGCAGCACAATGTCTGAAAGACCCAGAGCCTGGAACTCTAGTCGCTCAGGAACCAGGATATGAGGTAAAATGACTGAATGTCCGGGTACAAGACTGTCGCCTGTTGTCCAGTCAGCAGGTTGGGAAAAAGAGGTAAACCACCACGGATGCCTGCTGCTGAGTCTGAAGAGATCCAAGTATCAGAACTGCCGTGGCCACTCTGGAGCTATCAGGATCACCCGCACCTTGTCTTTCTGGGCCTTGAACACTACCTTGTGAATCAAGGGAAAAGAGAAAAGGTGTAAATGGGCCAGCCTGCCGGTGCAGCAGTAAGAATTACCGCTGCAACACGGGAGACCCAGGTTCAGGAACAGACTTGGGATGCCCATGGCCCAGCTGGGGGAAGGGATGGATTGAGGGGCCATAGCACGCTCCTCCACCACTGTGGGGGGGAGTGGGGTAGAATGACTGGTCCGGTGCTCCCAGGTGACCATGGGACGCATTGTTACCAGAGCACCAGCGAGTGCTGCTTCTAGGGGGGAGCATGTCAGACACATGGTGCGGTTGTGTTGTGACGCCTAATTGACATGCCCCCTATAAGAAAAACCACCAGAAAAAAATTTGCCTTCAGTGTGCCCAATGAAGCCCCGCACGTGGCGGATCTGGGTCATCAGCACATCCATTACCAAGCACCAATGCGGTCACGCCAGGAGACTCTGGAGGCTCCACCCTGGGGATGGTAATCCAGGGGGCACTGTGTACAGATTATTCCGGGTCCGTCATCGGAGATGGGGAGGTTGATGGGGAATTGCCACTGGAAGTTACCAAGCATAGCAAGCAAAAAAAAAAGGAAAAAAAAAGGTGTACATGAGGCCTGGGGTCCAGGACTTCGAGAAGGCTTCCCCTATCAGTGTCCCAGACTGTGGGTGCAGGCACAAAACAGCCTTAGTTTTGTGTTCTCCCAGGAGGCAAACAGGTCCACCAGAGCTGTACCCCACCAGGAGAACAGGTGGTTCACCACCTCCTGATTCAGGCACCACTCATTGATGTCTCTCCCACCCAGCTGAGAGCCTCTGCCAGCTGAATGTCTGTGACATATATCTCCAGGAGATCTGTACCCAAGCTGCACATGAGGGTCCAGGTATGGAGGGCCTTCTGACACAAAGGAATGGAGTGTGTGCTGCCCTGCCTGTTCAGGTAGAACATGACCATGGTATTGTCTGTCTGGATTTGCACGACATGATCCCTGAAAAGAGGAGCAAATTCCATCAGAGCAAGATGCACTGTACAGAGCTCCAGCAGGCTGATGTGGTGAGACTCCCTGGGAGACCAGAACCTGTGTGTTCTGCGGTCCCCCAGGTGTGCTCCTAACCCCACCAGAGACCTGTCCATCGTAAGCATGACATTCGGATCTGGGCGGACGAATGGGACTCCTTCCTCCAGATGTTCTTGTGTCAGCCACCACTGGATGGCATCCCACATTGACTGGGCCACTGTATCTGAATGGCCTGACTGGCCTAGGCACTGAGACCACTGATGGCCCAACTTCCACTGCAGGTAGCGCATCCACCAGTGGGCCCACCAGACCATGATGGTGCAGGCAGGCCATGTACCCCAGCAGTCATTGGAAGTCCCAGGAAGGGCGCAAGAGCCCAACCAGAAATGATCAGGCAATGGAGGTAAGAGTCAGTGCCCAGTCCACAGGGAGGCAGGCCTCGGCCTACAGGGAGTCTAGCTCTGCCTCGATGAACTGAATCACCTGTGAGGGGATCAGCTCAGACTTACCTGGTTGACCAACTGGCCCAAGTCTCCGCATGTCTGGAGGGCCCGATCCCTGGACTGCTCCACCGCCTCCTTGGCCAGCCCTGCTATCAGCTGGTCATTCAGGTTGGGATACACCATGATGCCTTTGTGCCTCAGGCAGGCTGCCACCACTGCCATGCACTTGGTGAAGACCCTGGGTGTGGATGAGAGGCCAAAGGGCATGACCAGGAACTGATTCAAAACCCTTTCTTCATAGAACCGAAGGTACTGCCAGTGGGATTGATGGACTGGGAAGTGGAATAAGTGTCCTGAAGGTCCAGGGAAGCAGAACCACATGCCCTGCTCCAAGGATGGTATGATCTGGTTCAGGGTTACCATCTGGAACTTGCACCCCATGTGTACTAATTGAGACTGTGTAGATCCAGTAATGATGCGCCATCCCTCCATCCATTTTGGGATCAGGAAGTATCTGGAGATGTACCCCTGACTTGCAGGGCATTTGGGACACAGGCTATAGCCCCTTTTGCAAGGAGCTGAGTGACATCCTCCCTTAGGGCAGACAATGTCCTGCAACACTAAGGACTCCTGAGGAGCATGGGATCAGCAAGGCAGAAGAGCCTCAAAATCGAGAGGTCGCCCTCTGCCCACCACCTCTAGTACCCACTTGTCTGTGTTAATGAAGGTCAGTGTGGTCAGAGGTGGTGAAGCTGACGCCCCCATAGGAAACTGGGTGAGGGAGTTGACAGGCAGGAGGTTGACACCCCCCCAACCCATTACTGTGTATATTTGGAAGGGGAACCAGATGCTGGGGCCAAAGCAGTACCCCTTTCCACAACCCCAACTCTGTTTTGGCCCCTGGCCAGAGAACTTGGCCTTGGGGCACCAGACTTGGTACTGCCACTGCTGGGTCTGCTTCTGCTGTGGCTGAAATGACCAAAACTGAAAGGGCTTTTTCCTGGGGTTTCTGAGCCTACAGGTCCTTCCAAGACAAAGCCTCATAGCCAGGGTGGCAACGGACTTCTCAGTTCTAGTGAGATATCCTTCCACCCCAGGCCAAAGAGGTTGATGCCCAGGAAAGGGACACTGGCCAGCTCATGCGGACTGTCCGCCATGAAGATGGAGATTCTCAGCCAGACCATGTGACACACTGAGACAGCTGCTACCATGGCACAGGTGGAGGGGGTCATCCATGTCTATGTCCATCTGGGACTGTGTTTAGCCAACGCTTGACCCTAGTCTCTGACCAACTTCACCAGCAGCTTCTTGTCAGCAGGGAGGTGAGGCAGGATATCACATAGCACTACCAACAGGAAATGTCAAAATCTGGCCCTCATCACAGCTTAACTCCCCTGACAGAGACCAAGAGGGGGGTGGCATCTTAGTTGAATGATCAAGCTTCTTTGACTCCTTGTCCGGGGGCCAGTCCACATCCACTTGGTTTCCAAACTTAAGGAAAACCGAGTCTGTGAATAGATCCTCGGTCGACAGGTGGTCTGAGAATCCAGAAAGGGATACAAAAGGGAGCACATACTCTTGGACCATACAAGTGAAGAGTGCCCGGGCAGGATGCTGGATGCTGTTAGAGCTTGTTCCAATATGGCTTCAGCTATGAGAAAGGCAACCCCTTGGGATTTATCCCTATCGAGGATGTCTGTCAAAGGCTACTCGGCCCTTTCTGAACAGGCTCCAGAGGAACAGACACAGATTCCAATATGAGTTGGTGTACAGCCACAAATGACACCAGCTCAAGGTCGGTGGTCAGTTCCTCAATCTATACACCATCAAAGGTATGCGTCGTTGAAGACATGGATAAGCCATCCAAGTCATGCAGGGACTCTTCAAAAATGTCTCTTGACCATTTGTCGCTATGGACCACCCTAGTTTCTTCTGCCAGGATGTGGCTCCACCCCCAAGGGTGGTAAGACAGATGCTGGAGTCATCTATCAAGGATGGACCAGTGAGGGCATGACTGGCACCTGCCAGTCGTCCACAGGAGTCAGGGGTAGAGCCCCACCCTGCCCCACAATGGTCCATTGCTGGCATAGGAGTTCCTCGTAGCATTGCTGCACCCACAAAGAGGTCAAATAACATCAAGGGTAATGCCCCCCCAAGTCGAGCAAGATCATGGGTGGCGCCTCAACTAAGAGCTCAACCTCGACCATCTACCAGAGGGCCGAGAAGAGAAGTCACTGGGGGTTCATCGTAGACCACATGTCAAGGAGCACAGAGAAGCACTGGCTTTGGTGGCATGACCACCAGTAGAGGATGTGCCAGAGTGGAGCCAGTCAGGGACATCGACCAGTCCACATCTTCTTGGATGAGGACTGGGAAAACTGAGGTCTTGGAGATCGACTTCATGTTGATCCCCTCTAACAACTAGTTGATAGGGTCAAGAAAAATTTCTACCACCTGATCAGCTGGTGTCCAGGTCAACAACCCAGTCAGGGGCACTGTGGAGCTGTTAACCCAGCCATTGACCACAGAAAGTTTGACCCAAGTTAAGCACTCGTCTTGCATCAGGTGGTTGGGTGAGGACCTCAATTTTTCTTGGTCCCATAACTGGCGTTGGCGTGTCACATGTGGTGTTTCTTACTGTCTCCCCATAGGCCTGGAGGGCCAGACACATCTCCCAAAAATCTTCAGTGAAGGATGCTCTGACGCTGGCCCCAGCCAGAAGCAGCACTGAGGCCGACAAGGTGTCCACCGCAGTAGAAGCCATGGCTCTTCCCTTGCTGCAAGTTGATCTTCTGACTTCACCACAGCGGAGGCCTTTTTGCGACCTTTCAGCTGGAGCTTCGAATCCCTGGCAGCCATCCAAGGAGGATCTGGGCTGCACATTCTTCCAATGAAGAAGAAAGCTTCATGTAATAAAGGCCACAGCCACAAACATTGTGTGCAGCCCCAAGACAGTAGAGGCAAGACACATGTGGGTCCATCCGCAACACCTTCTGTTAGCATGTGACACAGAACTGGAAGATCAGAGCAGGCTTTGCTTCCTCAGATTTCATCTTCCATCAAGAAAGCAAGAGCACCAGGCCAGTGGCACTGAGGGCTGAGGTGCTGGATGTCTTACCTTGTGCTGCGCCAGTGACCTGGATTCGGGAACGGACTTGGGAGCTGGGGGTCGGCAGGGGGAAGGAGAGGATTGAGCATCTGTAGGACTGCTCGCCTCTCCTGGTGTGGATTGCAGGGAAGCATCACTCAGCAACTGCCCCCGGTGGAGACTGGGGGCACTGCATGAGCAGCACAATGGGGAACTACAGGAAACCAGAAAACAACCCCACGATCCGCCGGATGACGGCTGCCGGTCTCCGACGCCACCGAAGCCCTCGAGGGAACCATGTCCACCTCAGCAGTACCCCGGGCCAAATAGAGAATGGGGTGGCAACCCCCACCGGTGCTTTCCCCCTCGGAGGAGAGGGGCCCATCCAGCGAAGGGTTATGCCAGGTTACCTCAGGGATGGCTGCAATGTGAGGACGGAGGGCTCGAGTGAGGGTAGTAGGAGGTAAGTCGGGACCATGGCGGCCTGAAGGAGTGGTGGGTACTGGAGCACTTAGGGGGGATAAACAAATCAGGGAAGAAAAGAAAAAAAGAGAGCAAGGGACAGAGAAGAAGTTGAGAAAAATCAAAGTTACTAAAGAAAAAAACAAATGCAACTGCCAATTGTGCATTAGTTAGCAGACAACATTGCAGATCAGCGAAGGAAGAGACCAAACTCTTCAAGAATAAAGGAAGATCTGATGTCAAGAGCCGTAGGATATACCACCTAAGTGTTGGGAGAAGCTCAGCTTAAAGACACTCTGATGAATCAGCACTTTCCAGTGGAACTGCCTATGTGTGGATAGTGAACTAAATCCAAGCCCCAAGAAATTATTTTGTCATAGCTATCAATGAGTGAGTGGTGTGCCTTGCTATTTGCTCCTTGCAGCTGCCTGTAATGCTTTGCTAACTTTCTACTGGCTGCAAGGAGAACAGTGCAAAGGAGCCTGATGAGCAAGTGGGGAATCTCACATGAATGTGCAGCTGACCTAAGTGAACACTGAAGAAGTCCTCAGACTGTTTAGCTTAGCACCTCCCTCCCTTCACTGTGATGACAAGAATGACAATGAATGAGCTCAGAGAGAAAGTACTAATAAACTGTCAAGTCTCCATAACTTTGTAAATGGAAAGCTAACTTTTATTGTTTTCCCCTAAATTTTTACAACTGAGAGCTTTCTGTCTACTACATTGTCAGAAAGCAAAATAACAAAGAACATAGGCTGGCCTGGTGGTACCGAGGGCTTAGATGCTGGATGCCACACCTCACACCACATCGGTAACCTGGCTTCAGATGTGGACTCAAGTCATGAGGAATCAGCCAGGGAAGGAGAGGAATGAATGTCTGGAGGACTTCTATCCTCTCCCAGGTAGGGAGGGTTTCAGTGCCCAGCACTCGCTTAGCCCCTAGGATCGGCTAGAGGTGAGGCAGGCTGGGGATGATGGCAAAGGGGAAGAAAGCATCAGCTACTAACACACCAGGCACAGAAGCATGCATGGGAATGTCTGGGTGTCATTATATGTCACCTCTCCAGGGAGAAAGCAGAAAATGGAGATCCAAACTGCAGCTGATCCCGGCTGCCCAGTAGCCCTGCAACCCCTTGAATAACTGGGCCACGGTGCATTCCACATGAAAGCAGGTGCATCCGGTGTCTGGAGGGTAGCTTGGGCTCTGGGAAAAAGAGCACTAACTGCAAAAAAAAAAAAAAAAAAAACAAGGAACAGCAGAGTTGTGGCACCATTTGATGTGTGTAGGAGCTAGGAAGTATGTGTCCCAGCCTCTTGGAATAATGAAAAAATAGCTGAGCTACAGTAAATCTGAGCAGCCTGACCAAGGACTGGGGGAAGAAAAGCAGGAATCAGTTGCTGGAGCAAGAGGGGGCAGAGAGACACAATCTGCAAAATAACACTTCAGCCTATGTTTGTTTTTTTTTCTTAATTTATTGTGCTTTATCCCCTGCACTCAACCTGCCCTTTCAGCCACAGCCTCCCCTAGCCCCACCACCCACTCTTACTAGGACTTACCTCCAATATGACAGTGCGCCATGGTTTACCCCTGTAATGGAGCTTCCGGGGGTTCCCTAGGTCTGGAAGGAAAACTGCCAGTGCAAATAGTTATAAATTGGTCTCGGGGAAGAGTAATTTTTTCTTATCAGAAAACAGGCAAGAAAAAAAAAAAAAAAGACTTATTTTATGTCATGCTACATTCCATACAGTAGAAATACTAAATCCCCTCTTTCTTCTATTTAAAAATTAGCTATGGATATAAGAAACTTTGCTGTGTTTATAGCTATTTAAATTGAACTAAACCAAGTTTCTGTCCAACACAGCATAGAGTTAATCAGATTTATTTTTATGTAAGAGATTATGTATTTTTATGTAAGACAGTTAATTTAAAGGATGAATAATGATTTATTTATAGTCCTAGTACAAGCAACAGGAACATTGCTGCACACATCAGCACTATTGTAGTAGCTTGCATTATGATAGGTCAACGCCAAGCGACTGTGTCCATGCCCCCATTCCTGAAGCACAAAGAAGCACCGAGCCAATCAGGGGAAAGTTATAAAGTTATTATCATCATACCTGTATTTAGCCAAACAAAGATGAGGAGGAGTAGCAAAGCAGAGGGTGGAAAACCTATGTTAGTAGTATACTAACTTTGCTTTTTTCTCTTTTAGATATTTCCTGAAAAAGACTGAAGGTCAGAATGTCAATTTTAACTCTATTTTCAGCATGCATTTAATATTACCATTTTGTTTTGTTTTCAGACGCTGACGCAGCACCTTGTTTTTGTTCTTACATAGAGGGTGGAAAAGGTAAAACAAAATGGTTATATTAAATGCACACTGAAAATAGAAAAATAGAGCTAAAAATCTAAATTTCGACCTTAGGTCTTCTTCAGGAAATACCTAAAAGAAAAAAAAAACAAGGGTGGAAAAGGTGATGCTTAGGCCCTGGATAGTAAAACACTGCGCTCCCCAGGCACATCCACTCAGGCCGCAGTGAAGGGCTCAAATACTGCATGGGAGGATTGGGGCTGACTGCTGCACTGCTAGAATTCCTGGTGCCCAACAAAGCCTGTCAGGAGGAAAAAAAGACCGCCTCCCTCAACTACCCGATGGATCCAGAGCCCAACCCAGCCGGTCAGGGAATTAAAATAAAACTATACATCTCCCCCAACTATCTGATGGATCCAGTGCACAACCTGACCCATCAGGGAATAAATAAAACTGTCCCAGCCTCCTCCTTCCAACTTTCTAATGAGACCATGGTCCAAGCAGCCCATCAGAGGATTAGAAAGAAAATCTGCCCCCTTCCTCCAACTACCTGACGAGTCCGATGTCCAACTCAGACCATACGAAAATTATGGAGAGGGCTATATGTGAGTTTGGTGCTGGGTAGGGTGGCCTTAAACCACTGTGTACAGTGTGGAGTACATTACTGAACAGCCGTGCAACGGCGTTGAAGTCCTCCCTGTGGACCCTGTGCACAAAAATACCGTCCTCAAGTAATTATAACAGTGAGACTAGTTAAACAGTAAGGTCTTCTATAAAAAATAATACACAAAGTCAGACCAGTACTGTGGGCATCAGCCAAATCTTGTTATATATTGCCACAGCATATAGCTATCCCTTTTCTAATTATAAAAATGCAAACCCGGCACTATCCACTTTATCTAATAACTTTCAAAAAAATTGTGATAGCCGCCCATTTCAGGCCTGTCAAATTGTGGGGAAGTACCTTATTAAGCAAGTATAACTCTTGAAAGCCAGCCTAAAAAAATATGTTATTAGTCCAGTAAAAGGCATCACAGGCTGTAATGTCTTGGTCGTCTTTCAAAACTACAGTTAGTATATTAGCCATTTATAAGGCAATTCCACTGTTATACCAATTTTGTGTCACTAAATGTCCACCACTAAAATATTAAATGGCACTGGCTAAAAGCACCAGAGTTAGCCAAAGTAAATATTTAGATACGCACTCCCAGTTTTTCTATTTTCTGCATTATTTAAAGTTTGCTTGTCATGTCTCAAGACTGGAATGCTATTAATATTTCCTTCTGATGCCATCTGCACCCAACCTGATCTGTCCTGCATCCTGCAATGGCTAGTTTTGATTTCAATCAGCTAAATCAACACCACTCAGCGACTTGGGTTGCACGACTGCTGCTTCAGTAATTATCACCATAAGCTGTGACCTTTAGATATGCCACTCTCATCAGCAGTATGAGACAAGATCTTATCTATATTTTAACCTTACATTAGCCACTGTACCACATTATCAAAAATATGAAGCTGTTTGACTCTGCGCTGGACTTGTCATAAGTTCAGCAACTAGTAAACTAGAAACAGATAATTTGTCGGCAGAAAAAGAGGACTGCTTGGCCCACCCAGTCTGCCAAGATGTTTCCTGCCTGATCTACCTCTGCAGACCCAATCTGGTCTCCGGTGACCCTCCTGCCTACCTGCCTCTTCTGCCTCCCCGCCTCTTTTCTAATATACCCCATGTTTATCCTATGCATGCTTAAAGCCTCCCACTGTTTTTGTCTCCACTGCTTCCACTGCTATTCTGTTCCAGGCGTCTACCACCCTTTCAGTGAAGAAATACTTGCTCACCTTTTTCTTGAAATCCCCCCTGCCAGCTTCACTGTGTGCCCCCAGGTCCTGGTGCTCATTCTCATTTGAAAGAGACTCCCCCTGCGCCCTGTTCACCCCTATGAGATATTGGAGGTCTCTAACACGTCACCTCACGTTCTCCTCTCTTCATTAACAAAATGCTAGCCAGCTGGGCAGCACACAAAACTTGAACAACATCATTTTAACTCATCAGGTTTGAGGAACTTGCACTGGATGCCCATCAGAAGGTGTGTCTGCTTTAAAATACTATGGCTTGCCTTTGAGCTCTACATAGCCTGGGTACACTTTCCTTGCATTGTAGATTTGTTGGTATCTTATGTCCTAGAGCACTGTGGCCAAGCTAAAGTCGGTGGGTGAAAGAGCATTCTCTGTGACTACTCCACAAGAGACCAGCAAAGCTAACAGCAGAATTTATTTCTTTTTGTGCTTTCTGCTTTCTCCCTTCCCTGGCCCTGGTCAGCATTCCTCGTCCGGCCGCCATCCCTAGCCTCCATTCCCTTCAGGCCCTCACCCTTGCAGCCCCCACAACTTACACCCCCCTCCAATGGCAGGGCTACCCAACCGGCCCGATCAGGATGTGGCTCAGGGTGTTACCTCTGGGAACGGAGCACCAGGGGACAGCCATCAAGCCGCCATGACCAGCCACCAGGGTCTTTCTCGTTTTCTCCCCCACTGAGAGCTTGGCGTGCCATGACGCTGGCAATGGGCACACACGCGTGTCCCTGCCAGGCATCTGCCAAGCTTCCACCCCCCTGTTGTGTCAGCAGTGCTGCGCCGACCCCCAGGCTCCACCAGGGGTCAGATGCACACCGACCAAAGGTGTCCCCCCTCCCTGGAGATAAGAGCAATCCATCGGATGCTCGATTCACCTCCTTTCCTGCTGACCCCCGACAGCCCAAGCTCATTCCCGAATGCGGGTCACTGGCGTGGCACGAGGTGCAGCAACCAGCGCCTCAGTCCTCAGCGCCACTGGGCCGGCACCAACAGTAGAATTTAAGGAGCAGTTAGCAACACTTTGTTCAGGGAGGCCTTTGGGACTTTTAGTGATGATTAATGACTGCTAGCTAGTGGTGATGTACTGGCTGATAAATGGTCTGTGTTTTTTTTTTTTGTGTCAGCCCCCCTAATCCTCCTTCTGGAGGTCGGCCTGTACCCTGTCTGTGCTCCCTCATACCCAGGCTTACCAAACTGGGCCGGGCTGCCAGGGGGGCTCCCCCCAATGGTCATTTTAGGCAATGCCCTGGCTTACCCCTGCGTCGGGAGAGAGAGAGGGACACCCCCGATGCACCACTAAGGCAGTAAAGAGCACAGCTGGGCAGAGGTGTCATACCATGGGTCGGCAGTTTTTCCAATGCTGATGCCCCAGGAGCAAGGACGTGCAATGATGACCAGTGTCCACCCTGCCCCCCCGATGCTCTGGCCCCAGCTGTGCAGAACCCCCACCCTCTGCCAGGGGCCGAAGAAGTGCTGGACACACTTCTCCCCCTCCCCCCGGAGAAGGAGAGCAGTCCAGAGGACACTCTATCCTTCTCCCCCTGGCCAGCCCTCCAACTCCTAAGTCCATTCCTGAACCAGGGTCGCAGAGCTGCTGAAGTTCAACCGCTGCGCCGGCTATGGTCTGTGTTTAAGTTATACATTCAGTTAGTGGGAGTAAACAAAGGAATAACCAGCTGATCTGGGTGATTCGATGCCAAGGCATTTAATCAACCACAGAAGCCAGTTATTCTGAGTATACTCCAGCTAACTGAATGTTATTAGTTATATGACAAGGACATTCGTACACAGGATTTTAAAAGTTCTGTGGTAAAGTAGAACATGCCTTTTTTTTGTCTTTTTTTCTGTAGACTGAATTAATAAACTACTATGGGTGTGTCTGAAATGTGGATGACTACTGTGGGCATGTCCAAAATGTGGTTGTAATAGTCTGTGAGGCATTACATCACAGTTTTCCTGTGTTCTGTTAGGCTTCAAGAGATACCTGTGATCTAAATATTGTTACTATGGCTCTTTTGCTTTCCTGTTTATTTATTGTGATTTATTTTTTTCATATTTAAAATGTAATGCTCTCTGACTAGGCTAACGCAGAGAAATTCGCTGCTGATGATAAAAACTGACAGAAAACGTGCTAGAAAAAAATGCAAGGAAAATATATAACTAGGGGGAAATGCCACTGTGCAGTCTGTCTCATGGTTAACACATGACTGCTGAGCCCCAAGATAGTATTATATAGAGAATAATGCATTGGTTGCTGTGTGACTGGAATTTTGCACACACTTGAAGTCTGGGATGTTACATAAACCCCAAGAGTGAAGATCAAGGGTTTTATAAAAGCATCTCCCACCTCGGGTGTGTGAAAAATTCCTGTTTATACACACCCACACGTTTTGTTTTTCATAATTACTAGTGTGCAGGGAGCAATTACAACCACACTGTTGTAATGCATAATTAAAACAGGGCTGTAATAATGCATTTTTAACAAACAGTTATCTGAGCATGACAGATGTTCACTAGTGCCGGCAATCTGGGTTGGAAGCGGGCCCAGGTCATTAGGGGCCAGCTGGGGTGGTGGTGGTGGGGGGAAGACTGAGTATCCCAGAGGACACTCTCCTTCCCTGGGGAGGAGGTCCCATCTGCTACAGCTGTGCTGCCCCCTGGATGCAGCAGACAGTAGAGCTGTAGGGCCCAACAAGACTAAGGGTGGGAGGAGCTGCACTGGCTGCCGGTGACATCATGCTTACATGGGTGCACGCCAGCAGCCACTGCATGCGCGGCTCGTAGGATGTGAGAAAAAATGTGAAAAAGGAAGCGCCCTGCACTCAGTGATGAAGGACTTCTGGCACCACAAGATCCCCCTGCCTGGCCCACCGAGCCTGCCTCCTGACATAGACTAAATTGTTCCAGGGTAAGTCAATCTACATCGTACTTGCCTGGGGGGGGGGTTAGCCACGGCTCCATGACAGATGGCACCTCGTGCCGAACAGGTAAGGGGGGACAGATGGCCTGCCTTGGAAGTCTGGAAGGAGATGGGGTGTAGCGTGGCACTGGACTAAACGGAAATTGCAAAAAAAATGCTCCTTAGTAATTACAGCTTTAATGTGTACAGTATGGGTCATTTTATTTGCTGTACTATATGACATTACCTGAGGGCAATATGAACTCAGAAATCATAAAGGCTTTGAAACATTCAGTGCTTATGTCACATCTTCTAATTGTTCAGCTCTAACATAAGCACTGAACAGTTATAACCCATCATGCCTTCGGCTCAGTACTGAATGACTAGATTATAATCATTTATGTCATTTCAGCCAATCTGTTCACAGAGCCACTGTACCTCTTATCCTCTATACAGTGATCTCTCGTGCAGGAGCGTTAGACCTAGAGCGCTCCACTTCAGAACCAGGGGGAGGACAGTTAAAGAAACTTTTCAAATGTAAAAAAATAAATATATATTTAAAACTTATTATAAATCACTCTAGCTAACTCAAGTGATTTATAACCTTTGAGTGGTGTATTTTATGGTATGAGACTCACCGCATGAGGTTTGAGCAGACAGAACTATTCTGCTTTACTTTGTGGTCCTCTTGTTCAGACCTCACACACAGATCTCTTGTACCATAAGAGACACTCCTCGGAGGCCATTCATTTACACAAGAGATAACACAACTGGGTACAATGGTACTCCAGTACACGCATGCCTCTGGTGTGCAGTAAGGAAGGAGGTGTAACTAACTGCTATAGGCAGGGCTGTCAAAAAGTTGCAACTGAAAATGGAAGAACCATTGTTAGACTAAGACTGCTGTGGGACACAGACAGTTGGGTCAGAAGTCTGAGCGAGCAGGGCTGGGGTGTCCACTGAATAGCAGGGAGTGCCCAAAACATGGGATGCAGAAGGAGGGTCTACTAGACTACCAACGAGAGGGCCCATAGGCCCAGAAAATGCTGAAATGACTGGGCCAAGAGGGCAACAAGGAGTGTGTGTGTGTGTGTGTATAATATTCAGGCGGCACAACCTGTGACTCCTATAAGTGGGAGCTACACCCTCCTGTTAGTGGGTGAAAATACCTGGCCATCTGATTTTCATTGTCACATACTGCAGTTACGGGGTTGACCCACCCCATGATTCATTCCACTTGTGTATAGCAAAACAATACTGGTGGTGCAACAGAGATACAGGTTTCTCACCTGTAACAGAAGTTCTAGGAGTGGTATATGTTGTTCATCCACACTTATTGGCAGGTTCCTTGCCGCTTTAAATCTTGCCGGAAGGTCTTCAAGCTGGCTCCTACCACCCACCCGGGTGGTAAAACTCTCGGCTCCGCCCCATGACGCCACATCTAGCCCGCTGGAAGCCAGGTTGCCCGTCAAAGCCAGGGAGGTCGGGTGGGTTTTGTGGATGAACAACATATACCACTCCTACAACTCCTGTTACAGGTGAGCAACCTGTATTTCTAGGGATGTGGATATGTTGTTCAATCCACACTTATTGGCAGACTCCTAGCAGTTCTCCAGGAGGAGGGAGGCAAGGCGCGCACCCCCTACTTAGGGAATAAGGACTGGAGAACCGAGGTCCCAAAACCAGCATCCCGGTGTGACTCAAGGTCGATGTGGTAGTGGGAAATGAAGGTGTGTGCTGACTTCCAGGTAGCAGCCCTGCAGATTTCCTGGATAGGGACGTCCCTGGAAGCAGCCACCAAGCAGCGGTATGGCGGGTAGAATGAGCTCTTATCCCTTTGGGAGGCTCCATGCCCACCAACCTATAGCAGAGATCTATGCAGGAGGTGACCCACCTGCCTATCGTCCGCTTGGCTGCAGGTCTGCCAGGTGTGGCTTCAGCGTAGGTGACAAACAGCTGGCGAGCCTCTCCCCGAACTTCAGCCGTCCGCTCCTTATAATAAGAGAGCGCTCTTCTAGGGTCCAGAGTATGGAACCTATATTCGGCCTCCGAGGTGTGACTGGGGTAGAACACCAGCAGAGTCAACACCTGGTTAATTGTGAAACTCCGACACCACCTTCGGAAGGAATTTCGGGTGGGGGCGCAGGACAACCTTGTCCCTGTGGAAGACCAGATAAGGAGATTCGACGGAAAGCGCCTGGAGCTCTCCCATCCTTCTGGCTGATGTGATAGCCACCAAGAAGGCGGTCTTCCATGACAGGTGAGAGATGTCACACCTGTGCATCGATTTGAATGGCTTGCCCATGAGCTTAGCCAATACCAGCAGTAGATCCCATGGAGGTGGAGGTTCTCGCACCGGAGGGGATATGTGATCAAGGCCTTTGAAAAAGTGCCCGACCACCTTCTCCTGCGCCACCGACTGCTTTCTGGCCCTGCGCCCCGGTAAGCAGAGATGGCTGCCAGGTGCACCTTAAGGGTCGTCGACCGAAGCCCCAGCTGAGAAAGAGACCATAGGCAGTCCAGAATGCTGGCCAAGGAACAGCAGGAAGGGTCCAACCCCTTATCCTGACACCAAATGGAGAATCTCTTCCATTTGAAGGCATAGCATTTTCTGGTCGACTTACGGGATGCCTCAACAACGCTGAGGACCTGCTCGGAAAGACCCAAGGCCTGGAACTCTATCCACCAGGAACCAGGCCGCCAGGTGCAGGGATTGAAGGTCTGGGTGGAATACCTTCCCTGGTTGACTGAGATCAGGTCCGGGCGGGCTGGAAGCCGCCTCGGAGCCTGGAGCTGAGGCTGAGGAGATCTGGATACCAGAACTGACGGGGCCAGTCTGGGGCTACCAGAATCACCTGCACCTTGTCCCTCCTTGCCTTGAGAAGCACCTTGTGGATCAAGGGAAATGAGGGAAAGGTGTAGAAGAGGCCCGAGGTCCACGTCATCGAGAAGGCATCCCCCTGCAGCGAGCCCTGCTGAGGGGGGCGGGCATGAAACAGCCTCACCTTTGCATTCTCCCTGGAGGCAAACAGGTCCACCTGAGGTGTGCCCCAGTGGGAGAACAGATCGTGTACTACCTCCAGCAGGAGAGACCACTCGTTAGATGCAGCACCTATCCAGGCTTAGGGCATCGGCCAAAGTGTTGGAGGCTCCCGCCACATGAATGGCTAGGAGATCCGCCTCCAGTCTGCCCACAAGAGACCAAGTGCAGACAGCTTCCTTGCACAGAGGCAAGGAGTGCGTCTCGCCCTGGCGGTTTAGGTAGTATATGGTCGTGGTGTTGTCTGTCTGGACCTGGACCACTTGATCCCGTACAAACGGAGCGAAGGCGGTGAGGGCTAGTCAGACCGCTCGAAGCTCCAGCAGGTTGATGTGGCATCGAGACTCCTGGGGGGACCAGAGGCCGTGCACCCTGAGCTCTCCCAGATGAGCACCCCAACCCATCAGAGAGGCGTCGGTCATTAGTGTGACCGACAGCTCTGGGCAGACAAACGGGATACCCTCCTGCAGATGAGCGGGAACGATCCACCACTGGAGAGCATTCCCCATCTCCTGGGTCACTATCACTGGCTGGTCCAGAGGACTGGAGCGCTGTGACTATTGGCGGGCCAGTCCCCATTGCAGGGGATGCATGTGCCAGCGGGCCCAACAGACCACGCTGGTGCAGGCTGCTATGAGGCCCAGGAGGCACAGGAAGTCCCAGGCAGGGCGCAACTGCCCAACCAGAAATGATTGGTCAAAGGAGGAAAGAACCTCAGCCCTGTCCACCAGGAGCCGTGCTCTGGCTCGAAGAGAGTCGAGCTCTGCCTTGATGAACTGAATCACCTGCGTTGGCACGAGTTCTGATTTAGCCTCGTTGATGAGGAGGCCAATCTGAGAGCAGACCTGGAGGGCCAGATCCCTGGACCACTCCACCTCCGACTTGGAGGAGGCTGCAAATCAGCCAGTTGTCCAGGTAAGGGTACACACAGACCCTTCGGTGCCGCAGGAATGCTGTCACCACTGCCATGCATCTGGTGAAGACCCTGGGAGCTGGAGAGAGGCTGAAGGGCATGGCCCGGAACTCGTAAAAGGATCCCTCCGCTCTGAACCGGAGGAATCGCTGGTAAGACGGACGGATTGGGATGTGAAAGAACGTGTCCTGAAGGTCCAGAGAACAGAACCACATGCCTCGTTCCAAGGATGGGATGATCTGAGCCAGAGTGACCATCCTGAAGGTTCGAGACCTTAGGAACTTGTTCAGGTCATGGAGGTCTAGAATGGGGCGCCAGCCCCCCATCCGTTTTGGGACCAGGAAGTACCTGGACACAAACCCTGGGTCTGAAGGAGGATCCGCCACCTCCCTGGTCACCTCCTTCTGGAGGAGTAGGGCAATGTCGGCTCGATGGGCCTACAGAGAGGCTGCGGACCCCGTAGCCCCCCGTGAGGCGACGGCTTGATAGGGTGGGGACTGCTCGAATTCCAGCGGCAGACCCTTTCCTACCACTTCCAACACCCAGCGGTCCGTGGTGATATCGGACCAGGTGGAAATGAAGTGGTGGAGCCATCCCCCCACGGAGGGAACCTGGGGAGGAGTGACGAGGTTGGGGGCGACACCCCTCAACCCGTCACTGGGCAGGCTTCGAGGAAAGACCGGCCGAGGAGCCTCCTGGACCTTTCCCTCCCAGCTTCCTGTTGGAGGAAGTGGCAGGCTTGGCTTTGGGATGCCAAGTGCGAGCCTGCTGGCCCTGATGCTGGTGTTGCTGGGCCGGATGTGCCGCAAGGGCTGAAGGACGAAAGGGCTTACGCTGCTGCTGGCGGCCTTGGTCCTTCTGAGCAGACGTGACCGAGTCCAAGGTGGCATTGGACTTCTCGATCCGCTGAAAATGCCCCTCAAACCCAGGACTGAACAAGTCGGTACCCAGGAAGGGAACATCTGCCAGCTTGTTCTGGGTATCTGCCGTGAAAGTGGAGATCCGCAGCCAAGCTCTGCGGCGCATGGCCACTGCTGCCGCTACTGACCGGGCACACAAATCAGCAATGTCCAGGGAGGTCTGGAGCTGCCGTTTGGCCACCGCCCTTTCCTGATCCCGCACCTGCTTGATCATAGTTTGGAGGTCAGCCAGGAGATGAGGAATCACCTCATCCAGGGAGCCCAAAAGGGCGTGTGAAAAAGTGTGCCATCAGGACGGCCAAGCTGGCCTGACGAAGGCCTAGGGAGGAAGCAGCGTAAACTTTCTGCCCAGAGTAGTCCAACTTCTTGGACTCCTTGTCAGGAGGCTTGTCCATGTCCCGAGCATTACTGGAATGCCAGAAAACGCTATCGGTCACGAGCCCCTCCACAGAGGGGTGCTCCGAGAAACCGGAGAGTGAACCGGTGGGGACAGCATACTTCCGAGCCATCCTAGTCGAAGGTGCTGGACAAGAAGCTGGCCGCTGTCACAGCTCCAGGGCCAGGCCAACAATGGCTTTGGCCACCGGGAAGACCTCCGTGGGGGAATCTCCTCAGTCCAGTATCTCCGCGAGGAGATACTTGGCCCGTTTTGAAACAGGTTCGAGCTTCATCCCAGTGGGCTCTGAGATGAGCTGAAGCATTCCCAAAAACAAGGATGGGCTCTCGTCCACTGACTGACCCCCAGTGGACTCCAAGTCAAGCGGCCTGTAGAACAAGGAGGAGTCATCGTCAGACTCCGAGGAGTCTGTGAACAGCTGCCGAGCACCTGAGCCACCCTCCACCTGCCGAGGTCGATCGGGAGTGAGGGTGACCGACAACCGATGGGGCAAGCCCTGACCCGACTGAGAATCCTTGGTCGGGGCCCCAAATTATGGTTGTGGAGGCGGGGGTTCCACCACAATGGGTGGCGCAGCCGGTTTCGGCCGAACAACCGGTGCCAGCTTCGGCCCCTCGACCATTACGAGGGGTTGTTTCGCCGCCTGGTGACAGCCACTTAATGGTCGGGAAGACGACGGTTGCCTATTTCGGGTCAAAAGGAGCTGCTGCCACATTAGCTCCTCGTATCGCTGACGCAATGTGCGCTGGAGCCTATCCTCCGAAGAGAACAAAGACGAGGATGAGCGGCGCCACCGCTTTCCACGGTGCCGAGACCGAGACCGCCGATGTCAGCGGGATCGGCTGGACCGAGAAGAGGTCCAAGACTGAGACCTTCAGTGTTTCTGAGGGTGGGTCTGAGAGGGGGCGGGGGAAACCCGCTCCTCCCTCGGTTCAGGGACCTTAACCGGGGACTCCGGCACAGGAGGCACAGGCAAGTCCTCGATTTCCACCAGCAGAACCGGTGAAGAAGGGTTGTCGGCTTCTCCGGTCGACAGCCCGTCCGACGGGTCGAGAAAAATCTCGACTGCGTCAACGGGTGCCTCGGCCAACTGACCTGACGGGGACACCGTGACGCCAGCAGCCTTAGCCGCAACCTCGACTGAAGTCGAGTGTCGACTATCCGGGGAAGGGGACCTCTCCCGTTCCCACGAACGTCGACGGTGGGACTTACCCTTTGGGTCCTTCTTTTTGGACTGAATGGAATATCCCGAAGGACCATCTCCCTTGGTGGAGAGGGATTGGCAAAGCTCCTTGAAAGAAGCCCTGTAGGAGGATTCCAAGGAGAGCGGGATAAATGTCGCGACCAAGGATGATGACGATGCGCCCTGGGCCGCCTCCTCCTCGAGGGCGAACATCTGCTCCAGCTGTTCCGCTGAGCCCGCAGCCACAGACACCAACCAACAGGCCTCCTTAGACTTAACCGGAGGATAACGTTTTTCCGGTCGCCCCAACAGTAACCGGGCAACGCAGTCCTCCAAGACCGAAGCCGAAAAGGATTTGCACAACTCACAAGCCTGTGAGTCATGGCCGAGTCACGGCAATAAACACACGTGGCATGTGGATTGGTCCGGGACATCTTCTGCCCACAGGAGCACTACGAAATCCGTGAGTTGATTTGTCCATCGCAGCCGCGAGGGAAGATACAGACCGAAGTCTTGTAAATCTTAAAATAAGTTTCGGATTAACCGAAGAGTTTGGATCCAGGCCTAAAACGCAGAGTGCAAAGGAGGGAACCTGAGCTTCCAAGCAGTAAGGAAGATCTGGCGTCATGGGGTGGAGCCGAGAGTTTTACCACCCGGGTGGGTGGGAGGAGCCAGCTTGAAGACCTTCCGGCAAGATTTAAAGCGGCAAGGAACCTGCCAATAAGTGTGGATTGAACAACATATCCACGTCCCTAGAAAGACTTTGTCCACCATTTTCTGCCATACCCTTTATAACTGTGAATGGAGCCCCTGGTCTTAGAATTCATGGAACCAGGTAATCCGGAACAGTTTGAAGCATACTATACCTTTCAAGTGTCCCACATTAAGATGTCAACCCTATGTTCCACGTACAAAAGATGTCATACCACACTTTTCACTCAGATTTTAAAGTAACATTTCATGTTAGTTTGTGATTCTTCATTAATCGTAAATTTAATATGCACCAAGTACTGTTTTCCAGAGTCTTCGGGGCTTTATTTCCAAGATTTGTTAAAGAGTCATACATTTTCTCTCTGTCATGCCATTTTGAGGGAGTTGTTACATATTTGTCTGGCAAATGGTTTAAAGGTAAAGCTTAAAGAAGCGTGATGGTCAAATGTGTATAACATGTGCTTTCCACCGACCCAGTGGTGCTGAGGGTTGAGGTGCTGGACGCCACACCTCGCACCACACCGTTGACCCAGGTTTAGGAGCAGACTCGGGTTGTCGAGGGTGGGCAGGGAAAGGAGAGGTAGGCGTCTGGAGGACTGCACTCCTCTCCTGGGTTCGGAAATTGGGGTTTCCCTGCCATGTAGCGGCTCCCAGTGGAGACCAGGGGCACTACACCCAGGTGGCGGCAGGACTGGGGGAGGCGGTGATGGATGTCTGCGGGAGAATGTGGGCATGTTCCCTCCATGTGCCAACATCACTGCACATCCACCGCTTCGGGGGAAATCATGGTGGAAAACCCCAGAGTCCATGAGGTAGACAGTAGTCCTCATGGGACGGCGCACATATCCACCGCTGGTCTCTACCCGGTTGACTCTCTCGGGTCCTCCCCTCTCTCAGGACCACTGGGGAGGACTTTGTCCCCGATCCCTTGCCTGGTGAGATTCAGGCAGGGCGGTAGCGCTGGCCACGTGGGAATTGCCTGAAAGAGCCCTGAAATCCAGTGACCAGAGTAAAGAAAGTTAACCAAAAAAAAAACATGTGCTTTCCTTGCAGAGGACCCAGGGCTCAGTTCCCCAGCCCTGGGATATTAAATGGATCGACAAGAGGCAGATGCACAATACAAAGTACGCACACCATCTTAGGGTTTGAATCGACACACTGTTGCTGTACGAATGTCCCTGATGGCCCAGGGGAAGAAGTCACATAGTGCAGATCCCCACTTCAGATGCCTATGTGTAACATTAGGTGCCTAAGAGGGGCTGAGATGGCATCCATGTGTCTAACACAGCCCAGCACTAGTGTCTCGCATGGCTTGCTTTCCAGCAGTCAAGTAAATGTGGTCTACACCTCCCATCACCATTTTGTAGCTACCATCAAACTCAACATTTCACAGTATAGCTGCTTAGTCATGAGTGATCCTTAATACTTGTAAAGTAAGTGTCCCTTTAACATCGTTCAGCATTTTGCTACTAATAGAATCCACCAACTGTAATCTGATTTTTTTTTAATCATCGTTACCTTCCCTGTCTAGCAGGCACAGTCATTACATTCTCTTAGGGCTTAGCACTGGGCAACATGCGCAGCAACGACCAAGTTCTAAGATTACGTAAAGACCGTGCCTCCTGGACAGGGAAGGCAATTTGGTTTGAAATAAAAAAAAAAAAAATCAGATTAAACATATAGATAGGAGATTCTATTAAGAGGTCAATGCTGAAAGATATTAAATGGTCTCTTATGTCAAAAGTTTTAAGGACCACCTTCTCATGATTAAACGAATAAACTGCGAAATGTCAGATTTGACGGTGGTCAAGAAATTAAATTAAAACTTCTAAGGACAATTACAGTGGAGACTGAGTGGCATCCTGTTTGTTGTTATTAGTGCAGAAGGAGTCTCCAGTGGGAGGGGACGACATCTGCAGGGCTCTGCAGTGGAAAAGAAACAAAATACAGCACACTTGTACACAGTGGAGGGGGTCACAAGTAACACGGAACACATGCTGGCTTGGTGACTTACCTAATTTAATTCAGTCATCCAAAGTGTGCATTATAACTGTTATAGTGTTAACAGGCATCTACCTCCGACACGCTCATACTGATCACCCCAGAAGTAGGAGCAGTTGGCAGCAAATGTTAAAAATCTGCAACGGGGGGAGCTCACTAACATGACGGTATTAACACAGTCAATGCAAGTCCAGATTTAGGGTCTAAATGCTGAAAATTGGTGTATTTAATACACGTCATCCATTCAAAATTATATTACAAACAATACCCAACCCATTTTCAAAGTGCAATGTAGTAGCTGTGCAGTTCACAAAAAATAAAGTACTCAGTGCGGTATTACAAGACTGTCAAGCTGCAAACTGAAAGCTAGGCTTCTCACCAACGCCTGTTAACACAGTAGCACTTGTAATATACACACTGGGTGACCGAATAAAATTAAGTAAGTCACCAAGCCAACATGTATGTCATGTTATTTCTGACCCCCCTCCACCAGGTACAAGTGCACTTTATTTTGCTACAGTTCAGTCAGTTAGGTTAGCAACCTGGAAGCGCACTGCAGCCCCATCCACGGGCATGAGTGAAGCCTGATCTATTCTCCACAGTGGAATGCTTGTGTGTGAATGCATACTTCAAGCGCCTCATGTACAGATGTCCATAGGGGTGGGACTACCGTAAACACAGAAGAAAAAAACAGCAGCGAAGTAGCATGATAAGGCACACTTGGACACAGGCCCAGACGACTATCCATCCTTACTTTGGAAGTCCTCAACATACAGGAGCAAACACCTCGCTAGGCAGTGGTCAGTCAGGTGTGGTGAACCCCGCCTCATGAGGTAAGCCGAGGAGGGGGGAGTTAGAGTTAGAGTTAGTGATGTCCGGCATGGATTTCAGGAGTAGCAACATAAAAGGGGGCCATGCTGGAAAGAAGGGGGCATAGACAAAATTAAACAAAAAAAAAAAAAAAAGATTGAGGCTGTAAAGAAGGCACTACTTCATTATCCACTTCTTTCTAATACAACTGCATTGATTCTAGCCTATCAAGACAACCGACATGGGGTCACTGATCACTAATTTTTTTCAACAGAAAAGTTCACAACAGTGATTGCCAATATTCTGGGAGACATTTTGTCTGCTCTCACAGAAATCAGAGTAGCACATGTGATAATCACCTCCACAAAAACAGGTCTGGCTAAGCATGGTCATAGAATTTTCTGTTACATTGCAGAGGTAAATTCCTCGAAAAAAAAAAAAGTTTCTTTCCCTGTTAAGGCAACTCTCAAATGTCAAACTAGCATGGCACAAGGTAAGCTGGATACAGGAAAAAAGATAAAACAAGACACCTGACTGGACCTGGTATTTTTTTTTTTTTTGTTATTATAATTGTATTCATTTTCAACAAATTGGGGGGTAGGGAAAAAGTGACAGTTACAATCACAATTCACTAAACTCACTGGTTACATACAACTGAAAGGAAAATCAAACATCATAGTATTACATTTATACTTCATTCAGTGTCCATAAATGATAAAGAAATTGACATTGCACAGAAGTAGGGTTAACATATAAATTACAGATTGCAGTTTTTAACTGTAAATTATACATCTGAATTATGAAAGACCCATATCCGACTATCTGGGGGCCTCAAAACCCTGGTTGGTTCATACATGGCCACATATAGATACTCTCCCTCCTCTGGTTAACCTCCCCATCCGGAACACTCCCCTAGGGCAAAAAGGCGGGATTCTTTGACATAATGTTTAGTATCCATCTAGACCACTTCAAGGAACATAAATCAGTTTTGTAATTTAGATGGTAGGAAATTCTTTCTGATCTATAGATCCGAATCACTATTTCCCTCCATTCTAACATTGTAGGGGCTTTAGGGGTGAGCCAGTGTCGGGTCAGAGCCTTCTTAGCAGCCAACAGCAGAACCCCTAGGAGATATCTTGTGTGTGTGTGTGTCCTTGAGTTCTGGAGGGAAAATATGAAGAATAAACAAATCCCCGGTAAGAGTGAATGGGAGGCAAAAGGGGGCATTCAGCTCTGATTGTAGTGAGTCTAAAAAGGGCCTTATCTGGGGACATGTCCAGAATATGTGGGTATGATGCGCCCTAGGCTCACCACAGCGACGCCAGCAGGCCCCCGACTGTGTTGGCAAAAAATGTGCTGTCACTACAGGTGTATGGAAGAACCTAGACAGTATCTGCCAAGAGAAAAGTCTCCAGCTATGGGAATATGTAAGTTTAGCTGTTGAGAGACAGCCCCTGTACCAGTTTTGTGTGGGAATGTCAAACATAGAAACATAGAATTTGACGGCAGATAAGGACCGTTTGGCCCACCCAGTCTGCCCATTTCCCTACCTAATGGATAAGCTGCAGATCCTAGCTAATCAGCAGCCTACTTCTTTCTACCCCCAACCCCTAGAATTGCCTTATGACTGTCCCATGCATGCTTGAATTCCACCACTGTTTTTGACTCCACAACCTCCTCCGGAAGGCCGTTCCATGCATCCACAACCCTCTCTGTGAAAAAATACTTCCTTAAATTACCTCTGAGCCACCCCCTCTATCTTCAAATTGTGCCCCCTTGTTCTTGCACACCTCTTTTTTTGAAAGATGCTACCCTCTTGGACTTTGTTGATTCCCTTGAGGTACTTGAAAGTTTCTATCATGTCCCCCCTCTCCCTCCTTTCCTCGAGGCTATACATATTAAGCTCCTTAAGTCTCCCTTCATATGTCTTGCGGTGCAGACCCTGCACCATTTTAGTTGCCCTCCTCTGGACAGCTTCCATCCTGTCTATGTCTTTGCGGAGATTGGGTCTCCAGAACTGCACGCAGTACTCCAGATGGGGTCTGACCAGCTGTCTGTACAGAGGGATAACAACTTCCTGTTTTCTACTGGTGATGCCACTCCCTATGCATCCCAGTATCCCCCCAGCCCTCCTTGCTGCCCTCTCACATTGCTTGCCCACCTTTAGGTCATCTGATATGACTACCCCAGGTCCCTTTCCATTTTGTTGCTGTTATTATCTCACCCCCTATGTATACTCTTTCCCTGGGTTTTGTTTCCTGGTGCATTACCTTGCACTTTAGCATTAAATCTAAGCTGCCATACATTTGACTATCCCTCTAACCTTGCCAAGTCCCTTCTCATCCTTTCCACCCCACCTTGTGCATCAACTCTGTTGCAGATCGTTGTATCATCTGCAAAGAGACATACTTTTCCTTCCAGTCCCTCTGCAATGTAAACTATAAAGACATTGAAGGACCGATCTAATACTGAACCCTGCAGTACCCACTAGTAACCCCCTTTCTTCAGAGTGGACTCCATTTACTATTACTCTCTGTGTCCTATTCTTCAGCCAATTCTTTACCCAGGCTGGCTAACTTATATTAATCTTTGTGTGGGACTGTGTCAAATGCCTTGCTAAAGTCTAGGTAGGCCATGTCCACAGCCCCTCCCTGATCTACTACTTTGGTCACCCAGTCAAAGAAATCTATCAGATTCGTCTGGCATGACCTTCCCACTATGAATCCATGCTGTCTTGGGTCCTGTGCCCCTCTGGCCTCTAGATACTCGACAATTCTTTCCTTCAGAAGTGATTCCATCATTTTCCCTATCACTGAGGTTAAACTAACAGGTCTGTAGTTTCCTGCTTCTGCCTTGCTCCCACTTTTGTGAAGGGGAATCACATCTGCCCTCCTCCAGTCCTCGGGTACCACCCCATCCTACTACGATTTGTTAAAGAGGGTAGTCAGTGGTGTCACTAGTTCTACCCTTAGTTCTTTAGAATTCTGGGATGAATCCCATCAGGCCCCATTGCTTTGTCCACCTTCAGTTTTAAGAGTTCTTTCAGAGCCCTTTCTTCTGTAAATGGGCTTGTACAGTGCAGCCCACTTATAAAAACATCGGATATAAGGACATCCTGCATATAATCACATTTGCTTCATGTACGGATCTTGCTCCATTATTTTCAATGGGAGTAAAGCCCGTTTATAAGAACACCTGGATCGGTTATAAGAACATTTTTTTTTGTCAAACGATGTACTCTGAGGTCCTGGGAACATTATTTCACACTACTTTATCTTAAGTGATCTTATTTGTCCTTACTCAGTAGCAAACAATGACTGTGTCCATTTCTAATGGCAACTAAATCACACACATTAACATTTAATGAGCCGCTATCAGTCCCTATCCTAGCGAACCACACATTTATTAAGTCTCATTGCTGGCTAATTAAAGAGCAGTTTTTAAACACTCCTCTGTGACTGAGACTTTGAATATCTGCCCCGAACATCTCGACTCCCCAAGATCAGCGCTCCTGATGCTATGACTGCAGACAGTGCTTTATAAAGGCAGGTTTCAGTGTGAATATCAACCCCGAACAACCCGACTCGCCAAGATCAGCGCTCCTGATGCTATGACAGTGGAAGAATTCGAGCAGTATGTTAGAGTGCAGAGCAGAAGACTTAGAGTGAGCATTTTATCAGTTCGACTCCTTTATTAAATTAATGGCATCTGTCACACAGTAAAGTTTTTTTTTTTACAGTTTAATTTGATTTTTGTCTTATTTGGGCTTACCACATACTGCATGGAGCAGGCACCACCTAGCGGTGTGCGCAACAATCGTTTTAATGTAAGCCCGCTTATAGTAACAGACCGCTTATAAGAACATTTTCTCTTGGCAAATACGATGTTCTTATAAGCGGGCTCTACTGTATCAACTTCTGTATCCAGAGTGTTTCTACTGTTTGTTTTAGGTACCCCCCCCCCCCCATTTGTAAATACTGAGCAAAATATTTGTTTAGTATCTCTGCCTTTCACAGTCACCCTCTGCCCACCCTCCTCCCCTTTATTAAGCCTCACTATCCCTCCCTTGGTCTTCCTTGGCTCCCTGATGTACCTATAAAAGGTTTTATCCCCGTTCTTAACTGCGTTGGCTATCTTTTCCTCGGTTTGGGCCCTTGCTGTTCTGACTGCCTTCCCAGCTTCCTTTTGCTTTAACTGATACAGTTCACTGTTCTGCTCTTTCTGTGATCCCTTGTACTTCCTGAATGCTTTCTTTTTCTCTTGAACCTTCACTGCCACTTCCTTTGAGAACCATAGTGGTTTCTTACATCGATTCGTTTTGTTTATTTGCTTCACACAAAGGCTTGTTACCTCTGTGATGGCAGTTTTTATTATTCCCCATTGTTCTTCCACCCCTCCTTCCTGCCCATTTGCTAGTGCATTCCTTAGGCACTCACCCATTTTGGCAAAGTCAGCCCTCCTAAAGTCCAGTACTTTTGCCTTTGTATGGCTTGACTCTACTGCTGTGTTTATTGTGAACCATACTGTTCGATGGTCGCTAGTTCCCAGATGGCTACCCACTTCTGCATCTGTGATCCTCTCTCCATCTCCATTTGAGAGAACCAGGTCTAAGATTGCTCCCTCTCGAGTGGGCTCCAATACTAGTTGTCTAAGGCATGCCCCCTGTAGGGCATCTAGAACAACCCCACTCTTCGAAGTGGCTGCTGCAACTGCACTCCAGTTAACATCTGGCATATTCAGATCACCCATCAGCAATATCTCCCTTTATCTGCCATTCTAAGTATACTATCTATCATTTCCTTGTCCATTTCCTCCCCTGAGAAGAGGTCTGTATCTCAAACCCTGTGCGGATTGTGGTGCCATTGCCTGTCTCCAAATTTACCCACAGTGCTTCTTCTCCTCCCTGTTTACCCTTTTGTTCTGTTGCTTTGATTCCTTCTCTTATGTAGAGAGCTACTCCTCCTCCTCCTCTTTTACCCTTCCTGATATCCAGATGTTCCTCCTCCATCAAGGCCACTAATTCAGGAAGCGTGTTATTATGAATCATACTGTTCGATGGTCGCTAGTTCCCAGATGGCTACCCACTTCTGCATCTGCACAGGGGGCATGCCTTAGACAACTAATATTGGAACCCACTCGAGAGGGAGCAATCTTAGACCTGATCATCTCAAATGGAGATGGAGAGGATCACAGATGTAGAAGGGTAGCCATCTGGGAACTAGCAACCATCGAACAGTATGGTTCACAATAAACACAGCAATAGAGTCAAGCCATACAAAGGCAAAAGATTGACTTCAGGAGGCTGACTTTGCCAAAATGGGTGAGTGCCTAAGGAATGCACTAGCAAATGGGCAGGAAAGAGGGATGGAAGAACAATGGGGAATAATAAAAACTGCCATCACAACGGTAACAAGCCTTTGTGTGAAGCAAATAAACAAAACAAAACGATGTAAGAAACCACTATGATTCTCAAAAGAGGTGGCAGTGAAGGTTCAAGAGAAAAAGAAAGCATTCAGAAAGTACAAGGAATCACAGAAGGAGCAGGACAGAGAATTGTATCAGTTAAAGCAAAAGGAAGCTGAGAAGGCAGTCAGAACAGCAAAGGCCCGAACTGAGGAAATGATAGCCAACTCAGTTAAGGAAGGGGGATAAAACCTTTTTTAGGTACATCAGGGAGCGAAGGAAGACTAAGGGAGGGATAGTGAGGCTTAATAAAGGGAAGGAGGGTGGGCAGAGGTGACTGTGAAAAGGCAGAGATACTAAACAAATATTTTTGCTCAGTATTTACAAATGAAGAGGGGGAGGTACCTAAAACAAACAATAGAAACACTCTGGATACAGAAGTTGATACCAGCCCATTTACAGAAGAAAGGGTTCTGAAAGAACTCTTAAAACTGAAGGTGGACAAAGCAATGGGGCCTGATGGGATTCATCCCGAATTCTAAAAGAACTAAGGGTAGAACTAGTGACACCACTGACTACCCTCTTTAACAAATCATGGGAGGATGGGGTGGTACCTGAGGACTGGAGGAGGGCGATGTGATTCCCCTTCACAAAAGTGGGAGCAGGGCAGAAGCAGGAAACTACAGACCAGTTAGTTTAACCTCAGTGATAGGGAAAATGATGGAATCACTTCTGAAGGAAAGAACTGTCAAGTACCTAGAGGCCAGAGGGGCACAGGACCCAAGGCAGCATGGATTCACAGCAGGAAGGTCATGCCAGACAAATCTAATAGATTTCTTTGACTGGGTGACCAAAGTAGTAGATCAGGGAGGGGCTGTGGCCATGGCCTACCTAGACTTTAGCAAGGCATTTGACTCAGTCCCACACAAAAGATTAATATACAAGTTAGCCAGCCTGGGAGTGAGTCCCAAGATGATAGCCTGGTAAAGAACTGGCTGAAGAATAGGACACAGAGGGTAATAGTAAATGGAGTCCACTTTAAAGAAAGGGGGTTACTAGTGGGTGCCGTGAGGCTCAGTATTAGACGGTCCTCTTCAATGTCTTTGTGTTGACATTGCAGAGGGACTGAAGGAAAGTATGTCTCTTTGCAGATGACAAAAGATCTGCAACAGAGTTGATGCACAAGGTGGGGTGGAAAGGATGAGAAAGGACTTGGCAAGGTTAGAGGAATGGTCAAATGTATGGCAGCTTAGATTTAATGCTAAGAAGTGCAAGGTAATGCACCTGGGAAACAAAAACCCAGGGGAAGAGTACACAATGGGGGGTGAGATACTAACAATAACAAAAATGGAAAGGGACCTGGGGGTAGTCACATCAGATGACTTAAAGGTGGGCAAGCAATGTGAGAGGACAGTAAGGAGGACTGGGGGATACTGGGATGCATAGGGAGAGGCATCACCAGTAGAAAACAGGAGGTTGTTATCCCTCTGTACAGACAGCTGGTGAGACCCCATCTGGAGTACTGTGTGCAGTTCTGGAGACCCAGTCTCCGTAAGGACATAGACAAGATGGAAACTGTCCAGAGGAGGGCAACTAAAATGGTGCAGGGTCTGCACCGGAAGACATATGAAGACAGACTAAAGGAGCTTAATATGTATAGCCTTGAGGAAAGGAGGAGAGGGGGACATGATAGAAACGTCAAGTACCTCAAGGAATCAACAAAGTCCAAGAGGGTAGCATCTTTCAAAAAAAAGAGGTGAGCAAGAACAAGGGCATAATTTGAAGATAAAGGCGCTCAGAGGTAATGTAAGGAGTATTTTTTCACAGAGAGGGTTGTGGATGCATGGACGGCCTTCGAGGAGGCTGTGGAGTCAAAACAGTGATTGAATTCAAGCATGCATGGGACAGCCATAAGGCAATTCTAGGGGGTTGGGGTAGAAAGAAGTAGGCTGCTGGTTAACTAGGATCTGCAGCTTATCCATTAGGTTGGGAAATGGGCAGACTGGGTGGGCCAAGCGGTCCTTATCTGCCGTCAAATTCTATGTCTATGTATAAATGCCTACGAATGACATTCCAAACTTTCATCTGGTGTATAATCCAGGGGTTCGTTGGCGTCGAATTATGGGGATGAAAAGAGGGTGTTCGGTACGTCATATTTTTAATTAACTTCTTAAAAGGCATAAGGCCTTCCTCAGTCTCCCTCCACAAAGCAGGGCTGGTTCTGGCAAGTCGACAAACTAGAAAAGGCAGGTGTGAGGCCCAGTTATAAAGTTTGAAATTAGGGAGAGCTAACCCACCAATTTTCCTGGGGAGGTGCAGAATGGGTGACTTTATTCTAGGTCTTTTACCGGACCATATAAATCTACTGATGGGTTTGTTACACGCTCAAAAAATTTTATTCGAGATGTAAATTGGGACGTTCCGAAACAGGTAGAGGGCTCGAGGAAGAACCACCATCCTGACAACATCCACCCTCTGAAGTAAATTCAGTGGGAGGATGTTCCATCCCACCAGGTCTGCCTGCATTTGAGCAAAGAACGTGTCATAGTTATTTTTCACTGCATCAGCCGCCTGGTGGAAAGGTAGATACCTAAATATTTTAATTTGTCTAAATCCCAGTGGAATGGGAACCTTTGTTTAAATGCTAAGGTGGGAATAAAATGAAAGGCCAATACTTCAGTTTTGGTGGTATTGAGTTTATACCCTGAACACTTACCAAAGTGGTCCAGTATCTCGAAAACTGTTGGAATTGATTGGGCCGGATTTGTTAAAAAAAGCAAAACATCATCTGCATAAAGTGCTATGCGATGTTCCATCCCTTCCATCTGTATTCCCTTTATCTGGGAGGACTCTCTGATGGCCTGCGCCAGAGGTTTGATAAAAATAGCAAATAAACCAGGGGGCAGGGGGCATCCCTGACGGGTGCCCCTGAATAAGGCAAAATAAGGGAAGTGGTGTCCAGAGACTTTTATGCAGGCCTGGGGTGAAGAATAAAGTGTTTTTATCAGGGAAATAAAAGGGAGGGGGAACCCATTTTTGACATAACAGTGAGCAGGAAGGGCCATGCGACCCTATCAAATGCCTTCTCAGCATCTAGGCTGAGAAGGACAGAGAGTGTTACTGCGGTTTACATTTCCTGTACTAGATGGAGGGCCCTTCTTGTATTATCTGCGGTGGATCCACCACTGACAAATCCCGTCTGGTCCAGATTAATTATTGCAGGGAGGACTGCATCCAGGCATTTGGCCAGAATAGACATCAAGTATTTACAGTCTACATTTAAAACTGATATTGGATGGTAGGATGTACAGCACTGTGGGTCTTTACCAGGTTTAGGAATAAGAGAAATCACTGCATACGACCAGACAGGTGGGAGACTCGCCAAATCTCGCATTACATCGTTGTAGACCTGTAGGAGGGTTGGTGCGAGCGATTGCGCCAGATGTTTATAAAACTCTGTACCATACCCATCTGGGCCAGGGGCCTTCATAGTTTAAGATCGGGAGATAGCTGCTGTTAGTTCGGGATACGATATGGGAGAGACTAAGGAGGTCCTTTGATCCACATTCAGCTTAGAGAGGCTCAGTGGGGAGAGAAAGGTTCCAATATCCTCTTGTTCTGATAAATGATCTGGTGTATATAATGTTTTATAATAATCACAAAAGGCTTGGGTAACCTGACTCATTTTAGAATAGATATTACCTGAGTTAGGGTCCCTAATAGTAGCTATAGTAGCGAGGCAACGCTGACTATGTAGCCGACAGGCAAGTAAATGGGAGGCCCTCAGGTCCACTTCACCATACCTTAGCCTTAGGAAAGCTAGTGCTATTTCTGTATTCTGCCGAGCCAGGGACTCCAACTCCTGTCTGACCTGTTCAAGCTGTGCCATAACCGAGTTGTCCCCTTGTTGATGTGCTGTCTGGAGAAAGTGCAGAGTCCGCTCCAGATGTATTTGTTTTTCTTTCTGTTGCTTCGTCTGGATTAACAAATATTGTATAAGGTGGCCCAGCAGGACCACTTTTAACGTATCCCACCTAATAGCAGAGGTAATTTCTTGGTCTGAATTATCCCTCAAAATTTCTTGGACTTTCTCATCGAGAAATTCTCTAAATTGGGCACTTTTAAGGTGGATTGGATTGAATCTCCACAGCGTGTTTTGTTTCTCAAGGCCCAGATCCCATGTCGTGATTACTGGGGTGTGGTCTGTATGAACAATATCACCAATAGTTGCTTCCCTAAGAGTATCCAAACATTCTTTCTGTGTGTAGCACAGCTGAGTGAAAAGTATATCTCCTATCCCTGGGGTGAAGGGTACGCCACACATCAACCCAGCCCACCTCCTGAACAAATCTTTTAAAAAACCTGTGCGGCGCCGGCTGTCTGCCCCTAGCAACCCCAGTGGTGTCAAGATTAGGATTAGGGGAGATATTGAAATCTCCTGTAAGTACCAGGGTGCCCTTGGTGAGTTGGACCACTTTATGTAAAAGGACCAAAGATTTTGCGAGTTGAACCGGGGAGTACGCATTAGCCAGAGTGAATTCCATACCCTGCAGCAAACCCTGGACCACCACCAAGTGGCTCTCAGAATCTGCCCACTCGTGTGTGGCTTTAAAGGGAGTAAGGCTGGAAATCAGTATGGCGACCCCACCTCCTCCTCCCATTAGAGAAGGAAGAGGAAAAGACTTGTGAAAAACCTCCCTTGGCTAACTTTCCATGTTCCTTCATACTCATATGCGCTTCCTGCATATATATTATTCCTGCATGGGTCTTTCTAAATAATGAAATCATTCTGGTTCTTTTAACCAGGATACCCAGCCCATTAACATTCAACGAAAAAATCTGCAGTGGAGCGTCAGACATCATACTACATTTTAAACATCCAAAAAATGTTTCTGTGCCAACCACCAGATTTCAGCTTATAGACACTGTCAGGTTTTATCACAATTAAAGAAGAATGTGACTGCCCATATGGGGTATAGCGAGGAAAACTCTCCTCTAACTGTACAGAACAAAATACAGGCCCAAAAAACACTAACTGGCCAAACCTTATACAGCCATCCCCTGCCAACTGGGCGGAAGATGCAACATAACTCCGGACTTCCATGGGGTTGGTCACCAAGAACAAAGTGGGTGGCCAGGTCACGGAATATGCCAAAAGAATTTTGGCGGGGTCTAACCTAGGTTAGACCAGACGTTGTACATCTCTTCAGTGGGGGGGGGTTACAGGGTTACAGGGTTAGTCATGCCTCGTGCTCCACCAGGAACTAAAAAGAATGCAGTACCATCTTGTGGGTAGTCTACTCCATCTTATATTGACATAACTATTAAAAGGGCCCCTCATTTGTGCCTCGGGGTTCAACCATTAACCCGATGGATCCACCTGGGTGGTAAACTCAACAAAGGGAGCCAACCCCCTACCCCCCCTGAGAGCGCCCCCTTCCTCCACCATTCCAGCGTATGGGGAGGCGGAGCACAGGTGGGTGAGGTACGCCCCACCGATCAGTGCGAGGAAACAGTGTCCCCCAAGCCTGATGATCCCATTTTCATCCAGAAAGTCCAGAGTCCTCGGGGACTGGAGGAACATATTAAGATGGCAGATACCCTCTGAGTTATCTTAGGGGCAGGTAGTAATGTATGTTTAATAGTGGAAAAGGTGCCATCAACCTAAACTAAAAGGTTCACTGGCCAAAGCCATAGGGACAGTCAATTGGTGTCCTCTCTGTCATCCCCCCCACTCCCCCACAACCCACACAGGCCCCTACCCTCTACCCCTGCCCACCCCTCGGTCCCAGAGTCTCCAGATGTAGTGGGCCTTCTGGGTGGTCTTCCCGAAGTGACACCAAATCAGTGCCTCCTCCGAACCACGACCCAGGAATGGCCATGAGAGCCCCCCCATCGGGGGTGGGGGTGGAGCATCGAAATATAGACACGACAGGAGAGAGGAGGCATCGGGGGGAAGTGGGATTACAAGGGGGCCACGTAAGGGGAAGTATAGGCAACTTGGGGAGGGGGATAAACAGGATGGCCTACCTGAATCAGACGTGACTAGACAGAAAATGTCCCATTAGCCCTTCCATTTAACTTCTTGGTTGTTCTGCGATATTCCAGGCTGTACCGTTGCCTGCTTTCTCAGGCTTTTCCACTATCCATTGCACAGCCACAGCTCCTTTGTGTCTGCGTTGCTCCATCGAGGTTTCCTGGGACCACAGTTCCTGTGCCAACTTAGCTGATAATGTTGTGCCCGGTTGCTTCTGAGGTGGAGTGACTTCAATTCCAATTTTAGTCAGTTCCCGAGCAGCCTCCTCCACTGATTCGAAGGTCCTGGGTCCATCCGTCAGGTAGACCACCAATTTCGCCGGGTAAGGAGTACGAAACTTGAGCTTTGCTTCCTTAAGTTTTTTAAGAATTGGAGCATGCATATGCACGACGTCTGGGAGGCGATCGCAGTCGGGTAGTCATTGTCGGCATAGATTCTCTGGCCTTGATATGTCAGGTCCCCTTGTTGTCAGGATTTATGCAGCACCATTTCCTTCTCCGTATATCAGAGGAAGCGAACCAAAATAGCACGTGGACAGCGGGCCCAGGGTTCGATGAACACAGTCCATCTCCAGAGAAACACCCTCTGGTAAGTCCAATTTGGATTTGAGGAATTGCTGCAAAAATTGTACTGAGTTATTGCCTTCGGCTCCCTCAGGAAAACCACTGACCCTCAGATTGTTCCTTCTACTCCGGGCTTCTGAATCATCCACCCTCTCGTGTAAGCCCTGGTCCTGGTATTTTTTATACGAATTCCAGAAGAATATCATTAGTATGCAATAGGCAAATCCTATTTCATGTGCAGTACATACAAAGATGTACTAGGCCAGAAGAAATGCTTCACAATAAAGTACAGCACTATTGAGAAAACTGTTATACACCTGTTAATGCCCACAAAGTAGCAGAAACAGGTGCACAGTAAATGGGGCATTCAGTGTTGCTGAATTGGGTCTAGAGTATCAGAGGTCAAAGCCCAAACACCTTATGATTTTTAAACACACAATGGGGGGGAAGGGGAGAGGGAGAGGCGAAGCCCAACCAGCTTATGATTTTTAAACACACAATTTGTGGGGAGTTTTCTAAAGCATTTTATACAGTTATTATAAAACAGGATCAGAAATTGGTAACATACCAGTAAAGTCATGTTGAGAACAGAAGAGGATTTGGTTTTGTACACCGCTATTCCTGCACATCTCAAACCACATAACAGAGCAAAAATGTAACCACTAGTATTGCAGAAACTATATGCATATGGAGGACAAAGCAGTTTGTATGCACTCAGCTTCCCAATCATTTTTTGCAGTTAGTGATTCTTCTCCCCTTGGCCCCAAGCCGCCCTCCGGATGCCTGTCACCCCTGCCCTGCTCCCCCAACTTTAATCCAGGACTTCCCTTCACGTTAATGCTGTGTGGCCACTGGCCTGCGTGCTTGTTGGGGTGAAGGTCTACTGGGTGGTCGGGGTGAGCAAGCTTTTTTCCCCTTTTCTCCCTTCAGGGAGGCGTGCAATGCTGGCCAGATGTCTCCACGTATGCTTCTGTGTGTTGAGCATCAGCAGCTGCAACTCCCTCCAACCTACGTTGAGTCCCTGACTGCCTTGCTTCCAGTCAACACTAAGGGCTGGGTGAGCACTAAGCACTGACACCCTCCCTCTCTGAAAGAGGAGAGCAGTCTATCCTCTCCATCCCCGACCACCCGGCAACTCAGTCTGCTTCCGAACTCGGGTCCCTAGCATGGCGCAAGATATGGCGTTCAGCACCTCAACTCTCAGCACCACTGGGCCAGCTCCAACTCCCAGTCATGGACTGCAGTAAAACCAGTTTATTTTGACCATTCTGTTCATTCACTTTGCCCTCTTAATTCTCCCTTCCCCCATCCCAACATCGGGGGCGCCAAGGCTCCACCCAATGCTACAGATAACATTGGCATTCAAGACTCATCAAAAAAAAATTTTTTAAAGAGTATTTCTTAAAAACTGGTGAGTACAATGGACTAGTACTCACTTTATCTGGAGCCCTCGCTGCACCCATCCACTGGTTAGACTTCATACAAGCGAGTGAGCAAGTGGTTGCCTTCGGAGCCTGTATCAATGTTGTTCCAAGGTCAGCCAGCCGTGTTAATGCTAGGTAGTCCATTCCTTCCCACCTAATAATCCAAGTCCCTCACACTCATGATGTGCCCAGCTCTTGTCAGATTCAGCCCGAGATTACAGGGATTGGACATGAACCCTGGTCTTCTAGCAGCACAGTGTGCTGAGCCACACCACTGGGCTGGTTGAAGAACCTGTTTCTTTATTGAGAATGTTGGCCAGAACACAGGGTCATTCCCTGACTCTTTCCAAAAAGACTCATGCATTACAGCTTTCCAAGGGTGGCAGAATCACAACCCTTAAATTGATATCCTCCCCCCCCACCCCAAAGAGGCATACATCTTTAGGCACCTTCCTGTTGCCACTGTCCAGAAATCTTTTAAAGGAAAGCTGTCCAAATACAGGCACCCCACCCCCCAAAGGCTTACCTCCGATTAGCATTTCACAAGGAAAAGCCTTTGTTTTCTCCACTGGAACTTTATTTTATTTTTCTAAACTCCGGGAGTTGGGAATATGGCGGATGCTGTGCGATTCCATTTAGTGCGAAAGTGCGGTGCCACACCGCTCGCTTCAATACAAATTACAGACCAACGCCCAGCCTAACAACCCCTCTCCTGCAGAATAATAGAACACAAGACCGTAGTCAATAACGGGGAGCAAAGAACTCTGAGACAAGAGCATCCTAGTAGTTGGAGTAAACAATGAATTTAGTCTATATAAAGCTCCAAGCCTTTGATGAACTGATTTAACCATGCAGGTAACATGTTGGTCATACTTAAAGAAATAATCCAAAGTAAAAACAAAATATTTAAATATCTTGACTTCTTCAGTTTCAATGTCTTTTAACATTCTTAACAAAAGAAGAGGTTCTGTCTTCAAAGACTTTGTATTGCTATTAAAAAAATATGGATTTTTTTTTTAATTCAAAACCAATTTATTTAACAAAAAACAGTTTTGGACTTCAGCAAAATCAGATGCCAAACTATCCAGTACTCCCTGAAAGTAGGGGCCACTCGTGAGGATCACTGCATCATCCGCATAAAGAAATATGTGAGTGTTCTTACACACAAGGGGTAAAGTGTTCAAAAATAAACTAAATAAAAGGGGACCCAAAATAAACCCTGAGGAACACCCAGTGACACCACCACTGGAGGGGAATTATGATTTTTAAGTTTAATGGATTGAGTGCAATCATGGAGATACAGTAGTTCTGGCACCAGCAAATAACTTTCTGAGAAAAGCCCAGATTAAACATCAATCTGTGATTTACCAAGTTGAATACCTTGGTGAGGTCCATAAAAACAGCCGCTGCATAAAGCCCCCTAGCAAGGGCCTCATGCAGGGCGTGTGTGAACTCCACCAAGGCAGTCGAAGTACTGTGGCCAGGACAACATCCATGTTGTGCAGGAGTCAGAGCAGAATATTTATACAGATAATCCATCATCTGATCACAAACTATACACTCTTGATGCCTTTGACAAGGGAGCTAGTAAAGAAATAGGGCAATAATTCTGCACATTCCATTTATCACCAGATTTAAATATTGGTACAGCTCCCTTCCAAATGTCAGGAAACTGACCCCTACAAAGTGACAAATTAAATATTTTCATTAAGGGAACACAAATGTTATTTTATTTATTTAAGTTTAGGATTAATACCTTTGAGCCAAGGGCTCGTTTGCAAAGGTTCCAAGTCAGTCAATACAGTACAATACAAGACACAGCATAACATAACATAACATGACATAACATAAACATAACATGACATAACAAACATGACATGACATAAACAGATGACATGACATAAACATAACAAACATAACATGACATAAACATAACAACATAACATAACAAACATAACATAACATGACATGGCATGACATGACATAACATAACATGACCGCTTAAACAGAGGATACACAGTTCACACAGGAGAAGTTATAACAGCAAATAGGGAAATATTTACAGCATGGAAGTGCCAACAGTGTCATCACTCACTGAGTAATATATAGCACTTTGAGATTGCCATGCAGGTTCACTACTGAGGGGTAGTGAAATGAGCAGCCAAAGTAGGCTTTGTCAGGGGTGGGTCCATAATGGGGAGGAGAGTAAAGTAAGCAGCCACAGTAGGCTTTGTCAGGGGTGGGTTCGAGAAGAGGAGAGGAGAGGTAGGCAGTGCGAAAAGCATAGAGACAGGAAGGGAAATGGGGCACGGGCTGCTGGGAAGTGGTAGGGCAGCAATGGTAGGCTTTGTTAGGTGCGGGGAGGTGAAGAGTAGAGACTGGGGAGAGGTGGGAAAAGGGGAACGAGGGGTGCGGACAGGGGGGCTGGAGAGGAGTGGAGGGAGACAGAGTCATGTTGAGGCGGGTGAGTCAGCATTAGGAGAAGCAGGCATAGACATTTTCACAGTCCAGATGGTCCGCAGTGATCCTCACAAGCCTATAATCTACCCCATCAATTCCAGTGGAAGGTTGGGGATCAAGTTTTAAAAGGTAAGTCAAAACCTCTTCAGATGTAAGTATTACATCTAATTCCTTTGTATGTTGTCAGTTGTTTGGGGTCAAATCATCAAAGAAGAAACAATGGCAAGTAAGGCACTTTAAGAACAAGCAGATATATATCCCTTCTCAGGGAAAAGCTCTGCTGTCTAGACCTCCGCCAGCCTGCCATTAGCGTGTCCACAAGTTATGTGTAGGGGTCAGAAGAACTTCTCCTCTACTGGCCCGAATCTTTGGAACAGCCTATCTGCTCCACTGCGGCCCTTGGATCACATCCCCTATTTAAATCCCACTACAAGACTTACTACCAACATCAGCTGTAAATGCCCCCAGATGATAAACAGACCCCACTCTAAGGCGCAACATTTGCTCTACCCCCCCCCGGACTGTTGTGACAACTGGGGTGACAGTTAATCTGGAAACTGTTGTTATTACTGTAACCCCCCTGCAAATGGGGGTTCCCAAAAGACTTCCAGGAGCTTGCTTGAATGCTCCAAGCCTGAATGGTGTTTGGCATTTAAGCCATTTATCAGTGAGTGTTTTTAGAGCCTCTGGTACTGTCTCTTTAAGAGCTGTCTGCTTGCAGACATAATTAGTTTGTATGGGGGGACTGTGTGCTTCTCTGAGTACCACTCGAGCTGCTGCCAATTCACTTTATTTTGCAGTCACTAGAGCGCAAGGGAACCTATCTGAAAGATGTAACTGTTTGCCAGAAATTATTTAGAGTAATAATGAAATTACAGTTTGTCTAACCTGCTTTCTTTGCAGTCAGAACTGTGTCTGCTAGTTCCCCATTCTAGTTTTGAACTGCTGAACTGGACCAATCAGTGGGGTAAGCTAGCTCTAAAATGGTGCCTTGACTAATCAGAACTTGGACTCATAATCTGAGCCAGCCACAAGAGGATTTAAGGGCAGTGACTCTGGGAGATGTAGTTTAGACTTCAGTGCCTTTTGGACCAACAGCAGCAGTCTATTGTGAGTGACAGCCAATCCAGTCAAGAACTGGGAGGAACTCAAAGGAAGTGCCCGGTTTTGTCGGTTGGAGTTTCAGTTGAGCTTTGGCAGAAGAAGGAAGGAGCCCTGTGCTTTTTCAGTGTGCAGTTTTAGTCAAAAAACGTGTGTAAGGCCCAGAGTTCCGGTCTGCAGCTTTGTAACAGCTTGTTAGGACTGAATCCGCCCTGTGAAAAGAATCAAAGGATCTCTGAAGAGTAGAAACCAGGCTCACCCTGTAGAAGACTGGAGGAATTGCTGAAAATTGCACTCGGTCTGTCAGGAACTGAATCTGCTGTGTGTTCTCCCGGGTATTGTGCAGTAATTGCGATCGGGATACAGATGCAGCCTGCCTGGTATAGTGCTTTCTTTTATATGGATGTGTGAAGAGGTTTGTGTACCTCAAGTGAGCCCTGCTGACATTGAAGGACCCTATCTTATTTGGAGGTCGTGAGTACTAATTCAGGGTCGCTCCCTGTTGAATTGCCACATTAAATCCAAATGGAATTACTGTACTGCTGACTGTTTAATTCTCCTTTTCTCTGTGTGTGAAAGGGCCCCTACCAGCTGCCACGGTTTGGACTAGCCACTAGGGCTTGGGTACCCAGGGACAGTAACTGATAGGGATAGGCCTGTGCACAGAGCCATAGGTAGATTATTAGAGTGATAAGCTAATTAACCTGATTTCCCCTGTCCTTGTTATATCCCCCTAAATAAATCAGAGCTGCTTGTTTCAGCAAGTTATACTGCCTGAGGTATTTGTCTATGTTAAAGTACTGTACTGTGATTGTTGCACTGTATCTCATTTCACAGGAGGTCCCAGTGCCGGAACCAGACCTGGGGGTAAGTGTATACTGTGAAGGTAATTCTGATATATTGTGTGGGCCACTAGTGGAAGAAAGGGTTGCAGTGTCCCAGAGGGCTGTGACCAAGTTAGTTTAACTACTGCAAACCCTGACCTCTGGGTGGAGGCACCACCATTGGATCCAGGCCCCTCAACCTGTTAGTGGCAAATCAGGCAGGGTAGTAGCCCCTGGGATAGCGCCATCTAGGGGTTACATCTTGGAGGCTCACCGCTGGGATTGTGTGTCCTCTAGTGGCCATATTCTGAACCACTGTTAAGAAAAAATGGGTACCCGACAGAAGTGGCTGTGCACCGGCTGGTGGAGGTGGTACTGGGAGGAGATCGACCCCAAAATGCTATGCTTATCCTGGACATCCCCTGGGTATCAATACGGACACTGTGCAGGAGTACTTTCCAAGGTGGAAGGTTTACAAAACCCTGTGGTGGTGGGTCGGCATGCTAATCTGCTCACCCACACTTTCCTGGCCCTAGTAGAGTTTAAAGATCCCATAGATAGCTCCAAAGTGCCACAGACCATTACCCCAGAGGGAGCCCTCACTGCTTGAGAGTGATAACTAAGGACAGTAAAGACCTGGGGAATCAGCCCCACCACTATCTGAAACCTTTGAGGAGAAATTTGCTGAATGGTTGCTGAGAGGGAAACTGTGGAGGACTTGAAGAAACTATTCTTGCCACCTGGGGTGTTCCTCCCAACACCCTCTCCTGCTCCAGTGCCTGTAATGGTGGCTGAACCAATGCAGACTCTATTTCTGCACCTGCCATTAGTCACGACTCTTACCGAAGGTTGAGGATCTTCTCTGGCACCTCCCACCCCCAAGGGAGGATGACTGGGAGACCTGGATAGACTATGTTGCCCCCAAGTGCTAGAATGGCAATGCTCGAAGGCAGCGAAGAGGTTAGTGAGAGCCTCCGAGGTCCTGCCCTGGCTACCATCCGCGCGCTAAGCGGGCCAGTAACCCTGAGGCGACTGCACAGGCCTATCTTGAGGCCTTGGAGAATGTGTAGTAGGAGCCCAGATTCTGATGAGGACCTATGGTGGAGAGTAAGAAATGCACAACAGTACCAAGGGGAGTTGTTGTCTGTGTATGTCTCTGCTGGAAAAATTGTTGCAAGAATGCCTCAGAAAGGGTAGTTTGCCAGCGATTGAACTGACCGAACCAGACTGGACAGAATCCTTAAGTCTGCCCCTTCTCAGAACTGCTGTTGCTTCAGTTACGCCTGGCAAATCGACTGGAATCCCCACCCTCCTATGATGAGTTAATGAGAGAAATTGAGAGTTGAGAAAAGCGACTCGGGAGGTACCTGCACCAACAGCTGTGGATACTACCGAGTGACTGAGGGTGACCCATCAAGTGAAGTTCAGGGCAGAGGTTGACAGTCAATGAGTGCTCTGACAAGGAAAAAGATATGCCACAATGGGGGAACTGTTGAGAGAGATCCGGAATTCAAAAACAGTCCCTTATGAAGGCCACGCCTGCAAGTACGGGCCCTGACCTATATCCGACTGCATCTGCTATGGGGTGGGGGGGCCCCACCCATGTATCTCCTGCTGATAACAGCTCCAAACTCAATTCCTTGACCATGGAAGTGGAGAAACTGACGAGATGTCTCCAAATGCTTATCACGCCGCAGAACAGAGATGGCACCCAGGTTTTCCAGTTAGTAATACCCCGCTCTGGCTCCCAGTGTGGCGCCCGGCCAACTCAAACTCCAGAAAGTATGTTTTGCTATAATTGTGGGAAAGATGGGCACATGAAAAGGGAATGCCAGTCCCCAAAGACACTGACAAAGTTGCACATAGGCTACAAGGAGAGCTTCGGAGAAGAAATCAGTGGTTAAGAGGTGCACGACATGATCCCAGTGAGGCACCAAAATGCTAATTCACGTCCTTTTGTGGCAAGGTCAGTTGCCCAGGCCCCCACTACCGCCTCCAGACTGGTCCAGAATAGTGGGTCCCTCCATGGAGACCACTGTAAAGGTGAATGGAGTGTCTACAAGAGCTGTATTAGACAGTGGCTCCCAAGTGACAATTATGTTCCAGGATTGGTATCAGAAGCATTTGTCAGACACTACCTTACAACCATTAGAAGGACTGCATGTATGGGGTTAAGTGAGAAGGCCTACCCTTATTCCGGTATATCCGAATTTGGCTGTCTTTCCCCACCTCCGTGGCTGGAGTGGCCAAACAAGTAGAGACCCTAGCCTTAGTGTGTCCCCCACTGGACTGTATGATGGTGTCCCTTGTTGATTGGAACAAATGCTCATATGTTCGGAAGGCTGGCACAGTTGTGTTATGAAAACAGGGTCAAAGACTAGTAGAGCTTTAAGAGTTCGGCTTTAATTAAGAAGGCCTATGAGGCAGCAGAGATGCTGAAAAACAGAACCAGAGGAACCGGTCGGAATTGTATGGAAGAAGGATCCTGAGTCTCTGATCCTGGCGCCAAATGCCCAATGTACCTTACAGGAGAGGTCCGTATCAGAAAGGATGTTAAGAATAAAATATTAATGTTGGATGCACCAGGCGATGGAAAATTGCCAGAGGGACTGCTGGTCAAGCCTAGTATTTTGCCCGCTAGAGCCCATGCTTATGCCAGAAGGGTAATGGTCCAAGTTCATAATGTGTCTGAAAGAGACATTCGAGTAAACAGAGGTTGCATCCTGGCTAATGTGCATTGTGCAGACACTGCAGTGCTACCCAGCAGCAAGAGTTCAAGGAAGAATGACAGAGTAACGCCTGACTTGTTTGATTTGGCGACTCCCCGCTGCCAGCTGAATGGAAAGTGAGGATCAGTGAGAAGCTTGCCCAGAGAGACCAGGTGTTTTCTTTAAAGGAATGGGATGTAGGATGCATGCAAGGAGCTGAGCACAATATCCGGCTGCATGACGAAAGACCATTTCGTGAGAGGTCTCGACGCCTGGCACCTGCTGACATAGATGATGTGAGACGGCATCTGCAAGAGATGTTAGCTGCTGGTGTAATACAAGAATCCAGAAGCCCTTATGCTTCCCCCATTGTGGTAGTGAGGAAAAAGAATGGAACAGTAAGGATGTGTGTGGATTATCGACCTTAAACCGCGGACTATCCCTGATCAGTACACAATGCCCCCATTCAGGATGCTTTGGACTGCCTAAGCGGGAGCAAGTGGTTCTCTGTGCTGGATCTCCGCAGTGGGTACTACCAGATCCCGATGGCCCCAGAGGACCGTGAGAAGACGGCCTTTATCTGTCCGCTTGGCTATGAATTCATGAGGATGCCTCAAGGGATTTCAGGTGCCCCAGCCACTTTTCAACGATTGATGGAGCGTGCAGTGGGGACATGAACTTACTAGAGTGCCTGGTATACCTAGATGATGTTATGTGTTTGGCAGCTCACTGGAGGAACATGAGAGCAGATTATTTAAGGTATTGGACCGACTGGAGGACTTTGGCCTTAAACTGTCCATTGATAAGTGTCAATTCTTTCAAACATCAGTAAAGTATGTGGGACACATAGTATCCACCAGGAATAGAGACCGACCCAAGAAAGTTGAGGCCTTGACCACCTGGCCACAGCCCAAAATCTAAAAGAACTGCAAAGATTCCTGGATTCTGTGGTTATTATCGCGCTTATCAAGGACTATTCAAGAGTGATCCGCCCTTTACTTAACCTTACCAAGGGTATCCCCAACCCACAAAAATACCAAAGTCAGCGTCCTCAAGACTGAAAGAGTGTATTTTCATCCGGTGAGTATTTGGGGCCCGCTGGACTCCTGATTGTGAGACTGCTTTTCATGAGATCATATATCAACTTACCCATGCTCCAGTGCTGGCCTATGCCGATCCAAGAAAACCTCGTCCTGCACTGATGCTAGCTTGCAAGGGTTGGGGGCTGTGTTGTACCAAGAGCACGAGAATGGCCTGAGACCAGTGGCCTTTGCCAGTAGAAGCCTGACCCCATCCGAAAAGAACTATCCTGTACATAAGTTAGAGTTCCTAGCTTTGAAGTGGGCTATTGTTGACCAATTCCATGAGTACTTGTATGGGGCTAAAATACTAGTAAAACTGACAATGATCCTTTGACCTATGTGCAGACCTCCAGCTAAGTTGGATGCCACTGGCCATAGGTGGCTTTCTGCATTATCTACATATGACTATGCTCTCGAATACCGAGCAGGTCTGAACCACATAGATGCTGATGCTCTCTCCCGGAGGCCTGTTCCCCAGAATGATTGGGTCCGATTGGCAGAACCTGACATTCGGGCACTCTGCCGGAAGTTTGACAGGAGGAACAATGTCCACGGACGCAGTGGACTGCATGGTGGATTGCTTGGGAGCCTCTGAGAATTGCATACCTGCTGCTTATTGCCACTTTTCTGCAATAGACATTGTGCACTGCCTCAGCTGGACAATGACAGTATTCAGTGGCTCAACTCGCCGATCCCATGATCAAAGCAGCTTTAGAAGCCCTCTATGCAGGAAAAGATGTGTCCAAATTACGCTCCACTGATTTGAGAACTGCACTGTTATACAAAGAAGGTCCTAAGTTGAAACTGATCAATAAACTGTTATACAGAGAAACAGTAGACAGAGGGGACAAGTAGACAAACAACAACTAGTGCTGCCCACTGCCTTCGAGACTCAGTACTGAGGTCCTTGCACAACCACATGGGGCACCTTATAGACAGAACACTTGACTTGGTGAGATCCAGATTCTATTGGCCTAAGATGGGGCTGATGTGAGCAACACATTCGAACTTGTAGTCGCTGCTTACAGAGGAAAGCTTTGCCCCAGAGGGCTGCCCCTTGTTAACATCACCACCAGTGCACCCATGGAGCTGGTCTGCATTGATTTTCTGAGTTTGAGTCAGATCAAAGAAATATCAGTAATGTGTTGGTGGTCACTGACCATTTCACGAGATATGCCCAAGCTTTCCCACCAAAGACCAGAAAGCATCCACTGTGGCCAAAGTACTTGTAGAAAACTTTTGTTCACTATGGGGCTCCACAAAGAATCCATTCTGATCAAGGGAGAGACTTTGAGAGTCGCCTGATCAAAGAGATGCTTTCTCTGTGGGGAGTGCGAAGTCCAGAACCACTCCTTACCACCCCAGGGGACCCACAGCCTGAACGCTTCAACCGCACTTTGCTAGATATGCTAGGCACCCTGCACCCAAAGGACAAGCCTAGATGGAGCCAACAAATTAGCACCCTGGTACATGCTTATAACTGCACCAAAAGTGATGCCACTGGATTCTCCCCACCGCCTGATGTTTGGAAGAGAAGCTCACTACCAGTAGATGTGTGTTTTGGGTCTCTCCTGATGGGGTTCAAGCTGACAACTATTTACAGTATGTGCAAAGTTAAAGGCCCAGCTAACTCATGCGTACTAACTGGCTCAAACCATGGCTGCCAAAAGAAATCTGGCCAACAAAGAAAGGTATGATAAAAGGTGAAAGCACAGGAACCCAGGAGGGAGATCGGGTATCGCTAAGAAATCTGGGACTGCATGGCAAGCACAAGATTGCTGACAGATGGCACCATCTCCCTCACATTGTAGTGGGCAAACCAGATGATCTGCCAGTGTACAAAGTAAGGCCTGAGAATAATTCCAAAGATGTAAAAACAATGCATAGAAATCATTTACTGCCCATTGGACAAATCTTAATTGAGTCTGAGCCCTAGAAGATGCCCCTCTGGACCAGTGACTAGAGCTGCTGCTAAGAAAAGATCAAGAAAGTCTGCACCTACAGAAGCAAAGTTAAAGTGTTCCCTCCACAAGTCCCAGTTGAGCATGACTGTCAGTCCATATCGAGAAGAAAGTGAGAGTGACTTTGAATACTATCCTTCTTACGAACTGAGTCAATTGTTTCGGGCAATCCCTAGTCAATACTGGAGATGAAGCTGGGCCTTCTGGACTGTCTAAGCCCCAGCTTCATCCCTGGAGCCAATGCTCCCAGAAAGTGAAGTGCAAAGCATCAGATCAGATGAAATGGAATCATTGTGCATGGTTGAACTGTTTGAGCTTTCAGGAGGAAAATGATAGATTGGGGCAGACTGGTGATACACCAACAAGAAGAGTATTTTGAGTGCCCTGACAGTCCACTGCCAGTGTCCAAAGCTCTCCATGCGAGCCAAATGTTGTGGACTCAGAAACTGTAACTCCTGGAGCTGAAAGTGCCCCAAGTTCTAGCCTCTCACCCCATGGAGACTCCCTGACAAGTGAGGACAATGCTGAAAATGAGGCTCAGAGTGCAGAGACTATAACAGTTCCCCTAGAAAGACTGGTCGAGCTGTAAAGCCTGTGGTGCACCTCAGTTATGATTCACTTGGGAGGCCTGTGGACTTGCCTCTCAATGTTGTCCATAAGGAGTGTATGTGTCCCGAGCTCATTGCCCAAACTGAGCATCAGTGCTAACTCCAAGTTACTTGTGTTGCCCTCTAAGTATGGTGCCTTGTCCCATCCAGCCCCAAGGTAACTGACAGGAAGGGCCCCTCTCTTCAGGTTTCATGTACAAGAGGTAATAACTTGAGTTATGGTACAATGTGTATGTAATACTGTGTAAAGAGTGACGTACTGCAATGTTTCAGAAATGTGTTCTTGGTAAAATGATATATTGACTGATGATTACGATATATGAGCCTAATGCAAATGTATATGGCTGCAGTTGAAACTTATGGGTACTTGCTTGACGAGACGCCAAGCTTTCCCAGGCCAGGAAGGGTGTAACCCCCTGCAAATGGGGGTTCCTAAAAGACTTCCAGAGCTTGCTTGAATGCTCCAAGCCTGAATGGTGTTTGGCATTTAAGCCATTTATCAGTGAGTGTTTTAGAGCCTCTGGTACTGTCTTTAAGAGCTGTCTGCTTGCAGACATAATTAGTTTGTATGGGGGACTGTGTGCTTCTCTGAGTACCACTTGAGCTGCTGCCAATTCACTTTATTTTGCAGTCACTAGGAGTGCAAAGGAACCTATCTGAAAGATGTAACTGTTTGCCAGAAATTATTTAGAGTAATAATGAAATTACAGTTTGTCTAACCTGCTTTTGCAGTCAGAACTGTGTCTGCTAGTTCCCATTCTAGTTTTGAACTGCTGAACTGGACCAATCAGTGTGGGGTAAGCTAGCTCTAAAATGGTGCCTTGACGAATCAGAACTTGGACTCATAATCTGAGCCAGCCACAAGAGGATTGTATGGGTAGTGACTCTGGGAGATGTAGTTTAGACTTCAGTGCCTTTTGGACCAACAGCAGCAGTCTATTGTGAGTGACAGCCAATCCAGTCAAGAACTGGGAGGAACTCAAAGGAAGTGCCTGGTTTTGTCGGTTGGAGTTTCAGTTGAGCTTTGGCAGTGAAGAAGGAAGGAGCCCTGTGCTTTTTTAGTGTGCAGTTTTAGTCAAAAACGTGGTAAGGCCCAGGAGTTCCGGGTCTGCAGCTTGTGTAACAGCTTGTTAGACTGAATCTGTCCTGTGAAAAGAATCAAAGGATCTCTGAAGAGTAGAACCAGGCTCACCCTGTAGAAGACTGGAGGAATTGCTGAAAATTGCACTCGTCTGTCAGGAACTGAATCTGCTGTGTGTTCTCCCGGTATTGTGCAGTAATTGCGATCGGGATACAGATGCAGCCTGCCTGGTATAGTGCTTTCTTTTATATGGATGTGTGAAGAGGTTTGTGTACCTCAAGTGAGCCCTGCTGACATTGAAGGACCCTATCTTATTTGGAGGTCGTGAGTACTAATTCAGGGTCGCTTCTGTTGAATTGCCACATTAAATCCAAATGGAATTACTGTACTGCTGACTGTTTAATTCTCCTTTTCTCAGTGTGAAAGGGCCCACCAGCTGCCACGGGTTTAGACTAGCCACTAGGGCTTGGGTGCACCAGGGACAGTAACTGATAGGATAGGCCTGTGCACAGAGCCATAGGTAGATTATTAGAGTGATAAGCTAATTAACCTGATTTCCCTGTCCTTGTTATATCCCCTAAATAAATCAGAGCTGCTTGTTTCAGCAAAGTTATACTGCCTGAGGTATTTGTCTATGTTAAAGTACTGTACTGTGATTGTTGCACTGTATCTCATTTCACAGGAGGTCCCAGTGCCGGAACCAGACCTGGGGGTAAGTGTATACTGTGAAGGTAATTCTGATATATTGTGTGGGCCACTAGTGGGAAAAAAGGGGGGTTGCAGTGTCCCAGAGGGCTGTGACCAAGTTAGTTTAACTATTGCAAACCCTGACCTCTGGGTGGAGGCACCCGCCATTGGATCCAGGCCCCTCAACCTGTTAGTGGCAAATCAGGCAGGGGTAGTAGCCCCTGGGATAGCGCCATCTAGGGGTTACATTACTATGATATTTGACTCTGGAAACTGTTTTGTTGTAATGGTATATGATGGGCACTGTGCTGTCACACAGATCCTGTGCACTATAATTGCTCGCACTAAGGTCACTTTATACCGAATTTTGTACCTTTTTGTGTATCACTAAATTTGTATTGTAAATACTTACTGTACTTCATGTATTTTGTACCTGTTTTCCTTTTACCTTGTGCATAGTATTTTTATGGCCCAGGTCGTACCTGAAAACGGTCTCTGGGATCAGTGTACCCACCCGGTTAACAAATAAATAAAATAAAACAAAATAAAATAACAGAAATGTTTCTATCGATGCCGTGAAAAACCAGATAGCAGTTGATTTTAACTGAGATTGCAAGTCTTGAGCAGAAGCCTGGACATTTGCCAACTTAATTTCTCCTGAACATTAAGTATACTTTTGATTTACACATCACATGGGCTTTCCTCATAGTTATGGGCGGAAGTGTTAAAAAATTAATTTATTTTGTGACAGTCAAGCCTCCTGTTGTATAACTATGTAAGGGAGGGAAATAATTTTAATTAAATGTGTTGTATTTTGCCGTACTTACTGAACACACCATCAACAACTATACATTACAGAGAGAGAGAGAGAGATTACAGACAGGGTTCCTCCGGTTTCTATCCTGGAGCCGTTGTTGTTCTCCCTGTTTACTAACAACCTACCAAAGCACCGTGGGAGTGCAAAAGCACTGCTCTACGCAGATGATACGGTGCAATACAAAAGCCACTCAGACACTATTACAATTCAAACAGGCCTCATAGCATACTTTCACCAACCTGTCAAGCAGTTTAAGGCTAACAAGCTGCTATTAAACAAAAAGAAAACCAAATCCATACACTTCCGCCATCACCAACTTGGACCTGACAGAAGTGAATTACTAAACATTTGCTCACTGAATGGGGACCCTATTGAGACTGTAGAGCCCCTCAAGTACCTGGGAGTTCAAACTGCATGTGGACCGGGTGACCAGGCAGTTAAACCAATAACTGGGGCTCCTGTACCAATTAAACCCCTGTCTCACAGCTGTTGCCAGATTATCCATTACCAATAGTATCCTACTACCCACTCTCCTGTACGCTGCCCCTGTCCTATCATCACTCAAAATTACGGAGCTAACAAAACTTAAAACCTTGTACCACCACGCAGCCAGGTTCTCTGCGGGAGCTGGTAATAGGGAACACAACTGTAATACTCTATCCATACTAAACTGGTCCAGCTTGGAAAATAGAATTCATTATTCTATACTCTGCCTGGCACACACAACTGCAAACATCCCTCCCCCCAACCTTGCCTTGATGCTGTAATTAAAACCTCAGATTATCCTCCCAATTACTCCATACTGTCCCTAGAAAGGCAAAATATGCTGGCACAAGGTTTTGTACCTCTATGGCCCCTAGGCCATGGAACGACCTCCTGCCTGATGTCCAGGCATGCATCAACCACAATTCCTTCAAATCTTTCCTCAGGGTCACTCCACTCACGTACTGCCAATTTACTTGTCCCAGCTGAGTCCATCTGTGACTCCGCTGTTATTACGAATAACCAATTTGGGTTTAAAGAACATTTGGGCTTGGGGTTTTAATTTGTAAGCATTGCTTTATTTGTGAAGTGCACCACCACCAGCCAACCATATGCAACGTCATGGGTTCTACACCATTTCTGGGTCTGGGTACCAATGAAGCACCTGAGCTTCCTAGTAGTAGAGATACTAGGAATCGGTTGATTCCAATCCAGTTTTAGGGTTTAGGATTTTAGGCACATCCCCTATTTAAATCCCACTACAAGACTTGCTACCAACATCAGCTGTAAATGCCCCAGATGATAAACAGACGGATTCCATTTCAAATCCAAACGAACCTAAAAACTGGATTTAGGATTCTGATTTAAAATCCAAAATCTGAAATCCAAAATGCCCATGTAAAACAGGTTTTAGGATTCAGTTTAGGATTTCGGATTCCTGTACTGCAAACCAAAAATCCTAAATCAGATTCCATTCATTCACATATCTGGACTGACTAGTACGGTATGGGATGCACGCCCATTGGCTCATGCTCTGAATCAATGGGCATGCAGCACTACTGAGCTGTCAGACGGCGGGGCGGCAGGCGGGTGAGGTGCTACTGCCCGCGGCTAATGAGAGGCCAGGGTGGTGGGGCTCAGTGGGCGGGTGGGGTGGGGGTACACTAGATCACCAGGGATATCGGTACGGGATTAATGATGCCCACGATCGGGCATGGGGCGCCGCCAGGTGCGACATAGAACAGGTGTGATGGCCACCCACAGGTGGCAGCTGCTGTTGCGCCTGCAATGCGGCAGCTCACCTGTGGTGGCCATCACTTGTTCCTTTTTTAGGCGTAACTTTGTGCAGGCGCAGAAGGCGCATGCATGACTCTACACGCCTGGGCTGAATATCGGGCTGTGCAGGTTATGCATGGGCACCCCCCCCACCTGTGTCTGTATACATTACGATGCGTCCGGGCGCATCGGGATTTGTGCAGTGCACTTTTCCCTTTTAAACATCGCACCGGGGCGCATCAGTGGGTTGTTCATGGTGCAACCCTTTTGAATATCTGGGCCAGTGTGTCTAAGGGTTATCATCTCTGATGACCTTAAGGTATCAAAGCTAGTGCGCAAAGGCAGCAGGGAGGGCCAGTGGCATGCTGAGGTGCACAGGCAGGGATGTCACTAGCAGGAGGTTGGAGGTGGTGATGCCATTGTATAAAACATTGGTAAGGCCTCACCTGGAGTACTGTGTGCAGTTCTGGAGGCAACACCTTCGCAAGGACATAGATAAAGTGGAGACTATCCAGAGAAGAGCAACAAAGATGGTGCAGGGCTTACACCACAAAACATATGAGGAGAGACCAAGGGACCTCACTCACTGGAGGAGAGAAGACAGTGGGAGGACATGATTGAAACTTTCAAGTACCTCAAGGGCATAAACAAGGTGCAGGTGGGAGACCTTTTCCAATGCAGAAAAAGTACTAGAACAAGGGGGCACAATATGAAATTGGAAAGGGGTAGATTAAGAAGTAATGTGAGGCAGTTTTCTACACAGAAAGGGTAGTCGACACTTGGAATAGTCTGCCACAGGAGGTAGTGGGGGCATGCACAGTGGAGGGGTTTAAGCATGCCTGGGACAAGCACAAGGGAAGCTTGAGAGGGGAGGGAGTGATGAAAAGCCATTGATCACACAGGGTAAATGGCCACATACAATGTATGGGGCCTACAGCAGACGGGATGGGCCTAGCAGTCCTGATCTGCCAACAATTTCTATGTTTCTATGTTTCTTTCCTGGTTAAACAATTTCCCCTTTTAAACTGTTTTTGTACTGTGTTGGTTCTCAGGTGGGGTGTAACTGTGGAGAGGTACTGCTTCCCAGGGGGCTGTACCATACTGACAGCAGGCTCACTTAAACTTTTCTCTGGGTAAAGGCCCCACAAAATGAATTTAAACCTTGGATATGAGCCCCACAATTTAACAACCCAGGCCCCTCAACTTTTGTTTGCATCCACAAGGCAGGAATAGTAGCTGCAATATCCAGGGCAAACCGGCAACACCAATAATAAAACTGGGCTGCCCACTACCTATGTTTACACTTGCAACTGCTTTCCTTCATTTCAGCATACTCCAAGAGACTGTTTCTACCACAACAAACTTAGTAAAATTCCACCTGCATTACAAGAGGACAGGGCTTACTGCACCATAATGTAAGCTGGTTATTGCCAGATTTAGCTGCTCGGCATATACGGAAGAGTAAACACAATTTCTGCCCCCACTAGAACTTGAAAGGAACTCACTTCTGCACTAAAAAAAGTAATAGCTTCTCATTACCACATGAAACTGAGCTCTCAGCACAGCAAACTTCCACAATGGCTCAAAATCTGCTGTGTTCAGGGAGAAAAAACCTGAGTGTACACACAATGATTTTATTAGTCTCCCTAGATCACAGAACTCGGTCAACAAACAAATCACCAGCCAGCCCGGTGGCGCTAAGGGTTGAGGTGCTGGGCACCACACCTCGCTCCATGCTGGCGACCCATGTTCGGGATCGCGCACGGGCTGTCGGGGGTCGGCAGAGATGGAGAAGGATTGAGCATTTTCGGACAGCTCTCCTTTTCCGGGGAAGTGGGAGACCAGCAGTCAATGCTTGCCTGGCCCTAGCGGAGGCTGGGGGATGGCGCACTGAAGCTGCAGCTACGTGGGTCGGAAAGCGGGGCAGATACTTGACTAAGTGCGCACAGGAGTATGCACATCTCTGTCGCATACTACATTACACGATCTGCTCCAGAAAGGGAAAAAGAGAGGAAATCGCTCACGGCGGATGAAGGGGGAGTTTACAGGCTCTGCCCCCGACCAGCCATGGCGCCGCCACACTGAATCCGTTCTCCAGTGGGGGTGGGCCCCTCCTGACCCTGCCAACCTCACCGGGGGCAAGCCCTGGAGGTAATAGCTGGCACCGGATGGTAGACGCTGGAGGTGATGGCTGGGACCTCAAGACAATGCGAGGGCTGTGAAGGGAGTATAAATACCAAAAGAACAAAAAAAAAAAAAATCACCTACACACCGTAAAGCAAAAAAAAAATGCAGATTCCTTTTCTTCTTCTTCTAGGTAAACCAGCTGTCTGAATACTATGGAAGAGAACAGTGCATGGGGCCAAAGCAACCAAGGAACAGCAAGAAGGTCGACTTCAAACAGCAACAAAAAATTTACTGCCAAGATAGCATCTCCAAGGGCAATCCCAGCAAAAAAGAGGCACAGTTACACAGGAAATTCAGCAGGTAACCAAAGTGTCTGCAAGTATAGCCAATTCCTACTTCATCAAAGAATCGACTACCCAATGATATACAGTACTTTAAAGTTGTAAAATAAATCATCGGCAGTCCCAAACATCACTATATACTACCAAAATCAGAAGCGTTCAAGTATTTTGAGAACTGCAGGAATCAGGAATTTAATTTATAAGTCATATAAAAAGCAAAGGTCACAGCAACAAGGGATCAAAATTTATGTAAATGTGTTTATTGTGAAATAAGCAGGAGATCTATCAGCAAACTGAGCCAAGGTTCACTTGCAAAAGCTTCTCACAACAGCACAGAATTCAGTTTCCAACAGTTATAAAATATAAATAAAACATTAAAAAATATATATATATATATATATCTACACACACAATCAATTTTAAAAATATACTGACAGTAAAAATACATATCAATTATACCATTGTATCTTACAAGCTGCTTCAATCATTCATTCACAAGCCACAGTTCTAAGTCTTGTTATTCTATTCCCCAACAACAGCAGCAGTACGTACAGAATGTGATCTGTCTCACCACTTTACCTGCAGCAATCTCAACTTACATACCTGTGCCCTCTCTTCTCTCCATCCTACCTACAAAATGCACAATTCCTGAAAATCAGAAAAAGAAAATCTGGCACCAATGATTCCTCAGTCCACGCCACTGAGAGTTTAAAACTCACCGTCACACGTAATTTAATTTGCATATAACAAAATTGATAACAGCACAGAACCTATAGCAAAAGTAGATAAACCACCATTACAGGGACACCCCAGCAGAGCCTCTAGAATTCATTAAAACCCCTGATGCTCATAATAATGACATGGATCATTTACTGCACTCCCTTTAATGGGGTACTGCAAAGCTTTTAGGAGACCTGTGTAAGGCAGCTAGCCTAGTGGATTGGATGAATAAAGGAGCCCTGCATTTGCCAAGCAGGAACATTAGTCTGCAAAGACCTTTTCTTTTACCCATTATTTTAAGCACCTTGGGAGTGAGGACACTATTGAGTACTTACCCTAGTAGACCAATTAAAATGCTAGCTAAATCTTACTTTGAACACTGCAACATCAGGCTCACATGCAACTTTCTGCACAAAATGCTGCTAAAGCAAGCAACACAAAAAGAACACTTACGTACAAAACAATACTCTACCAAATACTAGACCATGATCTTTTTATATGTTACTGAGACCCAAGTAATGAAAAAAGACACAGTCTATGCTAGAGGGAAAAATGTTACTGTATGTGGCTGATCAGCAAAGTAGTAAAACGATGTTGACTGAATTATTTTCTTAAGAAAAAATAACTGAATTTTTTTATTTTCTTAAACTTTACACTTTTCGTCGCCATACTACCTCGGGTCCTCACTTCTAAAGAACTGGGTGGTGTACCAACCCCAAATCCTCACTTCTTTAATCCTTCCGAGAGTTGCAGTAACCCAAATCCTTACCTCATTGTAACCTTTCATGAGCTGCATTACTCAAAACCTGTACTTTTGTATAACTTGTCAAAACTGTATTATCCCCAAGTTTTGCCTTTTATCCAACTGGGAGCAACACCTCCCCAAAGTCCTCTTTTCTTCATCTATTTGGAGGCCATACTGCCCCAAGTCCCCACTTCTTTGTAGCCAGCCAGGTGCCACACCATTCCCAAATCCTCACAAGAACTATGCCATTCCCAAACCCACACTTATCTTTATAGCTTCTGCAGGGTGGGCGTACATGCATGTATTATGACCAAGATGGCTGCTTAGTGACTGAGCCTGGAGCAGTAAAATCTATCCTTCTATATCCGCCTGGCAAATTGAAGCTTTTCAGCACTAGGATACCCAAGTGTGACACCACGAACTGAGAGCTGAGAGCAAACTTTTGAATTTGGAAACTGGTGAAGCAGAAGCTGAGAAATTGTCATTAAAATATTTACCTCAGCAGTATCTGAAGCGCGGGAATGGCGGGTGCCAACTACCATCGAGCAAGCAACAATGGTCAACTCCACAGATTTGACTTGAAATCAAGCAAGTGCTACAGGCTCCCCTTATTGACAACCCACAGTTGTGAAGTACTGTACAGGATCTGGGCCAGAGGGTGGAAGCCACGGAATACAGAAATGTCGACAATGAGCTCTACATGAGTAGACTGGACATCCAACTTTCCATTCAGACAATTGAAAACTGTGTATTTGGAACAGCAGGTGCACCTCTTGTGGACTGAAATAGACAACCTAGAGAATAGGGAGTGCCATAACAACAAAGGATTGTGGGACTACCGAAGGTACTGAGGACAGGAATGTCTGCACACTCCTACAGACAATGCTCCCAAATCGTCTAAATATCTATTGGGATATCCCCACTTGAAATTGAGAGAGTCTAATGATCTCTGGGGCCACAATCAGCCTATAGAGCCCCCTTTTGAACCATCCTGGCTTGTTTTCTACGACGTAGTATAAAGAACAAATCCTGAAATTCACCAGGGAGAACAAGTCCTCAAGCAGAATGACTACAGAATTTCAATTTTTTCAGGACTTCTCCAAAGAGCTCATGGATAGACGGAAGGCATTTGGTCCAATAGAGACAGCTCACCAAAATGAACACATCATATGCTCCAACATACCCAGCAACCCTGCAGGTACAGGTGGAGGGAAAGTGGCACTCCTTCGGTACACCGCAAGACACTGCTCTCTTCTTATACTCCAGACCTGGCAGATCAGGGGACAGACAACAAACATAAAACAAGCAAAGTGAGGGGCAGGAGACTCACAGCCCCAATAAAACAGGCTAGAAGAGAAAGCTAGAACAGACTATGCAGAGGTGTCCACCTTGGACAACAAGGAGCCTTGGCAGTCTGTGAAATCTAAAAGGCACTGGATAATAGGGAGAGACAAGACCCCGGAGATCTGAACTTTCTTCTACTCATCTACATTCCATAGCAGGGAGACCCAGTATTCCACCCTGTAGAGATGGATTTTGCATACAGCACCACACCTGAAGAGGAGTGGTCTCTTGGACCCAGTTAGGCCAACACTGTAGAGAGGTCTGAGATGGCAAACAAACCACAACGAACACCTACTATGGACCCGAACGTGACCCAAACCACACAGAGGTGAAAGTGATCCAGTGAGGGAACTAGGACTTGAACTTGGGACTCAGTGATTGTTCAAAATCCTTTTTTGTTGGCTATATAATCTGTCAAGTCTCTCTCCCTCAGCATAGTGCTGTTTACAGGGTCATGCTCCACATGGGTTATTTCTGGGGATGTCACAGCTGAGCCTTGTAATGGTATGTGTATTTCTTATATGCTAATCTAAAGGACAGCCAGGGAGGGGGGCTGCAGTTTACAAGATAGATGGGATGGTACTGCATGATGTCCTCCCAAATCTCCAATGGGCCAGATCGCCAAGTACCTGTCTGTTAAATTCCCCTGTAAAATGATGGTTTCTGTGAGTACCTCGTTCCAGCGCTCTGTTTTCAGGGGGACCTAGTCAGTGCCACTATCAGAGGGTTACATCCCTGTCACCTTCTAGGACCTGCGCCTGACAGCCCACATAGACAGGCTTCATCTGGTATTATATATTTAAGCAATAACTCACGACAGGGTGCGGTATACCATGGGATATCGTCATGCCTCGGATGTGTTGTGAGGCACAAGTCTCGTGCACCCGAGAAGTGACAATATCCCATGATATACCACACCCTGGAGCGTAATATTGCTATTATGAACTGTATTCCTGGATTCATATTTGCATTAGTAAAAAATAAGTGCTTTAAAAATGGCTTTTAAAATGTTTTAGTATTGAATTTTTTAGGCATAGGAATACATATAAAGAACTTAGTTCCTTTACTTATGAACAGCAGGTGGTGATGCTGCACAGTAGTGTATATGAAATCTGATGAGAGAGCAGGCAGAAGGTACCTGCTTTGAGTTGCATTTCAAAAAACACCTCTGACATGGCACCATTCAGGGATGCCATCTCAGCAGACAGAAGAAGCATTTGTTTTATTTCTGTCTTGCCCTGTTGTTGGTCCTGAGCCAGTGCATGGCATAACAGTTTTGTGTCTTTTATACTTTCTGCCCTATATGGTTTTGGAAGTGTTTGCGATGAGTTGTAAATAACGTTGGTGCGGTCCTAATGTTTGTACGAGAACAGCTAAGGATTCCTTGGGAGGCTGGCTTTTTTTTTTTTCAGCAGGGTGAAGGGGAGCAGCAGTTGCAGTCTAAGTCAGCTAGAGGAACTGACGTTTGCTGCGAGCAGGCAGGACCACTTCTCATGCTGTAGTCTGTGAGAGAAGCAGGCGGGTCGATGTCAGGTTAGCATGGCAGTCGGCATCGGTTACTCTGTGTAATGGATTTTTTTTTCCAGTCAGCAGGAGACAGTTACATATGTGGGAATGTGCATTTAAATGTTTCCGCGACGGCTTTTGTGTTGTTCCAGTCGGGGTGTCTCAAAGATGAGGCTGGCCACTGCCAGTGGGGGAGGGCTGAAAACATGGTTTGCCATAGGTTCTAGGCAGCGCTTAGTTTTGTCCCAAATCGGCATGTTGAATGCTGTGACTGTAAGTGGTTTGGGGGGAGAAAAATAAACTTGACTCACCCATTGCTGTCACTCACGCGCTGTTGCCACGGGCTGCTGCTTCCAAACCTGCAAGTTTAGCACCGATATGTAGGTGTGAGCAGACGGATCGGGATGAGGTAAGGTGACCCTTTGGCTGGCACCTTTTCTTACCCATTATTATGTTGTGGATTTTAATCACGGGTAACATGAGGGCTCAGTCAATCAGGTTGCTGGATTTTCGGCAACCAGTTCATAATTCAGATTTTTCAATGGCCCTGACAGCACAGACTGCTTGAGAAGTATTTCCACTCTTATGCATGACTGGGTGAGTAAGGAGTACAAACGCACAGCTGCTTGCATACGTGCAGGAGACTTGAGCCACGAAAAAAGCTGCACTATCTGGAAGAAGACAGGCAGCCAGTTCCTATGGGGAATACAGCAAATAACACTCATCACTGCTGCTAGTTCTCTCTCCTCCAGAATCCTCCTTCAATACCCCAGGACTTCCACATCAGGGATCGCGCTGGCGCTTGCCATTCATGCAAAAAATTTTTTTTTTTTTTTTGTGCTGGAGATTTTATTTTAGATTTGGCAACATTTGCTGGCACCGGAAAAAAATCATGATCTGCTCAGCTCACTCCCACTGTCACATGAAATGTGCAGATATGCACTACATTTAGGAAGCAACCAAGACATTCAAAAACTGGAGGCTGGTTTTTCAACCAGCCAGCCAATCACACAACACCCTTCCATTGATGTCCAATGGGACTGTTTGTCTAGTGACTGGCAGCAGCAAAGAGCCAATCATAGAGCAGCAGGGAGGGCCATGAGGCACTGCAACAACAAACAGTTTTCAGTGATCTTTACAAGAAACAATGAGATGCATGCTGATTAACACCAAGTTTACCACCTTGAGGTCAGTGTCTGCTGTTATCAAATAAGTGTAATTAGGGACCGTTCTGCCTGTTTTATGTTTTTTTGGACCACTACGTACTGGCCCCAATGTGTGCAGTTGTCTACCTCATCAGTGATCATATTTTGTCCCAGAGCTGACAGGAGAGCTCACCCAAGTGCAAGTCCTGAGGGACAGGGTGGAGGAGAAGAGACATTTGAATTTTTTCTAATTAAAAAAAAATCAAAATGATGGCAGGAAGTAATCTATTTAAAATAGCACAAGGGGTGAGAGAAAACTGTCTGAGTATGTCTAGGGTGGGGATACTTTGTGGCTGAATGGGGGGGGGGCGGTGTAATGAAAAGCAGCAGACAGCTGCTACTGAGCCTGGCGGCTTGAGATGGTGAGATGCAGTTTTCCCCAGCATTGTTAATGAGGTTTACTAGGGGGATTTATAGCAAGTAGGCAGAAGTCTCTTCTCTATACTAAACTCAAGTAGGCGTTTTTGTGCATTTTTCAGTTACTGGGGAGATATAAGTGAATAGTTTGCTCTTAAAGTTTTGGAAAAATTCAATATTGCCCTCTCAACTATAACAGATAAATCTCAGGGAAAATTATATTCCCTGAGAATTTGTTATACTAAAGTAGGTTACTGCACTTTTACAGTATTGTTACTGTAGCAGTATATTATTTCTTGATATATATGTTCATTAATTAGTGGTGACAATCACAAGAAAGTGGCCCAATAAAACATTTTCTGGTGCAAGTGGCGGCACAAAAAAAAAAAATTAAAACCCAGAGCCAGCCCTCACATACATACTGGGGAAAACTGCACCCCACCTGAAGGTTGTGAAGGACTTATAAATTAACTTTACTTACTGGTCAATGCAGGGACCCCTCAGTGAGGGTATGTTGTACCACCACACAGGATCACCTCGAGGGTATAGAGTGGACAAGACATTAATGTCTGCTGTTCCACCTGAACGAAGTATCACATCCCTTGCCCTGGTGTTTCCCATAAACATGGATTAGCTGTCAGTTTTTTAAACCACGCTATACTCTATGGGCTCCATCTGTGACACTCCCTGGACTCCCCCTTTATTAGGTCAGACTTATATTTCTTAAATATAACTTTTGGGATCTCCTCCATACCTGAGATCTACCATAACTGAGTAGGTATCCCCTTCCCCACCTCCTCACTTCTCAGACTGTGGTAAGGAAACACACAACCGCATGGTGACCTGGCTCTAGTACAGGAAAACTCCACCTATGAGAAACAGCCGCACGAACTTGTGACCTGGGGGAAGGCAGGCAGGGAATCTTTATAGATGCCAGTGGGTGTTCGTTCATCAAGGGTGCCCGCTTCCTCTCTTCTCAAGATCTCTTACGCTACAGATTGAGGATCGGAATACCACAGTAGCCCGGATACCTCAACCTCCAGGCCTTCTTTCGTATATTAGGGTTAGCTGCAGTCCTTGAAAAAAATGCTGAGGAACCTTCCTCAAGCTACCAAATAATTAACATCAGAATCCTTTTTGGTGACAGCACCATAGGTCAGTGTATCACATAGCCCACAGAGAAATAGCAGTTATGAAAGAACTTACCATAACAGTAGATCTTCGAGAGAGGTTCCTGCAGTAGATCTTCACATATAAGACTCGCCCCTGAGGTGTGTCAGGTCCGCGCAGCAAACTTGTAGCTATGATCGGTCAGCGGGGACCCGCCCACATCGTCCAGGTGAGCGCCATAGCGTCAGCTCGAGCTATAAAGAGGGGCGGTCCCACCCCCGCCTCCAGTTCTTTTCCACCGAGACCCAAGGATAGGAAGTAGAAAGAAGGAGTAACAACTCCTGGGACCTGTGCCCTTGCTGAGCCAGAGGACTAGAGAAGAGAAAAGGAAATAAACTCCAGGAGCTGGGGGATAGGTGGGAGGGAAACTATACCTACTGCAGGAACCTCTCTCGAAGATCTACTGTTACAGTAAGTTCTTACGTAACTGCAATATCTTACTTCGTGAGGGTTCCTGCAGTAGGTCTTCACATATAGGACTGAATACCAAGCAGTCTAGCAAAAAGAAGGAGTCGGAGACGAGGTTCTGGGAGGAGGAAAATGTCTGCCAACTAAGGGTCTATCTTAAGACATAAGACCTTGCAAACTGCAAGGCCGAAACC